>OX387231.1:13991647-14696004 GCA_947561695.1 Tyria jacobaeae | reverse complement strand
ATTGGATTTTCCTTAAAAACCTTATTTTTGATAAAATTCGTTATTCCATTGTTTAGCGCTAATTAGTTTCACTTATTAGCGATTCAACTTTGCTCACCTGTCGGGACTGGTGTCTAGATCGCTTTGTGCGCCTAGAATCCACCAGTTTAGGCACGGAAATTGTAATTCTGCATAAATAGTTGTTAATTTTGTACTGAAAAACCTGTTTTTAGACCATAACTTTAAAAAATATTACTACACTTACCTTCATTTTTACACTGTTGGATAGCTCTCGCCGAGGCCGCTTCTAACGACACCACTCACGTGCGGTTATCTCTCACGAAACGTGAGAAATTGTCGTTTCGTTTGATTTCATACTTACCGAAAGTTTACCTGTAGGGAACGAAACCGCCATACATTAGAAGATACTTTGTGATAAAAGCTCGTAATTCTGTGCCGTTTTCGCTTCCGACCACCTTACCGTGGCTCTCTCCAACCCCTAGACGCGTTCTATACCGTCTAGGTACAAATAAATTCATTCCATAGCATTGGATTTTCCTTAAAAACCTTATTTTTGATAAAATTCGTTATTCCATTGTTTAGCGCTAATTAGTTTCACTTATTAGCGATTCAACTTTGCTCACCGTCGGGACTGGTGTCTAGATCGCTTTGTGCGCCTAGAATCCACCAGTTTAGGCACGGAAATTGTAATTCTGCATAAATAGTTGTTAATTTTGTCTGAAAAACCTGTTTTTAGACCATAACTTTAAAAATTATACTACACTTTCCTTTCATTTTTACACTGTTGGATAGCTCTCGCCGAGGCGCTTCTAACGACACCACTCACGTGCGGTTATCTCTCACGAAACGTGAGAAATTGTCGTTTCGTTGATTTTCATACTTACCGAAAGTTTACCTGTAGGGAACGAAACCGCCATACATTAGAAGATACTTTGTGATAAAAGCTCGTAATTCTGTGCCGTTTTCGCTTCCGACCACCTTACCGTGGCTCTCTCCAACCCCTAGACGCGTTCTATACCGTCTAGGTACAAAATAAATTCATTCCATAGCATTGGATTTTCCTTAAAAACCTTATTTTGATAAAATTCGTTATTCCATTGTTTTAGCGCTAATTAGTTTCACTTATAGCGATTCACTTTGCTCACCTGTCGGGACTGGTGTCTAGATCGCTTTGTGCGCCTAGAATCCACCAGTTTAGGCACGGAAATTGTAATTCTGCATAAATAGTTGTTAATTTTGTACTGAAAAACCTGTTTTTAGACCATAACTTTAAAAATTATACTACACTTACCTTTCATTTTTACACTGTTGGATAGCTCTCGCCGAGGCGCTTCTAACGACACCACTCACGTGCGGTTATCTCTCACGAAACGTGAGAAATTGTCGTTTCGTTGATTTTCATACTTACCGAAAGGTTTACCTGTAGGGAAACGAAACCGCCATACATTAGAAGATACTTTGTGATAAAAGCTCGTAATTCTGTGCCGTTTTCGCTTCCGACCACCTTACCGTGGCTCTCTCCAACCCCTAGACGCGTTCTATACCGTCTAGGTACAAAATAAATTCATTCCATAGCATTGGATTTTCCTTAAAAACCTTATTTTTGATAAAATTCGTTATTCCATTGTTTAGCGCTAATTAGTTTCACTTATTAGCGATTCAACTTTGCTCACCTGTCGGGACTGGTGTCTAGATCGCTTTGTGCGCCTAGAATCCACCAGTTTAGGCACGGAAATTGTAATTCTGCATAAATAGTTGTTAATTTTGTACTGAAAAACCTGTTTTTAGACCATAACTTTAAAAAATTATACTACACTTACCTTTCATTTTTACACTGTTGGATAGCTCTCGCCGAGGCGCTTCTAACGACACCACTCACGTGCGGTTATCTCTCACGAAACGTGAGAAATTGTCGTTTCGTTGATTTTCATACTTACCGAAAGTTTACCTGTAGGGAACGAAACCGCCATACATTAGAAGATACTTTGTGATAAAAGCTCGTAATTCTGTGCCGTTTTCGCTTCCGACCACCTTACCGTGGCTCTCTCCAACCCCTAGACGCGTTCTATACCGTCTAGGTACAAAATAAATTCATTCCATAGCATTGGATTTTCCTTAAAAACCTTATTTTTGATAAAATTCGTTATTCCATTGTTTAGCGCTAATTAGTTTCACTTATTAGCGATTCAACTTTGCTCACCTGTCGGGACTGGTGTCTAGATCGCTTTGTGCGCCTAGAATCCACCAGTTTAGGCACGGAAATTGTAATTCTGCATAAATAGTTGTTAATTTTGTACTGAAAAACCTGTTTTTAGACCATAACTTTAAAAAATTATACTACACTTACCTTTCATTTTTACACTGTTGGATAGCTCTCGCCGAGGCGCTTCTAACGACACCACTCACGTGCGGTTATCTCTCACGAAACGTGAGAAATTGTCGTTTCGTTGATTTTCATACTTACCGAAAGTTTACCTGTAGGGAACGAAACCGCCATACATTAGAAGATACTTTGTGATAAAAGCTCGTAATTCTGTGCCGTTTTCGCTTCCGACCACCTTACCGTGGCTCTCTCCAACCCCTAGACGCGTTCTATACCGTCTAGGTACAAAATAAATTCATTCCATAGCATTGGATTTTCCTTAAAAACCTTATTTTTGATAAAATTCGTTATTCCATTGTTTAGCGCTAATTAGTTTCACTTATTAGCGATTCAACTTTGCTCACCTGTCGGGACTGGTGTCTAGATCGCTTTGTGCGCCTAGAATCCACCAGTTTAGGCACGGAAATTGTAATTCTGCATAAATAGTTGTTAATTTTGTACTGAAAAACCTGTTTTTAGACCATAACTTTAAAAAATTATACTACACTTACCTTTCATTTTTACACTGTTGGATAGCTCTCGCCGAGGCGCTTCTAACGACACCACTCACGTGCGGTTATCTCTCACGAAACGTGAGAAATTGTCGTTTCGTTGATTTTCATACTTACCGAAAGTTTACCTGTAGGGAACGAAACCGCCATACATTAGAAGATACTTTGTGATAAAAGCTCGTAATTCTGTGCCGTTTTCGCTTCCGACCACCTTACCGTGGCTCTCTCCAACCCCTAGACGCGTTCTATACCGTCTAGGTACAAAATAAATTCATTCCATAGCATTGGATTTTCCTTAAAAACCTTATTTTTGATAAAATTCGTTATTCCATTGTTTAGCGCTAATTAGTTTCACTTATTAGCGATTCAACTTTGCTCACCTGTCGGGACTGGTGTCTAGATCGCTTTGTGCGCCTAGAATCCACCAGTTTAGGCACGGAAATTGTAATTCTGCATAAATAGTTGTTAATTTTGTACTGAAAAACCTGTTTTTAGACCATAACTTTAAAAAATTATACTACACTTACCTTTCATTTTTACACTGTTGGATAGCTCTCGCCGAGGCGCTTCTAACGACACCACTCACGTGCGGTTATCTCTCACGAAACGTGAGAAATTGTCGTTTCGTTGATTTTCATACTTACCGAAAGTTTACCTGTAGGGAACGAAACCGCCATACATTAGAAGATACTTTGTGATAAAAGCTCGTAATTCTGTGCCGTTTTCGCTTCCGACCACCTTACCGTGGCTCTCTCCAACCCCTAGACGCGTTCTATACCGTCTAGGTACAAAATAAATTCATTCCATAGCATTGGATTTTCCTTAAAAACCTTATTTTTGATAAAATTCGTTATTCCATTGTTTAGCGCTAATTAGTTTCACTTATTAGCGATTCAACTTTGCTCACCTGTCGGGACTGGTGTCTAGATCGCTTTGTGCGCCTAGAATCCACCAGTTTAGGCACGGAAATTGTAATTCTGCATAAATAGTTGTTAATTTTGTACTGAAAAACCTGTTTTTAGACCATAACTTTAAAAAATTATACTACACTTACCTTTCATTTTTACACTGTTGGATAGCTCTCGCCGAGGCGCTTCTAACGACACCACTCACGTGCGGTTATCTCTCACGAAACGTGAGAAATTGTCGTTTCGTTGATTTTCATACTTACCGAAAGTTTACCTGTAGGGAACGAAACCGCCATACATTAGAAGATACTTTGTGATAAAAGCTCGTAATTCTGTGCCGTTTTCGCTTCCGACCACCTTACCGTGGCTCTCTCCAACCCCTAGACGCGTTCTATACCGTCTAGGTACAAAATAAATTCATTCCATAGCATTGGATTTTCCTTAAAAACCTTATTTTTGATAAAATTCGTTATTCCATTGTTTAGCGCTAATTAGTTTCACTTATTAGCGATTCAACTTTGCTCACCTGTCGGGACTGGTGTCTAGATCGCTTTGTGCGCCTAGAATCCACCAGTTTAGGCACGGAAATTGTAATTCTGCATAAATAGTTGTTAATTTTGTACTGAAAAACCTGTTTTTAGACCATAACTTTAAAAAATTATACTACACTTACCTTTCATTTTTACACTGTTGGATAGCTCTCGCCGAGGCGCTTCTAACGACACCACTCACGTGCGGTTATCTCTCACGAAACGTGAGAAATTGTCGTTTCGTTGATTTTCATACTTACCGAAAGTTTACCTGTAGGGAACGAAACCGCCATACATTAGAAGATACTTTGTGATAAAAGCTCGTAATTCTGTGCCGTTTTCGCTTCCGACCACCTTACCGTGGCTCTCTCCAACCCCTAGACGCGTTCTATACCGTCTAGGTACAAAATAAATTCATTCCATAGCATTGGATTTTCCTTAAAAACCTTATTTTTGATAAAATTCGTTATTCCATTGTTTAGCGCTAATTAGTTTCACTTATTAGCGATTCAACTTTGCTCACCTGTCGGGACTGGTGTCTAGATCGCTTTGTGCGCCTAGAATCCACCAGTTTAGGCACGGAAATTGTAATTCTGCATAAATAGTTGTTAATTTTGTACTGAAAAACCTGTTTTTAGACCATAACTTTAAAAAATTATACTACACTTACCTTTCATTTTTACACTGTTGGATAGCTCTCGCCGAGGCGCTTCTAACGACACCACTCACGTGCGGTTATCTCTCACGAAACGTGAGAAATTGTCGTTTCGTTGATTTTCATACTTACCGAAAGTTTACCTGTAGGGAACGAAACCGCCATACATTAGAAGATACTTTGTGATAAAAGCTCGTAATTCTGTGCCGTTTTCGCTTCCGACCACCTTACCGTGGCTCTCTCCAACCCCTAGACGCGTTCTATACCGTCTAGGTACAAAATAAATTCATTCCATAGCATTGGATTTTCCTTAAAAACCTTATTTTTGATAAAATTCGTTATTCCATTGTTTAGCGCTAATTAGTTTCACTTATTAGCGATTCAACTTTGCTCACCTGTCGGGACTGGTGTCTAGATCGCTTTGTGCGCCTAGAATCCACCAGTTTAGGCACGGAAATTGTAATTCTGCATAAATAGTTGTTAATTTTGTACTGAAAAACCTGTTTTTAGACCATAACTTTAAAAAATTATACTACACTTACCTTTCATTTTTACACTGTTGGATAGCTCTCGCCGAGGCGCTTCTAACGACACCACTCACGTGCGGTTATCTCTCACGAAACGTGAGAAATTGTCGTTTCGTTGATTTTCATACTTACCGAAAGTTTACCTGTAGGGAACGAAACCGCCATACATTAGAAGATACTTTGTGATAAAAGCTCGTAATTCTGTGCCGTTTTCGCTTCCGACCACCTTACCGTGGCTCTCTCCAACCCCTAGACGCGTTCTATACCGTCTAGGTACAAAATAAATTCATTCCATAGCATTGGATTTTCCTTAAAAACCTTATTTTTGATAAAATTCGTTATTCCATTGTTTAGCGCTAATTAGTTTCACTTATTAGCGATTCAACTTTGCTCACCTGTCGGGACTGGTGTCTAGATCGCTTTGTGCGCCTAGAATCCACCAGTTTAGGCACGGAAATTGTAATTCTGCATAAATAGTTGTTAATTTTGTACTGAAAAACCTGTTTTTAGACCATAACTTTAAAAAATTATACTACACTTACCTTTCATTTTTACACTGTTGGATAGCTCTCGCCGAGGCGCTTCTAACGACACCACTCACGTGCGGTTATCTCTCACGAAACGTGAGAAATTGTCGTTTCGTTGATTTTCATACTTACCGAAAGTTTACCTGTAGGGAACGAAACCGCCATACATTAGAAGATACTTTGTGATAAAAGCTCGTAATTCTGTGCCGTTTTCGCTTCCGACCACCTTACCGTGGCTCTCTCCAACCCCTAGACGCGTTCTATACCGTCTAGGTACAAAATAAATTCATTCCATAGCATTGGATTTTCCTTAAAAACCTTATTTTTGATAAAATTCGTTATTCCATTGTTTAGCGCTAATTAGTTTCACTTATTAGCGATTCAACTTTGCTCACCTGTCGGGACTGGTGTCTAGATCGCTTTGTGCGCCTAGAATCCACCAGTTTAGGCACGGAAATTGTAATTCTGCATAAATAGTTGTTAATTTTGTACTGAAAAACCTGTTTTTAGACCATAACTTTAAAAAATTATACTACACTTACCTTTCATTTTTACACTGTTGGATAGCTCTCGCCGAGGCGCTTCTAACGACACCACTCACGTGCGGTTATCTCTCACGAAACGTGAGAAATTGTCGTTTCGTTGATTTTCATACTTACCGAAAGTTTACCTGTAGGGAACGAAACCGCCATACATTAGAAGATACTTTGTGATAAAAGCTCGTAATTCTGTGCCGTTTTCGCTTCCGACCACCTTACCGTGGCTCTCTCCAACCCCTAGACGCGTTCTATACCGTCTAGGTACAAAATAAATTCATTCCATAGCATTGGATTTTCCTTAAAAACCTTATTTTTGATAAAATTCGTTATTCCATTGTTTAGCGCTAATTAGTTTCACTTATTAGCGATTCAACTTTGCTCACCTGTCGGGACTGGTGTCTAGATCGCTTTGTGCGCCTAGAATCCACCAGTTTAGGCACGGAAATTGTAATTCTGCATAAATAGTTGTTAATTTTGTACTGAAAAACCTGTTTTTAGACCATAACTTTAAAAAATTATACTACACTTACCTTTCATTTTTACACTGTTGGATAGCTCTCGCCGAGGCGCTTCTAACGACACCACTCACGTGCGGTTATCTCTCACGAAACGTGAGAAATTGTCGTTTCGTTGATTTTCATACTTACCGAAAGTTTACCTGTAGGGAACGAAACCGCCATACATTAGAAGATACTTTGTGATAAAAGCTCGTAATTCTGTGCCGTTTTCGCTTCCGACCACCTTACCGTGGCTCTCTCCAACCCCTAGACGCGTTCTATACCGTCTAGGTACAAAATAAATTCATTCCATAGCATTGGATTTTCCTTAAAAACCTTATTTTTGATAAAATTCGTTATTCCATTGTTTAGCGCTAATTAGTTTCACTTATTAGCGATTCAACTTTGCTCACCTGTCGGGACTGGTGTCTAGATCGCTTTGTGCGCCTAGAATCCACCAGTTTAGGCACGGAAATTGTAATTCTGCATAAATAGTTGTTAATTTTGTACTGAAAAACCTGTTTTTAGACCATAACTTTAAAAAATTATACTACACTTACCTTTCATTTTTACACTGTTGGATAGCTCTCGCCGAGGCGCTTCTAACGACACCACTCACGTGCGGTTATCTCTCACGAAACGTGAGAAATTGTCGTTTCGTTGATTTTCATACTTACCGAAAGTTTACCTGTAGGGAACGAAACCGCCATACATTAGAAGATACTTTGTGATAAAAGCTCGTAATTCTGTGCCGTTTTCGCTTCCGACCACCTTACCGTGGCTCTCTCCAACCCCTAGACGCGTTCTATACCGTCTAGGTACAAAATAAATTCATTCCATAGCATTGGATTTTCCTTAAAAACCTTATTTTTGATAAAATTCGTTATTCCATTGTTTAGCGCTAATTAGTTTCACTTATTAGCGATTCAACTTTGCTCACCTGTCGGGACTGGTGTCTAGATCGCTTTGTGCGCCTAGAATCCACCAGTTTAGGCACGGAAATTGTAATTCTGCATAAATAGTTGTTAATTTTGTACTGAAAAACCTGTTTTTAGACCATAACTTTAAAAAATTATACTACACTTACCTTTCATTTTTACACTGTTGGATAGCTCTCGCCGAGGCGCTTCTAACGACACCACTCACGTGCGGTTATCTCTCACGAAACGTGAGAAATTGTCGTTTCGTTGATTTTCATACTTACCGAAAGTTTACCTGTAGGGAACGAAACCGCCATACATTAGAAGATACTTTGTGATAAAAGCTCGTAATTCTGTGCCGTTTTCGCTTCCGACCACCTTACCGTGGCTCTCTCCAACCCCTAGACGCGTTCTATACCGTCTAGGTACAAAATAAATTCATTCCATAGCATTGGATTTTCCTTAAAAACCTTATTTTTGATAAAATTCGTTATTCCATTGTTTAGCGCTAATTAGTTTCACTTATTAGCGATTCAACTTTGCTCACCTGTCGGGACTGGTGTCTAGATCGCTTTGTGCGCCTAGAATCCACCAGTTTAGGCACGGAAATTGTAATTCTGCATAAATAGTTGTTAATTTTGTACTGAAAAACCTGTTTTTAGACCATAACTTTAAAAAATTATACTACACTTACCTTTCATTTTTACACTGTTGGATAGCTCTCGCCGAGGCGCTTCTAACGACACCACTCACGTGCGGTTATCTCTCACGAAACGTGAGAAATTGTCGTTTCGTTGATTTTCATACTTACCGAAAGTTTACCTGTAGGGAACGAAACCGCCATACATTAGAAGATACTTTGTGATAAAAGCTCGTAATTCTGTGCCGTTTTCGCTTCCGACCACCTTACCGTGGCTCTCTCCAACCCCTAGACGCGTTCTATACCGTCTAGGTACAAAATAAATTCATTCCATAGCATTGGATTTTCCTTAAAAACCTTATTTTTGATAAAATTCGTTATTCCATTGTTTAGCGCTAATTAGTTTCACTTATTAGCGATTCAACTTTGCTCACCTGTCGGGACTGGTGTCTAGATCGCTTTGTGCGCCTAGAATCCACCAGTTTAGGCACGGAAATTGTAATTCTGCATAAATAGTTGTTAATTTTGTACTGAAAAACCTGTTTTTAGACCATAACTTTAAAAAATTATACTACACTTACCTTTCATTTTTACACTGTTGGATAGCTCTCGCCGAGGCGCTTCTAACGACACCACTCACGTGCGGTTATCTCTCACGAAACGTGAGAAATTGTCGTTTCGTTGATTTTCATACTTACCGAAAGTTTACCTGTAGGGAACGAAACCGCCATACATTAGAAGATACTTTGTGATAAAAGCTCGTAATTCTGTGCCGTTTTCGCTTCCGACCACCTTACCGTGGCTCTCTCCAACCCCTAGACGCGTTCTATACCGTCTAGGTACAAAATAAATTCATTCCATAGCATTGGATTTTCCTTAAAAACCTTATTTTTGATAAAATTCGTTATTCCATTGTTTAGCGCTAATTAGTTTCACTTATTAGCGATTCAACTTTGCTCACCTGTCGGGACTGGTGTCTAGATCGCTTTGTGCGCCTAGAATCCACCAGTTTAGGCACGGAAATTGTAATTCTGCATAAATAGTTGTTAATTTTGTACTGAAAAACCTGTTTTTAGACCATAACTTTAAAAAATTATACTACACTTACCTTTCATTTTTACACTGTTGGATAGCTCTCGCCGAGGCGCTTCTAACGACACCACTCACGTGCGGTTATCTCTCACGAAACGTGAGAAATTGTCGTTTCGTTGATTTTCATACTTCCCGAAAGTTTACCTGTAGGGAACGAAACCGCCATACATTAGAAGATACTTTGTGATAAAAGCTCGTAATTCTGTGCCGTTTTCGCTTCCGACCACCTTACCGTGGCTCTCTCCAACCCCTAGACGCGTTCTATACCGTCTAGGTACAAAATAAATTCATTCCATAGCATTGGATTTTCCTTAAAAACCTTATATTTGATAAAATTCGTTATTCCATTGTTTAGCGCTAATTAGTTTAAATAAATAGTTGTTAATTTTGTACTGAAAAACCTGTTTTTAGACCATAACTTTAAAAAATTATACTACACTTACCTTTCATTTTTACACTGTTGGATAGCTCTCGCCGAGGCGCTTCTAACGACACCACTCACGTGCGGTTATCTCTCACGAAACGTGAGAAATTGTCGTTTCGTTGATTTTCATACTTACCGAAAGTTTACCTGTAGGGAACGAAACCGCCATACATTAGAAGATACTTTGTGATAAAAGCTCGTAATTCTGTGCCGTTTTCGCTTCCGACCACCTTACCGTGGCTCTCTCCAACCCCTAGACGCGTTCTATACCGTCTAGGTACAAAATAAATTCATTCCATAGCATTGGATTTTCCTTAAAAACCTTATTTTTGATAAAATTCGTTATTCCATTGTTTAGCGCTAATTAGTTTCACTTATTAGCGATTCAACTTTGCTCACCTGTCGGGACTGGTGTCTAGATCGCTTTGTGCGCCTAGAATCCACCAGTTTAGGCACGGAAATTGTAATTCTGCATAAATAGTTGTTAATTTTGTACTGAAAAACCTGTTTTTAGACCATAACTTTAAAAAATTATACTACACTTACCTTTCATTTTTACACTGTTGGATAGCTCTCGCCGAGGCGCTTCTAACGACACCACTCACGTGCGGTTATCTCTCACGAAACGTGAGAAATTGTCGTTTCGTTGATTTTCATACTTACCGAAAGTTTACCTGTAGGGAACGAAACCGCCATACATTAGAAGATACTTTGTGATAAAAGCTCGTAATTCTGTGCCGTTTTCGCTTCCGACCACCTTACCGTGGCTCTCTCCAACCCCTAGACGCGTTCTATACCGTCTAGGTACAAAATAAATTCATTCCATAGCATTGGATTTTCCTTAAAAACCTTATTTTTGATAAAATTCGTTATTCCATTGTTTAGCGCTAATTAGTTTCACTTATTAGCGATTCAACTTTGCTCACCTGTCGGGACTGGTGTCTAGATCGCTTTGTGCGCCTAGAATCCACCAGTTTAGGCACGGAAATTGTAATTCTGCATAAATAGTTGTTAATTTTGTACTGAAAAACCTGTTTTTAGACCATAACTTTAAAAAATTATACTACACTTACCTTTCATTTTTACACTGTTGGATAGCTCTCGCCGAGGCGCTTCTAACGACACCACTCACGTGCGGTTATCTCTCACGAAACGTGAGAAATTGTCGTTTCGTTGATTTTCATACTTACCGAAAGTTTACCTGTAGGGAACGAAACCGCCATACATTAGAAGATACTTTGTGATAAAAGCTCGTAATTCTGTGCCGTTTTCGCTTCCGACCACCTTACCGTGGCTCTCTCCAACCCCTAGACGCGTTCTATACCGTCTAGGTACAAAATAAATTCATTCCATAGCATTGGATTTTCCTTAAAAACCTTATTTTTGATAAAATTCGTTATTCCATTGTTTAGCGCTAATTAGTTTCACTTATTAGCGATTCAACTTTGCTCACCTGTCGGGACTGGTGTCTAGATCGCTTTGTGCGCCTAGAATCCACCAGTTTAGGCACGGAAATTGTAATTCTGCATAAATAGTTGTTAATTTTGTACTGAAAAACCTGTTTTTAGACCATAACTTTAAAAAATTATACTACACTTACCTTTCATTTTTACACTGTTGGATAGCTCTCGCCGAGGCGCTTCTAACGACACCACTCACGTGCGGTTATCTCTCACGAAACGTGAGAAATTGTCGTTTCGTTGATTTTCATACTTACCGAAAGTTTACCTGTAGGGAACGAAACCGCCATACATTAGAAGATACTTTGTGATAAAAGCTCGTAATTCTGTGCCGTTTTCGCTTCCGACCACCTTACCGTGGCTCTCTCCAACCCCTAGACGCGTTCTATACCGTCTAGGTACAAAATAAATTCATTCCATAGCATTGGATTTTCCTTAAAAACCTTATTTTTGATAAAATTCGTTATTCCATTGTTTAGCGCTAATTAGTTTCACTTATTAGCGATTCAACTTTGCTCACCTGTCGGGACTGGTGTCTAGATCGCTTTGTGCGCCTAGAATCCACCAGTTTAGGCACGGAAATTGTAATTCTGCATAAATAGTTGTTAATTTTGTACTGAAAAACCTGTTTTTAGACCATAACTTTAAAAAATTATACTACACTTACCTTTCATTTTTACACTGTTGGATAGCTCTCGCCGAGGCGCTTCTAACGACACCACTCACGTGCGGTTATCTCTCACGAAACGTGAGAAATTGTCGTTTCGTTGATTTTCATACTTACCGAAAGTTTACCTGTAGGGAACGAAACCGCCATACATTAGAAGATACTTTGTGATAAAAGCTCGTAATTCTGTGCCGTTTTCGCTTCCGACCACCTTACCGTGGCTCTCTCCAACCCCTAGACGCGTTCTATACCGTCTAGGTACAAAATAAATTCATTCCATAGCATTGGATTTTCCTTAAAAACCTTATTTTTGATAAAATTCGTTATTCCATTGTTTAGCGCTAATTAGTTTCACTTATTAGCGATTCAACTTTGCTCACCTGTCGGGACTGGTGTCTAGATCGCTTTGTGCGCCTAGAATCCACCAGTTTAGGCACGGAAATTGTAATTCTGCATAAATAGTTGTTAATTTTGTACTGAAAAACCTGTTTTTAGACCATAACTTTAAAAAATTATACTACACTTACCTTTCATTTTTACACTGTTGGATAGCTCTCGCCGAGGCGCTTCTAACGACACCACTCACGTGCGGTTATCTCTCACGAAACGTGAGAAATTGTCGTTTCGTTGATTTTCATACTTACCGAAAGTTTACCTGTAGGGAACGAAACCGCCATACATTAGAAGATACTTTGTGATAAAAGCTCGTAATTCTGTGCCGTTTTCGCTTCCGACCACCTTACCGTGGCTCTCTCCAACCCCTAGACGCGTTCTATACCGTCTAGGTACAAAATAAATTCATTCCATAGCATTGGATTTTCCTTAAAAACCTTATTTTTGATAAAATTCGTTATTCCATTGTTTAGCGCTAATTAGTTTCACTTATTAGCGATTCAACTTTGCTCACCTGTCGGGACTGGTGTCTAGATCGCTTTGTGCGCCTAGAATCCACCAGTTTAGGCACGGAAATTGTAATTCTGCATAAATAGTTGTTAATTTTGTACTGAAAAACCTGTTTTTAGACCATAACTTTAAAAAATTATACTACACTTACCTTTCATTTTTACACTGTTGGATAGCTCTCGCCGAGGCGCTTCTAACGACACCACTCACGTGCGGTTATCTCTCACGAAACGTGAGAAATTGTCGTTTCGTTGATTTTCATACTTCCCGAAAGTTTACCTGTAGGGAACGAAACCGCCATACATTAGAAGATACTTTGTGATAAAAGCTCGTAATTCTGTGCCGTTTTCGCTTCCGACCACCTTACCGTGGCTCTCTCCAACCCCTAGACGCGTTCTATACCGTCTAGGTACAAAATAAATTCATTCCATAGCATTGGATTTTCCTTAAAAACCTTATATTTGATAAAATTCGTTATTCCATTGTTTAGCGCTAATTAGTTTAAATAAATAGTTGTTAATTTTGTACTGAAAAACCTGTTTTTAGACCATAACTTTAAAAAATTATACTACACTTACCTTTCATTTTTACACTGTTGGATAGCTCTCGCCGAGGCGCTTCTAACGACACCACTCACGTGCGGTTATCTCTCACGAAACGTGAGAAATTGTCGTTTCGTTGATTTTCATACTTACCGAAAGTTTACCTGTAGGGAACGAAACCGCCATACATTAGAAGATACTTTGTGATAAAAGCTCGTAATTCTGTGCCGTTTTCGCTTCCGACCACCTTACCGTGGCTCTCTCCAACCCCTAGACGCGTTCTATACCGTCTAGGTACAAAATAAATTCATTCCATAGCATTGGATTTTCCTTAAAAACCTTATTTTTGATAAAATTCGTTATTCCATTGTTTAGCGCTAATTAGTTTCACTTATTAGCGATTCAACTTTGCTCACCTGTCGGGACTGGTGTCTAGATCGCTTTGTGCGCCTAGAATCCACCAGTTTAGGCACGGAAATTGTAATTCTGCATAAATAGTTGTTAATTTTGTACTGAAAAACCTGTTTTTAGACCATAACTTTAAAAAATTATACTACACTTACCTTTCATTTTTACACTGTTGGATAGCTCTCGCCGAGGCGCTTCTAACGACACCACTCACGTGCGGTTATCTCTCACGAAACGTGAGAAATTGTCGTTTCGTTGATTTTCATACTTACCGAAAGTTTACCTGTAGGGAACGAAACCGCCATACATTAGAAGATACTTTGTGATAAAAGCTCGTAATTCTGTGCCGTTTTCGCTTCCGACCACCTTACCGTGGCTCTCTCCAACCCCTAGACGCGTTCTATACCGTCTAGGTACAAAATAAATTCATTCCATAGCATTGGATTTTCCTTAAAAACCTTATTTTTGATAAAATTCGTTATTCCATTGTTTAGCGCTAATTAGTTTCACTTATTAGCGATTCAACTTTGCTCACCTGTCGGGACTGGTGTCTAGATCGCTTTGTGCGCCTAGAATCCACCAGTTTAGGCACGGAAATTGTAATTCTGCATAAATAGTTGTTAATTTTGTACTGAAAAACCTGTTTTTAGACCATAACTTTAAAAAATTATACTACACTTACCTTTCATTTTTACACTGTTGGATAGCTCTCGCCGAGGCGCTTCTAACGACACCACTCACGTGCGGTTATCTCTCACGAAACGTGAGAAATTGTCGTTTCGTTGATTTTCATACTTACCGAAAGTTTACCTGTAGGGAACGAAACCGCCATACATTAGAAGATACTTTGTGATAAAAGCTCGTAATTCTGTGCCGTTTTCGCTTCCGACCACCTTACCGTGGCTCTCTCCAACCCCTAGACGCGTTCTATACCGTCTAGGTACAAAATAAATTCATTCCATAGCATTGGATTTTCCTTAAAAACCTTATTTTTGATAAAATTCGTTATTCCATTGTTTAGCGCTAATTAGTTTCACTTATTAGCGATTCAACTTTGCTCACCTGTCGGGACTGGTGTCTAGATCGCTTTGTGCGCCTAGAATCCACCAGTTTAGGCACGGAAATTGTAATTCTGCATAAATAGTTGTTAATTTTGTACTGAAAAACCTGTTTTTAGACCATAACTTTAAAAAATTATACTACACTTACCTTTCATTTTTACACTGTTGGATAGCTCTCGCCGAGGCGCTTCTAACGACACCACTCACGTGCGGTTATCTCTCACGAAACGTGAGAAATTGTCGTTTCGTTGATTTTCATACTTACCGAAAGTTTACCTGTAGGGAACGAAACCGCCATACATTAGAAGATACTTTGTGATAAAAGCTCGTAATTCTGTGCCGTTTTCGCTTCCGACCACCTTACCGTGGCTCTCTCCAACCCCTAGACGCGTTCTATACCGTCTAGGTACAAAATAAATTCATTCCATAGCATTGGATTTTCCTTAAAAACCTTATTTTTGATAAAATTCGTTATTCCATTGTTTAGCGCTAATTAGTTTCACTTATTAGCGATTCAACTTTGCTCACCTGTCGGGACTGGTGTCTAGATCGCTTTGTGCGCCTAGAATCCACCAGTTTAGGCACGGAAATTGTAATTCTGCATAAATAGTTGTTAATTTTGTACTGAAAAACCTGTTTTTAGACCATAACTTTAAAAAATTATACTACACTTACCTTTCATTTTTACACTGTTGGATAGCTCTCGCCGAGGCGCTTCTAACGACACCACTCACGTGCGGTTATCTCTCACGAAACGTGAGAAATTGTCGTTTCGTTGATTTTCATACTTACCGAAAGTTTACCTGTAGGGAACGAAACCGCCATACATTAGAAGATACTTTGTGATAAAAGCTCGTAATTCTGTGCCGTTTTCGCTTCCGACCACCTTACCGTGGCTCTCTCCAACCCCTAGACGCGTTCTATACCGTCTAGGTACAAAATAAATTCATTCCATAGCATTGGATTTTCCTTAAAAACCTTATTTTTGATAAAATTCGTTATTCCATTGTTTAGCGCTAATTAGTTTCACTTATTAGCGATTCAACTTTGCTCACCTGTCGGGACTGGTGTCTAGATCGCTTTGTGCGCCTAGAATCCACCAGTTTAGGCACGGAAATTGTAATTCTGCATAAATAGTTGTTAATTTTGTACTGAAAAACCTGTTTTTAGACCATAACTTTAAAAAATTATACTACACTTACCTTTCATTTTTACACTGTTGGATAGCTCTCGCCGAGGCGCTTCTAACGACACCACTCACGTGCGGTTATCTCTCACGAAACGTGAGAAATTGTCGTTTCGTTGATTTTCATACTTACCGAAAGTTTACCTGTAGGGAACGAAACCGCCATACATTAGAAGATACTTTGTGATAAAAGCTCGTAATTCTGTGCCGTTTTCGCTTCCGACCACCTTACCGTGGCTCTCTCCAACCCCTAGACGCGTTCTATACCGTCTAGGTACAAAATAAATTCATTCCATAGCATTGGATTTTCCTTAAAAACCTTATTTTTGATAAAATTCGTTATTCCATTGTTTAGCGCTAATTAGTTTCACTTATTAGCGATTCAACTTTGCTCACCTGTCGGGACTGGTGTCTAGATCGCTTTGTGCGCCTAGAATCCACCAGTTTAGGCACGGAAATTGTAATTCTGCATAAATAGTTGTTAATTTTGTACTGAAAAACCTGTTTTTAGACCATAACTTTAAAAAATTATACTACACTTACCTTTCATTTTTACACTGTTGGATAGCTCTCGCCGAGGCGCTTCTAACGACACCACTCACGTGCGGCTATCTCTCACGAAACGTCAAAAAATTGCCCTCCCACCCTCCCTTCAGGCATATTTAAACTGCATATAGGAAGAGGAGAGCACTTCCGGTCCAATTCTTCAAAAATTTTTTCGTTGCGGAAATATAATCCTTGAGTGTCCTGGTACCGGTGCGAACAATTTCGCTCTCACCGGCGTCCTTGTACTCGGCTTTGAACCACCTCCACACTGAAAATAGCGTTTATTTCTTGACTCACTAATTTAACTCTGAATAACTTCTAGTCGACCGTGCAAACATCTGTTCTTCTATAAAATCTCTCATATCCGGTCCCGCCCAGTGTCCCACAGACTTTAGTGTACACCGAGATGGCACCGTCTAGCGGCGACGTCTCGTCTCTCCCAGCAACCGCAGCAGATGCAACTAGCACCGAGTCGTGCATAAGCACGTTAAACAAACTCGCCGAGTGCATCACGGCTGCTATCGCCGAAGGGAAAAATGTTACGGCCGTCAATAAGCGACTTATTACTTCTGCGGCGAATGAGATCCGGTGCGTGGCCGCTAAAATACCCACCTTTTCCGCCTCGCAGGAAATCTGCGCGTCCCATGACGGAAACCTGCGACAGGAAATCGTTACCTGCGTGCGCGAGGAACTTAGTAAGCACCTCGCCACGATCGCGACACCACTCACACCCGCACCGTTGCCCATTACTTACGCGCAGGCGACGAGCGCCCCGGCCTCTCGTCCAGTGACTAAACCACCTCCGCCTGTTAAACCTGCCCTCATCGTTGCGCCGCAAGGCGACAGCACGTCCCAAACACGTCAGGACGTAGTGCAGTCATTCAAAAACGAAGTCAATTTCCGCACCACTTCGTACGCACCGTCTAGAATACAGGCCGTGTCTAATAATAAGTTACGAGTGGAATTCGAGACTGAGCAACAGCGCGATGAAATACTAAAAAAGTTAGAAAAGTCCTCACAACTCACTGCTGAACCGGCCAAGCTATTGAGGCCAATGATTATTCTTAAGGGAATATCATTAGACACGCCATCAGAAGAGCTGATCGAAGTCATCCGCGGCCAAAATGAAGAGCTGACTGCCCTTGTGGTCGACAGCGATGATTTGCGGCTTGCATTCAAGCGAAATAACCGCAACCCTAAGTTGTACAACGCCGTCCTTATCGCCAAGCCCGCCATATGGCGCAAAATAATAGACATGGGGCGCGTCTGCGTGGATTATCAACGGGTACACGCAGAAGACTTCTCCACATTCCTCCAGTGCAGGAAATGTCTGCAGTTCGGTCACATTAAAATAAAATGTACTGCGACACAGGCACCCTGCTCTTACTGCTCGGAAGAGGGGCACGATACCAACAGTTGCCCTCTGCGCGAGAAGAAAGGCGCACCCAAATGCTACAACTGCTCACAGCACAACACTAAATACAACACCACCCATGACGTCGGACACATGGCCACCTCCAACATTTGCCCTCGAGTGAAATCAATTAAAGCCAAAATAATTAACCGTACTGATTATGGACAAGCAACGCATTAAAATATTACAGTGTAACATAGACCGATCTATAAATAGTCTTCACGAATTTCTTACATATTTTTGTAATGGCCAATACGACATCGCCTTGCTGTCCGAGCCCTATATAGGCTCTGGCAAAGAGGTGAAACCGATTTCTGGAATTGACATCTACCAATACTCGAGAGGGTCTAATGTAAAGGCGTGCATTTTTGTAAAACAAGGGCGCGGTGTGGTTTTGGGGGAGTCTAGCCTATCGACTGCAAATCTATGCGTCATACAAGTAAAAACCGGTCGTCAGAAGCTGTACCTGGGATCCGCTTATGTGGAACCAAATGACGATACATCATCCACGCTAGAGGCTAGACTACTTCCTTAAAACTACATCGCGTTACAAGTGCATACTTGGAGGTGACTTCAACGGCTGGCACCCAGTATGGGGAAGCACACGATCAAATAAAAGAGGTAACGACTTAATGGAATTAGTCCAAGCTAATGACCTGTACGTCTGCAACACTGGCGATACTCCGACATTCGAGACGGTGACGCATGGTCGCGATCGATCGTCAATCATAGACGTGACATTAGCGTCGGGCCAAGCCTTCGACATGGTCGGTGAGTGGAGGGTCAACCTTGAATGCTGCACTACATCACAGCATAATGCCATAGAGTTTCATATAAACACAGGAAAACCAACACCATCCGGAACACGCAACGCCTCAACATTCATGTTCAACACCGAAAAAGCGAACTGGGCAGCATTCAGGGATGCCGTGCTGCAAGAGGTAGCATTGTCCGACATACTTGAAAGCGACGTAAGCAGCTTAGATAAAGAAGAACTCGAGGCTCTTATCAATAGAATAACATCCTTGATACGAGACTGCTGCAAGGAAACCATGCCCATTAGAAGTGGAAAAGCCAAGCAGAAACCTCCTTGGTGGAGCGATACGCTGCAACGGCTCAAGGAGGAAGTGATAAGCCTTCACCGGCAAATACATTCGGCAAAACGATCTGGCCAACCCCTTGATGCCCTGCTTGAAGAGCAGCTCACTAAAAAGAAAGAGTACAGTGAGGCAATCAAAGCCGAATCCACGGCCAATTTCCGAAAGTTTTGTGAGCTGCAAACTAAAGAAAACGTCTGGTCCCTGACCAATCGCCTCCTAAAAGAAACTACAGCTAGAAGACCCCCCACTACATTAAAAGTGGGAGACAGCTACACAACAAATGCAGAGGAAACTGCAAATGCTTTGCTCAAGCATTTTTACCCTGATGACTCCCCAGACCAAACATCAGAACAACAACAGCTGCGCACGCATTTCAACAATTTTTCTATTAACACCCCGGACGATCTCCCCTTCACGGAGGAGGAGGTGCTTGAGCAACTCAACTCCATAAATCCCAAAAAAGCTCCCGGTCTAGACAATCTTACATCCGACATTTGCCTACAGTTTACAAAAATCTATCCCCGGCTCATGACAGATATTTTCAACAGGTGCCTTTCACTCCAATACTTTCCCGGAGCATGGAAGGAGGCCTACGTAAAGATCATTCCCAAACCTGGGAAAGACGACCACACGGATCTTAAATCTTTCCGCCCCATAGGCCTGCTGCCGGTCTTCGGGAAGCTATTAGAGAAACTATTTATTAAAAGAGTTGTCCACAAAGCAGAAACGGAAAATAAATTAAACAAAAACCAATTTGGCTTTCGTCAACAAATGAACACTACACTAGCCTTACACACCGCACTAAAATACATCCGCCTAGCAAAAGAAAGCAAAAAATTAGCTATCGCAGTCTCATTAGACATAAAGGCGGCGTTCGACAATGCTTGGTGGCCTGCCCTCTTTCAACGTCTGGCCAAACTTGATATACCCAAAAACATCTACGGGCTTATCAAAGACTACGTAAAGGACCGAACAGTCACGCTGGATCACGCCGGAGTGCGCGCGCGCAAAGTACTTACGAAGGGGTGTATACAGGGGTCTGCATGTGGCCCCCTCCAGGATGGCAAAGAGCTCAGCCTGGAAGACCGTGCAAGAATCGTGTAATTTGAATTTTTTGGTTATGGTCGGTTGTTCTAAGCCACCTGAGTCAAAGCACACGAAGGCAGCTCCCACAGCGCCGCTTTCTTGTTTGCTGCCGTCAGTGTAAATTTGGTGTGTTTCGTCAGCTTCTTGGTGGTCTAGGTCAGATTTTGACACTCTTAGGGCTGGGTGTAGTAGTTCGCGGACAGGTGTAGGTCGCTCCAGCCTAACATCCTCCGGCAAAAAGTGAGTAGTGTTGGTGAGGCGAGTTTGCTCTACTTGATGCACCTCGAGGATTCTGAGGTCAAGCGGCATGAATTGCGCCAGTGCCAGTGCAGCGTTGGTGGACACTGTCCTGAAGGCGCGGATGGGATGGCCATAACCAAAAAATTCAAATTACACGATTCTTGCACGGTCTTCCAGGCTGAGCTCTTTGCCATCCTGGAGGCCTGCAAATGGGCGACTCACAAATATCAAAACACTGTCATCTACACAGATTCCCAAGCATCACTACTAGCAATAGCAGACAGAAGTAACACACATCCACTCGTCACACAGATACACAAAATTATACACACACACCGCGTCACAAAACAGATAACATTAAAATGGGTCAAGGCACACAGGGGCAATGTTGGAAACGAGGCTGCCGATGCTGAG
This sequence comes from Tyria jacobaeae, assembly GCA_947561695.1. Classification (NCBI taxonomy): domain Eukaryota; kingdom Metazoa; phylum Arthropoda; class Insecta; order Lepidoptera; family Erebidae; genus Tyria; species Tyria jacobaeae. The sequence continues at coordinate 14,674,844 of OX387231.1, read as the reverse complement.
GCAAAACTGGCCACCCTGCTTCACAGGGCGCCGGACTACAGCTCGTTCCCAATGTCCTACGTAAAATATAAGCTCCGCATGCGTAGCCTGGACCTGTGGCAGGCGCGCTATACCTCCAGCGAACAGGGACAGCACACCAAAAGCATTTACCCTAATCTAGCCGACATCGCACACTTCCGGAAACATACAGACATACACTTCCACACAACACAGATACTCACAGACCACGGCTTCCACAAGACATACTTACACCGGTTCCACATTACACCAGATGACTGCTGTCCCTGCAACACCAACACACCCCAGACAGTGACGCACTTGCTGACAGACTGTCCGAGGTTTGCTGCGCGGCGAATGCGGCACGAATCACTCTGTATATACTATGATATTGAGCCGTATAGTGTGGCAGAATTGCTCAAGAAGGAGGACGCGCTGGCAAGCTATACGGAATTCGCGAGCCATATTTACTCAAAACTAAAAGCCTACAACGGCACGTGAACAATGTATAAAGTATATTTATATTTATTGTAACATATTAATTTAGATCAAGTTTTAATAATGCGACAACCTCGGTTGCGGCAGTAAACGTATCAAATCGCGTAAACTGACGCAAATAAACCATAATGCGAAACAAAACCTGACTTTCTGAAAAACCAAAATTCAATAAAAAAAAAAAAAAAAAAAAAAAAAAAACCTAACCTAACCTAACCTAACCTAACCTAACCTAACCTAACCTAACCTAACCTAACCTGGGGCGGGGGGGGGGCGCTGGTCGGGTAACCTCCACGTTGGCTTTCCCGTTTCTTCCCCCCTTGGACTACGGTCCTGGGGAGCAGAAGCGTGGAGGCTGGTGCGTCCTGGACAGCGGTCAGTATACTCTGACTCTGAGGGGATCGAGCTCTGTATGCTGGCCGTTGACTAATAACCCGACAGCCCTTATCAGGGCTAGCTGACTCCATTGCACGAGGGGGTCGTGGGATCCGCACAGCCCTTTTCAGGGCTCGCCGTCGCTCCCGTGATCCCTCTGCTTTCAGAGGGGACAGGGGAGAGACGGTGTTAGGGATCGAGGGACGGGTCGGCCCACTGCTCGCGCGGGGGCTGACGGGCACTTGTGCCACCGTGGGAGGTGGGAGAGGCTTAGCCACCCTCTCGCGTTCCGTAACCAACAGGGGCTCAACAATGACCTGACTAGTGGCTCCAGGAGGGTATGCTGGGAACCTGTTGGCCGGAGGGCTTGCCTTAACTGGCCGGCCCACGTCAAGGAAAAGACTTTAAAACCCGACAGCAATGTCGTTAAAAGCGGACCTCTCGCTGTAGGCTGTGGTTCCGGCTATGGCCGGCGGCGATGAGTGTCGGGCTGCCGTCGCCTCGTTGCTGATGGCGGCCACGAGGAGAGGCTCTGCTGGGGCGGGAGTGGGCTGGGCTCGCTCTTCCGCCCCGCGGGCCACCGGCGGGGGGACGCCGGCGGGCGCAGTTCGCACGCGTTCCTGGGTGGGAACGCCGGCGGGCGCAGTTCGCACGCGTCCCTGAATGAGAGTGGCCACGGGCGGTGGGTCGGGGGACCTGCTGCCCCATGCTAATGTGGCGGAATGCGCCCCTCTGTGTTTCTGGGGTGCATTCATGAGGAGAGCCCGACAAACAAAGGGCGTCCCTAGCCGAGTCGCGGTGAGCAAACTATCCCGTGGCTCGGATTAGGTGAAGGAGGAACACCGTGGTGGTTTAGTGGGTAGTCTGGCCTCTCTTTGAGGTCAGGAGTCCCACACGAAGCGAACCCCCTGCCCCCGTGGAGGGTGAGCGAAGTGCCTAAATGCATTCCACCACGTAAAAAAAAAAAAAAAAAAAAAAAACCTGGGGCGGGGCGCTGGTCGGGTAACCTCCACGTTGGCTTTCCCGTTTCTTCCCCCCTTGGACTACGGTCCTGGGGAGCAGAAGCGTGGAGGCTGGTGCGCCCTGGACAGCGGTCAGTATACTCTGACTCTGAGGGGATCGAGCTCTGTATGCTGGCCGTTGACTAATAACCCGACAGCCCTTATCAGGGCTAGCTGACTCCATTGCACGAGGGGGTCGTGGGATCCGCACAGCCCTTTTCAGGGCTCGCCGTCGCTCCCGTGATCCCTCTGCTTTCAGAGGGGACAGGGGAGAGACGGTGTTAGGGATCGAGGGACGGGTCGGCCCACTGCTCGCGCGGGGGCTGACGGGCACTTGTGCCACCGTGGGAGGTGGGAGAGGCTTAGCCATCCTCTCGCGTTCCGTAACCAACAGGGGCTCAACAATGACCTGACTAGTGGCTCCAGGAGGGTATGCTGGGAACCTGTTGGCCGGAGGGCTTGCCTTAACTGGCCGGCCCACGTCAAGGAAAAGACTTTAAAACCCGACAGCAATGTCGTTAAAAGCGGACCTCTCGCTGTAGGCTGTGGTTCCGGCTATGGCCGGCGGCGATGAGTGTCGGGCTGCCGTCGCCTCGTTGCTGATGGCGGCCACGAGGAGAGGCTCTGCTGGGGCGGGAGTGGGCTGGGCTCGCTCTTCCGCCCCGCGGGCCACCGGCGGGGGGACGCCGGCGGGCGCAGTTCGCACGCGTTCCTGGGTGGGAACGCCGGCGGGCGCAGTTCGCACGCGTCCCTGAATGAGAGTGGCCACGGGCGGTGGGTCGGGAGACCTGCTGCCCCATGCTAATGTGGCGGAATGCGCCCCTCTGTGTTTCTGGGGTGCATTCATGAGGAGAGCCCGACAAACAAAGGGCGTCCCTAGCCGAGTCGCGGTGAGCAAACTATCCCGTGGCTCGGATTAGGTGAAGGAGGAACACCGTGGTGGTTTAGTGGGTAGTCTAGCCTCTCCGAGGTCAGGAGTCCCACACGAAGCGAACCCCCTGCCCCCGTGGAGGGTGAGCGAAGTGCCTAAATGCATTCCACCACGTAAAAAAAAAAAAAAAAAAAAACCTAACCTGGGGCGGGGGGGGCGCTGGGTCGGGTAACCTCCACGTTGGCTTTCCCGTTTCTTCCCCCCTTGGACTACGATCCTGGGGAGCAGAAGCGTGGAGGCTGGTGCGCCCTGGACAGCGGTCAGTATACTCTGACTCTGAGGGGATCGAGCTCTGTATGCTGGCCGTTGACTAATAACCCGACAGCCCTTATCAGGGCTAGCTGACTCCATTGCACGAGGGGGTCGTGGGATCCGCACAGCCCTTTTCAGGGCTCGCCGTCGCTCCCGTGATCCCTCTGCTTTCAGAGGGGACAGGGGAGAGACGGTGTTAGGGATCGAGGGACGGGTCGGCCCACTGCTCGCGCGGGGGCTGACGGGCACTTGTGCCACCGTGGGAGGTGGGAGAGGCTTAGCCACCCTCTCGCGTTCCGTAACCAACAGGGGCTCAACAATGACCTGACTAGTGGCTCCAGGAGGGTATGCTGGGAACCTGTTGGCCGGAGGGCTTGCCTTAACTGGCCAGCCCACGTCAAGGAAAAGACTTTAAAACCCGACAGCAATGTCGTTAAAAGCGGACCTCTCGGCATCACATACGCGCAGGTGATGTCCAAAGCCGAGAGGTCGATAGACCTCAAGGGCTTGGGCATCGACGGCCTCCGACTCCGCAACGCCGTAACCGGAGGTCGGATCCTGGAGGTGGCTGGAGCCGACAGAGCCCAAAAGGCCGACCAGCTCGCTGCCAAACTCAGGGAGGTGCTGGAAGAGGTCCGCGTCGCTAGGCCGGAGAGATGCGTGGAGATGCGCATCTCTGGGCTGGGCGACTCGGCCTCGAAAGAGTCGGTGGCGGAGTGGCGGCGCGGTGCTTCCGCTGCCTCGAGCCGGGACACGTCGGGGCCAAGTGCTCTGCGGCCACTGACCGCAGTGCGCTTTGTTTCCGTTGCGGGCAGGCCGGCCACAAGTCGGCCACCTGCTCCGCGGCGCCCGATTGCCCCGTCTGTTCGGCGGAGGGTGCGGCGTCCGGCCACCGGCTTGGGTCGGCGGAATGCAAGGCGGCCTCCCGAAGCAGGGGGTCAAAAAGGAGAGCAGCAGGTGGGGCGAAACCCACGCCCTCGCCCACCCTGCTGCAGAATGAGGAGGAGATGGACACCGCCCAAACATAATGGCCCAAACCATCTCCGTACTGCAGGCCAACGTCAACCACTGCGCCGCGGCTCAGGACCTTCTGGCCCAATCCATGGCGCAGTGGCAGACGACATTGGCAGTAGTCGCCGAGCCGTATTGCATTCGCAACAGCCCTGACTGGGCCGGCGACCACAGCGGCTTGGTGGCTATCGTCGCTCGGCGATCGGCTCCCTTCGACAGAGTGCGGAAGGGCCGAGGGTGCGTACTCGTCGCGCTGGGTGGCGCTGCGGTGATTGGGGTGTACTGTCCCCCCAGCAGAAGCCTCGCCGAGTTCGAGCAGTTGCTCACGGAGGTCGGGGCTCTGCTGGCAGAAGTACACCCCACCCCGGCTGTGGTGGCCGGGGATTTCAACGCTCACTCACGGGCGTGGGGATCCCCGGCGACCGATGCCCGGGGGGAGATGATGGAGGAGTGGGCGGTGTCCCAAGGCTTGGTGCTGCTGAACCGAGGGACGGTCCATACGTTTGTGCGGGACCGGGTCGGGTCGATCGTCGATCTTTCATTCGCGAGTTTTGGCCTGGCCCGTCGCATACACAACTGGCGGGTCGTCGAGGGGGTGGAGACTTCGTCTGACCACCGGTATATCCGGTTCGACATCGTCCCTGCCCCTGCGGCGCCTCGTGTGGCACTGGATCGCCCCGTTTCAGGGGAAGGCCCGCGGTGGCGGCTCGGAACGCTGGACCTGGAGCTGGCCCGAGAGGCGGCTGTCGTCGAGCGATGGGCTGCTGTCGACAGCGGTCCGGACGTGGACGCAAGATGCGAGCGGCTCACTGGAGCGCTGACTCGCGTCTGCGACGCGGCGATGCAGAGACCACCAAGAAGCTGACGAAACACACCAAATTTACACTGACGGCAGCAAACAAGATAGCGGCGCTGTGGGAGCTGCCTTCGTGTGCTTTGACTCAGGTGGCTTAGAACAACCGACCATAACCAAAAAATTCAAATTACACGATTCTTGCACGGTCTTCCAGGCTGAGCTCTTTGCCATCCTGGAGGCCTGCAAATGGGCGACTCACAAATATCAAAACACTGTCATCTACACAGATTCCCAAGCATCACTACTAGCAATAGCAGACAGAAGTAACACACATCCACTCGTCACACAGATACACAAAATTATATATATTATATTTCCGGATACGTACGTATGGCTCCTGGACCAAGGCGAAAGCCAACTTTCGCTCCTTAGCCTCCAGCATCAACTCATTGGTTGCGAGCTCCTTTCGTTGGAGGTTGGCTTGAGCTACTGCGTAACTGCTGGTGAGATTGCCTACCCATTTATTGTTTAACACTAGTTCGTTAGCAGTATGCCACCCTTGCTCTAGCTAGAGCCTCCCATCTTCTGCGAACTTGGCATTCACTACTGAACGCGTTATGCTCGACGTTGTTCAGCTTTGCAATCACGCAGTTGACGCACGTGGGGGCCACTCCAGCGAGTGCGTCGGCGCATTGAGCTCTTGTGTGAGGACCACCACAGTGGCTGCATTTGTCGATTGTTTCCTTACAGAAACGTTTCCCATGTCCGTATCCAAGGCAGTATGTACATTGTACGAGAGGGGATTGATCTTCCACCCTTACTCGTTGCATATCGATGAGTACTGTGGTTTTTTGAGTCATCTTGTTCCAGAGCTGCGGTGAAACACTTAGTACAACGTGGTGAGTGTGGGGGTTTCTCGTCTTCTTTTTGTATTTGATGTCGTCTGTCGTCTTCGTCTTTAATGTCATGGAAAATGTTGTAATTCTGCTTTCGTAGGGCCCTAATTATTTCTTCGTCTGTATTATACTTCAGAACATCTTTCAGAACGATTAGTGGATCTTTGTTTTTCATCTCTTCAACGATTAACTTTCCTCCGGAGCTGGTAAGGCGTTCCTTAATTTTAGTTCTCTCTTCCTCTGACCTGCAGCCCACTATTACCTTTCGGTCCTTGGCTTTCCTAATGCGGTCAATTGTAACCCATCCTTCTTTAGCGTTTACCGCTTCTCTTATATGCCCTAAGACCTCTTCTCCCGTTTCTGTCGTATCCTTTGAAGCAATCACCATAGAGTGTAAGGTTGTGTTTTCTCGCGGTTGTCTCGCTCCAAGCTCTCGCGCTACAACGCTAGAGTAAGTGGTCTTACTAACTTCACTTCTCTGATATTCCAGCGCCTTTTCAAGATCCTTAATCTTTTCTGTATTCTCTTGTATCACCTTCATATGTTCCTTCATAATTCCACCAAGCTGGTCTGTACATTCCTTCTGACTGTTGAGTGCCATTGGTGCTGGTGGTTCTTTTTCGGTACTAGTTTTAGTTTGCGGTTTCCTGCTACCCTCCCCTTCCTTGACCAGCTCATAAAGTCTCTCAATCGCCGCCGTGACGTCAGCCTTGATATCTGCCTTGAGGTTTCTTGACTGACCAAGAAGTGTCTTAGCTTTTACCAGGCTGGCTTTCGCTTCCGCTGTTCTTGTTGCGTACTTGGGCGGTAGTGTGGGCGACTGGGTTTGTGCATCAATGGATGTTCTAGGTGCCGGTGCCTTATTTTCAGTTGGGGCGGTGCTTTTGTTTCTCGATTTTGTAGGAACGCTGAGTGCAGGTTTGCTCGGCGACTTTACAGGCATGGTTGACTTTCCTGCCACTCTCCCTATCTCCCACTCCCCTATACTACGTCTCACGTTTGAGGTCTGGGTTGGTGAACTTGAGGGCCCTGCCCTTTCGTCTACTTGGGTCTCGGCTCTGGGAGACTTGTCCATTGCCCTCTTCGCAGGTGTTCTGATCCCGAACATTCCTTGACAGAGTCACAGGATTTGTCAGGTGTGTGTGTTGTAAAGGGACACACGTTACAAACGCAAAAGTAAAAGTAAAAAGTTAAGTAAATAAGTCGGTAATTTTTAAATTTGTGACGGTTGTATATCGTTATTAATACTCGTATGCTGTTTTTGTTTCAGGTAGCGCGGACCCTGCGGTCGTCGTGTTTCCAGCAACGGTTACAGCGTCAAAGTTCAGGTGAGAATTCAATATTACCTATTACTCTAATCTAAGTGTGCCGGTCAAGAAACACGGTACACAGCGTAATTTTTATTACTAGACAACAAATATGCAAAAATTATATGAATATAGGGCAGAATAACACACTTGTAACTTTTGTATAACTATATGCTATAAAAAGTCTATGCTCTATGTAGAGCCGTTTATCTCTGCACGGCAGAGTTGTCAGTTCTTATAGGGATGTACGGTCCCTGTCACTTAACTATTTTGATATAAAAGAATAAAAATTAATTTTTACACAAAGGTCTCAATGTAGAGCCCTTTAAAATACCTCATTAACCTTAAAATACCCCTGTAATAAACCTAAAAACTGAGGATGAAATAAAATCTAAAGATATAAAAAATTCACGACTGCAAAATTTTATCTCCGTAATTACTCTACCTAGAGCCTTTTCAAAGATGGCGATGTGTAGGTATCGGCGAGGGCTAGTTTTTTGACACCGCGATTGTCCCAATCGGAGTAGTAACACCCGAGATATTGCAGTCCGAAGTCCTTACATTAAATGACGAAACGTAATTTGAAAACAAAATTGACCCCCCCTAAAAATTAAAATTAAAACTTTTTTCTGAACTCACTCGATTCATACGCCCCAAAAAATAGTTTCTGTGGCATCAGAACCAGAATGGGTCGACTAGTTCCAAAGATATGGTCTCCTAAAGTTTTCAAAAAGTTAAATGAAAGTATTTGCCTAGGTCTCACTTAGGTTTCTTTAAAGCTTAAATCTAAGTCACAAATATAAAATCTAAAAATATAATTAGTATGCCAAAGTGAGCACTAGGGTCCCAGCCTTCAGGCCCTGGGAAAATTTTAACAAAAACTTTGTTGCTTCTATATTTAAATCTAGTTATAATCTTAGTCTATTTTTAAGCACTAACTAATACCTAAGATTTTAAAAGTCTTATAACTCAATTATTTCTCAACCGATTCTCGTCAGATTTTTTCAAAAATAAAGTCCTCTGTGTAAACTTTCGTGAGAACTAGTCTCTTTGTATGTAGGGGTTGTCTTTTCAACCCTTATTTCACCTATCTCGTAATTAAAGTTTTAAAAAGTTTGATAGTCCTTATTTTTTAAGTACTAGTTCAATTTGATTAGAAAAAACGACTAAGGCGTTCCTCTTTAGCCACTCTTTTAGTTAAACATATAAAAAATAGGGGTTGTCGATCTGGTTTTGGAGCTAGGGTTGCCAGAATTAGTCACTATATAAACATTAATAACTTTTGAGTCACTTAACTTTTCTCGCAGGTTTAAACAGGTATTGTATCCTTGAGATGTCTTGCGCTCTGCATAGCTCTCTGATTGTTTGCAGCTGACCCGGAACTGGGACCTCGTGTCCACGTGGTTTTTGGAAAAAAGCCTATAACTTTTCAGGACGTGCCTGGTAAAATATGGAAGGGGTCTCAAAAGATGGGTCTCCCCGAGACACACCCTCCCACAGAAGAAAAAATAGTGGTCGTCGATCTTGATTTTAAGATAAGACACTTTTTACACAATTTGTCACACAAATTAACATCAAAAACAGTTTTTGTTTTAGGAAAATCCACAATTTCACATCAATTTTCACGCGGTTTTCACTATTTCGTAGCGCTCACAAAAACGCATCTAACGATGTATAACACTATATCACCTTTCGAAATTTAAATACCTTTAGGATTTTTATCTAACGGAGCGACTTCGAAACGCTGCTTACGCGTCAGTAAGAGGCACAAGACTCTAACCTAACCTAACCTAACCTAACCTGGGGCGCTGGTCGGGTAACCTCCACGTTGGCTTTCCCGTTTCTTCCCCCCTTGGACTACGGTCCTGGGGAGCAGAAGCGTGGAGGCTGGTGCGCCCTGGACAGCGGTCAGTATACTCTGACTCTGAGGGGATCGAGCTCTGTATGCTGGCCGTTGACTAATAACCCGACAGCCCTTGTCAGGGCTAGCTGACTCCATTGCACGAGGGGGTCGTGGGATCCCACTGCTTTCAGAGAGGACAGGAGAGAGACGGTGTTATGGGAAGTGCCTAAATGCATTCCACCACGTAAAAAAAAAAAAAAAAAAAAAAAAAAAAAAAAAAAAAAAACCTAACCTAACCTAACCTGGGGCGCTGGTCGGGTAACCTCCACGTTGGCTTTCCCGTTCCTTCCCCCCTTGGACTACGGTCCTGGGGAGCAGAAGCGTGGAGGCTGGTGCGCCCTGGACAGCGGTCAGTATACTCTGACTCTGAGGGGATCGAGCTCTGTATGCTGGCCGTTGACTAATAACCCGACAGCCCTTATCAGGGCTAGCTGACTCCATTGCACGAGGGGGTCGTGGGATCCGCACAGCCCTTTTCAGGGCTTGCCGTCGCTCCCGTGATCCCTCTGCTTTCAGAGGGGACAGGGGAGAGACGGTGTTAGGGATCGAGGGACGGGTCGGCCCACTGCTCGCGCGGGGGCTGACGGGCACTTGTGCCACCGTGGGAGGTGGGAGAGGCTTAGCCACCCTCTCGCGTTCCGTAACCAACAGGGGCTCAACAATGACCTGACTAGTGGCTCAAGGAGGGTATGCTGGGAACCTGTTGGCCGGAGGGCTTGCCTTAACTGGCCGGCCCACGTCAAGGAAAAGACTTTAAAACCCGACAGCAATGTCGTTAAAAGCGGACCTCTGGCTGTAGGCTGTGGTTCCGGCTATGGCCGGCGGCGATGAGTGTCGGGCTGCCGTCGCCTCGTTGCTGATGGCGGCCTCGAGGAGAGGCTCTGCTGGGGCGGGAGTGGGCTGGGCTCGCTCTTCCGCCCCGCGGGCCACCGGCGGGGGGACGCCGGCGGGCGCAATTCGCTCGCGTTCCTGGGTGGGAACGCCGGCGGGCGCAGTTCACACGCGTCCCTGAATGAGAGTGGCCACGGGCGGTGGGTCGGGGGACCTGCTGCCCCATGCTAATGTGGCGGAATGCGCTCCTCTGTGTTTCTGGGGTGCATTCATGAGGAGAGCCCGACAAACAAAGGGCGTCCCTAGCCGATTCGCGGTGAGCAAACTATCCCGTGGCTCGGATTAGGTGAAGGAGGTCAGGAGGTCAGGAGTCCCACACGAAGCGAACCCCCTGCCCCCGCGGAGGGTGAGCGAAGTGCCTAAATGCATTCCACCACGTAAACCTAACCTAACCTAACCTAACCTAACCTAACCTAAGGGTTCAGGTAAAGCAAACCCGAGCTTTCTGTGACTGCGGGTTCAGGAGATATCGCCAGTCAAGAATCCAGTTTGACAGTTCGGCGGCCATATTGGAAACTTTTGAGATCAAATATCTCCTGATCCAGTGGTCGCAGGAAGACGGGGTTTTGGGGAAAGTGGCTCTGGGGAAGCACTCAGGAGGTTTCTACCACTTTTAGGTGTTTTCGGGACCCGAAAATTTCGTCTCCTGAAACCACCGTGGAGGTCTAGGGTTCATCGGGACCTTTACGGCGAGCCCAGGCACGGGCAAATCGGCCCACCGGTTGGGGAGATAACCACAAAAAAGGATTTGGTTTTTGTGGTTTCTGTAAAGTGCCCAAAACTTTGAACCTGGTTTACTCTCAGACCGGTTGGCCTAGGTACCCCGTGTTTGGTATCGTTGGGGAGGGCTTGGTGAGCTCTATCGGTGGGGCTCATCGGGGTGACTCTACATAGAGTCCTTTCTGGGAAATAGCATAGGGTCATCAAAAATAGAAATAAAACTGTTTAGTCACATTTCTAAAACTGTTGACAATCTGGGCTATTGCTTTGGAGAGTCTCGTCAATACTGACAATCATTAACAATTGTTAATTGAGGAGTTGAGCTCATAAGTACTTAAGAGATTTTTATGACACTAACTAGGCCCGTATTGGCATATAAGTGTTGACAAGTAGTAGCTGGGCTACTCAAGACGTTGGGGTATAATCCCTATACTAATAGGTTAGAATAATTGTTCTATATATCTGACTCTACATATATCTGTATTTTTTCCTTTTATTTAGACTAAATCACTTATAACACTACAAGTGGGGACTGGAATCCGTAGCGGAAGAAACGTACACACACATATACCAATATTATAACACATATCACACAACTCCTAGGGACACACTAAAACTCATTCATACACTCTTACATATCCACACACACTTTTCTTTCATAAACACATTAAAACACGCACAGACTCACTCGGACCAGCCATACAGGTTTATTATATAAGAGTCATCTTACTCTGTTCATACGCTATCTTAATTCACACGTACTTTATTTTATAACATTTATCTTATTTTAACAGGATAAAATAAATTTTACATTCTGGTAAGGTACCTATACATACCCCCAGTTAAGTTAAGTTATTGACGCGCACCAACAATTCTAAAAGCAATGTACAGGACCCCTGCCAAGGAAGCTGGAATGGAACTACTACCAGTAAATCCCCATCTAAAACTGTTGTTAAGAAGTCGTTGTTTAGGAAGAGTTTAGAATCCTTTGAATGAAGGATGGAAAGGCAAACTAAACCCACATCCCCAAAAGCTTCCGGATCCATGGAGAGCGACCTACTGGAAACAACTAATAAAAAGACGCATAGCCCTAAACAGGCAGTGGAGTACCCCAGCAGAACAACAGAGGCAAAGGCATGCGCAGATAATGCGAAAAAACACCTCAACGACTCCAGGAACTTGAGGGCAGACATAAAGGCTGGGGTTATAAAGTTGATAGACCGACTATTTACGTTGGTTAAAGAAATGGACAGGGAGTCTAAATCAGAAAAAACCGCCTAAGGTCAAGGAACTGAACACAGGGGATGAACTGGAAGGGATAATCCAAAAATTCACTGAAATTATAACCAAAGTATGTAAGACCACAATCCCAGTTAAAAGCCTATCCCAGAAACTAAAGGTCCCGTGGTGGTCTGACAAACTGGCTGAAATGAAAAAAGAGGTCACTACCAAAAGACGCCGCATCAGATGCGCCGCTCCGGTACGCCGGGACAGTGTCGTGGGTGAGTACCTATCAAGCAAGGAAAAGTACGAAATGGAGGCAAAAAAGGCTCAGGGTAGCAGCTGGAAGCACTTTTGCTGCAAATAGGATAGGGAGGGGATGTGGGAGGGGATCTATAGGGTAATTGGTAGAACAGCTAAAAGAACTGAGGAAATCAACTTAGAATTAAATGGGACAACATTGAGTGCTGAAGAGTCGGCGAGGCTTCTAGCCGAAACCTTTTATCCAGAAGATTTGGAAGAGGAGGATTCAGACGAACAAACCCGCGTAAGAGAGAGTGCGAGGACGCTGACCGAGGGGACTAATGGCGTATGCCGGGACCCCCCGTTCACCCTCGTCGAACTCGAGATGGCGGCGAAATCCTTCAACCCAAAAAAGGCTCCAGGAGTTGACGGATTCACATCTGATATATGTAGACACGCCATTGAAAATGACCCCGAATTCTTCCTCAGCCTAGCAAATAAATGTTTGGAACTACACCACTTCCCAAAGATATGGAAGGAAGCAACTATTGTAGCGCTGAGGAAACCGGGGAAAGACAAGTACACTCTTCCGAAATCGTATAGGCCAATCGGGCTTCTTCCAGTTCTAGGAAAAATTTTAGAGAAGATGATTATGGCTAGACTCCGGCACCATCTTCTTCCACGAATCAGCATACACCAATATGGGTTCATGCCCCAGAGGAGTTGCGAAGACGCCCTCTATACCCTCGTCCAAAAAATACAAACTAAACTGGACGAGAAACAAATCGTTACGTTAGTGTCCTTGGATATAGAGGGCGCCTTCGACAGCGCCTGGTGGCCGGCAATCAAAATGCGACTTGCTGAGGAAGAGTGCCCAGAAGGCCTCAGAAAAATTATTAATAGTTACCTAGAGGATCGAAAGGTGCGAGTGAGATACTCGGGTAAAGAGTACTGTAAAAGTACCAATAAAGGTTGCGTGCAAGGTTCCATTGGAGGACCAATTCTGTGGAACTTACTTATAGATCCCTTACTCAAGAGTCTCGAAGGTAGAGGAGACTATGCACAAGCCTTCGCGGACGACATTGTCCTGGTTTTTAATGGTAGCACAGCAAATGAGATAGAGAGACGTGCCAATGCCGCTCTTAACCATGTTCGGGAGTGGGGTGTAACAAATAAATTGAAATTTGCTCCACAGAAAACAAATGCGATGGTCATCACACGCAAACTAAAATATGACACCCCGCGCCTGAGCATGGGCGGGATAGACATAGGCATGTCAAAAGAGATAAAGATTCTTGGTCTCACACTCGATAGCAAACTAACTTTTAACAAACATGTAGACAATATATGTAAAAAGGTAACTAACATATATAAACAGCTTACCAGGGCAGCGAAGGCGAGTTGGGGCCTCCATCCGGAGGTAATACACACCATTTACACGGCGACGGTGGAGCCTGTGGTTCTGTACGCAGCCAGTACATGGGCATCCGCGGCTGGGAAGCTGGGAATCAAAAAGAGATTAAACTTCATTCAGCGTAGTTTTGCCCAAAAGATTTGTAAAGCCTATCGTACGGTCTCCCTCCACTCAGCCTTGGTATTGGCGGGGATACCGACCCGGCGGTGGTGCTTGAGCGGTCATCTGCTGCCAGCACACCTGGAGCTACACGCTCGTCTTCCCCAGCAGTGGGAAGACTCTGGCGCAAGCGAACCAACTCCGTCACGGAGTTGGACTCGCAAAGTGACGGTGGCTCGGTGGATGGGGGCCCAAAAAGAGGCCGTGGCCGTCCCCCGAAAACGGGTGAATATGTCGGTTTAGCGAAGGCGAAGGCTGAGCTCAAAGCGGCAAAGCAGCGTGAGCTCGAGCTCCAAGCCGAAGAGGAGCTCGCGGATGAGCTGCGACTGCTGCGGCGAAGGGCTCTCTACCTTAGAGAGACCCCTGGCCCGCAGCCTCAGCCCAGTCTGCAGCCCCAAGCGGGACCGGCATCCTCGGCCACCCAGTCCCTCAATGTGGAGGAGATTTCGGGCTCTATAGAGGCGGCGGTGAAGGTGGTTGAAACCATCGCCCAAAAGAGCTCGAACCTCAAGGGCCAATACGTGCGGGACCTCAGAGCCGCGTGCAACTCCATCATGGAGAACACGCGCGTTCTCATGTCCCGCACGGAATCGGAGGAGGTGGCCAAGCTACAGGCTGAGCTGGCTGCTGTACGGGCTGAAATGCGGGCCTTGAAGCGGCAGGCGGAGGCTGCGCCGCCCCCGATGAGCCGTGACGAGATCGGCTTTCTCGTCGACGCGCGAATCGCGGGGATCGAGGACCGCCTGCTGCCGGAAACCCGCATCCGTCCGCCTCTGCAGGCCGACAAGAGGGATGCGGCACGGTCTGCCAGCGGGCCTGAGCCCGAGCCTGAGGCGTCTCCCTCAAGGCCTCTCCCCCCTCCCCTCTCTTCTCCAATGCCAGTCGGGCAGGTGGAGGAAGGGCCGTGCCTTACAGGGCCGCCGGAAGGGAAGGGGGAGAAGAAGAAGAAGAGGAAGAAGGAGGCGGAGTCTGCCCGACTATCGCGGCAGTCGCCCCCGTCGACTTCGACTTCGACGACGTTAGCTCCCGCCCCGCTCCCGCAAAGCGGATCGTGGAGCGAGGTGGCGGCTAGGCCCAAAGGCGCCTAAACAGCCCCCTGTCGGGTCGGCTGCCCCAGCCGCTAAAACTCCGGTAGCGCCAGCCACCAAGCGGAGGAAACGTAGGCCCCGCAAATTGCGCACCCCGCAAACGGCAGCGGTCACCATCACGCTGCAGCCGAGCGCCGCGGAGCAGGGCATCACATACGCGCAGGTGATGTCCAAAGCCGAGAGGTCGATAGACCTCAAGGGCTTGGGCATCGACGGCCTCCGACTCCGCAACGCCGTAACCGGAGGTCGGATCCTGGAGGTGGCTGGCGCCGACAGAGCCCAAAAGGCCGACCAGCTCGCTGCCAAGCTCAGGGAGGTGCTGGAAGAGGTCCGCGTCGCTAGGCCGGAGAGATGCGTGGAGATGCGCATCTCTGGGCTGGGCGAATCGGCCTCGAAAGAGTCGGTGGCGGAGTCGCTGGCGGCGGAGGGGGGCTGTGCTGCCGACCACATTAAGGTGGGCAACATACAGCGCCCACCTGGCCGACAGGCCACTGCCTGGCTGCGGTGCCCGGTTGAGGTGGCCAAGAAGCTGACGGATGGCCGCCGAATCGTCGTCGGGTGGTCAGTGGTCAGACTACCGCCTACCGCCCCATCGTGTTGCTTGACGAGATGTGCAAGCTTTTTGAGCGGGTGCTCGCTGCGCGTCTCGTCCGCCACTTGGAGGGGGCGGGGCCCAATCTGAGCGACGGCCAGTTCGGCTTCCGACGTGGGAGGTCGACCCTCGACGCGATATCCCGACTGCGGGTCAGCGTCGATGAAGCGGTCTCCGGGGATGAGGTGCTGTTGGCTGTATCGTTGGATATATCCAACGCCTTCAACACCCTCCCCTGGGAAACCATTGCGGAGGCGCTGAGGTACCACAATGTCCCGTGTTACCTCAGGCGCGTCCTTGCGGACTACTTCGTGGACCGGGTCATCATTTATCCGGCCCAAGGCGGGGTAGTACGCAGGGTCATGTCTTGTGGCGTTCCGCAGGGGTCGGTCCTCGGGCCGCTCCTGTGGAACATAGGTTATGATTGGGTCCTGCGTGGTGCTAATCTTCGGGGGGTTGGTGTTATCTGTTACGCCGACGATACCCTAGTCACCGCGCGGGCCCCCACATTTCGGGACGCCGCCGTCCTTGCCACGGCAGGTGTCGCCCACGTAGTGCGTCGAATCGGGGCGCTCGGCCTAAAAGTTGCCCTCGAAAAGTCCGAGGCCCTTTTCTTCCACGGACCACGGCAGACGCCGCCTAGAGATAGGACGATTATGGTGGGCGGCATCCCCATCGCTGTCGGGACCAGCCTGAAATACCTCGGGCTCGTTCTCGACAGTCGGTGGCGGTTCGAGGAGCATTTCCGGCAGCTGGCACCGAAGTTGCTTGCATTCGCATTCGGAATGCTCTCGCGGTTGCTGCCCAACAGTGGAGGCCCAGGGTCTGCCTGCCGCCGCCTCTATGACGGAGTGGTGCGCTCCAAGGCGCTCTATGGAGCGCCTATATGGGCGGAGGCCCTGTGCCCGGCGAATATGGCGCTACTGCGACGTCCGCAGCGCGCCATCGCGCAGAGAGCTGCACGAGATCGATCGCTGGAGACAAACAGCTCGCGATGATCTCTTCCGGAGATGGGCCGAAAGACTGCGGGCAACCCGCGGCGGCTCGCTGCTTGTGGGGGCCGTCCGGCCCGTATTGCGTCAGTGGGTGGAGAGGGGTCATGGGGCCCCAACATACCACCTCACCCAACTTCTCACGGGCCATGGCTGTTTTGCCAAGTACCTGTGGGAGGTGGTGGGGGTGGAGTCAGAGCCCCGGTGCCGAAACTGCACCAGCGGCGACCCTGACACGGCCCAACACACCTTGGCCGTGTGTGAGGCGTGGGACGGCCAAAGGACGGCCCTCATGAACACCATCGGTGCGGACCTTTCGCTGTCGACCGTAGTTCCAGCTATGGCCGGCAGCGAAGAGTGTTGGGCTGCCGTCGCTTCGTTCGCTGACGAGGTGATGGCGGCCAAGAGAGAGGCTCTGCGGGAGCGGGAGCGAGCTGGGCTCACCCTCCCGCCCCGCAGACCCCCGGCGAGGGGGCGCCGGCGAGCACAATTCGCCCGCGTCCCCGAATGAGAGTGGCCACGGGCGGTGGGTCAAGGGACCTGCCGCCCCATGCTAATGTGGCGGAATGCGCCCCTCTGTGTTCCTGGGTGCATTCATGAGGAGAACAGGCCCCATCATCTGGGCACGATGGCCCGGATGGTGGGGAGTCCCACACACTTGACCACTGACTTGAGGTCAGGAGTCCCACACGAAGCGAACCCCCTGCCCCCGCGGAGGGTGAGCGAAGTGCCTAAATGCATTCCACCACTTAAAAAAAAAAAAAAAAAAAAAAAAAAACCTGGGGCGCTGCTCGGGTAACCTCCACGTTGGCTTTCCCGTTTCTTCCCCCCTTGGACTACGGTCCTGGGGAGCAGAAGCGTGGAGGCTGGTGCGCCCTGGACAGCGGTCAGTATACTCTGACTCTGAGGGGATCGAGCTCTGTATGCTGGCCGTTGACTAATAGCCCGACAGCCCTTATCAGGGCTAGCTGACTCCATTGCACGAGGGGGTCGTGGG
Organism: Tyria jacobaeae; assembly: GCA_947561695.1. Taxonomy (NCBI): domain Eukaryota; kingdom Metazoa; phylum Arthropoda; class Insecta; order Lepidoptera; family Erebidae; genus Tyria; species Tyria jacobaeae. Next base: position 14,657,563 of record OX387231.1, on the reverse strand, counting down.
ATCCGTACAGCCCTTTTCAGGGCTCGCCGTCGCTCCCGTGATCCCTCTGCTTTCAGAGGGGACAAGGGAGAGACGGTGTTAGGGATCGAGGGACGGGTCGGCCCACTGCTCGCGCGGGGGCTGACGGGCACTTGTGCCACCGTGGGAGGTGGGAGAGGCTTAGCCACCCTCTCGCGTTCCGTAACCAACAGGGGCTCAACAATGACCTGACTAGTGGCTCCAGGAGGGTATGCTGGGAACCTGTTGGCCGGAGGGCTTGCCTTAACTGGCCGGCCCACGTCAAGGAAAAGACTTTAAAACCCGACAGCAATGTCGTTAAAAGCGGACCTCTCGCTGTAGGCTGTGGTTCCGGCTATGGCCGGCGGCGATGAGTGTCGGGCTGCCGTCGCCTCGTTGCTGATGGCGGCCACGAGGAGAGGCTCTGCTGGGGCGGGAGTGGGCTGGGCTCGCTCTTCCGCCCCGCGGGCCACCGGCGGGGGGACGCCGGCGGGCGCAAGTCGCACGCGTTCCTGGGTGGGAACGCCGGCGGGCGCAGTTCGCACGCGTCCCTGAATGAGAGTGGCCACGGGCGGTGGGTCGGGGGACCTGCTGCCCCATGCTAATGTGGCGGAATGCGCCCCTCTGTGTTTCTGGGGTGCATTCATGAGGAGAGCCCGACAAACAAAGGGCGCCCCTAGCCGAGTCGCGGTGAGCAAACTATCCCGTGGCTCGGATTAGGTGAAGGAGGAACACCGTGGTGGTTTAGTGGGTAGTCTAGCCTCTCCGAGGTCAGGAGTCAAACACGAAGCGTAAAAAAAAAAAAAAATAAAAAAAAAATAAAAAAAAAAAAAAATATAAAAAAAAAAACCTAACCTAACCTAACCTAACCTGGGGCGGGGCAACGTCAAGGAAAAGACTTTAAAACCCGACAGCAATGTCGTTAAAAGCGGACCTCTGGCTGTAGGCTGTGGTTCCGGCTATGGCCGGCGGCGATGAGTATCGGGCTGCCGTCGCCTCGTTGCTGATGGCGGCCACGAGGAGAGGCTCTGCTGGGGCGGTGTGGTGCAATGGTCATGTGATGAACCATATTAATCATTCATGATGATGTCATGATATTCCTAGATTAAGAGTATATAATCCATGTATCCATTAGAATTAGAGGACTATTAAATCATACATCAAGGTATCAGGTTGTGTCACTCAACTCTCCCGAAACGAACCTTTATATGGCGACCCTGCCAGGATGACGCAATGTTCCGCTAAAGGAATAAGTAATGTAAACATTCGAGTGATTCGTACAGTGAATAAGTTAAATAAGAATAATAATTTGATTACTGAGTGAAGAATTTTTTCTACGTATCATAACTTTCGTTGGGTGGACAATTTTTTTGGTGAATTTATCGTGTTGCAAAAATGCACCATGGGCAAGCAACAATCTAAGGAGCAAGAGCTCATAATAGCACAAAATGGTGCTGGGAATTCCGCTACCACGGACCAGCTGTTAAGACATGCAAGTAGCACACAATATATACTAATAATAATCTGCATTGTATTGGTTGTTGGAGGAGCGATATTGTTGATGCGTTTCTATAAAAAATGCCACAGCAACTGGATAGAGCGAAGAATCAATGAGCATATGTTGCGAAGATCGTTGAGCTTGTTCCGTAGACAGGCCACTGGTGTTCCAGATGCAGGGACTTCTCCAGCGTGAGTACGTACATAGTGAGTGAAGTGAGTGAAAATAAATGCGGGCGGTAACAAGTGCGGTAACAAGTAGTATAACCAAAAATCGAGTATGTTTAAGTTTTTAAAGCTATGATAAGTTTAAATATCTTAACGTTATTTTACTAGTATATCGAAAAACAAAATATTATATAATTAATTATAAAATATAAAATTAATATATTTTCTTTTTAATGTGATCGTGTATGTGGTCAATTTTTTTTTTCTCTACTTATTTTTCTTTGTAACGTCATGATATCGTGACGACTATATTATGATATAAAGTTATATGTTATGGCAAATGAAGCTAGGGAGGTATTTGATAAATTAAAGTATATTAAGGATTACCTCACCAAACTAGGCCCGAGTCGAAGGTCTCCTATTATAAGAGAAACTAAATTAAAGGAGACAAATGATATATAATATATACACAGTTTTGTTCTTTACAAAATATAATTGATTTAAAGATAAAAAGTAAAGGAATCGAGAGTGTGGAAATTCATACCGTGACAGATTTATATACAAAAATAAATAATTTATATTCAAAAATATTACAGCTTTGTTCGTATAGTACAGAGGATACGATGGAGAAATTTGACTTGAAAACTGCCAATGCAGTATTACCCGTAATGACAGGGGATATTGATACCACCAAACGATTAATATCAAGTATCGAAATGTATGACTCTATGATTGATGATAGTGGCAAAAAGCAACTAATACAATTTGTTTTAATGTCTCGGATATCCGGAAGCACCAAGCTGCGCATGCGTAATAGTTATTTATCTGTTGCAGACTTAACATATTGTTGCCCAAAAAGTCAGACACAGCGATCCAGAGTAAGCTGCAGCATGCGAGGCAAAATAACAAGAGTATAGAGGAGTACGGTAAGGAACTTGAACAGTTATTCGTCGATTTGACTATTACTCAGGCGAGCGGCGATCCCGGTGCATATCAAATTTTGAGGCCAATAAATGAGCGAATTGCGATTAAAAGATTTGCCGACGGCCTGCGTAACAGTCGACTCAGTACGATTATTGCAGCGCGAAATTATAGCACTTTAAAGGATGCCATTCAAGGGGCATTGGATGAGATGGTGCCGAATGCAGAAGGAGAACGAATGCTGAGCTTCCAGCAGAACCAGCAGCATTTGGTCTGCCACCTAAACTCTGCAACTGGGTTGCTGCCTTCCTCGAAAAGCGCCGCATTAGGGTTCTCTGCGACGGCGCGGCCTCAGACTTCCACGAGGTAAGCGCTGGTGTACCTCAGGGCTCCGTCCTATCGCCTACGCTGTTTCTTCTGCATATCAATGACATGTTGGCCCTTGGCAATATACATTGTTATGCAGACGACAGTACAGTGCACGGGCGATATTTCGGGCATCCTACTGCCAAGCTGGCAGACGTTGAGGAAAAACGACAGGAGCTTGTCGCTGAGCTCGACCGGGTCTTGAGCCGCATTTCCCAATGGGGCTGTGAGAATCTGGTTGAGTTCGGCGCCAAGAAAACACAAGCGTGTGTGTTCTCTAACAAAAAGTCTCCATTCCTTCCCCTTCCTACTCTTCAGAGCACTCAACTGCCACTGCAGGATAGGCTTAGTATTCTGGGTATGGATATTTGCCGGGATCTCAATCCGCGCGATTACATCGAGAGTGTCACTAAGGCGGCCTCGCGTAAGCTCGGCGTTTTGAACAAGGTGAGACGGTTCTTCTCGCCCGAGCAACTGTGTCTTTTGTACAAGACCCAGGTTCGCTCCTGCGTGGAGTACTGCTCTCATCTCTGGGACGGCTATGCGCAGTATTTGCTTGACGCTCTCGATCGGTTGCAGCGGCGCGCAGTCCGCATTATCGACTGTCCTGAGATCACCCAGTCTCTTGAGCCTCTGCAGTTGCGAAGAGATGTCGCCTCTATGGCAGTCCTCTATCGCCTACATCACGGGGAGTGTTCTGATGAGCTCTTCCAATTGGTCCCACCTTCTCCCTTCCTCTACAGGACTACGCGTGCTGGCCTGAGGAGTCACCGTTTGTGCGTCGAAAATATACGTACCCGAACTAAACGGTTTGGCTCTTCTTTCTTGTGCCGATCGGTAAAAGCCTGGAATTCTCTACCAGCGCACGTGTTTCCTTCCCACTATGATCCCGGGTCTTTTAAGCGGGGCGTGAAAAAGCATCTGACCAGGCCGCCATAGTGTGGGTCACCATGCTGCATTGACTAGACATGCAATGAGGATGGTGACCACCACTCTTTGACTCCACCTATTGCTTTCCATCAGGCAAAGTGGAGTCACTATGGTAGGCTAATATAAAAAAAAAAAAAAAAAAAAACCGAGGTAATTCAAGCCGTTACCAACGTGGTCAGAATAGTTTTAATAGGGGTGCGTTTAGAGTATTTTCAAATTCTCAGAGTTATAATAATCGTGGTCGTGGTACTAACTGTGGTCAAAGTGGAATTCGTAACTTTGCTAATTCATCTAATTTTCGTGGTCGCGGTGGTTTTCGTGTCCACACAACATTTCGTCAACCGGCGCGTCATCATCAGATTAACTTAGCCGACTCGAGTAACAACTGTAATAGTTCTTATTACATTCAAAACAATGAAAGAAAGACTGAAACCGAGGACAGAAATTTGTTTTTTCGTGCATGATCATTTTTATTGTCAAAATATTAATTCAATTAATCTAAATGTGTTTCAAACGTCCCGTAGTTGGTTACTTGACACCGGCGTCATTGTCCATAGTTAGACAGGACATATTAGAGAACTGTAAGATTCCGTTCCATATAGAGCGTATTAAAATAAATGGTATAGGAGGTCACGTATATTGCGATGGCTTTGTTTATCTTAGATTAAGTTACGGTAATGTTGAGTTTGAGCATAAGTTTTATGTATTTAAAAACTTTTCTTGTAGAACCGATGGCATTTTGGGACAAGATTTTTTGAGTAAATTTAATTGTATTTTAGATTTTGAACAAAATGTTCTAACTATTAACTATAATGTACCCGTTAGTATCCCGTTACAAATGGGGCAACTTGGAAAAAATAGTTACATGACAATACCGGCCAGGTGTGAAGTTACATACTTAGTGCAGACACACCTATGAGATGAGTGCGTTATTATGCCTAAACAATTATGCGATGGTTTATTTTTAGCTTCTATCTTAGTCAAACTTAAGGACGGTAAAATACCGCTTAAGTTTTTAAATACTAGGGAGACAGACGTTTGTTTAAGTTATTTTACACCGGACGTTGTAACTTTAAATGATTACTATTTGTGTTCTTTTAGTGGTAATAATGTAAATGCCGACCGTGTCAAGAGTTTGTTTTCTACTTTGAATTTTAAACATTTAAACAGAGAGGAACAAATTTCAATGGAAAACATTTGCGCAAAGTACTCAGATGTGTTTTTGTTACCAGGTGATAAGTTAGGTTTTACCAACTTATACCAGCAGTCTATACATCTGATAGAAAATACTAGCCCGGTATATACCAAACCATACCGACTCCCTAAAAGTCAAAAAACTGAAATTAATAGACAAATAGGCGAAATGTTACGAAATGACATCACAGAAGAAAGTATTAGTGAGTGGTCAAGCCCTGTCCTACTGGTCCCAAAGAAAACTGATAGTAGTGGTACGAAAAAATGGCGTGTTGGTATTGATTATAGAAAATTAAACGACAACCTTCAAGATGATAAATTTCCGTTACCTAACATTTCTGATATTCTCGATTCTTTATCAGGGGCGATATATTTCAGTCATTTAGATCTCAGTCAAGGTTACTTTCAATTAGAATTAAGCCCTGAAAGCAGAAAATACACAGCCTTTACTGCAAGTAAACAATATCACATGAAACGACTGCCAATGGGTTTAAAAATCAGCCCTAGTGCTTTCAGTCGCCTAATGACAGTAGCAATGTCTGGTTTGGGTCATGAAAAGTGTCTTGTTTATTTGGATGATTTAATATGTATAGGAAGAAGCTTAGAAAATCATAATAAACATTTAATTGATATTTTTGAAAGACTTCGAAGCGTAAACTTAAAAATAAACCCCGAGAAATGTCAATTTCTAAAGAAAGAATTGTTGTATTTAGGCCATGTTGTTTCCGCTAGTGGAGTGTCACCTGACCCTGAAAAGACACGAGTATTAAAGAACTATCCTATTCCAAAAAGTAGTGACGAAGTAAGGCGGTTTGTCGCTTTTGTCAATTACTACCGTAAATTTATACCACATTTCGCTGAAATAACAATTCCGTTAAATAAACTTTGTAGAAAAGGTGTTAAATTTATTTGGAACACAGAGTGTGAAAATTCTTTTCAATTATTAAAGCGGTCCTTGACAAATCCACCAATATTACAATATCCTAATTTTGACGACGAAAATGAGTTTATATTGCACACAGATGCATCTGGAGAAGCCATAGGTTCCGTTTTATGTAATAAAAACGACTTGCCAATTGCTTATGCAAGCCGGCCATTAAATAAATCAGAATTAAATTATCCAACGATTGAAAAAGAGCTCCTTGCTATTATTTGGTCAGTTAAATATTTCAGACCCTATTTGTTTGGTAAAAAGTTTATAATTAAAACCGATCACAAGCCATTAATTTACCTGTTTAGTTTCAATAATCCCTCTAGTAGATTGCTAAAATTTCGGTTAATATTAGATGAATACGATTACGTGGTTGAATACGTTAAGGGTGTGAATAATGTGGCTGCAGACGCGTTATCTCGCATCATTATTACGTCCAATGACTTAAAAAGTATCAATCAAAATGTTCTAAATGTCATGACTAGGAGTATGTCGAAAAATCAATCGAGTAGCAACTCTTCGGTCGATAAGAACAAAACAGATAATCGGTCTGATCAGCCGAGAATCGTTGAAATTCTTAGTAAACCGAAAAATTGTACTGAATTAGTAATTTCTAATTATGCATTAACGTCCAATGCTAAATGTACTAAAGTAAATGATTTTATTTATATACCATCAAAGATGTCAATTTATATAGACCCAAGTTCTCGATCATGCTCAGCGCGAGACGCTTTCGTGAGAAATTTGGAATCTATCTGTAATAAAGTATCAATTAATGAGATTTATATTCTGAAGAATAATAATAATGAGAAGTATATTAAATGGTTGAATAAATGTTGTGGAAATAATGACTGGACCGGTCCACGAATTTATATTTTAAAAGGATTAATAAAAATAGTAAATGATGATGACAAGAGAGTAGTACTTAATGACTTTCATTTGCTTCCCACGAGTGGGCACGCAGGTACTAGACGTATGATACGTAATATAAAAAAATATTACTTTTGGCCAAGAATGGATGTAGACGTGGCTGAATTTGTCAAGAAATGTGACAAATGCCAAAAACAGAAGCATGCTTTACATACTAAGCAACCCATGGTTATTACTACAACTGCGCAGTCGGCTTTTGATAAAATATTTTTAGATATAGTTGTGCCCTTAGATAAGGATTATTATGATAACTCGTATATACTCACATTACAATGTGAATTAAGTAAGTATGTAGGAGCATACCCATTAGCAAGAAAAGATACCGTTAGCGTGGCTCGAGCTTTCGTAAACAACTTTATATTAAGGTATGGTATCCCACGTGAAATTGCTACAGACCGGGGAACTGAATTTATTTCCAGCACTATGAGTGAGGTATGTAAATTGTTAAATATAAAACGAACAGTTGCTTGCGCCTATCATCATGAGTCGATTGGTTCTTTAGAAAATTCCCATAAATCATTGAATGCATTTTTGAGAATTCAAACAGATAATAACAGTAGGTATTGGAGTACCTCTGTACATTCATCAACAAACTATACGCCTTATGAGCTTGTATTTGGTAAATTGTGTAACATCCCTAGAAATTTGCAAAATTGTACTGTTGAGCCTTTATATAATTTAGAAAGTTATCCCTTAGAATTAAAATTTAGTTTTTTTTTTTTTTTTATGCGATAGGGGGCAAACGAGCAGACGGGTCACCTGATGGTAAGTGACTACCGGCGCCCATGGACACCCGCAACTCAAGAGTCACAAGTGCGTTGCCGGCCTTTTAGGTAGAGGTACGCTCTCTTCTTGAAGGTTTGAAGGTCGTATCGGTTCGGAAATACGGCAGGCGACAATTTGTTCCATAAGCTGGTTGTGCGAGGCAAAAAGCTTCTCGAGAAGCGCACAGTGGTGGAGTGCCAATCGTCCAGGTGATGGGGATGGATATTTTGTCGCGTAGGACGATGGCGGAAACCAGCAGCCGGTATAAGTCCGAACAATTCCTCTGAACACTCCCCATGATACAAGCGATAGAGGATGCAGAGTGAAGCTACATCTCTACGCAACGCCAAGGTGTCAAGTCGATCAGAAATATCTTGGCAGTCGATGATGCGAGTCGCTCTCCGTTGAATGCGGTCAAGAGGCAGAAGTTGGTACTGGGGTGCACCTGCATAGAGATGAGAACAGTATTCCATGTGCGGCCGAACCTGCGCCTTATAAAGTTGCAGGCGGTGGGCCGGAGTAAAATACTGTCTCGATCTGTTTAGCACACCAAGCTTCTTCGAGGCTAATATGGCCTTACTCTCTAAGTGACCGCGAAACTGGACTTCGCTTGATATATCGACGCCAAAAATCACAGTATAAAGCGTGGCAAAAATTGTTACAATCAAAATTGATACGAAAATGTAAATTTGATGCATATTTGAAACCTGTTATGTATAAAAAAGATGATTTATTGTTAATCAAAAATGAAACAGGAAATAAGTTTGATAATGTGTATGATGGTCCTTTTAAGGTTTTAGATGATATTGATCCTAATGTTATAATCTTACGTAATAATAAAGAAGAAGTTATACATAAGAATAGGACAAAATTATATAATGTTTAAAAAAAAAAAAAAAAAAAAAAAACTTAGGTTTTTTTTTTTTTCTGTTTTGGTAGGGCGTGTGGTGCAATGGTCATGTGATGAACCATATTAATCATTCATGATGATGTCATGATATTCCTAGATTAAGAGTATATAATCCATGTATCCATTAGAATTAAATAACTATTAAATCATACATCAAGGTATCAGGTTGTGTCACTCAACTCTCCCGAATCGAACCTTTATATAGGATAAGTTTTAGAAATAAGAAATAGTATATTAAGAATGCAGTATTTTAAGTTAAGTATGTCATATAAGTGTATAGGAATATGTAATAGTATAAGAAAACATTTTTAAATAAAAAATTTGTAAGAACGTTATTTCCCCAAACACCTTAAATAAAGAAACAATTGAAGTAGGGAAGTATAAGAAATTAGCATAGGGATCAAAAAGTGGGAGTCCCACATACAAGAATGTACGGTGAATGATGCGAGAAAGATACAGTATGTGGAATAAAAGTGCGAGAGGTAAATAAGATGGAACTGGAATGAGAAAGAGCATTAGGTTTAGAAAAGGCGCCAATTATGTTGGCGGTTAGTCCGGTTAGTGATTCTGGCATTTACAAAGCCGACAAGGATCCTACCGGCATCACCTAGACTTTTATCGATTACCACGGGGCAGCTGACCCACACCGCACCAAGACCTCCTTGACTAGGCCGGATGGTGCCGATCCTAATATTTTCCGAATTGCAACCCGACTTTTGCTGGATTGCAGCTCGGATATCATCGACAGTCACGGAACCATCCAAGCCCGATATGCGAATCTCCGCACACTTGGTGGGCCATGCGATCCTTATTCCATCCGTTTCTGAGAACACTCCCCGCAGCTTTTCAGCCAAAACATCTGCCGTCCTCGCACCCTCAGCCCCGGGGAACTCGAGAACTCGAGCCCCGGTCTGGGCGAGGCGCAGACGAGCACCTGCGCTCTCGAAATCAGAGGAGAGGCAGTCTCGGGCCTTTTTGGAGACGGCAGCGTAAGAGATTCCCCTATCTGCCGCCTCGGGCAGCACCCTAACTACTACGGCTGCTGATTTCGGTGGTTGGAGTTTCCGGATCTTTCTTGTGCTTACTGACGACGACGGTGGTTGGGGCATTGAAGGAGTCTTGATAGCCTTCTTCTTTCTTGCCCGGGACTTCTTCTTTCCACCCTATAATTCTTGACAACCATCGTTAGAAGGGCCAGAAGTGGATGGGAGAGATTCCGATAAGCCTGGCTCAGGTTCAGCACTTGACTTTTTTCTTTGGGCTTTAGGTGCACTCGTCCCTTTGGGTGTCAGAGAGGGAAGCGAAGGAAAGTCTTCCGCCACTTTTGCTAGGGCCCTAGCAGGTTTAGGTATCTTCCCATGCATTATAAATGTGCCCTAAAAGTTCAACACCAGCATCAGTTGTTGAACGACCTTTTGTGAAACCAAACTGTTTGCTATGTAATAATTTATGTTTAGTAAAATATCTTTGCATTTGATCTAAAATAAGTTTCTCAAAAATTTTACTAAAAGTTTTTTCTGATGTAAGTCTACTAATAACTTGTGTTTGGCTAGGAAGTCTGCACCCAGTATTGACGTCTCGACATCGGCGACCGTGAATGTCCATTTGAAACTTCTACGTAGGCCTAGGCTAAGCTCTAGTGTGCGCTGTCCGTAGGTACGAATTTCTGTTCCGTTGGCTGCGTAAAGCTTGTGTGAGCTTTCTATTGGTTTCGAGTACTTATTCTTTTTTGCGGCTAAAACTGATGTGTCGGCTCCGGTATCGACGAGAAACTTCTCTCGGTTGTTGCTATCTGTAACGCAAAGGCGGTGGCTACCTTGATTGACATCGACTCCCGCCACGGCCGGTGTCTTTATTAGTTTTCTTGATGCTTGCTGGTTCCATTTGTATTTGTAACTTTGCTTTGGAACAAGGTAATTCACATTTGCGCGCGTCTTCCCCGAAACGATAATGATAATAACAAAGCCGATCTGAGCGTGATCCCATACGGCCTTGAAAGTGCGGCGGGCGGTGCGGCAAGCGGCGGTTGTTGTGATAGCGGCGGTTATAGCGGGTTCGAAATGTTCTATCATTTTATCAGCCATTGCAGCTAGGATTTCAAGTGACGATTTTGTGGTTATTGCAAACACGCCGCGAATTTGTGGAGGTAGTTTGGTTTAACCACATGACTCGCAGTGCTTCGTCAGTTAGTCACCTACCGCTAAGGTCTATCATCTTTCGTAATAGTTAGCTAGGTTTTGAATCGCCGAGTTCTAGGCCGCTAAGTAGCTTTTGAAGTTGCCAGAATGGCGGTAAGCGTGCGGGCAGAGAGATGGTGGCTACGTCGCTCTTGACGGTTGTTTCGTGGGTGTCTTCAAAGTTGAGCGGGCGGTTGAAACGGTGCGGCTTAGGTGCTAGCTGTCAGCTGTGCGGTGGAAGTTACTACGACACGGCGATACTCGTTGGTACTTTGGTACGGCAACGTTTGTAGGTTTTAGCGGGGTCACCAATTTCGGGATCAGCTGTTGGGGTCGCTGACCCGATAAGTTGTTATGGTACTTTCCTACGTATGTGCCAGCTGGCTGATTGAGGTGAGGGTATCTACTTAGCCGGCCCGGTTGTAAAAGCCGTCGAACCGTAGCTAAGTAGATAATACTAGGAGCAAGGAAAGGTGCCTATATTAGCCGGCCAGACTGGTTAGTCCTTGAACCGTAGCTGAAGTGAAACACCAGGGAATGGTTGGAATCGACTTATATTTGATTAAAAGTATGCTAGTTATATTAATATTTTAGAAAATTAAGTAACGTAGTTACTTTACCGCACAATATATGGATTAACCAATAGCATTTCTTATTCTATATTTAAAATATTTAATGTGTAGGCAACCAATTAGCTTACGTTGCTGTTTTCGTTGTATGTGTGCGTAAGTATAAATTTATGCATCGTATAAAAACGCGATGTCGCGCGGATGGCGTTCGCAGTGCTCCCTTAGCTACTTTGACTCTGCTCCGACTCACCCCAACCCTTTAGTGGTTGCGGCTGTAAATTACACACCCAGCAATATATCACGAATATATGGGCGCAAGTCATCATATAGTGATTTTTATATAGGTATTATTACAGAAATGTCTAAAAAATGCATAAATACTACAGTCAAAACACTGTTTAGACTATTAGAAGTAATTTGGTGTAGTTTGAACTTATTATTCAAACAATGACTTTAATAACAAATTAATCATTTATTCAAGTAAATGTGTAAATCTATGATTGTTCTGTAATAAAATGTTATTATTTACTAAATTATATCTACTTCAGCATCAACTTGATAACAGCGCCATTTATTGAAACTGTACTGGAATAACGGTTGATAATATTAAACAAATGTAATTTGTTTAATATAAATAATAATAAAACATGGTGTAAAATTCATTAATAAATTCGATTTAAATATTTAGCTACATTTTAAGAATTATTGTATGGTAATTTTATTTGTGTTATGTAAAAGATGTTATACTTGCTATAACCGTTTATAAATCCTTTGTGAGGTAGTTTATAAAAGCGTGTGCACTGTAATAATGAACACAGTATTGTGTTAGCAGTTGTTCGTAAATAAACGAAGTTATCTTAAGTGCGTGTGTTCATTGCGATGGATCCTGATCCTAAAAATCCTGGCTTATCGCCGACAAATACGTAGACCTAAACATGCTCTCGGAGAGGTAGACGATAACATCACACTCGCTCAACGTAGAGCGCACACAGCTCGCGAAGCTATCACAAATCGTCCGCGATTTCGCCCCCGCCGCCGGGGCCGGAATACGCGTCGCGTTAATCATTTAAATGTGGGTCTTGGTCGCCCTAGTTTGCCAGCGATGCCCCAAGCCGAGGTGCGTACTCCACAGGGGGTGCCCTTGGGCAACGTCGCTTAAAAAAAGACCGGTTGAGAGCCCTCAGCGCTCACCGTAAGCCCGTGCAAGGTTGTCGAGGCCATCTGCGGCCAACAGCCATACATCACACAAAAAAAAAAAAAAAAAAGGATCGCGTTCATTCGCCGCTTGGTATGCTGTGCGAGTGGATGCCTGCTGTCTTGATGCATTTTTAGAGCTTTACAGTACGTGGCATATGTACGCCAAAAGTTGTTTTGAAGTAGTAATTTCCTGTGTATCAATTTTATGAAATGGATCTCGATAAGCAACATTGACGCCATTGCATTCTGTTCTGTTTTCAAATGAATAAAGATGCTACTCAAGGTATGGAATTAATTTATTCGACATTTGGTGAAAATTCTGTGAGTCATTCAACAGTGAATAAGTGGTTTGCAAGATTTCGTGATGAAATTTTAGTCTTGAGGACGATCCACGTCCAGGGGCAATCAAAAAATTTGAGGATGAAGAACTTCAAGTTTTACTGAATGAAAATCCATGTAAAACTCAAAAAGAGCTTGCAGAACAGTTAGAAGTTACTTGCTAAGCAATTTCACTTCGATTGCATGCATTGGGAAAAATACAGAAGGAAGGAAAATGGGTTCCTCATAAACTGACAGAAGAAAACAAAAAATAAAGAGTTGCCATTTGAATGAATTTGCTTTCTCGGTTTTTTCTGCATAAAATCATTACGGGTGATGAAAAATGGATTTTGTACGACAATCCTAAAGTAGAAAAGCATGGGTTGATCTAGGCCAGCCATCCACATCAGTTACAAAACCGAATATTCATGCAAAAAAAGTGTCTGGTGGGATTGGAAAAGAATCATTTACTACGAGCTTCTCGAACCTGGCCAAACCTGAGCGTTACCAGGCCTATCTCGTCATCTATCACTCGCTCAACTCGCTGCGTACTGCCTAGTGCCTACACATAGCGCTAACGGTAAGTAACCGAGCCTTAACTTGCAAGTTACTTCTGTTACTAGGGACTCATTTTATCATCACATAAAAATACTAGTGTGGAGTTAGTTCGTTTATATTATAGATACTCATTAATAACATTTTCATTAGTATTATTATTTATTACATAAACCCGCATAGAGAAAACCCAAGAATCGAACGCACGTGACTGATTTATGGTGTTACAGTTACTAAATTTGTCTACACTTCTACACTAATATTATAAAGAGGTAAAATTGTTTGTTTGTAGGAGGTAACCTCTGGATCCATTAATGCGATTCTAAAATTTTTAAACTGAAAGGAAGCTAGACTCTTTCTGAGTGACATAGACTATATTTTATTATGATATATAGATATACCTTATTACAGTGAAAATTTTCAGCATTTATAAAACAAGTCGAAGAAAAATGCACTAGTTTAGTTGTATTTTATTGATCTGCACTAATATTATTAACGCCCAGCGAAGCGGACCGAGTTTGCTAGTAAACAATAATCATAGTACCTCAAATAATGAAACACGTTAGAACTAAAAGTGCTTAAGAACTTTTCAAACGTGAATGTGAAAATAATAATTAGGAAGTTTTGTAAAAGACAAATTTAGTGTTTACAATGCGACATGAATGTTATTCGATTTACAATATAAATGCATAGCATGCAATTCATGTGCACGTGGGAAGTACTCGTATACACTTCATTGATCTTTTGATGATTCGAACTAACAAAGCCGACTTGGATCATACATTGAATCATAAAATGTCATTCCACACTTACGTAACGCACCTTATTGCCGTCATACGGGAGCTGTATGACTGTTTGTATACTGGCTAATATCATCTCATACCAGGGATGTCCTAGTTCATCAGGACAAAGTGAATACAAACAAGTTCTAAAGGATGAAAGTGACTTGATTTTAGACTTATAAGTTCATTGGTTCCTTTGAAGCTGACAGATGAAGAAACAAATTAATTACTTTGGTATAATCCTGCCTGTCCTTCTGTCCGGTAATTCCGGCCTATATTAATAGAATTTTCTAAAGAAAGAAACTCCTGAGAAAAGACGGTCTGTAGTGAACGACATAGGATCACAGATTAATAATCTACAGAACTCACTTATACTTAAAAATGATCACATTGTTGAAATAGGTGATGAGCTATTTCTAAATATGGTTGATGGAAAGGTGACTTTAGTGCTAACAGATACAATTTCGGATATGTGTACAATATGTGGTACTAAACCAAGTGAAATGAATAATTTAGACATAATTGCATCAAAATCTGAAAACGAGACAGCTTAATAAGGTTACAAGCATGGATAAGAACCATTGAGATGATTTTACATATTTCATACAACATTTCCTTTATAAATGGTCCACTAGAACTGAAGAATATAAGAAAAAATTGTGCAACATAAATTTCGAAGCCAAATGGGATTACACATTGATTAACCATGGCAAAGAGCTGGAAGTAGTAATGACAGATTTACAGCTTGTCGATTTTTTTAAAACTACCACTGCACTTCGGAAAACACAGAAGTGGCTTCATCGCCTTGATAAAATATTGTGCATCACCATCAGACGGTGGCATAAGGTTTATGTTTCAAACCAGAAAAAATCGATAATATACGAGCACTGCTGCCCAATAAAAACAAAACCTTTATTAGCAATCTTCTATGTTACATTTCAAATTATTACTACTTATATTCTACTAGTATTAAAGATTGTAGTAACGTAAATATGTTGCTTTTGTATTAGACACTGGTTTCGTGATTCTATTTCATTATTTCACGATCTATCCCTTGCTATCCTCATCAAACATGTTCCTGCAACTTTCTTAATATGATCCTCCCATCTTCGATACTGTCTTCCTATACTTCTTTTTTTATATCTAGAGCACCATTTTATCACTCCACTTGAGCCATTTCCATTTAAGTTGGTGGATTTTTTCATTACGTCTTTCGGAGCCCAGTATCTTTCCCATCCTAGGTATATTCTATTTTGTATTTCTTTCACTCTGCTGTCTCTTGGATATATTATTTGACCCAAGTATGTATATTTGTTTACTTATTCGCGTTCATCAGCGTTGACGGGTTTAATAGGAGTTTCGGCGATGTTTATCATTAGTTTTGTTTTACTGGTATTCATTGGCTGTCCTTACGAATCGAATTACATTTGACCAAATATCGATTGTTTTACATGCCCTCTTTAGTACACAAAAACTTGATACATGGATAAAGCATAATAAGACATTATTTATGCCTATCGGGCATTTATCTAAGGATGCTCAAGAAATTGGGTACAAGATTTACAAAAAGCACAGACTCAGTCATACCAGTAGTATTCTAGATCAGCAACGAAGATCACAAACGAAGACTTATTCGACGGCCTTTTGTTTACTACAGATCCTTATGTATCAAGCATTAGAAAACTAGCATTCACTATTTTCAAAGAACTTTTAATGAGGCTAAGGACCTGTTTAATATTTTATTACAAACATACTTTTCCTTAAACCTAATATTATTTTTAAGTTTAGATTCTGGTGTCAGTGTAGTTTGGTCAACTATCACGTTATTTACCGATATAATAACAATACTACTACAAACTACGTTTTTTTTAGTTCATATGTAATATATATAATCCTAGATAAATAAAGATAGCGGTATCATTTCATAGTCTATATATTGGAGACCCTGTATGCGATATTTCGTATTCGTAGGTGTGGTAGGAAAAAAGTTACCGATTTTTAAGTAATATCGGAGATGAAGAGCTCCGAACGGCAATTGCCTAGGAGCATGACGCGTCAGCCATCATCCTACTTATCTAATAAGGAGGTAGGTATTCTTATCTTCAAGGATTTCTAGTTGACATTTCTAAAGGAATGTGGGAGTTAGTGTAAAATAGGTATCAGGTTTGAATCAAGTAGACTGTCTGTAGACAATAAAAGGTTTTAAGATCTTCATGTTGAGTGAGCCTCTGGGCTCTTTCAACTTCTAAACATCTTATTGCAGTAGTTAAGCTCCTAGCTTATTGAATAAAACGGCAGATAAAGGAAGTGCACACTTTAATGGGTGTACTGTACTCGTATAACATTACAGATTAAGAGTAGAAGACTTAAAACTAACATAGGCTAGTGTAGTAACATAAGTTGGTATAATTAAATAGGCGCTTTGTGGAATGAACACACGCAGTTGTCTCCTATAAAGTTAATGGATTATAATAAAAAGCTTTTATTCTATAAGATAGATGCAGTGCTGGTCACTTCGCCAGCACAAATAGATCGCGTGTATGCATATAATATATACCTAATCGTACCTACACATATAATAAGGCCACTAAGTGCATGCTGACAATAGTGTATCTTATGCTGGAAACGTTTCAAACAAATTTGGAGCATATCAGTCACACATAGTGTGTCAGACAGTGTTAGTGGCTGAACTCTGGGAGTACCATCCTGAGGATAAGGATCATAGAGCCTACCTAAAGCGTACAAAATGTAGATAATTACTCGTGTATGTACGCAAGTAGCCACCGAAGTACGCACTACTTCGGTGGCTACTTGTAGAGGCGGCTCATGTTTTATAAAATGACATAAACAAGTAGCGAACTATTGTCTACTTTAGCGTTAATCTAAGTTTTAGAGTTTCAATACAATCTTTGTTAAATCGAACCTTACTAATCAACCGACTTCAAAAAGGAGGTGGTTCTATCGATATCTAGGGAAAGTTTTTGATTTTTGCTGAAGGTATGTAACGTTTTAATTTAAATGTTAACATGAAGTATGTATGTCATTTGTGAAACGGTTCCAAAACTTATTTTTTAATTAAATTGGTTGTACTTGAGATGGGACCAATTCAAATTAGAAGAAAATATTCATGATGATAAAATAAAGTATAATTACCATTTATCGTGATAGGCGCATTGCACGAAGTAAAAAGTAGAGATATAACAGCTTATATGTCTACTTTTTAAATTAAATTACCTAATTTAAAAAAACAAAGAAAGAAAACTAAATTATATACCTATATATTTTTTTAGAAATTATACATAATTTCGCCCTCGGCTTTACCTGTCGATTTCTGTTCCCTTTGTTGACATTCTGGCCTCTTGTATAATCTAGAAAACAATCTAACGTTGTGTCGAATTGTATACTACTAGCTAGTTTAATTATCAGTTGGTCCACAATAACTACAATAACCGACCCCTCCCCCCACCCACCCCCCTGCCCCTACCCCTCCCCGTGTCTCCTCGTTAGGTAAGAGTAGGTATGTGTACGGTATCAGACGAAGTGTTCGCTCTTGAGATAATTGTTGAGGATTATTTAAGTACCTGTTTGTCTTGTTGCGGTTGACAACCACTTCGAATGATCTGCAAACTAACTTTACTTAATAGATTAAGACACTTGTTTAATAATGAACGGACAATAGGTAGTATTAAAATTAAATTTCCAAGAATTCGTTGTACTTTGTATATAAATTAGGTTTTCCTTGCACAGAAAACGTATATAACTTTTTAGTGATTTAGCACCCAATCGTGACAAATCTATGGTGAAAACCAAGAAGTCACTACAAGAATAAAAATGGTAATGAGTCGACGTATGAATTGTCGTTTCGGTAGGACACGTCCAGTCACTCGAGTGTTCTCGTGCTTACGTGAGTACTCGGAGAGCTGCCTCAAACAGTTTGATCGTTAACTGCGAGCAGCGGGGGCGCGAGCTGGTCGTCCGGCGAAAGCGCGGCCAGCAACAGCGCCTGTGCCGGCGCCAGGAACACGGCTGGCAACCGCGCCAGTCCACCCGCCGCGCATCCCTCACCAGGCTCCCACCCTGCGCCGGCACACTCTCCTCTAGATAACTACTCTTACAGTACACTTCGTTACGATCGACAAACGCAAATTTAAGAAACAAAATTCAAACATTAAATAGAATGCGAGTGCCATTAGTTGTCATAGGACAAGATAGTAAACCCCTACGAACACCCACGTGTGTCGAGCGCGCGGGGCAACGCGCATAGCGTGACCAGCCGTGCCGCGCCCGGAGCCAGCACGCCACAGCGCGGGTACAGCGCGCTCGTTGCCGCCAGCGCACCAACCACACCCAGCTCTGTCACACACAATACGGCATGAGGCGCTGTGGCGATCCGCACAGAGCAGATAATAGTAACATATCACACGGCGCTCACCCAAAATGAGTGTAACCAGCACGTCGGACACGTGCAGCATTCCTTCTGAGTCGCACAGCCGCTCGCAGCACTCCGCGTACAGCAGCGCCAGCGCGCACAGGCGCAGCGCAGGGCCGGGAGAAACGGGGCCCGCGTCGCCACCGCGCTGGCACGCGCCTCCCCTCACGAGCCCCGCCAGGAAGGGTGCGGCCGTTGTTGTCAACGTATGCAAAACGCCCCACAGCGGCGGGAGCGCCGCTCGTCCGCACTGGAAAGCATAATGGGAGACTGACTCTCTTCGTAGATTAGAACTACAGTCAGTTTGTAGATCTCCAGCGACGTGGTTGTGCTCGGTGTACTCACTAGGAGCGCGGTCGCCAGCGGCGCGATGAGCAGCGCAGTGAGGTGGACGAACGCGGCAACGCTGGGCACGACCGCGTGGGCGCTCAACGACAGCGACAGCCAAGCGCACCCGCCGCCGCGCGACCACAGCATCACACTGATCCACACATATCTATCTATGTAGCTATTCTATTCCGTATGTAATACTTTCACTACAAGTTCGATACTTATTCCGGAATTCAGACTGACAAGGGGCTTTAGTTTAGTTTGTATATTTCCAAATGGACTACGTACGTGCGCCCTGTACGTAAAAATGAACTAAACTCGAGACCGTTATTATATATATGAAGAAAGCAATTAACATACAATGTAAGTATGCATGACGTATGTATATGACTTTCTTTATTTATATATTTATTTACTATATCTTAATGCCTAAGGCATTCTCCCGCCGGCATTCTATCCGGCCGGTCAACCTCAAAAGTGTTGCACAGATATAATATATAGTGGGTGGTAGGTGCAGACGAGAGAGATATTCTATCTTCGCTTTCGGCAACGTTCACAAGCAACATACATACAGACATACAAAAACCATTCTTTCTACAACAGGTTTCGATATGGGAAATGTAACTCGTGATTTTAGGAAAGCAAACCTTGCTTTAACAATCTTCTCGCTAATCGCTACACATGCAAATAACTCTTTTTAGTTAAATTGGTTTCACTTGAGAATTTTTTCAGTTTAACTTATGGTGTACTTTCATCTCGCGAATGTTTCCCCTGAAATAAAAAAAGTAAAGGATAATGGAAAGATGAGGAGGTGGGTATTTTTATTTTCGTCTTCCTCCACTTCTTCGATTTTGAATCACCTTAGCACAATGCCTGCTAAGTCGAGGTCTTGGGTTCGATTACCACCCAGGATAAATATTTGTGTGATGAGCGCGATCATTTGTTCTGTGACTGGGTGTAATTTATCTATAATAGGTATGTATAAGTATGTTTATATAGCAGTCTGGTTACCATAGTGCAAGCTCTGCTTAGTTTGGGATCAGACGGCTATGTGTAAAATGTGTGGAGTATTTATTTATATAGTATAGTTCTCGCGCCGATTATACTACATCAACTGTACCTCTACTTACCCCTTAACAATTCTGTAGTCGAGGCCATCTCTAAAAGCGGTGAGAAGTGCGGCGCAGAGCGCGGGCGCGACGAGGTGCGCATGCGCGACGCACACAGCGTGCAGCCGCGCGTGTGAGCGCACGTTGGACCAGAGTGCACGCGCGGTCGATCTCTTTCCTGCTGAGTAGTACACGTAAAACAGCGGCACGCACTCGCTCAACTCTGTGTGTAGTACGCCTGCAAAACACACACTTATGCTTAGGTAGTTTATTTATACCTACGCTCGCATTCGCACCAACATTAAGTAAAAGGCCTCCTGAACTATTCTTCCCGATGCATCGACAAAATTGTGACAATGTCACAATAATTCTTCAACAGTTGAATCACTCTTGTTTACGATAACTTCACTAGAGAAATAGTACGGGGAATAAAGACTTGTTGGAAGGATTATTGACTGGTTTTATTGTTCTAAACAAAAAATAAAAAGGCCCCATCCATGTTGAAAACTGACTTATAACAAAAGTAAGTTTTTGTATATTTGTCCATATTTTAAGCTACAAAGATAACCTATTTTCTTATTTATTTATTTTTTGTATTATTATCATTTGAAAATATTGTTTAAAACTAATAACTTACTTACGGTTTGTGCGGTCCAATTACCGCACATGTTACCGCGTCAGCGATTTACTGCACTTTATACATTTATGCTATCGATCAAATATATATATTTTATAAATCAACAAGGATTTATCATTTATCAAGACATAGCAAGTGTCGTTCGGTAGCAACAAGGCACTGCACGACACGGTTATTTATTTATTTATTACATAGGCGGAATAATGCCCAAGGAATTCGCAGCCAATCGACATATGGGTGATTGGGTGATGCAGAGGAAAGAAAAGAGGTAGGTGCTCTAAATAATTGTGATAAATAACGAACTAAGAGGGAGACAAACATATAATTAAATATAAATATATTCTTTATTGTACACCAAACAAATACACAGAAACAGATATTTTAACAGAAAAAGAAATGCACAATGGGCGGCCTTATCGCTAAGAAACAATATTGTTACGGAAGTGGGTACAGGGATTGGAAGGAAACGAATATATCACTGCCGAGAGTAACGTTTTTATTTGCGTTTCACAATATTCCGAACGCGTAACACTCACAGCACAGAACGAGTTGTACTGCACGAACCGCGTAGCACTGTTCCACACTGTCCCCGCGGACTACACTTAACTCAGTCCAACGGTAGTACTGCACCACTCACTAATCACTTTCACTTCACTTCACTGTACTTCACTGTACTACTTTTTCACTTCTTCTTCTTATTCTTCACTTGAGAGCACTTTCCACTGAACTGCTCTGTAGGCGCGTCTGGAGCTCTTTATATACCCCTAATTTCGATCGTAATTTGTTGAATTTCGACCGTCATTTCGTTATTCTTTTCGATTGTCTTCTACAACTTAATTTATTTATTCATTTTGCTTGATCTAGTACTTTCCATTATATTCGAATTTTGTAAAGAATCATCTCCATTTACTAGAATTTTCTATAAAACACCGAAATCACAAACAAAAACCCATAGAGTCCGCCGGGGCTTGAACTCACGGCATTCGGCTCGCAGCCGTAGCCACTACCGCTCAGCTACCGTGACTTGTCAATCTTCGTTTGAAAAACTTCTATCCATTGTTTGTCTGTGCGGTGACGTAGGCATGGCGTCACATTATCCCCTCCTTAGACGTGCTCGTCCCGAGCATCGTTAGAGCCGTGGTACCGTGCCAACCTATCCACATGAACGACTTTAGCTGTACTTCTTGGCGTTTTCCGAATTCTGTAAGTGACATCATTGATCTTCGTAATTACTTCATAAGGGCCTTCCCAACTTGGTTGTAGTTTTGGAGATTTCCCTTTTCGTCGAACAGGATTGTGAAGCCAAACCGCAGAACCTTCTTCAAAGGACTTGGAGTTAATGCTTCTGTCGTATCGCGTTTTCATTCGCTCACTAGCTTGCAGATTCTCTTCTCTCATGTGCCCGTGAACCTCCTCCATCTTTCTTCTTAATTCTTCTGCGTATTCCGAAATACAGCTGGGCGTATCCGGAGGACAACCTGCGAGTAGATCTGCTGGAAGTCGAAGTTCTCTACCAAAGTTCGCTCGAGCCGGAGTGGTAGAGGTAGTTTCATGAACTGCCGTCCTATATGACAGAAGAAATAGAGGAATGTACTCGTCCCAATTGTCCTGATGGCTATCCACAACTTTCGCCAAATGCCGTTCCAAAGTTTGATTAAATCTTTCTACCATTCCATCAGATTGCGGATGATACGGCGTAGTCCGAGTTTTGTGTATCCCCATAATTTTGCAGGTTTCCTGGAAGACTTGAGACTCGAAATTCCTGCCTTGGTCACTATGGATTTCAAGAGGTAATCCAAATCGGCAGAAAACTTCATTCACAAGTTTATTGGCGACAGTGATAGCTTCTTGATTTGGTAGTGCGAACGCTTCTGGCCACTTCGTAAAGTAGTCCATTACTACTAGAATGTAACGATTTCCACTATTTGTCATTGGAAACGGCCCGGCCACATCCAAAGCTATTCGTTCGCAAGGAGCACCCACGTTGTATAGCTTCAATGCTCCACGACTTCTAGTTTGTGGTCCCTTGACAGAAGAACAGCTCGTACATTTCCTGCACCAGTCTTCAACATCTTCCTTGCAGTGCAACCAGTAATAACGTTGACGAATCTTCACTAAAGTCCGCTTTACACCAAGATGACCGCCTGATGTTCCGTCGTGATACGCTCGTAGTTTATCAGAAATCTTTGACTTTGGTACAACTGTCTGAAGATGACTGTCTTGCCCAGATGCACTCTCCCATTTTCGACATAAAAGCCCATTATGTAAGAGCAGACTATTCCATTGCGCCCAATAGCTCTTAGTTGTTGCACTCATTCCAGCAACTTCACTCCATTCTGGCCGTGGAGATAAGTCTTTCATCCAACTAAGTATTGGTTTCAAGTCTTCATCTTCTTCTTGTAATTTACGCAAGGCATCATTGCTCCATTCTCCATCAATTGTATCAGTTCTGATAACACGGACCGTAGCTTTTTCTTTATCTTCTTGTTTCGAATAGTGCTTGCAGTCTTCAACACATGGGCGTCTTGACAAAGCATCGGCATTCCCATGAGACTTCCCACTGCGATGTTCAACCTCAAAGTCGTACTCCTGTAATTATTCTATCCATCTTGCGACTTGTCCTTCAGGATTCTTGAACTGTAATAGCCACTTCAACGCTGCATGATCTGTTCTGACTAGAAATTTCCGGCCCAACAAGTATTTTTTAAAATGCTGAAGCGTTTTGACCACTGCCAGGAGCTCTCTTCGGGTGACACAATAATTACGTTCTGGTTTCGACAATGATTTACTATAATAGGCTATCACAACTTCTTGATCCTCTTTCTTTTGTGAGAGTGTTCCTCCAATCCCTGTGTTACTTGCATCTGTGTCTACTATAAACTCATTGCTCTGATCCGGATATCCGAGAACGGGCGTTTTACATAACCGACTCTTGAGATCTTCGAAAGCTGTCTTGCATTGTTGATCCCAAATGAAGGGTCGTTTTTCTTCTGTAAGTCGATGTAAAGGCTTCGCTATATCCGAAAAATTCCTGACAAAACGACGATAATAAGAGCAAAGTCCCATAAACGCCCGGACTTGTGTTTTGTCGGTGGGCACAGGCCAATCTTTAACAGCTGAAATCTTTGTTGGATCTGTTTCGACGCCTTTTTCCGAAATTACATGTCCCAAATAATTCACCTGTCGTTTGAAGAATGAACATTTCTTATGACTTAGTTTAAGATTTGCACTTCTCAACTTGTTAAATACGGATTCCAGCTTCTTTAAATGGTCATCAAAGTCTCGCCCCACTATTATAATGTCATCAAGATATACCAAGCAAGTTTCTCCCAGTAGCCCAGTCAGAACACGTTCCATTAATCTCTCAAAGTAGCCGGGGCATTGCAAAGTCCAAACGGCATCACCTTGAACTGCCAAAGACCTTTTCCTGTGGAAAACGCGGTCTTCTCCTTATCTTTAGGGTCCAGCTCTACTTGCCAATAGCCAGTTTTCAGGTCAAGCGTAGAAAACCATTTCATGCCATTGAGAGTATTCAAAGTGTCATCTATCCTTGGTAATGGATAACTGTCCTTTTTGGTCACGTCGTTCAGTCGGCGATAATCAATGCAAAATCTCGTTGAGCCATCCTTCTTCTTTACCAGGACCACTGGTGAACACCACGGACTAGACGATGGTTCAATTACTTCATTATTCTTCATGTCTTGAATCATGTCGTCCACCTCTTTTTCTCTGGCAAAAGGAATTCGACGAGGTCGTTGACGAATAGGTTGTTCATTACCAGTGTTAATTTTGTGTTGTACCATACTTGTTCTGCCGATATCACCATCGTTCTTTGAAAAGATATCGGAGAACCGACGTAGCAAATTCTTCGCCTTCAATAATTCAATAGTTGTCAAATCTTCCTTACATCCCTCTAGTATACTGTTAACGTCGATTGTACTTCTGTCCGTCTTTTTGACTTCTTGACAATTTCGCAACCAGACGATTTCTTCGCTCCGTCCTATTAGCGTACCTTTCCTCAATACCTGTTCTTCATTACTTAAATTTAATACAGGTACCACTGTTTCTGTAGATGTGTTGACAACTGTACGTGCTGGCAACCACGAAGTTTCGTTATTCACTTTTTCCAATAATGTCCACCGTCGTTGTTGCAGCTTACTTTGTTTGTTGAAATTTACTGGAACTAGCGTTTGTGATCTCGGCAGTAATTTTGTGTTCTTAATGCAATACACCTTGCCTTTACCACCGCCTCTTATTGGTATTTCATCATCTCCACACTTCAGGATACCGCAGTTAATGTCAAGTTTGCACCGATGGTCCTTCAAGAAGTCAAGGCCAATAATACAATCATCCACAATATCAGCAATGATTGCTTGTTGCCAGTAAAGTTTATCACCAATCTTAATGGCCACTTTCTGGTTGCCTGTTACTGGTATTCGCTGGCCGGTAGCCGTTGTCAGCTGGTAAGCTCCCTTCCGAACGTTCATCTTCCCGTTTCTTCTTATCAGCTGTGTCCCAATTACCGTACGTGACGCACCAGTATCCAAAGTCAATGGGCATGGAATTCCATTTACTGATCCATTAACGGTTAAGCTGTTTCCATCCGTGCTCTGATGAATCTTAATTTTCGGGGCTTCATGTCTACCGGCCAGTGCCCACCCCTCAGCCTTAAGCCTGGCCTAAATTAGTTTTCCTGTTTCTCGGACGCTTGTACACAAGCATCGGTCCCTAGTTTCTCTGCAATCCGATTCGGGCAGCCGCTTCTTAGATGTCCCCGCTCCCCGCAGTTGTAGCATCTAGGGACGAAAGCTCTACGTTGGTTTCGCCGCTCCAGTTCCGTTGAATTAATCTCCCTCAGGCGTCCACTCCTCGGGTCTCGTCGGACAGCTTCTACCTCAAGCGCATGCGCGACGGCTTCCTTGATCTGACTGTGATGACCCAGGCGCACGGCAGCCCTTACTTCCACGTCGAAAATACCATCGACAAACGACTGCAAAAGTATGCTGTCAATGACTGATGGTGGTGAGGATTGGTACGCCTTCCGGACCAACTTTTCCACTTCTAGAGCCCACTGTTGTAAGGATTCATTGGCTCGTTGGCATCGATCACGGAGTTGAGCGCGGAAGACATGCTCCAGATGCGAGTCCCCATAGCGCGATTCCAAGGCTTCTAGCAACTGCTCATAGGTAGCTTCACTTCCTAAAGCCTCTAGTACAGTCAGAGCTTTGTCTCGTAGTCCCAAAGTAAGAGCGGTTTTGGCTTGGCTGTTGGTCCACCTATTTAAGTCTCTCACAGCTTCAAATTGTAATTTATAGGCCGCCCAGGAAGAGCTCCCATCAAAGGGTGGCACTTTAAAATTTCCGCCTGAAGAGGATGCACTTACTATGGTCGCTGAAGCCGGAACTCCATTTATTTTTATCCTCTTGACGTCTTCCTCGATGAAGGGGAGGCAGTCTTCATGTTTTTGCACGGTTGTCTCTATAGCCTCAACCCTCCGCGTGCTTTCGGTGATAGCCGTCAGAAGATTTTTCTGCATAGCGCACAGCAGTTCATCTTGTCGGCGGGCTTGCTCTTCCTACATAGCGCGCAGCTGTTCGAGTAAGGCACCGAGATCCGGCACCTGGGATTTCGACGACGACGCTACGTCGGAAGTTGCCACCCCGGAGTTGTCTTGACGTACAGGAATCTCTTCCTCAGAAGCTTCGGCTCCAGAGCCACGTGGTTGCTGTGCGGCTGTTTTAGCGCGAGTACTCACGCCTTCCCTCGGCGTAATAGGCATTTTACCTTCCAATCCCACTTCTGACACCAAATGTTACGGAAGTGGGTACAGGGATTGGAAGGAAACGAATATATCACTGCCGAGAGTAACGATTTATTTGCGTTTCACAATATTCCGAACGCGTAACACTCACAGCACAGAACGAGTTGTACTGCACGAACCGCGTAGCACTGTTCCACACTGTCCCGCGGACTACACTTAACTCAGTCCAACGGTAGGTAGTACTGCACCACTCACTAATAATCACTTTCACTTCACTTCACTGTACTTCACTGTACTACTTTTTCACTTCTTCTTCTTATTCTTCACTTGAGAGCACTTTCCACTGAACTGCTCTGTAGGCGCGTCTGGAGCTCTTTATATACCCCTAATTTCGATCGTAATTTGTTGAATTTCGACCGTCATTTCGTTATTCTTTTCGATTGTCTTCTACAACTTAATTTATTTATTCATTTTGCTTGATCTAGTACTTTCCATTATATTCGAATTTTGTAAAGAATCATCTCCATTTACTAGAATTTTCTATAAAACACCGAAATCACAAACAAAAACCCATAGAGTCCGCCGGGGCTTGAACTCACGGCATTCGGCTCGCAGCCGTAGCCACTACCGCTCAGCTACCGTGACTTGTCAATCTTCGTTTGAAAAACTTCTATCCATTGTTTGTCTGTGCGGTGACGTAGGCATGGCGTCACAATATCTTCCAGCAACCTTAGGATGGACAGGAGCGTCAAGATATACGTGGGTTTTGGTGTTAAAATATAAAAAGGAGCTTCATTTTTAGCTTTTGTGCAATCTGTTAATGGATTGCATAAATATAAATACTTTAGTATATTTAGGCGTATTACAAGTATAAAAAGTGCTTATACATACAAATATATATATATATATATATAAACAAGATATACATGTACATACTTAATTATTTACATAGATTACTTAATCTTCTATATATGTATATATAAAATATTTCCACCGTTATATTGATTCATCACGATATTTCTGGAACAATGAGGCGTAGAGACTTGAAATTTGGTAGGAATATTCCTTTCGCCGAGTAGAGGATTTAACGAAATTCCACCCACAAAGGGTGTTGCGGGGGTGTCAACAGGTGTGCTAGTTATATGTATAATAAATTAATATATGAAAAATTATGTATGATTGATGTGCTAGATTTTTTTAACAGGTAGTATTGCTTTACCATTTTTTTGAATGATGTTAAAGTTTGCGCTTGTCTAATAGATAGTGGTAGTGCATTCCAAAGGCGTGCGGCTTCAACAGTAAAGGATTTGTCGGCGAATATATAAAAATATTTGTAGCCAGGAATATTGCATCCCAGTTGAGTTTTACTTTTCTATATCGATAAACAACGCCTGTATTCTAGGAGGGTATTGGGGGGGCGTTTCAGGACCTGAAAATGAGATCGTGAGTAGAAAATCCCAGCGAATTGTTTGACCGGATGATATTATCAGATCAAGCCAAACATCATTAACCCTTATTGTACTGATTTATTGGTTGTATCGACAAAGTATGCAGACTGTATTAGTATAGTCTGTATTAAATTCGCCCATGATGTTGTGGTGTGCATATTCTAACCACAAGGTTTCCAGACTGGAGAAGTAGTAAATGGTAGGAAAATAATAGACCACGCCTTACTAACAGTTTGGCTCCTCTGAGAGAAACTGCGAGTAAAAAGAATTGAGCGTCAGTCGAATAAGAAGGGGAATTACCTAAAATTGTATAAGGGAGAGAAGCGAGAATGTAACACTGCACCACACCGCCACCTCTCCTGTCGTTCCGATATTTTCTAATGGTAAAGGATATGCCTTTACCAGGTTATGTCAGGTCTCTGTCAAATCACTGTAGGGGCTAAGCACGCTGCATTTATGTGGCAAACATTAAACAGATGTTCTTTTTGGTTAAAAGCAGAACGTAGGCGGTCACCTATTGTATCAGGTAATCACGCCAAACTTTCGTCATCTGATTATTATGCACATTCGTAGGCAGAATTATTAGAATCGTCATCGTCGGCTATCATAATTATCTTCAACATAATATACACAATTAGAAGGTATTATAAATATAATAAGCCAAACAATCTGCTATATAATACAATAAGTAAAAACAGCAAAGACTTACTTACTAGCGTGATGGCTGAGGCGTCGGGATTGCGATCAAGTGGTTGCGGGTTCAAACACCACTAACACAAGCATTTAGCTTAGCTGGGGACGTAAACAAGACGACACTACACACTGACACTGTGTGACAGTAGAAGTGAATATGAGCACAGTTTAAAATGCTAAACGAGATACTTCTGCATTTTTAAACGTAACTCGTCATACCAAATGTTTAAATTGACAAGTGACAATTATTTTCAATAAGACGTAATCACTTGGATTGGATACCAACATGGTGATGATGTTTTTTTAGACGGGTTTTTGCTCTCAGAATACTTGACATTGGTGGACAAATAATAATAACAACAATAAACAATTGACAAATAGATTTGTACGCTGTCTTTTGATCCTAAACTGTTTAATAATTTCTCTCCTTTTGCAAACCGTACAACTTCCTTCGTTTCTAGGTCTTTACAAAGACACAAACTTGACAAAGAATAGACAGAATTAACTTTACTGCACAAATCTACTGCTATTGTACACGTTGTATTTTATTTGTACACAATGAAGAATAAATTGAAAAATGGATATACAAAATAGAATGAATTAAAAGTTATTAAAAAGTTGATGAAGCAACACGATTGCGGGTAATTTCATAATGTGTTCTATAGTACTATTAGAATGGGTGACTGCGACACTAATGGCTTTTGTTTATTTAGTCTTCAAGGTTACCAATTCCTTATTAGAGTGCGTCCCTGATAAATCTGCTGCGACTGCTAATGTCAAACGTCGTTAATGTAACCAGTATTAAGAAATAAGCTTCCGCGCATTTATTTGACTGCTAAATACGTATATATTACCTTTACCTTTCTGTATATATAATATATAAATGAAATGTAAGCCAGAATAAATTAATATTCAAGTATAATATACGTTTACTTAAAAAATACTAATTAATAAAATCGCTCTCTATATCATTTAGTTCATCATAACAGTAATTAATGATAGTGCAGACTAGGTTTTGAGTGGCAGTTTATTGTTTAAAATGTCGTCTGACGCTGGGACTCCCATAAGAAGAAGACCCCTCTATGTCTCATCTCAAGAGCATCAACGGTTTTAGATAAAATTAAGTGCAGCATAAATGTGTGCGCCGTGAGAACAAAAGATGCCTGCATTCTTGAACGATGAGGACTGTAAAAGATACTTTTACTACAAAGACGTGTATTACGAGTTCATTTTGTATTTGTTATTTGCATTGGATAATTGTGATGGTTTTTAATTAATAATAATATAATAATAAGAACGTGTGTGAGATGTGTGGGGACACATCTCACACACGTTCGTCTGATCCCAAAACGAAGCAGTATTTCCAAAAACATATATGTATATTATTTTAGATAAATTACACCTTATATAGAAAATTATACATTAATATATCAAAGGAAGCTATTAGATAATTTGAAAGAGAAGATTCGAGTTTGAAAGAGGCTCTTCTATCGTTTTTGAAACTTACAAACATAGCAATCTAGAAAAATCGATAAAAAAAGGGTTAAAATACCTCGCACTCAGATACTACCTACCTTTAGTGGCGAATATGAAGAGTGGCAGTCTTTTTAAGACTTGTTTTGTTACTTATACATAATAATAAATCATTTACAGAAGTACAGAAGTTACAATACCTTAAAAGTTATTTATCAGGAGAACCAGAAGTTTTATTACGCATTGTTTTCACTACGAATTCAAACTACGACGAGTCATGGAATTGACTTGAAAAGCGTTACTCTTGTTGTAAGAGATACAAAAAAAATATCGCGTCGGTGAGTTAAAACAATTAGTGGACACTACTTCAACTTGTCTGAAAGAACTAAAATATGATCATAAACTATTTAGATATTATTATCAAAATTAGATACCGAGTCAGTAAAAGAGTGGAAATAACACCATGTAGTAGCAGTCATGAGTATAGATATATAGGTATACTTGGCCTGAATTAAGAGTTTTCCTGAGAACTAAATTCCGACAGTGCAGTTACTTAGTCTTACACGAAAATCTGTGAGCGGTTGGATGTTCGGTGTGGAGGAGCAACAAACGAGAATGTTATCACTTATAGTGAAATCGCGCCACACGCCCGAGGTATAAGTAAGAGTAAAGGCATAAGGCAGACTCACATTCTGCTTGGAGCGGAAGTATACAGTGATATACTTTTAGGTGGAGTTATTACTAGGCATCTATAGTCCCTCTCCCTGCCCCTCTTTCCCCTCCTCCCTTTCCCCTACCCTAAAAGGCGAATAGCACTCTTGTGCCTCGTGAGTTGCAAGTGTTGTGACCTGTCTGCTCGTTTGTGTAAAAGTTTCGTAGCAGCTTTTAGAAGGTTTATAACTAGGCTAGGTTATTGTCATGACCTTTACAGTGACAATGTACTTTTGTTGGTGCCGTAAACCACGTGTTAACTTATTACATAAGTACCTACCTATATCTAGTTATGCAGCCACTCAGTATAGATCTCAATAATTTGTTAAACCATTATTAAAAGTTTCATCACGTTGTTTCCACATCTCGTCATTTGCGAAATTCTCTACAATCTGAAGTGAAGCTTATCTAAATAAATTGTAATCCTTACATAAGCTGTTACTAATACGAATACTCTAACTTAGTAATACCCTGCAGGTATAAGTTGTTCCTATTTTTATAAAAAAAAATGATATTTTATTCTTTTTCAAGTTTAGCAAACTACTTGTGTCCTACCAACGAAAAACTTACACCATTTACAAGCATTTTTTACAACATCATAGCCATGTAAGTTGTTTATAACTCATAATCATAACTTTTACAATGAAATTACCCAACAATCGTAAGCCTTACAAAAAAGTAGTACTAGGTATGTTTTTGTACAGAACTTATTGAGCTACAAAATTTGTCACTAAGTAGTATTTTTTTGATAACAATGACTGAAAATATTCGGATACTCGAAAATTGGTTTCTTTGCCATCTTTCTTGATCGTAAAAATCTTGTCGTCGCGTTTGATGACTTGGAATGGACCACCACCAATCACGACAGACCTGGACGTACTCTATCACAGAGTACATACACGTGCGTACAGTCCGATAATAGTCTATATGAAATAACCTCTCCTTTCCAAAAATATTCCTCGTAACTTGATAGTTGTTTCGCAAACTAATTCGGCCGCCGAATATCGAAAACTGGTACATAATCCCAATAAGACACCTGTTAATTCTTTAGTCAAATTAACCGTGCAAGCTGTTGCCATTAATGCTACTTTCGTCGTCCTATGTATTCTTTCTAGATTTACGGTCGAATTACCGCGCATGTGACCGCGTCAGCGATTACCTTAACTTTACACATTGCGATTTTGTATTCACTTAGCTAGAAGTTATTCGTGAGGTAAGTTGGGCATCAATCAAATATATATATTATATGATTAGACAAGGATTTTTCATTTATCAAGACAGCAAGTGTGTCGTTTGGTAACAGCAAGGCAAGACACCACTTTCGTATTTGAGTGTGGTTGATATGGAGCGTAGCTTTTTTTGTTTTTGTTTACGGGGTGGAAGATCCTCATGGATGTCCTTCGCCTATTGGGGAGGGCGAAGGGGTCTGTCGGACTCTTACCGACGACGAAGCGGTAGCGGAGCGCAGTGCGTATCTTCGTAATTCCCATAAATTTTGATTTTTAATCATTAGCTTCCTTGGTGTATTTATATAGTTTTTCTAAATTGGTAGGGCAGGTATGGTCGTTTTATTTATTATATATTTTAATTAAGAACGGTTCAAGTTCACGACACATGAAATGTAATAATAAATAAATAAATAATAATAATAAATCGGTAATCCCCGATTTGACAATCTTTTGTTGTCGAAGCTGTGCGTTTGCGGAATGGCATTACCACTTAACATCAGACAAACTCAATCAATGGCCAGTTTTAAGAAATTGGTTTACGAATTTTTCATAAGTAACAAACATTATTTAAAATATTTCTATATTATGGTATGGTATGGTAGGTATGCTGTTGTATGTACATATGTATATAAATGTGATATACCCACTCAGGTAGGTATATTTAATTAATGTACGCTATGTTTATGAATGTATATGCTATTATATGGATGTATATATAAGTTTGCTGCATACAGAATAGGATTACAATTTTTTTTTTATGAAAAATACCTAAAAAAAAGAAAAATAATAGCAACTTGGGTCACACATTACTAGTATTCTTGTAAACCCCCCTAGGTAAATTTGGCTTGTGTTAGGCGGGTTCCCGACGGTAGTGCACTGGGTGGGGTTCGAACATGCCACCCCTGGCTTGCAAGTCCGACGCCTTAGTCATTACGCTACCGTCGCTTTTAATATAATATTTAAAAGAAACGCACCATCAACTGCCAGTCTCTCCGCATCATTTTGGTTCATCCTAAGGTTGCCTGGTACAAATTGCTTTTAGTAGGGCCGCCCTTTCTACATTATATTTCTGACACACGTACGTACTACACTGTAAAGTGGTGTACAAATAAAGTATTATCTATCTATCTATCTATCAATGGCATATAGTTTTTCACTAAATAGAAGGATTGTTTTATTCTGTTTTTATTTTATCGACTTCGTTCATCTTAGATATTTTTGTGATTTTTAGGTAAACAAAGTTACATGAAGCATCAAGATTGCCGGATTCGGATTGTCGTTTTAAGCGTATTGTCTTATAGTGTTTAAAGGTGCAATAATAACACTACCTATATCTATCGATAGTTTTCTTAGTCATGTAGTTTTTAAATGCTTATTTTCTGTACGTACCTGATTCCCAAAATTGCGCGTATACTATGGATGATATAGCTACGTGTTCGTAAGTAATAGGTACATTTAAGTTTTTATATCAAACTACATATTACAATATAAAACAAGCAATTAATTACATGATCTAGTTTATCATTATCGAATGTCGTGATACTCGGGGTAAGCAAATAAAACATTTTAGTGTAAGCTCATTGCTACTACAGTATAAAAAACTGATGACTTGAGATTTTCCCATTCACCTTTTTTTACCATACTTATTATAAGCGTCATTTTCCGACATAAACACAAACCGCAGGTAGTATAAAATAAGAATAAGAAACAAGGTTCCTAAATATAAAAAGCGAGGTTCTATGCCTTATCAACAATGAGACACCTCGCCATAACCGTTATAAACTATTTTATCCAGGATCGACATACTTAAAACTATTATTAAGATTAGTTATGTAAATTATCAAAGAAATAAAAATATACTTACCTAGACCATGTTATATGTGCAACGACTATGTTATGTATGTATGTAGGATACCCATAGTATCGTAAGCTATGTATTCCAGCGGTAGTGCTACCTAATAGCTCGCCGTACTATAACGATATACGTCTAGCCACTGTGATGCGTGTATATCCATTTTAGCCCCAGTTCCCATGCCCTGCGTTTTTATACAATTTATCGCTTTATTAAATTTATAGCTTTTGATAGCGTGAAAATCGGCCAAGTATGTTTCGGACTTCGTATTATCCATTATTACTCGTAATCATATATCATACACAGACTGGTGTAGTGGTGGTGAAATTACATTCAATATCGATCTCCTTGCTCTCCCTTACTGGCATGCAATTTAATATATAATAAGTTTTATTTATGTGTACGAAAACAAAATTGTGCTTAGTTGGTTTAAATTAGTATATATTTATAATCTATAACAGATGTGTAGTAAAAATAAAATAAGTAGTTCCAATGATAAAATTAATATTAATTTAAATATACGCAGTCTGACGTCCTGGACCGTCGCGGCGACGGCGACGACGACTTAGTCCTTGAGAAAAGTCTTATGTCGAGACCGAAACTAGTCGGCCATCCCCGAAATACACACGTGAGTAAAACCGTGTATTTAAATAAATATGAATGTAACTCACGAAAGTTTTTATTCTCATAAAATTAATACCGATTCAATTAATACAAAATAAAAGTTATACAGTACAATTTTATAATACAAACAAAACAATCAAACAATCAAGTATTCTAGAATAAGAGTAAAATAATAAAACTGTTAACCCATGTAAAATAATAATAAAAACATCAAAAATATGTATGTGCAGTTGATGAAGTTGTATTTGCTAGTCACATTCTTTACTTTCGTGAAAATCACAAACTTTATAATAGGTTTCTCTTACTAGAGAACCATGTAGGTAAACGTTTGTGAAAAGATTGTCTGTATGTAATACTCTAATCATCTAATGTAATGTAAATAGATCACTCATAACTGCACTAGGAGTGTACCGGGACACTAAAAAGTTTAACACAAAACAAATAATTAAAAAAACGGACAAGTGTGTGTGTGACTTTCACACCGAGTGTTCCGTAGGCAAACGAACGTCATTTATCTAATAAAAAGTATATTTGACTTAAATAAGCTTATGTAATCGACTCACTGCCCTTATCGTGATAAATTGTAATTTACTGTATTTTACATTTTAGATGTGAAATACTTTCTACTTAATTAAACCGACCAATCTTCAGTATAACCAATCAAAAGACTAAGTCTAAGGTTGAGAACCTTGATTTTTATACAGCTTTAAGGGATATACGTATTTGATGTTAATTTCAACGTGATACCTTAACGAGTTCCGGAGAAAAGATCTTGAGTGACAGACAGACGGACAATCGAGTGGTCCTATAAGGGTTCCTTACATTAAGGAACGGAACCCCATTTCATTTCAGAAAACCCAACTGTAAAACGTCAACTTACAAAGAATCACAATAAAGAACAAACCAAGACTCAGACTAGAAAACAAAATTTAAAATATAAAACTACGTATAAGGTAAAGGTATTTTCTTTTACTGTACTTCAATTGACATTATTTTATGACTATGACCGATTATATAATGACTATGACTATATTATGATCTGAAATCCCAAGTTACATATACCCGCATTATGGTTGACAGGCGGAATCATATTTCTTTGTGGTTTAAAATTTACAAATGTGTAACTGTGTAAATCTTAAAAAAAATAACTACCCATCAAGTTGCAAAACATTGTGATCACTAAATAGTGTATATTAAATAAATCAATAATACTTAGCAGTGAAGTACACTTGAGTGTTGTTGTACTACCTGAAACCAACGATGGAACCGATCGAGATCGCCCAGCGTGCGATATTAAAAGGTTTGTGCCTTTAAGCCTATATTCTTCCCTACTTAAACCAGATTTCTGACTGTTCGACGACTATTTATCCTAAGTGCTTGTCTCTTCTTGTCTCAACAACATAAAAAGCAGATCCTCGACCCACATCTTTTAGAGAAACGAAGGAAAGATATTGTCTGTCCACGATTATCTACTTGTAAAACGAAATTTCCAAACATTTGGCTTATTTTATTGTCCCTTTTATCTATAATAAAATTAATAGAGCTATTAATATAAAACCTTTGACAAAACTGCAATTAAAGACACAGGTAGGTGATCAGTGATTACTTACTAAAGCTAAATTAAGAAAAGGCTTAACTACTCCCACACAGCACAGTCAATAAACATAGACAACAATGCCTTACATCTTCATTATTTTTGTTATTGTTGATTATTTTACACACAATACGCTCTGCCTAGTTCAGTTACATATGCTTAATACATTTGTACTTAGAAACTACAGCCTTCCTACAGTTTGCAACTCTGTATCCATTTGTGAATATAAACATAATTGATTACACCTAGGACTGGACCTGACTGAGTATTTAAATCCTCAAGTACTCGGAGTTACTGCCCACACCAGAACATAGCTCATATGTCTGAATTTAATTTATTTAATAAACAAATATTATTTGTGAAGTAATGCAATTCCTCAATATAATAACAATAGTTAGTTGTTGTGATATTCTGGAATTAAATTTTTAATTATTTTCTTTTTGGAATATCAATAGACTTTATTATATATACATATCTATAGCCAATTCAAGAAACATCACATCTTTTATTTCAACTATGAATACAATTAAAAAGAATAAAAATTATATCTAATTTCCTAATGGGTGGTTATAAATCATTGATCTCATATCAGACAAATTGATTGACAGACAAAGGTAGTATTATTTGTTATCCACTGTTTTATTAATAAAGATATTGAATTTAAATTTAGGAGATTAAGGGTACAAAGTTATTTGTAAAATTTAATAAATTATTTAAAAAGTAAGACTCATTTGAAACTAATAAATGATCTTTGTAAATAGGTTATAACAACACTTTTACACGTCAATATATTATTTTTTTCTGTTAGTTTATGCTAGATGAGCCCGGTGTTTCCTAGCTGACTACCCTGAGAAGAAACACCGAAACAAACTCAGAGGTCAAAGTCTGTTTTAAAGTCCATACAGATGTACTGGTCAAAAACATATGAGAACCATGCACGCTAACGTCTGAGATGAGCTTTTGAAGAAAGCACCACATTCATTTGAGTGGACCCGTCCAAACAGTGCAAGCATTTGTCAGTTATCGTGTAGCTCAACTTAGAACTTTAAGGAGCTCAACGGACCGACGAACAGTACCAAAGCAAGGACATTTGGGTAGGCCGTAAAGAGAAAAAAAATAAATAAATAACCTACATAGTCCTCACATTTACAATAATTAAATTTATAAATTAAAAAAAAAGAAACATATAATATATTATACTTAACAAATAAAATAAAAATATTTATTTTACTCTGATAAATATATTCATAAATATAATACTTATTAATAACAAAAGTGATTGAAAGATATAACAGATTTGAAAGGAAATAAGAACTGTTTCATATTAATCCTCTGAATCACTGTTTGTAGTGAAGTTCGCAGGAGGCTGGGAGCACTACCATGCTACATGCCAGTTCTGTATATACAGCATCTCAGACCCAACATCTGAGAATGTAAATGCATACACGCACACACAATTCACCTGATGCAACCCACATGATGTTGCTGTCATTTTGGGTCCGTCTTAATC
This sequence comes from Tyria jacobaeae, assembly GCA_947561695.1. Taxonomy (NCBI): domain Eukaryota; kingdom Metazoa; phylum Arthropoda; class Insecta; order Lepidoptera; family Erebidae; genus Tyria; species Tyria jacobaeae. Next base: position 14,619,956 of record OX387231.1, on the reverse strand, counting down.
TTTTACTAATCTATCAGATACCTACCTGAACTGTCGAATTTTCAAATTATAGCTAGTTGAAGAGAGAGGGACCTCATAGACATGATAGCTGCAAGCTGCTACATATGTCTATTTTATTAATTGCAATAACTTACTGAATATTTAGGTATTAAAGCATGCATTTGTTTGTAATGTGATGTCTGTGAGGCACCAGAACATACTGGAGAATATATATAGTAAACATAGGTGCAGAGCTATCAGGCAGACTGCTCAGGATTCATACTGAAAATGTTAATAAATAAATTAAATTAAATGAAGTTCATTACATGGTAGTATGAGGTGCAAGGCGTTCTAGAAAGATATATATACTGAGCATGCAGGGTAGTTGCCTCCTCGAGCGCCCAGTCGCGGCGCCATGACCGCCAATGTCACCGCGCTCAGCACTCCTACCACCATCCAATGGCGTCGCATCTCGCGCCACATGTCCACCGAGTAGGCGTTCGAAAATTTGTGATGGCGAGCCTTTTCCAAATTGACCTCTTCCATTGAAACATTCCCCATATTTTTATGTTAAAAAAGATTTGACTTTGGATTCTGATTCTAACTTGTTAATAAAAGCGCGGTGGTGGCCCAGACCTTAACACGTTGATAGCATAAACTGGCACTTTAAGCTATTTTTTACTAAAGAATAATATTTTATAAAATAAGGAATTAAAATAAATATTTAAATCGAATTGAACACCGTACGCAAATTCAAATGACGCGCATCTGCAATGCCGTAAACTCATAGGGTATAAGTAAACAATAGCGGTGGGCGGTTATGAGATTTGCCAATAAAATTGAGCTGTACGAATGACTCGCGGTATCTCGATTATATCAGAACAGTAATTTAGTTAGTAGTATGAAATCGGCGAGGCAGGCTTGTCAACTGGAAGTGGTGAGTCAAGTCAACATCGCAATTTCACACGGAAATCGTTATAGCAGTGGACAACAACAAGGTTGTCCTCGACTTTCTTAAATTAATTCTGTTTATATGTTGATTGAATTTATATGAAAACGTCATATAAATGTTTCTTTTTATTTACAGACTTTTATATATAATGAATATTTTTAAAAATCCAAATAATCCAAATAACAAGATACTTCGCGTATCTAGTTATTTAAATTCACTTTCAATCTGAGATTGAACAAATTTAACGACCTACTACTGCAGAAGCAATATTTTATAATCTGAAAATTACCGATAATTAAAACATTTATTTTAATTACCCCCTGCTGAAAATGACATAGTATATTATATTTATTTCTATGTGTTCTTAACAATGATAAATCAAGACGATTTGAGATCAAATTCAACTGAAATTACTCCAAGAGTAATCTGTACTACTGAATTATTATTAAATTAGTAACGTCATCCGAAGAAAATAAATTGGTTTCTAATCTCATAATCGATTATGATTATTAGCAGTAGTTGTAGTAATAATTTCGCTTACAGGAACGGCGTCGTGAAACATATTTTATCAACTTTTTTAAAATTCCTAGTACATATTACTGCAAGCATATTACAAATGAATGTGAAGAATATATAATATCAGCTCATAAATTTCATGATATAATTTTATATATATAATAGGTACGTAATGAATATTATGAGGTACATATAACAATACAACAAAAATAAAAATCTTAACATCAAAACAAAATAATGTTATGTACTAACCACAAAAAACAAATCTGTCGGACGCAGTTAGTAACTTCAATCGATTTCAAAATAAGTAAATACAGATCCCATAATCAATTATCAGTATGAGTAGTAGTAACTAGTACGATTATAACAAACATTGATGACCGCCACTAATTGTCGGTAATTGCTAATCTAGTGTAATATATACACATATTTATTTTAAATTTTAGCCTGTTACAAAACAAAAGTGGTTCAAAGCGAAGCTTATTGACATTTATGACAAAAATGCGATTCTACACTCAACGATACTCTCTTTCAACAAATGGAAATTATGAAGAGTGAAAAAGAGACAAATAGATGGTCGTTAGTTTTTAATTTTAGAAATTAATAATACAAAGGAAGGGTAGATCTTTTTATAATCTGTCTTATTATATCTGTGCTTGTTTACTTGTCTGCTCCGCTTGTCATTTCCTTGCCTAATGTTATGTCACGTCACCATATGATTATTGTTTTTAATGATAAATTATTTACCATTTAGCAGAGCAATTTAGTTTATATATACAATTGACTACGGTGCTATGCAGGACCTTTTGTAATAAATACTTTCTCTAAATAGCTTGTATATCAAAAGAAGCCATCCCAGTTGATATTATCTAATCTATATTTATTTCTACGGTTTTGAATGTTTTGATTACATAGTTAATCCCGTAATATACCAAATAGAGCGAGAGAGGTTGAGTGCAGCATAGTAGTTAGTAGTGTATGTAGAGGACTGGACACTAAGCGATAACACGACAGAGATTGTATTGTTGTGCGCCTGTTCTGTTGATAGGAGGTTATTGCTCGCGCTAGTGCCGCTTTTGTTGACCGGCCCGACGCACACATTGTGAGTAATTTATGTACCTATTATATGATTTCTTATTTATTTTCGAAAATTGAACGTTTTGCATTGCATGGTTATCCAAGGTATCTTGTTTGTGTTGCAGAAGGCCTTGTTCTGATACTAAGGCGTTTTATGTAAATGCTCTATTGGGCTAAATGATAAAAATACCTACTCATACATACATACTAAAAATAAGAATCATATTATTTCTGCTTTGGTACTATATTTATGTTAAGGATGCTCAATTGAAAAGCATTTAGTACAAAGTTCAAATTGATAAACTCTAAGTTTTTGTAATGTATTTTCTGTCAGTTCCAACTACCATTCTTTTTCACTCAGACTATAGAGACATAACACTGAGAATATCTGTCACGCTAATCTTGTCTAAAATTAGCGTGACAGATAATCTCAGTGTTATTACGTTTTATTTATCTTGTTACTCAACATTGGACAATATATCTGCATATATATGTAAATCTGATAACTTTTCTTAATCACCATAACTTATCACTTTTTCAGACATTGAAGTAATCATATTTTATTACTCTTTGTTAACCCACAAACCAATAGTTACTGTTGAAGTTGAGTGTTAGTCTTACATAGGTAACATAACAATATACAGTCTACACATTGTCATTGTTTGTTGTGTGACATAAAGAGGTTAATTGTTTTGGACTTTTGCTATTAAAGTTTAGTACATGTTAGCTTTTAGCTGGGACAGTTTGTCAATGTTGGTTTAGAGTTTACAGGAATACATAGTGAATTTTAAGAACAAGGACTTACTTCCTTCTGCTTTCTACATGATGCCAATTTTTATATTAAACTTTAAACTAATTTGTTTCTGTTTTTTATACAGACTTAAGTAAATTGCACCCTTAACTACTTGGGGCTTGATAGTACACCACTATGGGGCTTGACAGAAATGCAATAGATTAAATATTCAATAATCTTTATTCATTAATTTAGTAAACAGCAGCTGCAATTTATTAAAGTTTGGCAAATAGTGTTTAGTATATTTTTTTTGTAGAGTTGTTTATCCTTGTTAGACAGTTCGAAGACTGACCTATATCACAATAGTTGTCATAATATTTGTGTTGTTACAATTGATACATCAAAAATTAAATAGATTATTTTAAGAGATTTTTCATTAAATTAAAAAATTAAAATATATTTTTACTGGTAAATATTTAAGGAGTACTACAAAAAAGCTCCGAAATTTTATATATTGCATACATACATACACATAGACATACATTTGACTATGTACTCAGATATATTCTGTAAAACTGGATGGTTTTGAAAGAAACCATATCTATACAAATAAATAAAATTGGAGTGTCTGTTTGTAATATTATTTTTTTTACTAATTGCATATGGATGTATACACGGTACATTTTTTACAATTTTTGTCTGTCTGTCTGTTGGTTCGGCTAATCTCTGAAATGGCTGGACCGATTTTGGCGGGACTTTCACTAGCAGATAGCTGATGTAACAAGGAGTACTTAGGCTACTTTTAATTTAGATAAAAAAAATAAAACCAATTAAAATTTTATAATAGTCGATTAAAAGAAGAATTTCATTTAAATAAGTATAGGTATTTCTTAAATACAGAATTAATAAGTTATCGTAAACTGCGAACTGAACAATTACTTTTTTGTTAAATACCACGCGGACGAAGTCGCGGGTAACAGCTAGTAAATAATAATTTTATATATTTATTAGTAATATCTCACCATCGCTACGTATATTTAGGTAATATATAATACTCAGTGTAAGATGTTTGGTCGGTCAGTAAGCGAGTATGGGGATCGATCCGTGGAAGGTGCACGGCGTGCAGGTGTCCGCGGTGAGCGAGGTGAACAGCGCCGACTACGACGCGCTGGTGCTGGTCACCACCGAGGGCGTGCTGCCGCCGCAGGCGCTCGAGGACTTCGTGGCTGCGGCCAGACAGCTTGACGCCACCCTTGACAAGGTACCTGACTACAACTCGATGCACTCTTAATAGTTCTCCAGGACGAGACGAAAAATACTGGCACACAACAAATCAAAAATTGTTATGAGTACTTTTTTATTTTTTGTGTATGTGTTGCAGATCGTATCGGTGCTTGCGTGTCCGCGCGTGTCGGGTGGCCGACTCGTGCTGTCGCCGACGGGGCCCCTCACGGCCTACGATGATGTGAGGTGAGCGGTCACAGATATACATATGTAGATTCTGCTATAGAAGCTCCAAGCCTACGTAAAAGGATTGAAATAAAATAACTTAAAAAGACTATAATAGCATCTCTGCCCTTCATTGTACTCGTACCTATGTCTTTTCTTTTAATTATATCTTAGAGGAAATTTTAATGGGTTTTGTTTGCAGGAGCATCGGCGAGGCGGCGCTGGCGGGCGTGAAGCGCGCGGCGGCGGCGGGCGCGCGCCGACCCGTCATAGCGCTGCAGCCGCACACCTCGTGGTCCAACGCAGAGCTGGTCGCGCTACTCGGCGCTCTCGAGGCGCTGTACGTGGTGAGTGGTACCTGCGCCGCTCCGTCCTAGCGGTAGCGCTGCAGCCGTACACCTCGTGGCTCGATGTAACATCTCGTGTACGTTGCAGCCGCTGCAAGTGCGCGAGTCGTTCCCGGAGCAGGCGCACAAGCTGGAGGCGCTGGGCGTGTACGGCGAGGGCTCGCGCGTGCCGCTGCCGCGCCTGCTCGCCGACGCCGCCGCACTCGAGATCTCGCGGTGAGCGCTCCTCCCACTTACTATATGTCTCTTATTTATATTCTATGTAATCACAAACAGATTAAAAGTGCACTTATGACGAAGGGATATCGTAGGCACAATACATAACATCCGCGTTCTCCTGTTCTCGTAACATCACTTCTCAAAATTCATACATACAGTCACGCCTGTACCCCGAAAGGGGTAGACAGAGGCATTATTAACGCCCACACTTTACAGATTATATTTTAGTACCATTTACGTAGACAGCAATAGACAACAGGGGGCATTGCCGTCATCCGGGCACTTTTGAGATTGGATTGGAAAATTGGAGAATATTGACAGGAAAAGTAGGATAGAAAGGGAAGGAAGGATATTGCTTATACAAAAGGATTGGTACTCGTGTACAAACTTTATGTAGAGATTTATAATACATACTGTGTTTATGGGAAACACACATATTTTGATTGAAAACAAATCGATCGTAATTTTCTTCGTTGTTTTGTTTGTAATACAAAGATTGTTTACGGAACAATCATTACCATTCAGAAGCTATTAACAAACATAAGATTGCGGTATTCGATGTCTCATCTGCAACAGTTCTAACTATTCTATAATTTACTGTGCACTTCAAGTGCAACTCACAAAAGATAGCTATCTCTTTCTCACCCATGCGTTCCACATTATCTTTCGCATTCTCAATCGTAATGTGCGGACGCCGTTCAGTATGAAAGTAAGCTATCTTTCTTTAAATATCATTGATAGTATTTGATTACACCATTTAGTTAAAAGTGACATAAGTAGGAACTTTTTATTTAAATACATACTTTTTTATGTGTTCTCCAAATTCGATCCATATATACTTAATACATTTCTGCCTCATTCAAATAGTTCAATAAATAATCTACACATATCTGTTTTAAAAATGTTCCAAATCTTTTGTTCATATATTATGATTCTTGAAGTCATCATTCTGAATATTTTAAATGTGACTTACACCTTTCTGCCATCGGGGTAAGCAGACACAACAGCCCGCGACCTGCTTCTATCCTCGCATACATCACGAGCTGCCGCTACTGTTAACAAACCTTTCATACAAGTACCGGTTTCTGATATTGAAATTTTCAGTTTATCAATAAAGGTGTGATGTGTCACTTTACCATATTTAGTTAAGAGTTAGTGTGTGTGTGTGTGTGTTGAGAATAAAATGTTGCTTTCTCATCGTTTTACCTAATACTGATATCTAATCTCTACAGTTAATTAGTAGTAGGATAGTGAAATAGGGATTAAAAAATTGGAGTATTTCTTTTATATATCACCGAAGTCGCTTATGTGTATATATTCTTATTGTTCTTTAATATTTTATATACATACGTTTTAATACAACATTTATCTATAACATAGAAACATATAAAAAAATGCGTTTCAGTGAGGCTGGTGGCATTACCACGTTGAATGAAATTGCCGTGCAAGAAAATGGTCACGAAGTGTATTGTAATATATATTTTGGAATGATTGCATTTCTGCGATATTCTTGTACAGGGGCGCGTCTCGCGACATCGGAGGGGCGGACCCTGAGCGCATGACGCCGGCGCGCGTCGCGCAGTTCGTGCGCGAGCTGTTCGCGCCGCCCAGCGCCGTGAGCGTGCGCGTGCTGGACGAGCCGGCCGAGCTGCGCCGCCTCTACCCGCTGCTGGCCGCCGTGGACCGCGCCGCCGCCTCCGTGGAGCGCCACCGCGGTACCGTCCCGCTACATTCTAGTGCCTAATCGATGCTGGCCGAGTGCAGGGCAAGCTTATTCACTTGAATGTTGCTACAGGTTGCGTCATCTTCCTGGAGTACGTGCCCAAGAGCTACGAGCGCACCGTCATGCTCGTCGGCAAGGTGAGTGCCATTCCAACAAACTCGTGGCCTCATTCCAAAAGTTACTTTTCTAGTATTGAAATTTTGTAATCTATGCGTACTCTTTATTTTCTGTCTGTAATTTATTTACTTAATTTAGGTTCACCAACAGTTGTTGCAGATATAATGCAGATAGGAACATAAAAGTATTTGTGTCTTATATCTAACTGCTCAACCATTTATAGGCAAACTTAATAATAATGCTTAAATTCTAGATAATATATTAAAATACTAATTAATATTTATCACATTTCATATGTTTGACGTCTCTGACAAGCGTCGATACTGAATCAGAGTGGACGTCAACCAGGTCGCTGTATTCGTTTATAAGTTTGCACATACGGGGTATAGGAGAATTAACACCAAATGCTGTGTGGGGAAGGGGTGCCGCTAGGGGTGTTATATGTGTGCGAGCTGCTCTACAACAATATTTACTTAATAGTTGTTGCCAGTCAAAGGTGTAAATGAGCAGTTTAGCCTAGTTTAGTTAGTTTAGTACCCCAGGTGTCGGATAAACCTTTTTTGGACTAACCTGCAGATTTATACACAAGCTCCGCTAGGAAAGCTATCCGAAGCAATTAACATTATAAATAATGATTTAGCCCACATAGCTGCATGGAGTTTTGGGCATGGACTTACAGTAAATCCTGTTAAAAGCCAGATTATTATAGTTGGAAGCCCTAGACTCATACCGAAAATTGAATGGTCGAGTCTCCCACAGGTCGAATTTAATGGCACTATTTTACTTTTTTGTGAAACGGTGAAAAATTCTGGGGATTTGTATAGACAAAACATTATCACGGGGTCCACAGCTGCAGGAAGTCAGTCGAAAGTTGTTTGCGTCAATAGGGTCCCTGAGAAGATTGCGTAACTATCTTCCCATTGACTGCTGTTTCTTTGAATATTATTATTTTATAAATCATTGTAAATAAAATAAAAGTGTTATGATAATTCTGTAAAGTAGTTTATTTGATTTTTCTTCTAGAAACTTCGTTCCTATCTGGTGTCCCGCAACACCACACACCTTTTTTTTGTGTTGTATGTATATAAACATGTCAACATATTTCTTTATATAGTTTTAGAGTAACCTTCTTCTGTACTTCTTCATTAGTACATCTGCAAACTGCCCTACTTACTAATTGCACTTGTCCATTACAAAGGTTGTCTGGAAGAGATCGCAGCTAGCGATAAGACCGCCGATTGTACCAGTTGCTCGTATATTATTTGTTTTTATTGTATTTTTTTTTTCTGTGGTGCACAATAAAGAATATTTTATTGTATTGTATTACTTTGTTACATGAAAAATAGTTAGTGGTAATTCTCAACGTGTGTCAGGGCGTGACGTACGACACCGGCGGGTGCGACATCAAGGCGGGTGGCGTGATGGCCGGCATGTCGCGTGACAAGTGCGGTGCGGCCGCCATCGTCGGCTTCGTCAAGGCCTGCGAGCTGCTGCAGCCCAGCGTTAAGGTGGTGGCCGCGCTCGGCATGGTGCGCAACTCCGTCGGCGAGCACGCCTACGTCGCCGACGAGCTCATCCGCAGCAGGAGCGGGCTCGCCGTGCGCGTCGGCAACACCGATGCCGAAGGGCGCATGGTCATGGCAGACCTGCTGACCGAGGTATGAGCCGATCCCCCAATCGCCCGAGCGGGGACTCCCGTCCCGGGTCCGTCTGACGCTCTATCTATTCGCAGATGGCGGAGCGCGCGGCGAGCGAGAAGGAGCCGCACCTGTACACTGTGGCGACGCTGACGGGTCACGCCGTGCGCGCCTACGGCAACGGCTACACCGCCGCGCTTGACAACCACAACGCGCGCCGGCTCGAGCACGCGCGCGCGCTGCAGGCGGCGGGCGCGGCGCTGGGCGACATGCTGGAGGTGTCCACGCTGCGGCGCGAGGACCTGGCGGCGCACCGCGGCCGCTCGCCTGGCGACCAGGTGCACCAGGCCGACAACGAGCCGTCCAGCGCGCTGCCGCGCGGCCACCAGGCGCCGGCCGCCTTCCTGCTGCTGGTGGCGGGTCTGGAGCGCGGACCGCTGCGCTACACGCACCTGGACGTTGCGGCCAGCGCCGGCTCGCTGCCCGCGCCGCCCACCGCTGCGCCGCTGCTGGCGCTGGCCGCGTTCTACGGCCTCGTGCACATTGACGTCTGCTGACCCGCCGCGTCTACGGTACATCGCTGCATAATAATTCTATTTTTTTAATATTTTTTCTAACAAGGTACATAATAAAAGTTTAATAATAATACGTCAGCCGTTTTTATGGATGAATAAAAACGATTGAAAAGCTTTTTTCATCTCTTGGGCTACCGTTGGTTATAATCGACAAACGACTTGCCCACGATGGAAATGATGGACAATAAATAACACGACGTTTTGAAGTACATACTAAATATATAAAAAGAAATTGCTTTTTATTTCACTACTCCACATAAATATATATATAGGTAAATAATATACGTGGCAATATTTGGCATTGCGCCACCGTGGCACCGTGCTAAGGTCAATAATGACCGGCAGCTAATTGTAAAGGTTCCGAACGTGCCTATCCCTGTAGGGATGTGTTCGACCGATTTAAATGAAACACAGGTGCAAACACTAAATTGTATATTTCACTCGGACCCTTTAAGCCGTGGGAATATATCATTTAAGAAATAAAATTTGATGCCTTTATGCTAGTCGCTGAGCAACCGTACTAGCGCGATCTAAAACGTGACGTCATCTTTTCAGCGCCATCTAGGTTTTTACTTACAAACTAAAGAATAGACTAACATTATACACTAATGATGGGTCTCGTATATTACAATAAATAAAATTTATCTGAAAACAAGAATTTACGACTTTCAAACAATTGTTGACCAATGATTTTTCTAGTGGTTAGAGGTTGATTATTGGCTTGGCTTATGTTAAAGAGTGAGTTCTTCACGATCTGGCGACCAGGAGGCAGACTTGGGCTAGGCACGAGTGCGGCAAATATCGGTGGCTAGCCAATCGGCCCGGGCTGCCTCTGATACCAATCGTGCGTTGTCATGGTCGCCCATGGAGGAGGCTGTAGAGACGATCCAATAATGGACCAAGTCTCCAGCCTCCTTGTCCAGACGAACCTGAACCACTGCGCCAGTGCGCAGGACCTTTTCCTGCAAACTATGGCGGAGTGGTCCATCGGAGTGGCCGTAGCCGCGGAGCCTTATTACGTTCCTCCCCGTCCAAACTGGCTGGGTGATCGGGACAGCTCTGTGGCAGTCGTCAGCTCCACGGTGGCTCATTCTCCGCCCTTGTCGCTAAGAGACAGGGGTACTGGATATGTTGCTGCCGAATGGGGGGGTATCACCATATACGGTGTGTACTTCTCCCCCAACCGGAGTCTGAGTGACTTCGAGGTCTTCCTTAACAACCTAGAGACCTCGATACGAGCAACAAGCGTCTGGGCACGTCCTGGTGCTGGGGGACTTCAATGCTAAGTCCATTGCTTGGGGTTCCCCTAGAACAGACGCACGGGGCGATGCGGTAGAGGAATGGGCGACGTCGGTGGGCCTCTGTCTCCTTAACAGAGGCTCTACCAATACGTGCGTGCGGCAGCAGGGGGGGTCGATAGTGGACCTTTCGTTCGCTACCCCTGCTCTCGCCGCACGAGTAAGGAACTGGTGTGTCCTGGAAGAGGTTGAGACGCTCTCGGATCATCTCTATATCCGATTTGAGCTCTCCCGGACCCAGGACCCCAGTAGGGGTCACACGGCACGGCTTTCGTCCCGCTTCCCGCGGTGGGCTGTATCTAAGCTGGATAAGGATCTACTGGAGGCAGCCATCATCTACTCCTGGCTGTCTCCGCAGCCTCCGACTGAGGAGGTGGACATAGGGGCGGGCTGCTTTCGTGATGCGATCACGCAGATCTGCGATGCGGCAATGCCCCGCGTTAAAGGTCGGCTTCCAAGGAAGGAGGTCTACTGGTGGTCCCAGGAGTTGGCGGACCTCCGCGCGGCCTGCATTCGTGCCCGGAGCAATCATACACCCGCAGTCGTCGGCGTCACCGCGAAGAGGGGGAAGAGGACCAGCTTCATGAAGAATACCGAGAGGCACGAAAAACTCTGAAGCTGGCCATTAGCCGTGCCAAAGAATCGAAGAGAAAGGAGATGCTGGAGGGTCTCGATCGTGATCCCTGGGGCCCTATCGTGCGGCGCAACAGAAGCTCGCGCGTTGCCCCCCCCCCCCTTACTGAGACTCTCCAGCCCAGCTTCCTGCAGGAAGTGGTTGAGGGCCTTTTCCCGCAGCGGATGGAGCACTTACCCCCGTCGATGGCCCCTTTGGCCGTTGACGACGGGGAGTTATCGGAGGGGGATGCTCCAACCGTAACGGAGGCGGAGGTAGAGGCGGCTGTTATACGGATCCGTTCCAAGAACACCGCCCCCGGGCTAGACGGGATCCCTGCCCGAGTCCTGGCCCTGGCCCTTGACCACATGGTGGACCACCTCAGGAAGGTGTTCGACGTTAGCCTGTCGTCCGGACGCTTTCCTGATTGTTGGAAAAGCGGGAAGCTGGTTCTTTTAAAGAAGCCGGGACGGCCCACCCACTCGGTTGCAGCCTACAGACCCATCGTTTTGCTGGACGAGGCGGGTAAACTGTTTGAGAGGGTACTCTCTGCCCGCATCGTCCGTCACCTGGACGAGGTCGGCCCCGATTTGTCGGACGCCCAATTCGGTTTCCGAGCGGGTCGTTCGATAGTCGGTGCTGTGTTGCGTCTGAAGGCCGTGACCGAAGAGGCGGTGAGCTGTGGCGGCGTGCTGTTGGCTGTGTCGTTGGACATCGCCAACGCATTCAATAGTCTGCCATTCAGTTGCATCAGGGAAGCACTCCGCTATCACGGGGTGCCACAGTACCTGAGGCGACTAGTGGCAGACTATTTAGAGGAGCGTACCGTCATGTACGAGGACCGAGAAGGTCATCTGAGTCGACGGTCCATGTCTTGCACTGTCCTTGGACCGCTCCTGTGGAACATAGGGTATGACTGGGCCCTCCGAGGTGACTTCCCCCCCGGGCTGGGCGTAATCTGTTACGCTGATGACACTTTGGTCACGGCCCGGGGGGTGAACTTTCAGGAGGCGGTGCGTTTGGCCACCAGAGGAGCCTCACTGGTGGTCGGGCGCATCGAGGCGCTGGGCTTCCGTGTGGCCCTGGACAAGACGGAGGCTCTTCTATTCCATGGGCCCCGTCGTAGTCCGCCCCCTGGCGCCTCCATCATGGTCAACTCGGTTCTCGTACCGGTTCGGGCCCACATAAGATATCTGGGCCTGATCCTTGACGGCAGGTGGCTCTTCGACGAGCACTTTCGGCAGCTTGCTCCAAAACTGATCGGCGCTGCGTCCGCTCTTGGGCGGCTTTTGCCCAACTTGGGAGGACCCAGCGTCGCAATAAGACGGCTGTACACGGGGGTTGTCCGGTCAATGGCACTATACGGTGCACCGGTGTGGGTGGAGGCTCTGACCGCCCAGAATAGGGCACGCCTCTGGCGTCCTCAGAGAGTTATGGCGGTTAGAGCCATACGCGGTTACCGCAACGTATCCACGGAAGCGGCATGTGCGTTGGCAGGAACACCCCCGTGGGATTTGGAGGCGGAAGTGCTCGCCGAAGTTTATCGGCGAACGGCTGACTTTCGGGTGGTTGCCGGCATCAGGCCCCCGCCCGAAGAGGTACGCGAGTGGCGTGAGGCCGCTCGCCGAGCCACAATGGTGACTTGGTCGTCCCGGCTGGAGGCTCCACGTGCTGGCTTTGCCGCCGTGAAGGCGCTCCAGCCGGTCATTGTTGAATGGGCAGAGCGGCAGCACGGGACTCTTTCCTTCCGACTGACGCAGGTTCTTTCCGGGCACGGCTGCTTCGGGAAGTACCTGCACTCGGTCGCTAGGAGGGAAATGAGCCCCGTCTGTCACCACTGCGACTGTAGTGAGGACTCGGCTCAGCACACGCTTGCGGTTTGCCCCTCTTGGGCGTCGCAGCGTCGGGCCCTCACTACAGTCATCGGAGAGGATCTGTCGCTACTGGCTGTTATACGCTCCATGGCCAGTAGCGACAGGAAGTTTAACGCGGTTGCAACCTTCTGCGAGGACGTTATCTCGCGGAAGGAGGCGGCGGAGCGGGCCCGGGAGGACGATCTCCATTCGGACCTAATCCGCCGCCGGCGAACCGGGCGGCGGAGGCGCGCCTACCAGCGCCTCATGCCGCCCTGAGTGTGGCTGCGGGTGGTCGGGACGGGTTTTCCCCTCCACCCGCTTTAGTGGCCAGCCGCGAGGAGGTGACGTCCGCGTGTGTCTGGACGCCGCCTTATTGATAAGTTACCCGTAGGTGGTGCCCGCATAGTGTGGGCAGGCGCTAGGAGGGGTCCGGATGTCTTAATAAAGCTGTTCCCGGATTCCTCCTATTTTAAGCGCAGTATGGCACACCGTGTGGTTTTAGTCGGTTCGATTCCGACACACCGTTCTACCGAAAACCCTGGTGGAATGACGGCCCGAGGGGGTTTCCACAAGAAAAAAAAAAAAAAAAAAAAGGCACGAGTGCGGCAAGGAAGTAAAGAAATAAAACAGGGCGCGTATTGTCCAGCTTTTTATTCATTTACTGTTTACTTTATAATATTCTTTTCAATTTGCAATTTTACAGCAGAGGCGGGCCGGCGCGGCCGCCCTCGCCCTCTTAACTATACAAGTTTATAACTTTTCAATTTAAACCGACTTTATCGCTCACATATACAACTCATAAATACAACAAATATCATTAATTATAATAGTAATGTACACAAACAACAACATATTTGACGCCGCTCAGAGGCGCTCGGCCTCCTCGCAATATACATACACATACATAGCACCTCTCCAACATATTTTTCATCCGCGAGGATGTTTCAAATAACAATTTATCGCCAAAATTGATCGTAACAAGTACTAGCTGCAATCGTAGACTGCGATAACAAAATATCATTTACAAAAACAATTCGAAAACAAGAGAGCCGCGAGGCCATCCGCCCGACCGACCCTGGGGGGGGAGGTGGGAGGAGGATGGTCTCGCGGCGCTAGCAAACGTACAGAACATATACAACACATGTACACACTAAACTAATGTCACTAGAGTCGAAACAGCATCTGACTGTGTACGCCCAGCGAGTGATACGAAACGTACAGCGCTCTTTTAATGTACAAGTGAACAAACCGCCGACTTGCAGGGGGGGGAGGGGTCCCGCGGACACTGCACCCCCGGCAGGGAGGAGGTACTTGATTTGGTTGGTCGCATCGTATTTGCGGCATTAAAATAAAATACTGTAAAAGATTATGTTGCTCGATTTCGGTTTAACAATCACTATACGAAGCTAACTTATTCTAGGTAAGGTTTGTCGGCGGTTCGAATCCCTTCGACACCCACACTCGGAGCGTTTAACTGACCTGTTGGAATATATCTACACTAGCCTTAACGGGGCTACGAGTCGCCCAACGCGGGGTATATTTACAAACGACAGTGGGTGGTGGTGACGGTGGTGGTGGTGGTGGTGTTGGCGCCTACGCGTCGCCCGACGCGGCGGCGAGGCGCAGCGCGGCGCACGCCAGGGGGGGAGGCGCGGGAGGCGCGTGCGGGGAGGGGGGAGGTGAGTCGCTGGCGCCGTCCACCTGCAACGTAAACACACATTATACATACACAGCGCTGGACGCAGTATGATGACCGAGAGCTGTCGCGTAGGTAGTATCGGTAGCAGGTAGCAGAGGTGTGAATGTAATAATCAGATGCGACAAACGTATACGTATGAACAGCCAGACGCAGCCGACATACGCGCAACGCAATAAAGTGGCTCGACTTAAATAATTTAGTAATAAATGTACAAAGACTTAGAACGTGTATTTTGTCCATCGCATAAGAAACTACAAACTGAGCATGAATTACATATAACGGCTAAGCCACACATACAAGAAGTAAATATCGTGGGCTTTCTAGGTATTCTTGTTGATAGTATCTTACATGGAAGCCTCAGGCAAAACACATACATAAGCTAACGCCTGTATCCCCTAAGGGGTCGGCAGACGTTTATTAAACACTAATATTTTGCCTATTAGAATTTGGTACCAGCAGCCTACTGCCGTCAACTGGGCACTGTATGACTGTGTATGTACATATATCTATATATCTGATAGATAACAGTCCGGTCCCTGAGCGGCCTTCGACTACACCACGGGGTAGAGATATTCTACTCCACCGCCAACTCAAACAAAGACGTGTAGACACTTTCTCTTCTTGCATCAAAGGTCAACCCACATCCGTTACTGTAGCCTATCACTTGACGGTTTCCTCGACATTCAAATTCGGCATTGTTTACTGGAGAATTGCACAGTAAGTCATGATATTTACAGCTACAGCTCAAAAACGTTTCTAAGATCAATGAAGGGTCTCCAAACTACGGACAATCGAGTATTAACCTCTAAAGATCTCAAGCTATTGACTTTCCGCTTATTATTTATCTTGGAAGTTGCATGATTTGTAATTGTTTCCGTCTCTCAACGACCACAAAGCGATCAACTCGGTTACGATCAGAATATACAAACACATATGTTAACTACAAGTGGAAAGGAAGCTTCTTTACTTCGAAGGAAAAGCATTATGGGTATAGGGATTAAAATATGTGTTATGAAATACAAGATTCAAAAATTTGCCATTTCAACATCAAAAGAAAATATACTGGCCTAGCGTTACACAAATGCTATTATTGTGTCATATTATCTTTATATCATTATGATTATTTGAATGATCATATTTTAAATTAATTTTTATTTGACTTTCATGTATATATTTATTTTTTAATGAATGGAAGTTACTTATTACCAATATAACATTTTGTAAATGCTAATAACTCATCAAAACCATGTGTATGCCTTATGGCAGCACTTAGAGCCTTATTTATGTTCCTACGTTCTAAACAAATAGTTTCATTTGATTTCAGTTGTACATACTTATTGATTGCGTCGCCTCGCGCAACGGCAGACAGCTTTATAGAGTGCGATGAACATCACTATGAGGCAAACAAGTATCAATTAAAACCCCGACTGTTTAAATATAGCAACTGATGAACATAAAGTGATGACTGATCACCTTTCAAACCCTTTTATTTTGATACTTCACTACGTCTGGATAAAAAATCTAATATTTAAAAAACATATTGTAACGCTAAATATTCAGAACTTAGATTTTGCTTATCATAAGTTTGCCTTAAAATGGAGTGCAGGTGTGTGTTTCAGTGTGTATGTGAGTTTCTCTACTCCGCCCTAACTTCTAATACCTGGACAGATTTGGTGTATGGGGTGTCATTGCAATCCCTCAGATTGGCTTAGGAGCATAATTCTTTTTAGAAGGGTAGTTTTGTTTTTTATTGCTTAAAAATAATACTTAGACTGACTGAGTAAGTGTGACTCGAGCGCAATAACGTAAACGATAAACGATAAAAATAGGACAATAATATATACTTCATTTAAATCGGTTCAGCCTCTCACCTATGAGATAGTGTATAATACTCCTCGTAGTAGTTGCCGCAATCGGGTAAAACTGAGTTTGCTTTACTTATTTTATCGCCATTATAGTGATTGACACTAATTATGTATGTATATGTTGGATATTGTTTAAATGTTCGACGGGTGGTCACGATATATTTCTATTTTGTTTTTTAATTTTGGTCCAAATGTACACTTCATAACCAATGCAAGTCGATATGTTATTCGACTCATATTTATTAAGTTTATAATAATCTAGATTTTGCCCGCGATCTCTATAAAAAAAGTCACGACGAGCTATTTCAGACTGTGATTAATCTCGGTGCTAAATATTATCCAGATCTGTTAAGCCGTTCTGGCGTAGGCACTAACAAACACCCGTTCAAACTTTCACATTTATAAAAGAAGATTTTCAGTTAAATATACATATATGTATGTATATACAGGCTGTTCCAGGAAGTGTGCTTGTATTTTAGGCTCGTATGCGTAAAGGAGACATCGTGAATAACGCAAAGAGCAAAAAATATTGACTTGCTACAGAAATTGTTGTAAATTCTAAATTGTGAACTTATTGCCTGTTGTGTATTGGTTACATTATTTTCTTAATACACGTTTTTCATACAATTAATAACACATATTTTTTTCATCTAAAGACATACACAGACATCTTATTTTTAAAATCCATTAACATCCAAGTAGTCTCTTTAGTTCAAAACAATATACTATGAAAGTAAAAAAATAATATTGATCGATTACACCAATGTCTCGTATACAGCCGAGGGCAAGGGTACGTAAGGTGCCACCCAACAAGTCAACATTCGGCTTATTCTACAAAGGTTTGCATAAAATATTAAATTTAAAATCGTTTGCAATTAGTATGTCATCTTTAAATATGTGCATAGAAATAAGCAACAGCAACAGGAAAAGTAAGTCGCCTAAGTCTCGGCTTCACGAAACGCTCCTAAAATTTGACCACACGTTTATGTGACACCGGTATAATAACATAAATTGAATATCTTATATTTTTAAATAAGCAATATATATATATATATATATATATATAATTGGAATCTCGGAATCGGCTCCAACGATTTTCATGAAATTTAGTATATAGGGGGTTTCGGGGGCGATAAATCGATCTAGCTAGGTTTCAGTTTTAGAAAACGTCGTTTTATCCGTGTTTTCAGGCAATGAAAAACTGCTACAATATCATTAGTATACGAAGGTAAATTTCGCCACCATCTACAAGGTTGTAATAGGTCAGGTGGGAAATAAGGCGGTCCCGTAACCTGATTACCCCGGTTTGAGTCCTGATGATTGTTTTATTTAACTTTTTTTTCGTTGTTTTACACGATTTACCAAAAAATACCGAGCAAAGCTGGTTATCCAGGTACTAACATATAATGGGAGCTAAAAGCTAAGTATTTATGATGTATGACATTTATCTGCAAAGAGTAGATAAGGTTGTGAGGGTTACTGACCGTGGCGAGCGCGTGCTTGAAGGTCTCGTAGGTCAGCCAGCAGATGGCGGCGGCCGGCATCTGGTAGAGCACGCGCGCCTGCAGGCCGCGCAGGAAGCCGCGGCCGCCCGACGCGCGCAGCACGTGGCGCGCGGCGTCACGCAGGCGCTCGGCGCGCCATGTGCCCTCCTGCGTGTTGAGCACGGTCTTGCACACGTCCAGCGGCGTTGTGGCCGCGGCCGCCAGCGCGCCCGCCAGGGCACCCGACAGCGCGTGTGCGCGCGGGTCGTAGGCGCGCGCGGGGTTGAGCCGCGCCTGCGACCACTCGTACGCCATGAAGTGCAGCGCCTGGAAGGGCACGTTCATGGCCACTTGCGTGCCGTACGAGCGGTAGAAGGCGCGCAGCCCCTCCGTGCGGTACACGTGCCGCGCGCACTCCCAGACGCCGCGGTACGCAGAGTTCAGCATCTGCAGCCGCTGCTTCACCACTGCAACGGGGCCAGCACCATTACAAACACGCCTTTACGTCTTACTACTGAACAAAGCATCTCAAAAGTTTTTTTTATGTTATACAAACAGTGAAGTCTGCCTTTTCTATATTATTGAGGAACAGACGGGTCACCTGATGGTGAGTGACAACCGCCGTCCATGGACACCTACAACTCAAGAGTCGTGAGAGAACTGCTAGCCTGTGAGGATGCTGAGGGATGGGGATACGCGAAGGGGAAAGAAGGGGGGGAGTTGGGAGTTCACTAATTTGGGGGAAATACATCGTAGGCGTTGCTTCATAACCGGTTTAATGTGAGGCTGCGGTATCGCACGGGTCGAGCTGCCATTGGTGCCTAAATGATTTAAAAACTGTAACGGCCAAATAATAAAAAAAATAGAAAAATCACTTAACAAAGGAAAAGGACTACATATGTATTAAAAACAATTTTTAAGCTTCTATTTAACTAGTATATATGAAGGTATATTCGGGTCGGGTATAATTTTTTAACTGAATTTTAATATATTAGGTAGTAGATATTACTTATGTGATTTGGTGAAATGGGCGTCTTTACTAACAAACCTCAAGAGTTTCCTCATCTGTCCTCATACAAGCCGCCGATTTCGAGTAAAGGGAAGGTGGCACCTGCCCTGTTTTACAGCTAAAATAAAACTAAAATTCTAATTTAGAATACTAATATTAAGGTTAATTTATTGATCTGTATAACTTGAACTGCGTACATAAGAGTACTCTCCGTATATGACAGGTCAAGATACTAACAACCTTTAGTTTTTTGAAGATATTTTCACATAATTTATATAGAACAATGTTGAACATTGTTTTTTTATTGATGTTACTAATGTTAGACTTCAGCTTCAGCTACCAAACAAAAATGACGAGAATCGATCGACAAATGTAGAAGAAAATTGTTTTTAAGCATATTGTCTTTTATTTTATAATATGTACATATCAACGTACTCATCCTACGTGCTAGTCGTGTACGCCGAACCCATTTTTGTTTTCCTTGTGCGAGTAGGTACGTGCCGAGAAATAGAAATAAATCGAGTGGCCGATCACTAGTATATGTTAATTACGTGTTCGTCACAACTAGGTACTTTTGACCTAACCTTTGCTTAGATTGTCTTGAACTTGGTCCAAGAACATTCGTCTAGGTCTTCCTCTTCCGACAACTCCATTTACCTCTGCCATATAAATACCTTTTGTCAATCTTCTTTCATTCATCCTTTCGATATGCCCGAACCAGTACAGCAAACATTTTTCTATTTTAATCACTAAATCCTCTTTAACACCGCAGTGCTCCCTCATCGCACTATTCCTCACTCTGTCACTCAATTTCACATGAGCTATACACCGCAATGCTCTTATTTCTACCGCATTAATTCTGCTTTCGTGCTTCTTCTGCCATACCCAACTCTTTACACTCTTTACTTTATACCATAACATTATTACAAACTCGTCTACTCTTCAACAATCAACAATTTATCACACACATGCATATACACACACACGCGCACATACCCACAACATAAACATGTGTGTATGCACACGCAAACACTAGCACAATTCATACTAGTAGTAGGTATATACTCAATAACACTAAACTTCATATAATACATAGTCATTTATTCCTTGAACGGTAAAAACTACACGGTAACTAAACTACCAATTTTTATAGCAAAATGTCGTTTTTTTTTCATACTGTGACTGTTTAGTTTTAAAGGTATTATGCGAGTTGTAGGGAATTTAAAATAAAAATGGTAACACGCCTGCCGCCGCCTTCTTGGTGTTACTCATGCTCGATTTGTTTTTATTTACTTAACGTGTGGAAACTGGTCACATATAAGAAGTTAATTATTACAATATTAGCATTATTACCTTTTGTTATTACTACCCACATATTATAAATTACGACTAATTCAAAGCGCATATGTGCCCCAGACGTGAACGTCGACCGCAGCTCACAGGATACGATACAAGTAATGAAGTAGAACGTTTAAGGAGATGTATACAATGTGTACGATAGGACAGAGGACGTTCAATACATGTCGGGAGAAATCAATTGGCTCAATACGATTATATAAGCAGCCGTTTGATAATAAAACGCACAACATTGAGTATACACCTGTATATGGACACGATCATTGTCTGAGCGGCTGAAGCTCGTGGCCGTGAACTACCATGAACTGGCCGCTGGACATCTAATTTGATAAAGGATGCTGCGTGAGTGTGCGCAGGAAGCTCACTATTCCACAAGTGGAAAATAACGCGTACGCCAGATAGCTAGAGCCTTGTACTTCCGAGAACTGGCGTCGCGGCGCAGCGGGAAAACAACGCTAATAAATACATTAGCTAATATCGTAATCAACCAGACACATTGTTGTTCGTAGTCAACTATTTACTGTATATTTAATGATACCAAAGCTACACTTTAGGCACATATTTATACAGCGTATCTCATTCTTATATATGTATATACATATATATGTATATATACGTATTAGTATAGAAGTAGTAATATAGGATCTCATTATCATAATAAATGTATATAGTATTATCGAATACATTAAAAAATGTTTAATTGATCCACATTTTAACAACTTACAATAAATTGAACTGTGAAAAGAAAAACCAATCGCTACCAAACTTTACAGAATAGCCTGCTAGACCACTCTGAAGATTTCATAAAACTTTCATCGAAATTGGTCCAGTTGTTTTGCAGTCAGTAGGGAGCATAGTACTTACACACATACATCGCCTATGTAATAGTATGTACATATATTGCAATGAAGTGGTTATAAAATATACATATATCTTCAGTTTCCAGCTGTGTCAAGTTATCTTCTCAACTAGTAGGACAAATTAAATGCAGTAAAGGGCAAATTATATCTTTATAAAATGTTTGCTGTGTAGTGTATCATGTTTGTTATAAATTTACTTAAGTATTTCCTTAGAATTGATATTTTTTCTTAAAAAAAACCGTTATTCTGTGTTAAATATAAGAGTTAGATATATTGTGTAGCGGACTTCTTTGTAGATCCACTAAAGATTAATATGTTTCCTGTACATTGTATTCGTTAATTTGGAACCGTTTGCCCAGCGCACGCCGCTAAAGAGTATTAGCTGGTTAGGTTTTCATCGACTTGGTTAACAAATAATGCTGTAAGTTTACGCTGAAATAAAATGTGAAGCTTCATCAGTTAAAGCATCGGATCGGTGAATCCAGATATTAGGAAGATGTCGATTATCAATTCAAGGAGACATCCAACGCTATTGGCTTCTTGGTCTCTCTCTTTAATATGTATCATGCATAACTTGATATTTGAATTATAAATTATGTATTTTCAAGAGTTCGCTTATACGCGATTGTCGGTCAGTCTAACTAAGACTATAATACTTTTTAAATCTTTAAAACATAATATCGGGTTAGGCTCAAGTATATTGTTCCCTTGAAAAGCGGTAATAGTATGACAACAAAGAAGTGTATGTGTTAGGTAGTGTTGTGACAACAAGCGGTCTAGCGCGATTAGTTTCCGCCTATTGACGTGACAGCGAGCGGTGGGAACATCCGCGCCGTTACCTACAGCACCCACACTCCCACAACACAATATATATCAATATCAATCATATAAAAAAGTAGGCCTAACCATTTCCACCTTTATGCATTTAAATATTAGGTGCGGCACTTCCAAAGTTGTGAAACCAAACTGAAACTTAGTTGTGCATCGGAACAAGTTTGTCACTGTTATTAATCCTTAGAATATCGATAAAATTAATAAATGAATTGCACATCTTTACATCACACCCTCGCCTTACAACTCTCAGTAAAGTTATGTGACTGATGGCATGATCAAGTCGGTGCTGTTGCACTTCTTAATGCAGTTTCACATTACATCTTTTCGACATTGTGTGACCCAACAGCGGTGGGTCCACGACGAAGCCGGCAGGAATCACATAATTCAAAAGAGTTCAAGAGCCAAGTGAAATAAGTAGTTTAGTGATTATTTTAAAGAAATTTTGTTAGATTCTGTTAACCCTATGAGTTTCTACTGAATAGGTACAATTCTTCTATTTGAACAGTGACAGCCTCTTCTTAGCCACCTGTCAAAATGCTTTCACGAATAAATTAAGTTTGTTAACTTAGCAATGTTCAATGATTTTAAGAAAAATTATTGACTTAAAAAAGTAAAAAAGAACAAAGAAGGAAAGACACAAACAGTGGAACCTCCTCCTTCGAAGTCACGCGATATACAAGAGTTGAGGGAAATAACATCAATGTTTGTATAATATATGTGTACATACATGCATATGTACACTGTGGAATATTAGTATTGTTTACGTTATGTTTGACTAACTGTTCAGAGTAAGTTAAACATTTCTGTTTTATAAAACCACTCATTATCATTTACTAATGGACTTCTGGTATTGCTAATGCTAATGATAACTTGTTAATTAATTCATTTAAAATTACTTTTAGTCGAGTTGATGATGGCCTATTTATTGAAGGAGAAACAGTTCGTTATGCGTACGTTTTTTCTGTTATATATATATGTATATATATATGTATATACTGAAGTTGCATTCATTCGTCATAACTTTTATGTAAAATAAACGAAACTATTAAATTTTAACGTAAATAAACGACTTATGGGGCTAAAACGTTAAAAAACGTACAAAACGTACATCTATAGATAGCTAATATATAATATATACATCTATAGTTAACAAAACTGTAAAGAACTATGACACCAAAAACATTAAAGCCTGTTGGGCGGCAGATGAAGTGATGCGGAGTGGGGGAGTGGACTGAGGAGATGACCTTAATAAGGAACACCATTATCAAACGAAATGTGTCAGAAATATAATAAATAAATACTGATACGAAACTACAAGTACAGTATCAAACATTTTAAAAACACGACATAAATTGTACAATATAACGCATTACAAATTAACAGATGGTATAATAATTTGCAACAGCAGCGTGAATAGGCAAGTACTATGTCGAACATCTGTTACAACAAGCTTTATGTGTGACAAGGAAACGAATATTGATACGCTTAAACATTTAATAATTGTAGAAGAAAGCGAGTGTCAACGTGGTGAGAATGTAATTATTAGCAGAGATAATGAGCACAAGGAGCTACTGCGTGTACGAGTGAGACATTCAAATGCGCGCAAACACTTGAGCTGATGACATGACTTGCAACTACACAAGGACACCCGACAGCCTGTAGCGGCTGCATCGCGATATAGTGAGCCTATCGTGCGACAAACACTTCGGGATTTGTACTCCATTTCTAGTTCATTTAGATGGGCACTTGATAAATATAATTATTACCTCATACAGTTATATTTAAAATTGATAATAATCAATAGTTGTACGTTCGGTACTTACCCTCAGCGGGATTGGAGACTGCGTCATGCACAAGCGATGCGATGCACCCAGACAACCCTGAAACATTGCAACGCTTCATGTGAGATATCTGCTTACTAAAAACTCTGCGTATGGTAATGGTATTTATTTCAAGTGCCTATGGGATACGGTGACAAACAGACAGGGAAACAAACAGACGATGACGATATGAGATATTCATATCTTTGTCTTTCTTGGTCTTTTCTTTGTCTTTCTTTAAAATACCACTATCGCATTAGGAATAATTCCTGTGCCCCGAATAAGCCCCTCGCTTTACAAACATTAAATAAACGGACACAAAGAACTCGTTCTCTGGACGACTGACTATTTGTGGATTGAAAAACTTGTCCCGTGTGGTAATCGAACCCACGACCTCTAGTTCAGCAGTCAGGGCTCCTAACCACTAAACCATCAGGCCCTCTAAATCTCACACACACACACACAATTCTAAAATTGTAATTCAGTGTGGAAAATGAAGTAATATCACCGTTGTCGCTGGCGTAAGCCCTGACAACGGGTGGCCCGCAAACCCAACCCTACAGAAATTTGTGTAAAAATGATTGTCATAATTGAGGTTGACATATCCTGTTGGGCGGGTTTCCCAACCAAACATACATATAATAGGACTTATTACTGCTGTCAGTAGAACATGGACATTCAATCACAGTGTGTTTATATCATGATGAGTTGATACCCAGCACTGATACTCATTATGGGTATCAACATTTTCCGTTTGACAGGTAAGTGGTCGTCAATTATTTACTATGTCAAAGGTTTATTGAAGATCTAACAAACTTAGCAATCTAATGTTTACAAATGATTAAATTTAAATATGTATCTTTAAAACAACAACTCGCCGTAATGAGTGTTGTCTGATAGTATACGCACCATGTACGATGTGGTCGTGCCGATGCCTGGTGTAGTGCGAGAGCGTGTGCTTGCAGTGCTCGTAGGTGGCGAAAAAGCAGGCGTGAGCGGGGCCCGCGCCCGCCACCACCGCCGTCATGCCGCGGACAGGCCTGCGAGAACATATAGTACGGTAGTATACGCGAACTAACAAGAGATAGAGATGAATGAAAAGAATGACCAGGTCAAGCTCAGTCTTCGGTAGTGCTCAGTATAAAACCTACAAAATTAACATTAAAACATTGTAATAAATACTTTACATTTATCTACATAGTGTGTAACCCTATACGTAAACATGATAAGAGCCAATGGAAATTAAAGGGACACAACAATGTAAACGGTGACGCGTGTACTACCAACCTAACCAAATATTACGAAGATTAAAAATATTTAAATATGTTAATATACGCTCCAGCGAGCGTTTAGCCTCAGAGACATTTAGCCTCACCGTGACTGGCAATAATTCACTATTATATATAAATAGACAAGACATTTCCTTATACCGCTATCGATATAAGTGCATATCATATATAGGAGTAAATTTAAGACGATAGATCATTATACTGCATTACTCATGCAATAGTGATATATCAGCATATTATGTAACATTCCGAGGTCGCGTTTGTTAGTTTTTATTTAAACGTACGAGCTACACGCCCGCTGAAAAGAACACAAGTGGCTTAACTAGTTTTTTCTCCACTTCTGATGTCACGCGGTCCACTTGTACAAAATTATCAGTTGCACCACAAGCAAACAGTATTAATATAAGAAATATTGGACAATATGTTGTACCTTTAATTACTACTAAGTCCTGAACTTCTCTCATGAATGAACTCTTGAAAAAATATATTTTATTGACGTATGGAAATATCTTAATTTGATTTTATGATAAATAGGTGATCATCTGTGGTGATTTTAACATAAACATTTCTGAAGAGACTTCATGATCTAATCAGTTGCTAAGTCTTTTTAAATCTGTTAATCTGACAAATATGTTATAGATCCCACTCGTGTGATCCAGTCATCTGCTACGTGCATTGGTAATGTCTTCTGCATGTAAATAAAAAAAAAAAAACTTGTAAATTATTTGCCGTCAGATCACAGTGGTCTTCCTAACCACACCTACAGGTTTCGACACACCTTTGCAAAAGGTTGAAATAAATGAATGACCTTTTCGGTTGTAAATAGCAAGATGACTTCACTTAAAACTAATGTAAACAATGTAAATGAATTCTTCACAGATTTCTTTGTAATAGTGCAAAAGGAATTTGATAATCTCTTTCAAAAAAAATCAAAGAAGGTGAACCCGGTTTGTTTTTTATATACATATACATATATAACGCTACCATAACGACTCCACTCTGCCTGATGTAAAGCAATAAGTGCACTGGAGGGGTGGTCACAATCCTTATCGCAAAAGTAGTCACAATACAGCATGGTGACCCACACTATGGCGGCCTGGTGAGTTGCTTTTTCACGAACCGCTTAAAAGACCCGGAATCAAAGTGGGAGGGAAACACGTGCGCTGGTAGCGAATTCCAGGCTTAAACTGATCGGCACAGGAAGGAGGAGCCGAACCGTTTAGTTCGGGGTCATATGTTTTCCATTCTCAAACGGTTTCTTTTAGGGATTGGGCAAATACTGGAATTAGGAGAAATAGAGATAAACTTTACGAACCTTATGGTCTAAGGCGTAAAGTACGTAAAGTTTATTACTTACATATAAAGCGAGTCTTTCAATTATGTCGCCTTTTCTTTACTCAGGTGCGTATTAAAATACCTGAACGTCTAGATTCATCAATAGGAATAATGAATAGACGGCAATAGGAATTTCAATAATGTGTTCCAAGTTAGTTTTAGGAAATGAAGACGTGATGTATTGCTTAATAAAAGTAATCTGGGTACAGTATGGACTTGTAAGGGGTTCAAGGTTGTCAGGGTTGTCAGGATTCAAAATATCAAGTAAAATAAAAAGATTTCTGTGTGTAATTAATTAATGGTGATAGAAGTGTAAAATTATTTAGGAAAGTGGTGAGAAATGCTAAACGGCACGCAATATTAATACAAATAAATAACTCTAAAAATAACAGTACACAGAGGTGGCAAGTTGTAAATCGACATACAAATCAAAGTTACAAGAAAATAATGACAAATCTGATAAGACATAACGATAAACTAATTGAAAATGATAAGAATTTGTCAAACTTATTCGCTAAGCAATTAACTGTTGAATTTGACGAATTACAAATATCGGTAGTACACGAACATGTCACAAATCTTAGCTTTACCTCTTACATATTTTTGTAATCTTTATATATATAATTCTTCTGTGAGTGTGTATGTCACTGAACTACTCTCAAACGACTGGACGGATTTGATGAAATTTTTTGTGTGTGTTCAAGGGGATCTGGGAATGGTTTAGATTCACAAATCAGCCCGGCAGATGGCGCTGCAGTCGGTATCTAGGTTATTTATCTATACTGCAACTTCAGGACAACGTCTGTCGGGCGCAGCTAGTATCATATAATCTTTCATATTCTCCATAGGATCTACGTATTGGAAGACGCACCCAGCTTCACGACTGACTTAATCTGACCGACTTCTTCTCCTGACAATTCAAAAATACTTATGATTGGTTTAGATGAAATAAATGATTTTGATTTTGACAGAACCAACATAAGATAAGTTACTAAACTTAGTCAACATTTGCTTATTTAATTTTGTTGTTCTGTTGTATGTGCTAAACGTCAAGTTTGACTCAAATTAGAAATGTCAGTTTAACTGTAGTAACATCAATTTCTTTGTTTTTAGATGTAGGTAAAATATATGAATAATTTTTAACTTTACATTAAATATTTTTATAAAACTAATAAGTTACTTACGGCTGAGGTGTCGAACGTGCGATCAAGTGGTTGCGGGTTCAAACCCCGCCCAGTACACTACCGTCGTAAACCCACACCCTGGTTTTTTTTTTTTTTCGTGTGGAAATCCCCTCGGGCCGTCTTTCCACCCGGGTTTTCGGTGGAACGGTGTGTCGGAATCGAACCGACCGACCGACGATCGAACTTAAAATAGGAGGAATCCGGGAACAGTTACATATATTAAGACATCCGGACCCCTCCTAGCGCCTGCCCGTACTATGCGGGCACCACCTGCGGGTAACCTATCAATAAGGCGGCGTCCAGACACGCGGACGTCACCCCCTCGCGGCTAGCTATATGGCGGATGGAGGGGAAAACCCGTCCCGACCACCCGCAGCCACACTCAGGGCGGCGCTGGTCGTAAACCCACCCCTAACACAAGCATTTAGCTTAGCTGGGGGGTTCAAAAGAATACTAGTAATGTGTGACCCACTTTGCTAGTATCCTTTATTAAATATATATATATGTATATATATATATATTGGTATCTAAGTTCGCTCAGATATTTTACTTTACATTAGACCTTTATACTAAGGTTGATATCTTCGACGGCGGTATTCCCACAACGTTCGAGCACTCTGGGGAACAGTGGAACTATCCCAACGCCTGGCCTCCACTACAGTACATCGTGGTGACGGGACTTGCCGACACTGGACACCCAGAAGCGATGAGATTCGCAATCGAGATAGCCACTAAGTGGGTCCGGTCTAACTTTGAAGTTTGGAAGCACAAGACTGCTATGCTTGAGAAGGTACGGATAAATTAGCTGGTGCTGTTTTAGTAGTGGTTAGTTACCCTGACTACTGAACCCGAGTTAGTGGGTTAGATTCCCAAACGGAAATAAAAATTGCGTCGTTCACATACAGTAAGAGTACTAGTAATGTGTGACCCACGTTGCTAGTATTCTTTACAACATTAAGGAGAAAAGAAGAAGTAATATGTAATTTTAGCTTTGGTTACTGCAATGGAAATATTAATAATAATAGTAATTGTAAATCACATCGTTTTGTGTACAGATTCATTTGTTTCCATCATACCTACATAACACTTTCGTAAAGATACTATCAAGGCACCGTCCTCGGCGTCGTCGTCCATCTGTTATGAAAAAAATGTTAAACAGATTGCAAAAACAGATTTTTAAGTTGGATATACATGAGCTCGATGGGTACTTTTTACAATTTTATTGTAATGGTGGACAACATTACAATAAAATTGTAAAAAGCATGCATTATGATAATTTTCAGCTTATCGGGAGTTTATGCAACGATGTCTGTTTGACCGAACTACTTGTCAAACGTTAGACAAGAGAATCCATATCACTCAATAGTTAAAAAACGCCAACTCTTTATACATTGAATCATCTTAGAACTACTGTTCAGTTTTCAATAAAAATATCATGGAGGATCTTAAGCTTATTGAAATTGGGGGAGTATTGGGAGATCCACCCTCTGTTAAAGATAACGGGTAGCGCTGTCAAAGAAACTGCCAGTTTCTTTGACCAATGTTTCGGATTAACTTGTACAACTTGTTTCACTCTTAAGTTTGTTATGCAGGTGCCTTGTTTCGTTTACCAAATATTTTAATTTCTAACCTACAACCTAACCGTTTCTTTGTTGATTCTAAAATACTTTTTACTTTTTACATGTCCCGGTAAGCCCAAACGCACAGCAGCCCTACAGTAGACAGCAGCCATACCACATGTTAAAAAGTAGATAGAACTATAGTATGATAAGGAACTTGAATTAGCTGCAACATCCGGAAGGATATTTAAAAAAAACTGATATCCGAACAACTTCGCACCCGTCACAATTCATTGCGTAATCACTGAGGCGCGCGGCAGTCGCGGGACGCTTGAGGCCACCCGCCGCCCTTCGCGTTCAAGGTCGCCCACGGTATGGTCCCGTGACCTTAAACACTCTTGCGTGAATCAATACCGAAGTCGAGCTCCATAGCTACCGCTCCGGCGGCGGTGAAAACCACACGACCGGCAACGATAAACAAATTGTTATTTATGTATGAAACAATTGCGCAGTAGTCTAGAATAATGAATACAGTCTTATTTTTCTTTGAAATCGATTTAGGAAAGTGACGAATTTTATATTAAAATATCAATGAGCAATGATGACTATGAATATATTTGTAGACGGTATTTATCAGCTACACTCTGCTGCTAAGTAACCAATAAATCTCAACAGAAATACAAATCGATGGTCCGTCTGGCAGCGTGAGCTGGAGCGTTGTCGTGGTGTAGGTGTGTACCTTACTTCTTGGGCAGCGCCCAAGAAGTAAGGTACACATTTTCCAAGACAACTGGTAAACAATGAGCGACATACCAATCTGCAGTAACAGTCCTTTTATCTTCTAGAATGATTGCTGCGAAATGATCAGTTCGTCAAGAGAATGAGGCAATCATCTTTTTCCCTTGACTTCTGCCATATTTTTGTGATATTAAAATAGAATGGGGCCATTGAGAGAACCGAATTGCTGTGATAGCATCAGACAAAGTAGGTATGGGGCCAAATGCAGTTCTAGAAACTTCGCATCCGCTTGGTGTTAGTCGAATGTTTGTGTACCGCGCTATTGATAGGTACAATGAAACCTCTGTTTGTGACAGAGTAAGATCTGGCCGCTCATGTAGTTATTCGTACGAAAAAGGCGATTAAAGCAGTGAAGGAAAGAAATTGAAGAAATCCTGTCAGAAAGCAAAAGATCTTATCTCGGGAAATGAATATAGCATCTAGAACCTTGTCGCGTATTTTAAAAGATCACTTAGGATTATAATAAGAGATTTACTGGTCATTATTTAACTTCTCATAAAAAATGAATATTGTGGTAAAATCAACATCGTAAGCGGTACGCAAAGGGAGGTCACAAAAGAAATACTATTTTTTTAGCAATATTTTAACAAGTTTTTTTTTTATATATTATATGTTCGGGGGACAGACGAACAGATAGATTACCTGATAGTAAGTGATAACCTAACCTAAGTGATAAGTTATTGTAAATTTTATTTGTGGAGAACATTAACCTAAAAATTAAACTAAATAAATTCACCCAAAAAATTTACTCCAAAAAAGAATTTTACAATTTCGTTTTTTTTTTTAATTCAATTTTAAAATTGTCGTAAATTCTCTTGAAAGACAATGTTCCTGAGAACTTAATATCAAAGTTGTAGCTGCGAGAATATTCGCTGGATATTACCATCACTACCTACGACATGCGACGGACCGCGTGTGAGCGTTCGAAGCGACCGGGCGGCGCGTCGCGGCGCAGTTTCTAATACATACTTGATGTGTTGTCAATTTATACTGCGCCAATCGTAACACGCCGTCGCTTTATCCTTCGAAAATGCAGTCTCCTTCTCAACAATAAATAAATATTAAGTAAATGCAAGATTATCATTGACCATTTCTAAGGAGACGTATTTATGACGTCGTGTTTTGTGAGAGAACACATACGCTTACGCCTGCATCCTTAAATGAGTCAATAGAGTGTATTAAAACACCCGCACTTAGCCGATTAGAATTTCAATCGTAACCACTAACGCAAATCTGTTGCCGTCAACGAACGAAGATTGAGTATATTGAAAATGAGTATAATGGGATAAAGCAAAAGTAAAAATAAAAAATATTATTAGGAACGGAAGTCTTTTGCAAAGTTGTAGAGACACAAGTATCAGGCACCCTTGCCGGAGTCGAAGTTAAAAACATACTCGCCTCAGAGCCTCACGTCAATCGAAGCACTAAAGGTCACCACCGAACCGTCAAGAGTCAAACTTACAATACGGTGATAAGAGTTAATGCTTAAGCTCTCTTTCTTGTTACATTCTGTAAACAGTGGTACCAGAAATATACGAGTTTCGTAATGAGCGTTGACTAACTCTATCCAAATATAAATATGTATGAACAACGTTCAGATAATAGATATAATATGTATAATTACTGCTTCAGTGGAAATAGCCGAGCAACAATTTCCATGTTCCACTATCGTACTTGTAATAAATACCAATAGAATGTACCTCTTTAGATATATTAGTGTCCCTTGCTTGTGCTGGTCAATATTTCCCTGTGAGCTTAAACAACATTGTAAAGTTAATGATCTGAATATAATGTAAATTGTGTGTGGTTTTCTACAATATGTATTGATGTGACATGTTCTGCACACGGTTCGTCTCCACAAACACTGCACTGATACCAATGGAGAGAACAAATATGTATTAGCGAAAAGGTAGACTGCACGATACATCGCTATATATTGACGCGATCTTATTTACATATGTATGACATCCTGATGGCAAGTGACACTCCGGTTTCACCATTCTCTTCAATAATTTTAGACAATTAGTAAGTAATTGTTTCTATCTTTCTTCTTACCTACCTTAAATAGACAAATAAATAGTGTGGCAGCAGGCAGCAGTAGGTTACACGAGATAGAGAGCAGGGATGTTGCGGATGCATATATTTTCACATCCGCGGATGCGGATCTTAGGATACTCTATAAGAACTAGCATCTGCCCGCCACTCCGCTCACGCTAACGATCCGACAGAAACCTGGGCCCTAAGTCTGCTCTTTCAATTGTCACTTTTTATCTTCTGTAATTGTTTTTCATTACTCCTATGCTCTTCTTTGTGAATAGATCATTTTTCAAAGACGGGCTACGGTCCTTGCGTGAGTAAGTTTTACTGTATATTTTATAGTCAGTCTTAGCCTGGTTTTGTTCATTTGGTTTGAAATATTACCAAATTTCACTTTGCGTTGGTGGTGAAATTACAAATGTTTTTCGATTCACTTTCAAATAATCAGTGCATATTCACAATTTCACAATTTCACAATAGCACTCGAAATGACAGCAAATATGATAAGCGTAACTAGCTAAACATATTATGACTTATTTACGAAAGCAAATGATACATACACAATAACAAACGCGTCAAATCTTGTCACCGAACTAAATCTTCGTTACTATGGGTAATACACACGTGCATAGCGCTCGCAGACTTGGCCGGCTCCTCCTTTTTCCTTCTTTTTCGCGACTTGTGGTACATCTGCATCCACCTGATTAGCATCCGCAATCGCGGATGCGGATGCGAATATTCGCAACATCCCTAATAGAGAGCTATGCGCCTGTAGTGTTCATAATATTTAGCAACTTTAAATGTATGAATTGTATTTATAAAATCCTTGCATCGGTGTATATGAATACTATATTTATTCAGTCTCTCAGACTAGGAAATGGATACATGCTACAGATTAATATACAAATAATGTACAGAATCAATCTAGCTAAAATCATCGTCTCTTTGTCGAGTCATCAACAAATATTCACAACTTTAATTAGATAGTCTAAAATGGCATTTGGTGGGTTGCCACGTTATCGCAACGTAAAAATAGTGTTGTATTCTGAACGATCAAGTTTAGTTAGTTAATTAGTTTGAATTTGCGTTGATCAGTAACATTAGAATCGTGGATTTAAAATTTGTCGTGACATTTTCAAAATAAAAAACTTAAGCTTAAGCTGTATTTAGGAACAAGAAATTCAAATTACTACAATGGGTAACATCCACTTCCCATCATTGCAGTTCATTTCATTTCATTTGATTAGCGATAAGAATTCGCACATATCAAGATATAAGCAAGGAGCAAGATATAAGACGAAAATGGATGGAAAAGTTCGGTACTGCAAGAATGTTGCGAACTATACGTGCCTATTAAATGAAGAAAAATTTAAAAACTCTTAAATACTATTTAGTGGGGCTACATACCAGTTTACCTGTGCTCATACTAATTTCTATTTACATTGGTCAGAGGGCAGTCTTAAAACATTCTTTGAAGTTAGCCACTCAGAATTATGGATTTTAACATCGCCGTAGTGGGTTTTTTTAAATGACTTTATTGGTAAGCGGCATTGTCTAAAACCGAAACGACTTTGAGCCTTTTCCAGATAATTTGCACCATTCACAAGAGAAGGTTTGTCATGCCTAACTAAAAAGTATTTATGTTATAAATATGCATTATTGTAATAGATCTGTAGTTGCACGACTACGTCATGAATTTAAAATATATGTATATATAAATAATTTTAGCTATCCAAAGTGTGTCCTAAAAGTGATACGTATGTATTAGAATAAAAACTTTCGTGAATTAGATTAATATTTATTTAAATATACGGTTTTACTCACGTGTGTATTTCGGGGATGCCCGACTAGTTTCGGTCTCGACAGGAGGCCTTTTTCAATGAGTAAGTCAGCCGCGACGGTATAGGATGATGCAATCGTCGTATACGTATGTATACTGAATTTAGCAAAATGGGAAATAGGTATACGAGTATATAAATAATAAATTCAGGGACGTTGGTTTTATTTACTGAAATGAGACCTGAAACCACACAAGTAGATATGTATACATCTTCGAGCACGCTCATCTCGGTATCGACAGATATCACCACATATAGGGCACAGTATGTGACAACGACGCGGCGTATCTATTACAAAATCACGTTATCGGTGCGATATCGCTCTACCCGTAACGTTGGTGATTGCACACTATCATTTGATTCGGTTCAATTAAACAACAATTATGTTTTAAATAATCATGACACACTTCATTTTTTACACGATCACAGAAATGAGCAGTTACAGTGATAATATAGTCTGATAACGCATTACATTTGTTAATATGATTGTTGGCAGAAGCGCTACAATAATATATTTTTTGTAGCATTTCTGTTGGGAATAAATTTTAAAATTTAGTTACTATTAAGTTAAGAATAGGTTCAGATCAGAGAGATCAATGGTTTATAGAAAAGTCTTAAACCATTAACCAATAGACTCCTCAATTAGCCGAACAATAAACCAGACGTGTGCGACTCAATGAGGTCGTCAATTACCTACACTGTTTATGTGATTAGAGCAAGCGTTTACTTCCTACTGTGATAATATGTGGCCACGATATCAACGGTAGCACGCTGACTGACTTCCATTGCTCGTCCGTTATAGACAATGTGTATAAATGTCTCGTATGATAAGCGGCTTATAAGTACCGTCTCATTATAGAGTACCTTGCTATCGCCTAGCCGGCCGTCCACCTCTTAAGGAGATTCAGGGCTGCAGCCAGAGGTGCTCTGTTATTTTGATAAATATAATTTCTATTGTACTAATCTACAGAAAGAAATCAGTCGGTCTAGTACGTTAGTGCGCACTTGTACGTTACCAACTCGATAAAGGAGCTCTGAATTTCTGTATGAGTTAGTGTGTTGCAATAGTTCTAAGAAAAACGTCCCTTCTCATGCTGGTTAGTTGTAACAAGCACAAATAGGTTAGTAATAATAGGGTGGTGTCCTATACTTCAAATATATAACTGATCGGAGTTAAATAGATATGGATGTTACTAGTTTAGGATTCCGTTCTTCAAAAGGAAAAATAGGAACCCTTATAAGATCACTGGATCAAGATCCTTTCTCCGGAACGGACCCATATAATCACCCCATATCTATAACTTACTGTTTAGATAAACAGTCAATTCTTATTCTGATTCTGAGAAGTTGTCCTGCATGATAATTCAAGCGGTTAGGATCAGTATAGATACCTAACGAATAACCTAGATACCGACTGGAGCGCCATCTGGTGGGCTGATTTGTTAATGGAAACCATCCAGGGCGCAACCCATACGCATCATCAAAATCGTTCAAATCCATCCAGCTGTTTAGGATATTATATATATATATTTAAAGTAAGTATGTTTTGCTACTTTTTGTAAGTATGACTCGCACTTGTAAGATTTTTACATCGATATTGCTCTTTATGTAAATGATTTCGAATCAGCAATTAAGACGTCACAAATAAATTGTTTCTTACAAGTTTCTACACTAATTTGACCAATTACTTTAATGAGACTGAACAAATAGCTGTTTGCCAATAATCTAATTTGAAATTAATTCATAGTGACCGGATGGGCGAATTGTAGGAAACAGTGCAGGAGTTCACGCTAGGAGTCAGCTGGCAGACGGACGTGAGGAAAACTCACTACTACCAAAGACTATCATTGTAGTTACTATAACTGTTCAACACAATAGTGTTCAATCACGCTTCACGGCCGCGCCCGCTCACTTATTACATAAAATAGTGTTGATTTCCTATCTAGTATT
Source organism: Tyria jacobaeae (assembly GCA_947561695.1). Lineage (NCBI taxonomy): Eukaryota > Metazoa > Arthropoda > Insecta > Lepidoptera > Erebidae > Tyria > Tyria jacobaeae. The sequence continues at coordinate 14,583,948 of OX387231.1, read as the reverse complement.
TAGTAGGCACAGTCAGTCATATATCAAACAAAGCGTCTCGTTGCCACCAGCAAACACTTGGTTGGTATTTGCAGGCGCCACGTGCCTGGAGGTGGCCACGGCGAGCTCCAATAGTTGTCATGTATTATTATTACATTGTTGCACAAAGGCCGCAAGCACGTGAACTGCGTGAGTAACACTAATCTGGTTGGCGGAGTGCCCGCCGCGCCGCCCGCACCTCGTAAGTCTCGTGATCTTTGGCGAATTCCTTAACAATTCTCGGTTAACGATCAAGTTCTATGAACAACAGACCATATATTAGGCACGTATTTACATAGTTCTTAAACCCTTTCAAATAATACATACAAATATGATGTGTTACAAACACTAACACCTAAATCCCTAGACTTCTTTAATATTTAACAATTAGAAAGAAAGAAATGCGTTCATTATTTGTTTCTAACTTATTTTCCTATTTACGTAAAAGGTAGCTTATTGTCGTTAATCTAGCACTTTGCGAATTAGATAGGCAATTAAGATTACCTATATGTACTAGATGGGAAAGGTAGGTAAGTAGGGAAGCAGTAGGTAAGTGAGCAGAATATATATATAGCTCAAGCAGGTCACAGTCGATGTAAAGGTGACAGCTCGGTGATAATTAAAGCAATGGACTGTATATATGTATATGAAAAGAAATACATAGAAATAATGTCTAGGATTCCTTTATGTTTGAATTATGGAGCGCTTTTCAAATGTCCTCGTGTGTTGACTTGGCTAAGTCATTAGGTGGCTCCAGCTATAGAAGATTGGTAAAACAGCATTATATTTTTTGACGTAATGGCTCTCATTTAAGTAGTCCAAACATTAGAAAAATAATTTAGATTGGTTTTCAAAGAAAGATCGACAAATAAACTTTAAATGAAGTTTATTTGTTTTAATGATCAACACATATAGTTTAATTTTTCATACTCATTTTTTTTTTATGCGATAGGGGGCAAACGAGCAGACGGGTCACCTGATGGTAAGTGACTACCGCCGCCCATGGACACCCGCAACTCAAGAGTCACAAGTGCGTTGCCGGCCTTTTAGGTAGAGGTACGCTCTCTTCTTGAAGGTTTGAAGGTCGTATCGGTACGGAAATACGGCAGGCGACAATTTGTTCCATAAGCTGGTTGTGAGAGGCAAAAAGCTTCTGGAGAAGCGCACAGTGGTGGAGTGCCAATCGTCCAGGTGATGGGGATGGATATTTTGTCGCGTAGGACGATGGCGGAAACCAGCAGCCGGTATAAGTCCGAACAATTCCTCTGAACACTCCCCATGATACAAGCGATAGAGGATGCAGAGTGAAGCTACATCTCTACGCAACGCCAAGGTGTCAAGTCGATCAGAAATATCTTGGCAGTCCATGATGCGAGTCGCTCTCCGTTGAATGCGGTCAAGAGGCAGAAGTTGGTACTGGGGTGCACCTGCATAGAGATGAGAACAGTATTCCATGTGCGGCCGAACCTGCGCCTTATAAAGTTGCAGGCGGTGGGCCGGAGTAAAATACTGTTTCGATCTGTTTAGCACACCAAGCTTCTTCGAGGCTAATATGGCCTTACTCTCTAAGTGACCGCGAAACTGGACTTCGTTTGATATATCGACGCCAAGGATTCCGATACTGGCTGATGCAGTTAGGGAAGTGCTCTCAAATTGAGGTGATACGACCAATGGCATCTTTTTAGCGGTGAACGCGCAAACCTGTGTCTTCGTGGGGTTAAATTGGACTAGGTTAAGTCGACCCCAATCTGAAACTTTTGATAAAGAAGTTTCGATTTCAGACACAAGTTTGGATCGGCTTTCGATGAATGTTAGCGCGGCCGGTGTAAAGGGCATCACTCGTGCTATCGTCTGCATAGCAATGGATGCTGCTAATCTGCAGCATGTCGTTGATATGCAGAAGAAACAGCGTGGGTGATAGCACACAGCCTTGTGGGACACCAGAATTAACAGACTTGGAGTCGGAGCATGCATCGTCAACAACGACCTTGATGCTTCTGTCTGTAAGAAAACTGGTGAGCCAATTGCACAGTTTCTCGGGAAGGCCATAGGAAGGAAGCTTCGCAAGGAGCGCTTTGTGCCAGACCCGATCGAAGGCCTTCGCCACGTCCAAACTAACGGCCAACGCTTTCCCTTTGGTCTCGATCGCCTGTGCCCACCGGTGAGTCAAGTATACGAGAAGATCACCAGCTGAACGACCCTGACGGAAGCCGTATTGTCGATCATTGAGGAGCTGGTGGTCTTCTAAGGACCGGAGGAGCTGGCAGTTAACAATGGATTCCATTATCTTGGAGAACAAGGAGGTGATGGCTATGGGTCTGTAGTTGGACGGATCCGAGCGATCTCCTTTTTTAGGGATTGGGTGCACTAGAGCTGTCTTCCATGAGTTCGGGACTACGCCAAGAGAGTAGGAAAGCCGATAAAGGCGCGTTAAAACCGGTGCTTACTCTGGAGCACACGTCTTCAGCACGATAGGAGAGATTCTATCGGGCCCCCTCGACTTATGAACGTCGAGGGAAAGAAGCGCTTTACGCACTGCCCTTTGTGTAAACCGGACTTCCGGCATGCGGGTCTCGCACTGCGGTATGGTCGGCGGTGCGTTTCCCCCGTCGTCCAGGGTCGAGTTGGACGCAAAGAGTTTGCCCAGAAGATCGGCTTTTTCTTTAGCGTCGTGGCCCAACGAATTATCTCCTATGCGCAGAGGTGGAAGGGATGGCTTACAAAAGTTCCCCTGGACAGCTTTGGCAAGAGACCAGAATGCACGAGTTCCGGAGGGGAGACTAACTAGTCTCTCGCCAATTCTGCCGATGTGAGCCGACTCATACTCATTCATACCAAAAACTAGATAACAAATAGGCTTATTATATACAGTACCTGGATGACCGAGCTTTGCTCGGTATTTATTTTTTGGTAAATCGTCTAAAAGAACAAAAAAAAAAGTAAAATAAAATAATCATCAGGACTCGAACCGGGGTAATCAGGTTACGGGACCGCCTTATTTCCCACCTGACCTATTACAACCTTGTAGATGGTGGCGAAATTTACCTTCGTATACTAATGATATTGTAGCAGTTTTTCATTGCCTGAAAACACGGATAAAACGACGTTTCCTAAAACTGAAACCTAGTTAGATCGATTTATTGCCTCCGAAACCCCCTATATACTAAATTTCATGAAAATCGTTGGAGCCGATTCCGAGATTCCAATTATATATATATATTCAAGAATTGCTCGTTTAAAGATATTAGATATATACCTACATATATATATGCATAAGCTTCAATCTGCAGAATATAAGTCACGTCTGCGAACGTTACAATTTGAATGTTTGTGAATGTAAATATAATACAATGAGTTAAGGACTCAACAGTCGCCATACCTGTAACTCACATTGGCTTTAGCCAGAAAGTCTGAGCCCACCAACTGAAGACGTTACACATAAAATATGTAGAAGCTTTTCTGTAAGTTCTCTAAAATTATGTTTTCAACTTTCGTAAATGCTTTATTTAGCCACAAGATGAACGAATATCTTCTCAAGAGATTTCCCCTCAAGGACTTCAATAGGAAACAGTACTGACTATAAAGAAGATATGAACGTGTGTCAGAACTATATAGAGATAAAGTCAATAATTTGTGTATTCTGGGAACACGCATAACATTTGTGACCCCGCACAAATGGGAGCTAACATTATTTGTGTCTCAGTGCGAGCTCTGTACAGAACACAGGCGATATGAATAGAAAATGATTAAAATTATACGATTAGCTTTCATTATAATATACAGCGCAACCTAATTACGCGTGTCCGGTTTCCGTCCGTCCTGCACACCCGCGATGTACGATTTTGTTCAATGCTATGATTTATAAACGCATTCAAGCGTTTACTAATTATATTATTTTAGTATGGCATAATGTTTGATTTGGTGAGCGACGAAATATTTTTTTTTTTTTTTTTTTTTTTTTTTTTATGCGATAGGGGGCAAACGAGCAGACGGGTCACCTGATGGTAAGTGACTACCGCCGCCCATGGACACCCGCAACTCAAGGGTCACAAGTGCGTTGCCGGCCTTTTAGGTAGGAGTACGCTCTTTTCTTGAAGGTTTGAAGGTCGTATCGGTTCGGAAATACGGCAGGCGACAATTTGTTCCATAAGCTGGTTGTGCGAGGCAAAAAGCTTCTGGAGAAGCGCACAGTGGTGGAGTGCCAATCGTCCAGGTGATGGGGATGGATATTTTGTCGCGTAGAACGATGGCGGAAACCAGCAGCCGGTATAAGTCCGAACAATTCCTCTGAACACTCCCCATGATACAAGCGATAGAGGATGCAGAGTGAAGCTACATCTCTACGCAACGCCAAGGTGTCAAGTCGATCAGAGATATCTTGGCAGTCGATGATGCGAGTCGCTCTCCGTTGAATGCGGTCAAGAGGGAGAAGTTGGTACTGGGGTGCACCTGCATAGAGATGAGAACAGTATTCCATGTGCGGCCGAACCTGCGCCTTATAAAGTTGCAGGCGGTGGGCCGGAGTAAAATACTGTCTCGATCTGTTTAGCACACCAAGCTTCTTCGAGGCTAATATGGCCTTACTCTCTAAGTGACCGCGAAACTGGACTTCGCTTGATATATCGACGCCAAGGATTCCGATACTGGCTGATGCAGTTAGGGAAGTGCTCTCAAATTGAGGTGATACGACCAATGGCATCTTTTTAGCGGTGAACGCGCAAACCTGTGTCTTCGTGGGGTTAAATTGGACTAGGTTAAGTCGACCCCAATCTGAAACTTTTGATAAAGAAGTTTCGATTTCAGACACAAGTTTGGATCGGCTTTCGATGACGTTTACCCGAGAAATGTTGGCGCGGCCGGTGTAAAGGGCATCACTCGTGCTATCGTCTGCATAGCAATGGATGCTGCTAATCTGCAGCATGTCGTTGATATGCAGAAGAAACAGCGTGGGTGATAGCACACAGCCTTGTGGGACACCAGAATTAACAGACTTCGAGTCGGAGCATGCACCGTCAACAACGACCTTGATGCTTCTGTCTGTAAGAAAACTGGTGAGCCAATTGCACAGTTTCTCGGGAAGGCCATAGGAAGGAAGCTTCGCAAGGAGCGCTTTGTGCCAGACCCGATCGAAGGCCTTCGCCACGTCCAAACTAACGGCCAACGCTTCCCCCTTGGTCTCGATCGCCTGTGCCCACCGGTGAGTCAAGTATACGAGAAGATCACCAGCTGAACGACCCTGACGGAAGCCGTATTGTCGATCATTGAGGAGCTGGTGGTCTTCTAAGTACCGGAGGAGCTGGCAGTTAACAATGGATTCCATTATCTTGGAGAACAAGGAGGTGATGGCTATGGGTCTGTAGTTGGACGGATCCGAGCGATCTCCTTTTTTAGGGATTGGGTGCACTAGAGCTGTCTTCCATGAGTTCGGGACTACGCCAAGAGAGTAAGAAAGCCGATAAAGGCGCGTTAAAACCGGTGCCAACTCTGGAGCACACGTCTTCAGCACGATAGGAGAGATTCTATCGGGCCCACTCGACTTATGAACGTCGAGGGAAAGAAGCGCCTTACGCACTGCCCTTTGTGTAAACCGGACTTCCGGCATGCGGGTCTCGCACTGCGGTATGGTCGGCGGTGCGTTTCCCCCGTCGTCCAGGGTCGAGTTGGACGCAAAGAGTTTGCCCAGAAGATCGGCTTTTTCTTTAGCGTCGTGGGCCAACGAATTATCTCCTATGCGCAGAGGTGGAAGGGATGGCTTACAAAAGTTCCCCTGGACAGCTTTGGCAAGAGACCAGAATGCACGAGTTCCGGAGGGGAGACTAACTAGTCTCTCGCCAATTCTGCCGATGTGAGCCGACTTCGCCCCAGCAATTACTCTTTTGAGGGACCTGGAGGCAAAGTTAAATTGCTTCTTTAATGTGCTGGTCTTTACATCCCGTGCTGTCGCTGCATTAGCCCATGCTTGGTAACATTCCTGCTTTCGGCGGGACGCCGCTTTGCAGGTTCGACCAAACCAAGGCTGGGACTTGCCACCTGTGGGAATCAGGGAGAATGGAATGAAAAGTTCCATACCCTGAAGCACAACATCCGCGACAGAGTCAGCAACGACATTGGGATCATCCGGCGAGAAGCAAACCTGCCTCCATGGGTAGGATGCAAAGAATGTTCTCATTCCATCCCAGTCTGCTGACCTATAGTGCCATACGCGGCGACTGCCTGTAACACGCGGCCGCAGCGAGTGAACAAGTGGCACCATACTCCTAATCAGGCAATGGTCCGAAGAGCCAAGAGGGGCCTCAACGGATACTTTGTAGCCGTCAGGATGTGAGGTCAGCAGAAGATCCAACAGTGAAGGCACGTGGCTTTCTGCATCTGGGATTCGCGTAGGCGTTGCTACCAGCTGCGTCAAGCCATATGCCAAGGCGAAATCGTGAACAGATCTTCCCGCATGATCGGTTTTGCGCGAACCAAGCCATTCGGCGTGATGGGCGTTAAAGTCGCCAAGAATCACGATCTCTGCGGATGGGACCTGCTGGAGCACTGAGTCTGTAGCCATTTGGACGTGGTCGATGAGTCGGTCCGTTTCGGCATCACCGCTATGGGACCTGTAGAGGCATAGGTAGATGCGGGGATGGTCGTCGCAGTCTACACGTAGCCATAAGATGGAGAGGTCCCTACCTTCAAGATTGCCGAGGCGGCGAGAAGTGATATCATCTCTAACGTACACGCATACACCAGCCTTAGGAACAAAGGAGTGTTCCAGTCCGTACCCAGGGTAGCAGAGGTAGGATGTGTCCGCTGGAGATGATATCTGCGTCTCGGTTAAAAAGAGCAAGGCCGGCTTTGCTGTCTCAAGGTGGTGGTGGACAGTGTCGAGGTTCGAATGTAAGCCCCTAATGTTGCAAAAATCCACGGTAAACGTGACAGGGGGTGCCATGGTATGCCTTCTCTTGCCCCGAGCAGATTTTGAGAGCGCAGTTGAGCCCCCCCCAGAGTACGAGGGGCAGCCTGGGCGTCCACGCTCAGACATAATCCGTACTGAGGGTGGACGTCCAGGGGGGGATTCTCCAACGCTAGCGCTGGTACCCCCCTGGGGTATCCTTTTCGTTAACAGCGCCATCATTAGGGGGGTGGGGGGATTTTGGGCCTCCGGAGACCTCACTCATTTCGGGGAAATGCAACGCAAGCGTTACTTCACAACCGGTTTTCTGTGAGGCCGTGGTATCGCACCGGTCGAGCCGGCCCATTCGTGCTTAAGCAAGCATGGCTCTACCACTAAAAAACACTACTATACATAGCATGTATACTACACAAAGGCAAGGCCGACGGATAGACCTAAACTTACAAACAGTAGCAAATAAAAAAACAAACAAATGAATTTCATAGTAAATGAGATGCGCAGACATATTTACTAATTATCTAGTAGGTGGGTGCACTTTCACAAATTTATATTTCCTATGTTTAGCGTAATGACCATGGTTGGTTTCTATTATTCCAATAAGTTAGTCATTTAAATAAATACGAAAAAAGACTACAGCAACACGTATCGTTGCTGTAGTCTTTTTTCGTATGCTGCTATGTGCCACGAGATGGCACATAGCAGCAGGTATTATATTCTGTACGTTTGTTCGAGTGTTGCTTAGCGGGGTAGATGGTTGTTGTTATATCATCATTAAAACTTTTTCAAGCACTTGTCTTTTTAACCAGACAGACAGATAATTTAACCAGTATGTGGTATGGGGCAAAATGATTTGATAAGTTTGGCAACGAATGAGCTATCAGTTGGAACGAGGTGCATGTTCTGGGGTACAATTTTGTCGATATTCTGCACTTTAAAGGTATTTGTGAATTCCCACAAGATATTTTAATGGTGGTCCAAAAAACATTATTATTTTTATTCAAGTTATTACACAACATTATTTATTGCCCAAATCTGTTATCAAAAAATATCCCAAAGAACCAATTATGCTCCTACATACTCCTTTTCGAAAGTCAGTTCTAGGCTCCACCTCGCCTGTTTCACGACTAAGTAAGAAATACAATCACCGCAGTAAACAGATAGACATTTTTGGTTCAACATTTCAACAAGTCCATAATCTTACTATCGACGAATTGCTGTTATAAGCTTTGTAGCGTTTGTTTCTTCGCTATTGGGATAACTTTTATCAATAGTTATTTCCTAGATTATATTAAATTGTATGCATGTGGTATTTACCTACATAAGTTATGCACTTAGATAAGCCATATTATTATGTTCAGCTTTGTAACGGACGTTTTAGTGTAACGAGTGGTGGTAAACCAATCACTAAATATATAAATAGTCCCATAGCAGTAGCGGGAGTGTTGTCCGAATTGAAGCAACCAATGCTTGGCACCCAGACAATTGAACTTTTAGCAAGTAGTAACGCAAAAACTTACAACAACATTGCTCAATCGTTCTCGAGTTTTAAGATACGCAATTACTAAACATAGTTAGATACAACCAGCGGCCAGCGGTAGGCGTTTCTCTTCTGACGGTGATTGATGAAAGTCCGAGGGCGTAACCATTTAAAAATATAGGGATTTTTATGACGTAAGACCTAATTTATCCCGAATCATACCAGAGACTAACGGTTGCCACGAATGTAGCACATTAGTTATAATAAATCTTAACTAAGGACTTATTTAAGTGAATTATTATTTGAATAAACATTTAATTTGACGATAAATAATGATCATAAACAATTTTATTATTTATTAAACTTTTTTTTGCAACTTCATTCTAAAGATGTTCTTTTTCGGTGGATAAACATACGGTGTTTAATGTATCATGTCATAATAGTATTTTTAAGGATTATGCTCCGGACTTCTTTGTGAAATGCAGTGTAGCCTTTATAGCCCCTGTCCATAAGCTTTTACCATAAGACTTTGAAGATAATTTTAAAAATATATAAATAATATACATATGTCAATACGGTACATTGTGATCATAGGGTTTATACACATTTGTGAATTTGTTTACATTTATTTAAAATATTATCAAAGTATTAACGCGTTTTGGTCTCTTATGCAGATGTTAACGGACGCACAAGTCTGCTCTCGAGTAGAGCTTAATAATATCATATTACTATAAAGATATGTGGAAAATGTATAATTTGAATGAAAACGAGCTGAACTCAATGCACCAGTTCCCCAGTTACGTAGATAGTGTACGATGAAAGTACTATAGATACGGGTATGAATGAACACATTTCTATTCTTCTTCCTCAGAAGATTGATTACAAATATTAGATGACTACTATACTACATAGTTGCCCTAAGACACCTACAAATATCGGCGCCCATGATCTTATCGCGTATTGAAGTAGGTCAACCAAATTCAGTAACAATGTTACTGGTCTTAGTTGACTAGAAATCATTCTAAGCAAAATTCGTTACTGTTGACACTAAAGCAGGGTAACGAATGGAGATAAGGTAAAGGGAGCTGTACCCTTGTAACATATAGGAATGTGTTTCGCGAAGGGAAATAGATTCAGTTGAGAAAATGGCAAAGCTACAGTGATCGCTCGATCGGGAACGTAAACGTTTGATAAATTAGCAAAATACTTAGTTAGCATACATTTATATGCCACATTGACCTATATCCGAGGGCTGTGTAAGTTTTGCTGTAAGCGTATTATTTATCGCTGTTAACGTAACGATTTGACAAGTGGTGATAACCAGCAATCACACTGACTAACCTAAAGTAACCTGTATTTCATCGTGACAGCGCAATATCGTCGCAATGTCACATACATACATGCTCCTTATCTTTGCAACGACACGCTAAATTCGCGGTAGAGCAATCACAGACCTGGATCCTAGGAAAGCCACTGCTTACTGACAAAACATTTTACGGCTCAAAAAAATTACATTGCGGGCTGTTTAGATTTTTTATTAATTAGTCTATTTTTTGGATGAAGCGCAGGATCTCACTATCACGCTATAGAATAGGTAATATGACAACCTTTGTAGTGTTGTTTTGACAACAATAAACAGATTTTTAGAGAGCAAAAGCCTCACCTTATTAATAAAAAAATAACATTATCGCAAATACTTGTGCCAATTCCTGTGCGAATATTTGTTTACCAAATGAAACATTTGACCGAGTAAACCTGACCCCGGAACTGAGACACTCGAATATTAAATATGTTACTTAACCATTCTATGAGGAGGATGAGGATATGGGAAAAGTTAACCCGACTAACTTCGGGGAAATGCAACGCAGGCGTTACTTCACAACCGGTTCTCTGTTAGGCCGTGATATCGCACCGGTCGAGCCGGCTTACGCATGGCTCTACTACTGTTAATTTCATGAATAGAAAATCAAAGACAAAAAATACTTTTAGTGTGACCCACATGACCAACACTGAAAGTTTTTTAGAATAGGTAAGTAAGAACAGCACCCGATGAAATAGTAGATTGTATGACAGGGGAGCAAAATAATAGCGAAGGATTAAGGATTACAAAATAGAATCCTGAGCGTAGCAAGGAGTTCAAAGTACATCGGCATGGGGAAAAACATATTTCTCTAGTCATATACTCTAATTAATTCTCATCTCCTTCCATGAGAAACGTGCTCAGGTAAAGGCACTGATTCTTTTGATGTAGAAGGGCGTGGCGACAATGGTATGGGTAAATACTACCTCTACTTTACAAGTGGTAGAGCCATGCTTAGGCACGAATGGGCCGGCTCGACCGGTGCGATACCACAGCCTCACAGAAGACCGGTTGTGAAGTAACGCTTGTGTTGCATTTCCCCGAAATTAGTGAAGTTTCCGGTGGCCCAACTCCCTCTCCCCCCATCCCCCCTCTCCTATCTCCTCATCCACAATCTTATATCCTTCCCCGCATCCCCCACCCTTCATCACCCTCAAAGGCGGGCAGCGCACTTACGACTCTTGAGTTGCAGGTGTACCTGGACGGCGGTTGTCACTTACCATCAGGTGACCCGTGTGTTCGTCTGCCCCCCAATAGTATAAAAAAAAAATCTGCAGCTCTTAATTTAATATAATCTACAATGCGGGTGCTGATTTTTTTCTTATTTTCGATGGAATCTTCCATGTAACCCTCCGTACCGCTTTAAAACAGTCATGTCCGCTCCAGAATCTGCCAAAAGTGTAGCGGACGTTCGGCGAAAACAATGTCCTGTGTACAGTTTGCTATCAGGCAACTTCAAGTATGCAGCGATTTCTAGGGGCATTGGGCAATTCGTTTGTACCTCCACGAATGATGAACGATCGATCAATTTTTGTTTTTGTGTCGGTTAATTTTACTAAAAGTAACTGATTTGAGTGATTTTCGATATCATCGACTGTTACTTTTATAAGTATATAGTAGTATGTAAGTAGTATATTACATAAGTTCGTTACCACGACAAGCTGCATGTACCCCGTATATTAAAACCACGTGCAACAAAACAGAAAGGGAATCACACGAGTAGGTACAGTACGTATACTTACACGTTATAAAACATTCTTTATAGTTTACAATAGATAACTAAAAGATATTATACATACATACATACATGTATGTATGTATATTATATTATGGCGAGAAACTCCTTATCAGGTGTGTCATTCGAGAAAGTTTCAACATTTTGTACGGAAAATACTTTCGATTCCTTTGGTTTGTGTCCTTCAGACAGTCTCTTCAGATAAGCTACTAATTTTGAATAGCTAGCTAGCTATTGATATTAACTGTAGATTTAAGCATTGAGTATACACTCCAAAGAGTAGAGGGATTTTTATTTTTTTCTAATTCTTGAAAATAGGGCAAAAATCCACTTTTCTATAGTATGAAATTGTCACAGGCCTTTAACTTTTGACTGCACGGATGGCGTAGCGGTTTAAGTGGTCACCTCGCCACTATACTGCCGCGCCGAGTGTTGTGGGTTCGATCCCCGCACGGGACAACACTTTGTGTAATCCTCAAATTGTTGTTCAGAGTCTGGGTGTTCTTTGTGTCCGTTGTTTGAATGTTTGTAAAGTCCCCCGCGACACAGGAATTAATCCTAGTGCGGGAGTTGTCTTTTTAAAAAAAAGAAAAAAAAAAAAGAAAAAAAAATATTTCTTCCGGGATTTCGTAGGTATTAAGTTTTGTATGACGTTATTAGCTTCTAATTTTATTGTTTCAGGAGTTAATGCACTATCACTTTCAGAATTCGACGTAAAACTCATTTTTTTTTGCAAAATACAATAGTACCGAGTCCGTACCGATTGGGAGCAATTTTTTTTAGTTACCGCGCCTCCCCGCACCGTGCAGCCAGTCATTTATACAATCGGCGTTCGATTTCAATGAACGATTCATGTTCCAAATTCAAATCTCATTACTGCAAGCTAAAAAGTCTAGTGAAGAAAAGAGCTAGTTTGCTCCCGCTCATAGAGGAACAAAACGACACTTTTTGAATAGAAGGGATGAAAATTTTATTTAAATTACGAATTTGGAACTCTTTGAAAATCTGTAGGTGTGTAATGAATTCTTATGTCATGCGTGTCTTTCGTACATCGAAGTAGAATTGACTAGACGAAAAATTTTATAATGTCTTTCATTGCGGTCTCACTTAACAACAGTGTTACGATAGACTTCGTACGATTAGCATGCCATTACGAAGCCCTGTCTCTGCCAATGTTTACAACTGGCTTCATGAGTTTAAACATGGTCGAAGCAAACTCACTGATAATTCGTAATTTCTTCTACTTCGACTACTGAAGATAACAGCAGTGCTGTGCGGCTAATGACAGAAGCCAATATAAGCGTGACATTTCAACAGATTCGGGCAGCTCTAGGCACTGGTGTGAAAAGTACAAAAAGTCACATGAATATTTAGGCGACAAAAAGCTTTGTACTAGATGGATACCTCATTTGACGAAAAATGATAAACACCGTCCTTTGGATTCCTGCCGCTCAATGCTTGAAAAGTATGACGGAGGTGACTCGCATGCTGTATATGACATCGTCACAGGTACTGCTGAATATATTGTTACGAACAAGAAACCAAAAGACAATCTGCGCAATGGATGTTTCCATTCGAAGATTTGCGACAAAAGTGAAAAAGGGCAGGAGTCAAGGGAAAATGATGATTGCCTCTTTCTTTGGACGGACGAATCCTTTCTCAACAATTTATTTATTTATTTAACACTTCCTGCATTTCATTGGCATGGAGCGGACGGATTGGAAGATAATGCCAGGAGGCATTATCTTTCAATCAACCCTTAGGTGGTGCAAAGAGGGTCAAGGCAGGTGCAAAGCAAAAAAATTAATAGGGAGCTAATTAAAACCTATAATTAATTATTACACAAAACTATAGACATACATATATATAAATAGATATATAAATACACAAATATATACATAAATATATCATCAACAATCATTCTAGAAAATAAAAGGACTGTTAATGCAGATTGGTATGTCACTCATTGTTTAACAGTTGTTTAGATACTCCTCCACCACGACAATGATCCAGCTCACTTCGCCAGATGGACCGTTTTTTATTTTCTAAAAACTTTCAATGTGATCCCGTAGTGTAAAATTACAAGAGAACATAAGCATTCAAATACACTCGGTGCAATGAAGCGAACCAGAACCAAAGTGCTGTAGCTCGACAGCTGAATATCAGCCGATATTCAGTTCGTCGAGTCTACCAGCGCTATCGGGAGACTGGTGGCTATGAACGACGACGACGAGAATCTGGTCGAGCCAGAGCTACAACTGAACGCGACAACCGATATCTCGTTACGACGGCTTTGCGAAATCGTCAACCTGACTTCCGTTGATCTTGCGCATCTGCAAGAGATGCGTGAAGTGGAAGTCACCGGCTGACGGTCAGAAGAAGACTTGCTGAAGGTGGCCTGACTGCGCATAGGCCAGCAAACGGCCCTAAATTGTCGCGAACTCACCGCCTGGCCCGTCTTTGATTTGCACGAGAACATATGGAGAGCAGTCCTATTCTCAGACGAGTCCAGGATGTGTCTTCATGGCAATGATGGACGAGGACGGGTCTACAGAAGGCCTACAGAGAGATTTGCCCAGTGTTGTGTTGCATACGGCGGTGGTTCGTGTATGTTATGGGGAGGGATCGCTCTCGAAGCCAAAACTGAGCTTGTCAGAGAAATGGGAATACCCACCTCTTCAAGAGGTGGGTATTCCCGAAACGGAGTGGCCAGCTCGGAGTCCGGACCTTAACCCGAAAAGAAAAATATGAGGCCGAAATATTGCTCCAACCAATCTATAGGAGTAAAGAATGGGACGCTATCCCACAAGACTATCAAACACTTGATAGAGTCGATAGAACACCAGTGCGAGAGGTAATTCGGGCAGGAGGGGGTAACACTTCCTATTGATAAACATATTTTTAGTAGAATTTGCGTTTTTTGTTTTAATTAATCCCCTAATATTCAAACTTTGTTAGTTAAGCAAAAATCTTTCAATAATGATAATTTGTTATTGATTTTTTTTCGGCAGTAAGGTAAACTTATTACTGCTTATGTGGTATCACTGAATAGTTATTGAAATAATCTTTAATCCCGTAGTAAAAAATATATGAATTTCTTTAAATGAAAATAAATAAACAATATTTTTCAAAAATTGTTCACATGTGCGACTTCATTGCACCAGAGTGTACATAAGTAGATACTGATGTACGGTTTTATAAAGATAATAATGTACATATAAAAATACTAATTTAATAACATAGATAGAAGAGATACAAAACTGTATCGACTTTCAAGGCAAATAGGAAATTATGAGACATAGATCTTAGACTAGTTTCTTAAAAGCACTTAGTAACTGTGCACATCTTATTGATAACGGTAGGGCATTTCATAACCGAACCGCTTGTAAGGAGAAGGAATTGAAATCAACAAATTTGGTAGAATGTCCAATGTCCAGTCATTTTTTATCTCAGGTTCTCAGACGATTTAAAAGATTAGTAGTAGTTAAATATGATAGCTAAAGAACATGCGTATCCCGATTAATTGCTATGGGTTTGAGCTTTTTTCGATAATCAAAACTTTACTCCAACTTACTTAAAGAAATGTTTTATGCTCCTCAATGACACACATTCAAGATCTTGAAGGTGGTCTGATTCATCGGAACGGGCAGTACCAACTCACTAAATAATGTATTGTGCAAGCTGAACGACTATAATTTTTCTTTGTCTGTAACATGTTCTTTGTTTTTAAGAAAAGTCATTCTATCTATCTCATCAAATCATCATATGAATGACTGATTGTATACATACATCTTATTGCTACTATTTCTTTGGTTTCTATTAAGTGAACATAAGTTACACTACATCATAATCCTCAGAGCCGTTTCCCAACTAAGTTGGTTTTCAGTCTCATTAAAAAACGGCCGAATTCGATATTTTACGTAAAGCGACTGCCATGAGACCTCCACAACCCAAGTTAACTACTAATAAACTAGGCGATATCGAAGTTTTGTAGTTAAACCAAGTTGTCGGACTCAATGTGTTAAGAATGACCACCCACCCTAAGACTGACCTGGCTAGTATTACTTAACCTTGCAATGTGCTAATTTACTCGGTTACCACTTAGCCAAGAGGCCATAGATCAGTACATATGCTTTAGAAGTGTGTTATTCTCATTACATAATCAAAATATGTAAACCCCAATTTATATTACTTTTGACATAAAAAGTACCCTCAACTTTCTCAACTCAACAAAACTACATTTAATTACTGTCTAAGTCCATACAAAGGTTGCCTGTAAGATTGTACTTACATGTTCATCCGTTTTCTTCTTTGTAAACAATTTAGTTTGGCGTACAATAATGTCTATTTATATTCCATGTTATTGTCTACTAGACCTTTAGCCGTCGTCGCGCATCATCGTTTGCCATTCGTTGAGCATCGTTATTATCTAATATGTAGAACATTGTCAGGAAGGTGAATTTATAACCTAAACGAATGCAACTCCCTTTTAAAGTTACCATGGAATATAAAAAACAGCTGTATCGACCACCTGAAGAACCTTCAGTATAAACTGGTGTAGATGGTTATTGATAGTTATTGACAAAGTAAACATCCAAAAGTCATCCACTGCTTGAGTGCCGCACACAGACGCTTATTGCGACAGCAACAAACAACGTTTAATTTATTTTAAATTATATTTTTTAGTAATTATTACGTCCATTAACATGAAATAATAGTTTTAATGATAGGCTGAGGTTTAACGTTATAATAAAAATACTGGTTAACTAAACATTTGCTATAATTCTGTATGCTCGTGCTCGGGTATGGTATGCAGAGACAGGGTTGTTGAAATCACGTATACTTAGATGCTTATGTCTAGATTCGCTATTTCTTAAACTACTATTGTAATGTAAATTCTAGTGTTAACATATAATATGTATATAGTGTCCCATCGTGTGAAGACTCGTGCTTGCCGGTAGCACGGCGTTATTAGCTCGACTCCCCGCGATACACGTCATTACGCTCATTGTGTATTTGTACATTCATTAATTTATTAATCTCATTAAATATGTCTTTTACACATTCTTTGTCATGTTTGATGAAGGTTGAATTAATTACGGGTGTTTATATGTTACGGTGAGCATAATTAACAATAAGCGTTTTATATTACGGTTAAGAAAATAGAGCGCGAAAGTCAGCCGTAAGTGTTAGGAAGGAACTATTTCCCGCAGAAGGACTTTAAACTCTACACCAAAGGACTTTACTAAAGAACGATAATCATTGATCCTTCAAGAGTTAAGTTAATAGGTTTCTCATAGACAGGCGAGTATCATCTTCGTCTTCAACGTCACTTCCCATCGGATGAGTTGGCACTTGGAAGACAAACGCCTCTTCTCATATAAAAAATAATTACAATCGAGTTTAACATCTGCAACTCGTCATTGCCAATTAAAAGATTTACGAATTCTATAACAAATAGTTTAATCGTAGATTTTAACACGAACTTTAATAGATAAATAAGATAGAAGCTACACAACTTCTGAGCACAACAAGTAACACTAGACTGACTTGTCTGACTTGCGTAAGAAGACCGTACTTAATGTACAGATAGGCCACAATAAATAATTTGAAAGAAAGTTGGAGCCTAATGAACATTGCAGCCAAAACAAGTAACGCAGCTACATGGTTTTGTCTTTTACTAGTACCGACTGAGTAATGTATATCTACGCTATTGTAAGTGTGCAAAGCGGGTCCATCTTGCAGGGTAAGTAAATAAGTGGCGAGTATTGCAGCGAGGGCGTGTGAGGGCGTGGGTAAGATGTTAGAGAGTGGTGTTTACCTGAGCAGTCCTTCCCGCTGCACCATGTACCGGAACGTCTCTGAGATGGTGCTGTTGTGTGCGCTCCGCAGAGACTGCATTCGAGTCTGTAACAACATAAATCAACTGTTACCGATTGTCAACACCTCATCTCAGTCAAACGGACCCCACAACCTTCATTAAGCGTTTAACGAGGGCGACGCCTCCAATTCATGTTCTATATCCAGACCGATCATTATTGTTTGCTAAAGTAACCGAACAGTATAATTCAGTTTTTACCAAGCGTAATTTTTTTCAATGACTTGACAGTGTATCTAAAAATTAAAGTTCCTGCCGCTGATTAGCTACATAGAGACTTTGATAAACAACATTTTTTTAATCACTGGATATTACAGGGTTAGCATGTAATTTAAACAAACGGTGACTGTCCAGTTGATCTTAGATCACTTAGTGACATTGAGCACCTTCTTATATAAACAGACCTAATCTAGTTATGAACATTCGCATTTAGTTCCTGGCGCGGCGGCGGAAACATCATCATGTCAGGGCAAGTGCTCGCCTCCTTGACCGTAGTGGCAACAGTTTTGGGCGTCACACTCGCGGGTATCGAGTTAGACCCCGAAATGGCTGAATTGGCGCGAATGGTGCGCGACAGCTGCGCAGGGGAAACCGGAGTTGACATTTCGTTAGTGGAAAAGGTGAACGGTGGGACAGACTTAATGCCAGACGAGAATCTCAAATGTTACATCAAATGTACGATGGAGACGGCAGGCATGATGTCCGAGGGCGAGGTGGACGTGGAGGCGGTCCTGGCATTGCTACCGCCAGCGATGTCGGCTCACAACGCACCCGCGCTACGAGCATGCGGCACGCAGCGAGGAGCTGACGACTGCAACACCGCCTACCTTACTCAAGTTTGCTGGCAAAATGCTAACAAGGCAGATTACTTTCTCATATAAAATGTATAATGTATGTACATTGCACTTATTAAATTAATTCTTGTTCTATTATTCTTTCTGTAAATAGTCCCTTAAACCATCATAGTGCGGAATTAAACTGTCTGATAATAATATTATAATAAACATAGGTCGTAAAACTGATTAATTATTCATTATACTTTTTCTCAAGGTGCTAGTGTTAACCATATTTAAATAACTTTTATACTTACCTATAGGTACACACGGTGTTCAAGTTCCACTTCTACTGTGGCTTGGAAGTTGCTTTTATATGTGATGAAAAAAATAAACCCAAGAACTTAAGTATTTTAATACACTGACATGTAGATTGGGAACATCAGAAAATTACTAAAAATTTAAAAGCTGAAGAAATAACATAATAATTAGCAAGATTTCTTTTATTTACCTCAATAATAACAGTACAAAACAGTTATTACTAGATTTTTTTTTAAATACATATATGGATAAAGATATATACTGGTCTCAGAAAATATTAGGTCATTACAATTGATCACCAGCTTCTACAGATTATGTACATACACACAAATAACTTGATCACATAACAAACTCATTGGAATTTATTACAGAAAGACTAGCATAATATACATATATTGACAAGATGATAGGAGAGATGGGAAGCCTTTGGCCTATGGTTAGATAATATGGTGTAAAACTGTAAAGCAATAGGTGAAAACCCAAGCTCTATTGAATATTGTTATAAGTGAGGCAGCAAGGAGTTGAACATCACACATATTTACATTAATTAATATAAGTTGGCTTATCACTTATCAATTGTGCATACAACACACAAGGAGAATAGAGTGCATACTACAAATAAAGAATATACCTACTTGTGTTACTGCTTCAAGGAAATAATTAATGTACTACGAAGAGAATTATTTCTTATAAAATATACTTTGTATTGTATTGCATAAAACTTAAAGTTTTGAGTGCGGAGATGGTGCAGTAATGTGAGTTGTTACCTAGTTAACAGTAACTGCACGAATTTTCATAGGTTAAGTCCTATCTAAAGCAATTGTTTGTATATTCCATAAACTATTGTTCTTAGTATGACCATACTTCATGACAGTAGATAGATGGATAAGGTATAAAGTCTGCTCTCATAAAGCAATTCAACAGCAAAAGCATTGTTCGTTAATAAAGTTAAAAGAATCATGTTTTAAAAAATGAAAATAGAATAAATAAATTAGTACAAAATAAAATATATTTGGTACAACTCTCTTCCTCCTCCTTCTTATATATTTTTTGTGAGGTCTAATAATATACCTGGGCTAGTAACAAAAAGTGGAACCAATGAAGTGGAATTTGTGGTTTTTTGTAGTGAAAAGAAAAGAAAAGCAAAAAAAATGGTTTACAATATTCCCAATATATTTTTACCTGATCTATTTAACTTCCAAGACTAATAAGTACTGTCAAAAATGAGAAAATGGTGCTTAGTTGGGCTTCTTTGATTGAGCCTAAGATGAGTTAGGGAAAAACAAATCTAATGTTGTTCAAACATAGACAATATTTAGTAACAAATTCTACAAATCTCTATCAGACATTTTTTAGATGGGCTTCTATGAAAGGTTTCTACAAGATTAGCCACAGTGTAAAAGTCATTGTACAAATAGTAACAATTTGAAATAAAGATATGTGACTAATTGAAACAACAGATTTTTATAATGCTAAAAATAATTATGCTACCTTGTATGATAAATGATTTGATCATCAGAATGCAATACAATACTCAGATACTACACAGATAAGTCTCTATTTTGTTGCTAGATGAAATCAGAATACAGGATCAAATCATTTATCATCCAAGGTAGCATAATTATTTTTAGCATTATAAAAATCTGTTGTTTATATTGTAGCTTGTAGCTTGTGTTTATATAGACGCTCTGGCTTCTACACCAATATGTATGATAGATGCAAGAAATGCTCTTATACTAAGATCTTCATAATATGCTTATCAACCTATAATGCAAGATAAAAGCACTACATTAATCAGTTATTTTAAGTTTTATGACAGGTGTTATAAATACTTGGTCACATCTAAAACAGTCATTGAAAATTAGGAAACATCTGTTTAGAAACAAAATGATTTCATACACTTTCATGGGTTTCATAATAACATACTGATAACACACTACAGCCCATACAATAAGGTAAGCATATTTTGATGGTATAAACAATGGAACTTTTGATGCTGTAAACAATGGAACTAACATATTTTGATGGGTCTAAATTGAATTGGAAAAATGTGGGTGTTAATAATGTTTCTACCACCCCTTCAAGAATACAGAATATATGTAAAGTAATTATTCCTGATTATTTACAACAAGCCTTTTTAATGCATACAACCCAACATATGAGAGTAGTATTTGATGTATGCAAATGGATATAGAAAGAAAATAAATAGGTATAACAAATATTTTTAAAACCCACAATAAAAAATAGTAAAAAAAACAGTATAATTAAGATTGAAAAGGTTTCTTGCATTGTATTCCAATGACTTCATCCTTTTAATCAATGCCTCACAGCTTTTAGATTCATGTGAATATTTGCACAAAAAGGTCCTTATGAAAACCCTATAAAACTGCTCAATACACATAAATATAAAACAGCTGTAACTGTACTGTGAACAAAGAGCAACAGTAAAAATAGTGGCAAAGAACTAGCCCTCTAGAAAAATTCAGTGAATCAGCTGTAGACTAAAGCTACAATATAAATTGTGGATGGACTTAGCTCACACATAGCTAGGATGAAGAGATATGCTACTGTCATGCTGATAACATATAGCTTAGTCATCAGCTCTAGCAATAGAAACCAAATAATGAAGATAAATTTCTCTTTATCAGAGTCACTAACTCACTTAACTTAAACTTAAGTTATATGTTAGGGAAAACAAAACATAATACCACAGAATGAAGCAACTATTAAGAAAAAAAAAACATAATTACTTAAGTTAACAACCATAAGAAAATAAATGATTAATAATATCAAAGACAGTGATCAAAGACACAAATACCCTGATATTAATCACAAAAATTAGCAGATAACTGAATAGTCCAAGGTCATGTTATGAACTTATGATTTAAAAATAGTATGTATGTATAAAATGTGTATCTTTTTTCAAGACTTGGATATAGTTTCTGTTTAAATTAAAGATTTATTTACATTATTACACTTTACAGAAATTGATGTAAGTGAACTGTACTCTATAGAGGATTTAATGTAACCATCAGTGTTATATTCGTCAGAGGTGACAGGATTGGCCAAGATGGTAATTATATTAATACAGCAAATCACTAAATTGAATTTCCATATAGGTGGGTGAAATATGCATACTATCGAATAACAACAACTGTGTACAGGCAAGAAGTTAATTGCTATAGAATTGAGTGTTATCACGTAACATGTGTGGGTCAAAATGTTACTATCGAGAGTCGATGATCTGATATTGATGGTAAATGAGATGTCTTTACATAACAAGAGATCGACAACTGGTGGCGTAACAACCAAGCCGACTGATCTGACAGCACCGAGAATAGGTTAGGTGAAGACTTTTCCTCAACATTGTCCTCAGGTCCTCGCAATGCTTACCTTTACGGAGTCAAGCGGGTACATTATGCAATGCTCCATCACCCCCGCTATTGCTCCAGCGGTCATGTGTATGACGGAGTTTTGGGTCGGAAGGGTTTCATAGTCCTCAAAGTTCATAATACTCACTGAATACTGACACTCAGCACAAAATAAATACTAAAAAGGATAGATTAACAAGAGGTCTCGATTTTTTTTTACCGAATTAGAAGTATCATTTTCACTAACTATTTTTGTCACAAGTCATATGAAATTTAGAACAATCAAAATTGATTCCTTAGCGACTATAACACGCGCGACTTTTGCGGTTTCACAGACTATTAAATACTTGAACGTCATTCGGTCAATTTAATCATCTGTGCAGTGCTACTTCTAGTGCGGCGCACAATGATAAAGATAGTGGGGAATCTCATACCAAAATAGAGGAAAACCGATAAGATAGGTAATACAGCCATTACTTGTAACAATATTTATATTTCTGAATGTAATTTGTTAATAGTAGTAGTATTTAATGTGCTTGTATCTCTTTTGGACGTAAACTTTGTACGCTGTCTGCTCTTTAATAATTGTACTCTAATATATCGAAATATAAGTATAAGTACAATAATTATAATAATAGTAAGCCTAACTTACTACAATACCTAACTACAATATAGGAAGAATTTATTCATATCGTTAATTAGAAATAATAATAATAGTAACAGATTTCACAGCAGATAGTATGTTGATACAGTAGAATTAATAATCAATAATATCATCAATAATCAATCAATAATAATAAGTTTCAGTGGTAGAGCCATGCTTAGGCACGAATGGGCCGGCTCGACCGGTGCGATACCACGGCCTCACAGAAAACCGGTTGTGAAGTAACGCTTGCGTTGCATTTCCCCGAATTGAGTGAGGTTTCCGGAGGCCCACTTCCTCCTCCCCCCTTTTCTCTCCCCTCATCTCCTTTCTCCTCTTTCACATCTCCTCATCCCTCCTCTCTTCTTTCCGCTCCTTGCATCCCCCATCCCTCATCACCCTCAAAGGCGGTCAGCGCACTTGCGACTCTTGAGTTGCAAGTGTCCATGGATGGCTGTGTCACTTACCATCAGGTGACCCGTCTGTTCGTTTGTCCCCCTATAGTATAAAAAAAAAAAAAAAAAAAAAATAAACTTGTTCTTTCTTTCTATTTATATTGTAAAGGGAGAATTTAAAATATATTTTTTTATATATAAGCCTACCATAGTGATTCCACTTTGCCTGATGGAAAGCAATAAGTAGAGTCCAAGAGCTATGGTCACCATCCTTATTGCATGTCTAGTCAATGCAGCATGGTGAGCTATGGAGGCCTGATGAGATGCTTTTTCGCGCCCAGGGCCTGAATCAAAATGGATGGGAAACACGTGTGCTGGTAGTAAATTCCAGACTTTCACCGATCTGCACAGGAAAGAAGAGCCATATCGTTAGTTCGGGATCGTACATTTTCGACTCTCAAACGGTAACTGCTCAGGCCAGTACGTGTAGTCCTGTAGAGGAAGGAAGGACTAAGAACCAACAGTATATGAGCTAAATGTTTTAGATATAAAATATAAGTATTTACAAAAACAATTTAAGTTTGTCGACAAACCGCTGCGCTGGGAAGAATAGAAGGATCAACAATTTTGAGCTCACCATATTTTTAGTGCAATTTCGTAATTACTTCACAAAATCGATATAAACGAAAACCTAACATCTATTTAGTATTATGCATTTTTTTTTATGCGATAGGGGGCAAACGAGCAGACGGGTCACCTGATGGTAAGTGACTACCGCCGCCAATGGACATCCGCAACTCAAGTCACAAGTGCGTTGCCGGCCTTTTAGGTAGGAGTACGCTCTTTTCTTGAAGGTTTGAAAGTCGTATTGGTTCGGAAATACGGCAGGTGACAATGTGTTCCATAAGCTGTTTGTGCGAGGCAAAAAGCTTCTGGAGAAGCGAACAGTGGTGGAGTGCCAATCGTCCAGGTGATGGGGATGGATATTTTGTCGCGTAGGAGGATGGCGGAAACCTGCAGCCGGTATAAGTCCGAACAATTCCTCTGAACACTCCCCATTATACAAGCGATAGAGGATGCAGAGTGAAGCTACATCTCTACGCAACGCCAAGGCGTCAAGTCGATCAGAAATATCTTGGCAGTCGATGATGCGAGTCGCTCTCCGTTGAATGCGGTCAAGAGGGAGAAGCTGGTACTGGGGTGCACCTGCATAGAGATGAGAACAGTATTCCATGTGCCGCCGAACCTGCGCCTTATAAAGTTGCTGGCGGTGGGCCGGAGTAAAATACTGTTTCGATCTGTTTAGCACACCAAGCTTCTTCGAGGCTAACATAGCCTTACTCTCTAAGTGACCGCGAAACTGGACTTCGCTTGATATATCGACGCCAAGGATTCCGATACTGGCTGATGCAGTTAGGGAAGTGCTCTCAAATTGAGGTGATACGACAAATGGCAACTTTTTAGCGGTGAACGCGCAAACCTGTGTCTTCGTGGGGTTAAACTGGACTAGGTTAAGTCGACCCCAATCTGAAACTTTTGATGAAGAAGTTTCGATTTCAGACACAAGTTTGGATCGGCTTTCGATGACGTTTACCCGAGAAATGTTAGCGCGGCCGGTGTAAACGGCATAACTCGTGCAGCTCGTGCTATGTCATTGATATGCAGAAGAAACAGCGTGGGTGATAGCACACAGCCTTGTGGGACACCAGAATTAACAGACTTGGAGTCGGAGCATGCACCGTCAACTATGACCTTCATGCTTCTGTCTGTAAGAATACTGGAGAGCCAATTGCAGTTTCTCGGGAAGCCCATAGGAAGGAAGCTTCGCAATAAGCGCTTTGTGTCAGACCCGATGGAAGGCCTTTGCCACGTCCAAACTAACAACAACTACAACGGCCAACGCTCCATCCTTGGTCTCGATCGCCTGTGCCCACCGTTGAGTCAAGTAAATAAGAAGATCACCAGCTGAACGACCCAGACGGAAGCCGTATTGTCGATCATTGAGGAACTGGTGGTCTTCTAAGAACCGGAGGAGCTGGCAATTAACAATAGATTCCATTATCTTGGAGAACAAGGAGGTGATGGCTATGGGTCTGTAGTTGGACGGATCCGAGTGATCTCCTTTTTTATTGATTGGGTGCACTAGTGCTGGCTTCCATGAGTTCGGGACTACGCCAAGAGAGTAGGAAAGCCGATAAAGGCGCTTTAAAACCGGTGCCAACTCTGGAGCACACGTCTTCAGCACGATGGGAGAGATTATATATTATACGTACAAAGGTATTCTCCTCACCGTACTCATTAATGAAATCCATAGAGGTATTATAGATAGAGCAGGGGAGCCAGGCCTCTAGCTATCCCTCGGTTAGAAAGAGAGAGACGATCGCAGTATCTATCAAGTGACAATAATAGTATGAATTCAAAAAGGTAAATAGATATTTCCAACAATGTGATACCATATAGATATTTGGAATGATATTAGTATTAAATATTTAATAATACTTTCTGAAAACAATCAATACCTGATAAAAGTACTATACCAAAGAAAAAGGTACCGCTGTCTTCTCTCTCTTTCTAACCGTTTGTCGTTTCCTCTATATATAGCCGTATGTCTTCCCTACTCTATCTATATACCTATATGATGAAATCACTTTCTACTCCAGTGTTGCCACATTATTACTGAAAAAATGTGAGCTAGTTAGATTTATTTTACTGAAAATTACCAATTGAAAGCAATGGACTACCCTTTGAGAGAAGATCAAAGGGGCCTTAGTGAATATGAATAAATAATTAACATAGTAACCTAAAATACATATTCTGAAATAAAACTGAAAACCAAAATTACTGAATAAATCAATAATCTTGGTTTAGCGTAATTTATATATTCCTAATTAGGAATGCTTTCTAGAGAAACAATAATGTACTTGTAAGTCAAAAGTGTACTTCTGTGCTGCAGTGCTACTTAGATTGCATTTATACAATTTCAATTATTTATTAAACTAGATCGTTATTTGTATTTGAATGATATTGTAGGCTTAGTTATTAAATCATATGCAGTATCTCAGCCTAATTCCACATATTATCACTACATTAATGAGATGTGGTCCTTAAGGATATGCGGTTTTACTGTCGCCTGCAACCGAAGCGGCAGAACGCTTTACTCTTTTGGTCCCCTGTCCAAAATTAGTCAACCATATCCGAAATACACAATACAATATTCTGGGTATGGATATTTGCTGGGATCTCAATCCGCGCGATTACATCGAGAGTGTTACTAAGGCGGCCTCGCGTAAGCTCGGCGTTTTGAACAAGGTGAGACGGTTCTTCTCGCCCGAGCAACTGTGTCTTTTGTACAAGACCCAGGTTCGCTCCTGCGTGGAGTACTGCTCTCATCTCTGGGACGGCTATGCGCAGTATTTGCTTGACGCTCTCGATCGGTTGCAGCGGCGCGCAGTCCGCATTATCGACTGTCCTGAGATCACCCAGTCTCTTGAGCCTCTGCAGTTGCGAAGAGATGTCGCCTCTATGGCAGTCCTCTATCGCCTACATCACGGGGAGTGTTCTGATGAGCTCTTCCAATTGGTCCCACCTTCTCCCTTCCTCTACAGGACTACACGTGCTGGCCTGAGGAGTCACCGTTTGTGCGTCGAAAATATACGTACCCGAACTAAACGGTTTGGCTCTTCTTTCTTGTGCCGATCGATAAAAGCCTGGAACTCTCTACCAGCGCACGTGTTTCCTTCCCACTTTGAAAAAAAAGCAAAAAGCATCTCACCAGGCCGCCATAGTGTGGGTCACCATGCTGCATTGAATAGACATGCAATGAGGATGGTGACCACCACTCTTTGACTCCACCTATTGCTTTCCATCAGGCAAAGTGGAGTCACTATGGTAGGCTAATATAAAAAAAAAAAAAAAAATACCTTTTATTTTCTACATTATTCCTGCACCATGAACACTATTCCAACAGATTTAACAGTGGTAGAGCCATGCTTTGGCAGGAAAGGACCGGCTCGACCGGTGCGATACCCCGGCCTAACAGAAAACCGATTGTGAAGTAACGCTTGCGTTGCATTTCCCCAAAATGAGTGAGGTTTCCGGAGGCCCAACTACCCCTCTTCTCTTTCCTCTCCCCTCAACCCCCTCTTTTCCCCCTCCCTGCATTGCTCTATCACTCATCACCCTCAAAGGCGGGCAGCGCACTTACGACTCTTGAGTTGCAGGTGTCCATGGACGGCGGTTGTAACTTACCATTAGGTGACCCGTCTATTCGTCTGTCGCCCTATAGTATAAAAAGTATATAGTAGAAATAAGTGTTCATATTGGCCACACCATCTCGTTATATTGATGTAACTTCACCTATACAAAAACTGGGATTACAAAAACAAAAGACACCACAAATCGGAAATGCAAGTTTATTACTTTAAAAGCATATAGTCTCCACGTTAAAAATCACTGATAAAATTCCTCTCATTGACAATTTCTGCATGAATATAATGTATCGTTGATGTGACAGCGGTGTGCGACTGAATGTACCTCGGGGAAGTGCACGCAGACATATAGCATTATTACAAAATAAACTCTATATATACATCTAGATACAATGATTCAATATAAATAATTTACTTGTTTCTCGATCACATCTATAACATTGAAAGCTACTGTCGCTCATAAAATCGACAATTCAAAGGTACAGGTTAAGTGATGGTACCTCGAGCGTCCTCTCTAGTTGCCATTATGAGTTACGATGACGTTATACAGTGTTATATGTACGAGACTTATTAAAGATTGAAGAGAACGCACTTAGTGTCACATTGATCTCAGACTCAAAGAGTCAACTTTGGGCGCTATTAGTCACGGGACGCTCATGGGCCGACACCCAGCGCTACTACTAGACACCACTAACGTGTATTATAACAATTGACAGAAAAATGTCGGCACTTGCAATGTTTATAACATTCACTTGAATAAAACATAAGTATATCTCTAATTACAAGTTATAAAAAAACAAGACGCCCATTATCTTGCCCTCTGGCGTTATCTACTCCAAATTATATAAAACACTATGGCGGTAGTTATTCACGCACAATTTGCTGTTGTTGGAAGTAATCAGCTGTGGGTTTATCTTTCGTGACCTGCCTTCATTAAAGATTATTTAACACGAAAACCACTTTATCTAATATAAATATTTAAAAAATGAACGATGCCTTTATAATTTAAATTTTATTTAAATGACATAATTGGATGTTTGACCAAGACACAGAGGAACTGTGGAGGACTTGACGTGAGCGGTAGGGGAAGGCAGTCGCAACACACGTTGCGCGTTCAACTGTACACTGTTCGATGCCGCGCACAGCGCACACGCTCGCGCCGCTCTTGTAATGGTAACATTTTAGGCGTATCAATTGTATGTAAGCTATCTACCCTTACGCCTAACTTACTCGCTATAAATGTTATCATCTCGTAAGCCACAGAATGTTCAATGCAAAATAGAATACTAGAATATAATTTTCATCTCTATATAGCAACCAAAAATAATATCTGCCTAGAATAAAATTAAAAACAACGACAATTTTATAAAAGTGTAGAGCGATTTCGCCCGCGCACGCACACAATAACGCGTCGCACACGTACACGGACACATCCCACTCACACACACACACACACGCACACGCACGCACGAGCGCTCAGGACACACACACACACACACTCCAGCGGGCAGCGGGGATACTACATTTGAAGGCATTGATTATTATTATATTTTGATTATGACTTGCTTTTATATCCAACACAATAATACACAATGTACACACCTACGACTAAAATGTGAAAGAGAAGAGAATTATGCAATACAAACAGTGCGCCGGTCGCGCGCCGCCGCCGCCGCCGGACATCCGTCGACTTACATATAAATAAAGTAAAATAACTCGTCCGCTGCCCACAAACCTACACTTACAGCTACCGTCGCAGCGCGATGTCGTCTACGTCCCAACTTAAAACTTAACTCAAAATATTTATCTTACATGTCGTAATATATTTGGTTCTCACTAACGTAATCGATACACGCGCCCACACAAATCACAATATATATAGTAGAATATAAGTATATGTATATACTTATAATATAAACAAGGCTTCGCCACGTAACGTGAGCGCTATAACATGTATAATATCATCTGTGGGGTTGGTAGGGGGGGGGGGGAGTGGAGGCGTGAAGTCTAGAAGAGGCGGGCGCGTCGCTTGAGCTCGTTGCGACGCCACACGGGCAGGCGGTAGAAGTCCTGGCGCCCGATCTGCAGGATGGCCTCGAACTCCGCGTCCGACAGGTGTCTCTGTGCAACAAACATACTGGTTACTACTACACTCCTCCGTGCAAGCAAGACTGTTAGTGATGAGTGCATTACCTCGAGGTTGAGCCTGTCGACGTCGGGCGGCAGGCGGTAGTTGGTGATGAGCAACAGGTGGTAGGGATAGAGCTTGGCGGGCTCGTGCAGCAGGTGGCTGGTGGCCATGTTGGGCAACGAGCGCCGAACGCCCGTCGATCCCACGCCCACGCCCGCGCCCATACCGCTTGTGCTAGTGTGCCGTCCGCCAACGCCCACGCCCACGCCGCCACGGATTATCACGCCACCGTCAGTAGTCTGCACACACATCAATGTCATGTAACTAACTGGCGACTGTGAACTTACATTTTTAACTCAATTAACTTTACAGTAGACTGGACGCTGGACAGTTTGTAGAATATTTATGACAATAAAACAATATTAAACAAACTAGAGGGTTAAGAGCACAGCAGAACTTACCACAGCACTCCTGTCCACATCAGTTATGGAGCCGGCAGAAACTAGAAATAAATAGACATTTGATTAATTATTTCTAATTATAAAATAGTGATTGTTTGCCAAAGTACTTTGAAGCTAAGCGCTCAAGCTTATGAATCAGATGTAACAAATATATTCTATACCAATATAAATGAAATGTATAAATATAAACAAATAGCAGTAGGCCAGTGCCAGGAGCGCCTACTGCGACGTGCGCTAGTGGAGGTAGGTACTCGTTGTGATCGATGCCTTTATAAGCGACACATACTAAATTAACAAAATGTATCTGCCAAAACATTAAACCATTGCAATGTTTCGCGTTAAAATATGTTTGCGGCAAAAATAATAAAATACGTAATGAGGTTTATCAGCCTACAGAGTAGTAAAGACAGACGTGCGGTGAGGACAGGGGCACGAATAATAGGTAATGTGCCTACAAGGAGCGTTGTTCAAGCGCGTCGCGGATGGCAAGCGGCCGCGGCCGGCGCTACTTACTGCACAGCTCCGTCCGCACTGCGCGCGCGCATGATACAACAACGACAACCACGTCAGTACACGTACACATACACACACACAAACGAACTTGTGCGCTTGCGTGTGTGCTGAACATACATTACATTTATAGGGTCAAAACATTACAGATCTTAAATTTAATAAAGTTGGGAGACCAGTAGAAACATTGACAGTGTTCAATGTATAATATTATACATATATATAACATACTAGCTACCTCGAATTGCACACTTCAGTAGGAAAACGATTCTGATATTTTTACCATCATCACACCGAAATAGCGTTCTGTTTCTGAGCTGGGAAATAAAACCTGACTGTCGACAGTTAAATACACTCACAGGCACAATTAACCGCCCACCTATATTTTTCGTCACCCTGTTTGTTTATGTTAACTGTGGCTTATCTACTGTTTTGTTTTTAGTTAAGTGGGTACTTTAGCAATAAACTAAACACTTAAAAACCCTTATTTCGACCCTTAAACTTGTATCGCCGAAGCGTTTTTAGAATTTAGTCTCTGTTTGACATTGTTGCAGTAACGTTTACATTGATTACATTTCTTGTTCTTGTCTGCTATCGTGTACGAACATTGTTTAATTTGAGTTTTTAGTGTACGATTATTGTTTGTGACTGAAAAAAATGCCACTGGATGCAACTGGTGCTGCTAGGGCAGTGACCTTAGCTGACGCTGGGTATAGCCAACGTCGCATCGCTCGTACGCTTGGTGTACCTCGAACTACAGTGCGGGATGCCATCAGACGCTTTCGGGAGACTGGTTCATACACGAGAAGGCCAGATCAAGGCCGACATCGGTGCACCTCGGCTCTGGATGACCGCTTTGTTGTCAGTAACGTGCTAAGAAATCGCTTTTGCACCGCTACTGAAGCGCGCACACGTCTGTTTGAGGTGAGAAATGTCACTGTAAGTGAACGTACGATAAGAAGAAGACTGGTTGAAAGGAATCTGAGAGCTTTTCGTCCAGCTCGCGGTCCACAGCTGCTTGCACAGCATCGTAGAGCAAGACTTGCCTTTGCACGAGAATATGCTGACTGGACTACGGAACAGTGGAAGAACGTACTGTTCTCAGATGAGAGCAGAATAGCCTTAAGGGGTCCAGATGGACGTCAGCGAGTTTATAGGCGCCAAAATGAACGGTTTGCTCCATGTGCAATAATCGAAACCGTGGGTTATCAGGGAGGATCCATAATGGTTTGGGGAGGTATCTCTTACGAGGCTCGTACCGATCTAGTGGTGTTTGATAGAGGCAGTGTGACTGCTCAAAGATACGTGGAGGAAGTCTTACAAGACCACGTCATACCTTTCGCACCATTATTTTGGTGAAAACTTTAAATTAATGCACGACAATGCTCGATGCCATACTGCAAGATCCGTCACTCAATACCTCGATGAGGTCGGGATTCAAGTTTTGCCATGGCCGTCACGCAGTCCCGATCTTAACCCAATTGAGCACATTTGGGACAACCTAAAATGACGTATTCGAGCAAGTATATCAGCCCCTGCGACCTTACAAGAGCTCAAGACGGCTGCGATAGAGGAGTGGCATAATATCCCTCAGTCGGATATTCAAGACCTCGTAGATGGATTGCCAAACCGACTACAAGAAGTCATCAGGGCCCGAGGTAGTAATACTCATTATTAAAATTTTAATAAAAAGAAAGCGGACGGTTTTTTTCAAAATTAAAGTCATCACATTTTCATGCAAATTTTTTGCAAAATCGATTTTTGGCATATTTTTTTTTATTAAACGGTTTTGTGGGACTGGACTTTTGTGATTTTACTTATCCTTAATGGCTGCTTTTAACATAACTTCCATCAAATGTGGTCAAAATTTTCCGACTACTGAAAATTGAAAGAAATAGGTGGGCGGTTAATTGTGCCTGTAAATAAACAGATATTAAGTTTATAAGTACGGGTGCGCCAGGAAGTGCACGTGTACTTACTGTCTGACTTGCCGCTGCTGAAGTCGGTGCTCTGTGTCTTGTCTCCCATGCCGCTGAACGTGAAGTCGCCCTACAATATATATACACGAACACTTTTTAATATAAGTGCCATCAATTCAATTCATATTATTGATAACATCAAAAAACATTTTAAAACACATCATTAGAACACAATAGTACTTTAGAAGTAGAAAAAGAAAAATATTTAATAATGAAATGTGATTCGAGATGCGTCGAGGAATACTTTTAGCCAGTAAGCGAGTATTCGGTACTCGGTAGTGTAGTATCGCTGTATATACATTTAGTAATAATAAAAACAGTTTTGTTTATAAGTGGCTTATCTATGTGCGCTAATATTGCAAAGAAAGAATGTTATTAAACAGACAGATTTTAAGATTTTAAACCCTTTTGGAGTACCTTGACAATAAATATTTTTCAGTTAAAACGATGCCAGCAAAATGATTAATAAACCCTCGTGTACTGAAAAAGTATTCGGCGCATCTCTCCTTATTTCTATTGTTCTTAGAAACGAAAACATTACTCCAAAATATCTGTCGACTTAGTGCTTAGTACGAATGCTCAATACATTACTTACATACTAGTTCTCTTGCAGTAACAGCCTTGTTACGAGCAGGTTCCCGGCTCGTGTGTTATGTTGTATACGAGTATTAATAAATAATATGAAGAGATCCACATCTTTATGCAGGAACACAATCGATTTAAACCGGCTAAACATGTGATCCTTTTTTATTTAGAAACTCACACACTTAACATTAGTTCATCCAATAATACTTATAAGTTACGTGACCCAGACCAGACTTACCCAGACTTACATATATTTATGTCTATTTAAATTACTGTGACCTTGTCGTGTGCATTAAACTGTCCAAATTACAACTATTTTTAATAACTACCTTAGTTTTTTTGCGGAATTCTGAAACCCAAGATCTTGATGTTTGTTTTATTGAATTTAATGAATATATCAAACAAATCCTATGTTCTATAACCATCAGTTTTACCAGTCGCAGTAGCCTTACCAGTCACAAGAAATTGAGGACATTTGGGTATGCTACCTTGGCTACATTCAAAGGATTGTCGGCGTCACACAGGCGCCGATCGTAAAAGAAATTAGCCAAGACTGTCTTGCAATGGATAAGGAATACGACGATGCATTGTTATTTTGTAAAACATAATTGATAGTGAACGCGAGACAGATATTTTGGACGGCACATACGCTAGGTACGATAGATACCCACGAGGGGCGATAGTTACCGAGGTGTCGAGCGGGGTGTACGCGTGCGGGGAGTAGTGTGCGGGGCGCATACTCACGGCGGTGCTGGACGAGAAGGTATGCGAGCGCGGCGCCAGCCCGTAGCCGGGCCGCGGCGCGCTGCGCAGCGACGACACCACTGCAACACGCGCCGGACCTGTACCTGTACCTGTCCCCGCCCCGAGCCCTGACCTACCCTACCTGCTACCTACCGGCGCGTGGCGGCGGCTGAGCGCGGCGGGCAGCGTGCTGGAGCGCAGCCCGGAGCCGGGCCGTGGCGCCGTCACTACACACACACACGCCCGTCAGGCATCGCACGCACGTCTACTCTCAACCGTCACTAACACGATGTGTATCTCCTGCTCGCTCCTTGCTTACACGTTAAGGAGTGCTACTGGCTTTAGTCTAAGATCCGGCTAATTAACAATAATTTAATTAATAATACTGGCGGCCACTATATGATAGCCTTTTTTTCTGAATCTAATTGCCTAATCATAAATATGCGTTATAAATAGGTTTTACAAACACTCGATGAGTGCACTAATTCTGCAGCCGAATCTCGTACAGCTTGCTGGAAATATTTTAATAATATATTCAATGTGTTCTTTGTATCCGTTATGTGAGTGTTCGTAGTCTGCTAGAAGGGACTTAAATCTAGTGCGGGAGTTGTATATTTAAAATGAAAAACAAAACTGGAAAATCATATCAACTTACAGAATTCACATCTTAATATCATGTTTTAAAAAAGGGTCGCGCCCTTTTATTCCATCAATGAACAAACTACTAAATGGATAACTAATAAACGGATCGACAGTGAGAACACATTGTATTTTCTGTTTCCAAAAAAAGATTATTCTATCTATCTTAATAATTTAAGACACAGTAATTGTGTATTCTTCAAGGTAAACATATAATGTGACGGTTGAGTGTACACCATTCATCCTAATATAAATATACAATAGCACAGTTTCCAAATGTAACACACACTACCCGTGAATTGATTAAACAGTTAAATGATATACAATCGGAGTAAACAATCTACAGTGAAATGTGAAACTGTGCTGTTGTACGCGACACATGCCTCATGCACACACATACAGAGGCGCAACACAAACATAAAGACGTCATTGCACGTACTAGAGGTGTGTGACCGATATATACACAACACCCTTACAGCGCATTCGTGTACAATACAACTGTATTATACATGTATAGACATAATATACCATAAATAATATAATAATACCAGAGCGTTATACGTTCTATAAACAATATTATAATAATGACCACTTACGAAGTGACTTATTACGAGGTTCTTCAAAATTACAGATTGTTCCAAATATTCCAAAGATGGTAGTGTTGCCTCAATAGTCACACCGTAATATTTAACATTATATATATATATATTTAAAGTAGTGATATATAAAAATAAGCGATATTGTAAATAATAGGATGTAAAAATAGTGAAGTATGATATATGTTAATATTCTACAAGCTGAAGCGACAATGGTGACGTAATAAGCGGTTAAAATGGCCCCTGCCCAACAATACTAACATGTCGACCGACTTACACAGGATAGTTTATTATAACAGCAAAGATCGGTTTAAAATAACTGTTATTTACTCCAATGTCAAAATTTTTAAACCTTTTTTTTTATCAAAACGTCACACCACTCTTTTAAGCTGCCTCTCAAACTAGATGGATATAGTTGTACTGTACCTTGAAACAGCATGACAGACAAAGTATGTCACTTTTAAAATTTATTGTCAGGATTACAACCGGTCTATGATCGCTATAAGCTTCGTAAGCCAATAGAAAGGTGACGCAAACTTTTAGATTTAAGCCACTTTTACAAAGCATGCTCGACAAATACAATACTAATGATACAGGAACAGTAAGCGAACCTACAAGCACTACTTGTTGAAAGCAGTACAACACACAAGCCGTGGCGCCGCAGCTCTCACCTGCCGCTGCCCGCTCGCTCGCGCCGCCGCGCTGTACCTCACTACCTCCCTGCCTCACTGCCTCACTACCTCACTGCCTGACCGAACGTCCACACCACTACTACTCCATGCACTAACAGTCCCCGTCAATATTAAATATAGTTATTTGTATAGTAAGAGTGGACGTAAGCGCCAGGCCTGTGGTGACGAGGAGCCCCTACAGAAGGTCGTCCCGCTGCGATATGAAAGACAAAGCGTCGCCGCGGCATGTTAAGGTGTGATGTGATCTCTACGATGAGTCGGGTTCGCTCTCGCGCTGTATGTCATATATCATGAACAGGAAGATACTAGCGTTTGCGTTGACGAATACCCGAGTGGTTAATGGTACCCAATTTGTTATTTCAAAACTCGCCTAACAAGACTATCGCTGATACCAACAAAAACTATAAATACAAACAACATGTTTCCGTATTCTTAAAAAACCAACGATTTCAATAATATATAATTACCACTTTTACTACTTGCTTTAAAACTTAAAATGTCAAAAACAACAAAATTAAATACATGTTTAACATAGACAGATAGAAACTCTAACTTCAATACATCATAACCAAATTTAGTCCTTCATATCAAATCAAATAAATAAATAAATGACATTAATTGAATTGTATTTACAGTAATTTAAAAGTATAAAACGTACTAGTAGTTCCCTGTTCATACGCATGTACGTACATAGTACAGTGTAAAGAGATTATCAGGCACAACTCACCGTCGTCGGTGGCGTACACGCACGCGTGTACTGCAACAGACACAACGAGTCATGTCCATGGGACAGTTTCCACGCCCCAGCGCAATGTCCTTCATACACACACGGATATCACTCGTCACACCAATTCATACTAATATTTATTGAATAATATAACATAAGAACGGCAGCAATAAAAATATTAAATGTCAGTTGCTGACGTATCTTGTTATAAATATTTTTTTAAATTAATGTACAATCACTGAAAAAGTAAGTAATTTAAATCAATTGATAAGTATGAACTGTGTGTCCGTAGATAGTTACAGTAATAGTAGGTACACACCCAGATTATAACCCACCATATAAGATTAGCATCAATTACAACAAGATTGTTCTGTGATTTCTAATCTAGGTTTGCATGTGGTCTGTTCTTAACTTTCCCATACTGTATACATAATGTATAATATAACGAAAGGCTCCCTCTGTTAGTTAGACGTAGTTAGATGTGAGTAATTGGCTTCTAGTTGCGGGGATTAGTATACAGGTACACAGGTAGTTACAATAATTACAAATATATCAGAGATATATCTATAATCATTATATTTATATTAAAATATATGTAATTTATGACGGTGCTAATATTTCAATCTTTAGTTAATCTGTAATTTGTAATCCCGTACGTGAATTACAAAGACTCAAATATCAAAAATCTGCTTCAATTGTGGAGAGATATAACAGAGGTTGTAGTTACCATTATAAGTGGGTATGTGGGAGTGGCTGGTGTGCGAGTGGTCGTGGTGGTGGTGATCGTATGGCGGCGGGTGCTCCAGCGAGCGCGAGGGCGAAGCGCCTACCGGCGACGAGTAGCGCAGCCGCGGGAGCGGCTCGCGGGACGCTGACGGAGTCCTGACAAACAACATACATACACATTTATTACACTTTAAATTATATTTGTACGATTAAATTCGTACCAGCCACGTGGTTCGCGTAAGTAAATTAGTATTTAGAAACGGTACTAGCGTTTGATTGCGTTGATCATCAAGCTTTGATAAAAGTAGTATTTGAATTACGCACAATACAATACAATAATTAATGTATAAAAACACGTAAGATTTAATCGAAGAAAAAGTTTTTTAATCGAGTAAATATTGAATATTAAAATGAATGAAATTGTAACAATACACACTATCAATTATTATTAACATACTATAGAAGTTCTACAGGGTAGCATTCTAGGTCCCTCGCTATTATGAATCATATTTCTTACTTTTAATATGTATGTAGCCTTAGTATATTCTATATATATGTAAGTTTTCAAATAAAGAGCGAATAAGATCGCTCCTTGCGTCTTAAATGCGATTTTAATATCAGAACTAAATGCGTTGCTAAAATAAGCAATTCCATTAGAAACATGGCCAGTCCTCTATTTATGCTGCATTATAGACATTTATTTTGTTTAATACATACCTGCTTGCATTTCTAGGATCTAAGTTCTGTTTTTTCCACTGTTGTAGCTTTTCTCGCTCTTTTACTTCTTTTAGGAATACCTGAAATAGACAAAAACTACAGCTTGA
The DNA here is from genome assembly GCA_947561695.1 of Tyria jacobaeae. NCBI lineage: Eukaryota > Metazoa > Arthropoda > Insecta > Lepidoptera > Erebidae > Tyria > Tyria jacobaeae. The sequence continues at coordinate 14,546,257 of OX387231.1, read as the reverse complement.
AATATAAACTTTATTTATAACTTTCAAAGTATGTAAATGTCATTTAGACTCTTTAACTTCAGAACTCTTTCTTTATTTCTTTCTTTCTAAATCCCACCTGTTTTGAAGAAGAATAGTAATTTAGTTACTAGTTTCATTGTTTTCTCATCTTTTGTACGTGTTTTAAATACCTGTGCAATGCCGGTCTCTATCTTCGCAAGTTCCTGTTCCTCCCGCCGCAACTTGGGGTCTATGTCTCCATTACCGTTCACTTTGCCATTAACTTTTCCATCTGTCTCGTCGTCACTGTCCACCATGCCCTTGTACGTGTCCGACCAGCGGCGTCGGCGTTCTGGGAACAAATATTTATAAATACTTATACAAACGTTTCAAGTTCCTCCTTTTTTTATGTTCTTCCCTTTCCTTTCGTTGACTTTCCTTAACATTTATCTTTCCCTTGCAATATATTCCCAATCTTCCATTCTTTCCAATAATTGGTTAAGTGCCCGATTAACGGCAATAAGCTTGCTTCCTATTTAAGCGGGACCTAATTATAGTATGTTTAATACTAACCCGAGGTAAATATTTCGATCAAGTTTATTTCTATAAAATGATACATCTAATTATAGATTCACCAGAGTGCTTTCGCAAATCAGTTTTATCTTTTTCGCAAATCGTAGGTCAAATAAGACAAACACTTTGCACTTCGAATTTACAAACATAAGATATCGTACTATAACACAGATGGCCCGTTAATATAACGACATGGCAAAAGTTAAAAACAAATGCCTTGACCTATTTGATCACAATATGAACAAATTTATTACAAGTGTGATAAACATCCTTCACAACACTAGCTTCTCTTCTCTTCTGATCTTATGCCTGTAAGTATACGTCATTATTATATTTTCCTCTACATTTGAGCAATTTTCTTTATTTGTAACATGAACAGTTGTATGTATGCAGATATTATTTGCGATACGATCCAGTTCTAAATCTAGATCTTTTTTTGGATTTTTATCCTTTGGGTAGGTAGACGTGATTACTTAAATTGTGTTTTTTTTTCCACCAAATCTACATTTATAAACTTGTATAAATGTAGATTTATGTAGGAATGTAGATTCTGAAATATGCTATTTAAGGATCACAACTGAAACGCGCTAGTCATAATAAAAAGAAACAATATAAAGCAGTGAATGATGACAGTACCTGGGTCTGTGTAAGGGTACGGCGGTGCGGGGAAGTCGTCCCGTTCTATCTTCGGTTTAGTTCCGGGCGGCGGTTTATATGCGGCCGGGTAGTGAGACAGTTCTATCGGTTCCTGAAATTGTCCATACAACACTGTTCATTTGTATTCAATAAATAGAAATTGAAATATAAACTGGAGAGAAGCTGAAGATCTAGCGCAAAAATCTAGCTCAAATTGGCAATGAATCAATCGGTAATTGTATTTAGGCACATAGTGACGTACCTCGTTGTTCATGCGCGGCGACTTAGGTCGCGGCGTCTCGCTCCGCATTGAGTCGACGAGCACGCGCATGCCGGGACGTGACGACGCCTTGCTGCCCGCGCGGGACGAAGCGCGCGTACTGCTGCCCGCCGCTGAGAAGGTGAGGGGGGGCGGGGGGGATTAGTCATAAAGAACGGAATAAATGTTTAGTACAAGCGTCCGTAGGTCCGTGTTGTACTTACAGGGTGGGCGGTGGAAGTGCGGCGAGGTGGTGGCGCGGTCGTAGGGCTGCAGCGGGCGGCGCAGGTAGCTGGGCTCACTCGTCAGGTACGAGTACGTGGTGATGCGGTGCGGCGAGCACGCGCCCGCGTCGCGGTACTCGCGCAGCACCAGCCCGGGCGACACCGCGCGGTACCCGTACTGCGCACACAACACTCCTACACTCCTCCACTCTAACACTACTCTTATATTATACACATCCGACGGTCAGCGCAAACTTAGCGAGGAGAGGGGAATAGACTGAAAATACTACAGTTGAAAATAAACCAGGTTTGCGTAGCCCCAGAAGTTCAATTTTGACCCGTAGTAATCCATAACGAAAGGATGACATAAAAATTTTATAAGAACCATTTAAATTATTTATATGTTTATAACAAATATTGTTTCTCCTTCACTAACTATAACACTCCTTTCCTTTAAACGACTTTACTACTTGGTATCACAGCAGATAACAATAACGTATAACTAAAAAATACAGACACCAGCTATTGTGTTATATTATATTATATTTATTTGATTTAGTACAAGGCCTACTTCAATGGAAGGACATGAGAGTACAAGCTCTCCTTCGTATCAGATATTTATTTCAGAATAAAATTCGCTGAAAACACGTCACATCAAGAATAAATTAGTTAACACATCCACAAGCGCGGCCGCCGCGAGCTGGCAACAACCAGATACAACATGTAACAAAGTTAACCAACTAAAAATAACTAAAAATTAAATAATAATAAAAATTATATGTAAATGTGTCAACTGAATATAATTTATATGTTTGTGTCCTTAACATACTTTTTAAAAATAAAAAAGAATCCTATTTATGATTGTTTTAATTTTTTAAATAAGTAGACGAACACTGTGGCTTGTATTTTATAAAAAAAGGAAAGGAGAAAACTTAAATGCATTACCCTTCCTTTTCTAATTTTTACCCGATTATAAGGTAATGAATTTGCCACTAAAATATATCGCGGTTTGTAAAAATATTTCCGTGTAGTTGGTATTTCAAGAACACAATGTCATATACATTAAATTAGAAATAATAAAAAGAAAATAAATATAACGGACCTTCCTGGTCAAGCTACTGTAGGGGCTGCAGTAGGAGCCGTTGACACTGGGCGTGCGCGACCGCAGCGAGAACTACACACAACCAGCACCACGTCAAGTCACGCGCACGCGCCCCGCGCGCACCACGTCCACGCCACGCCCGCGCCACGCACGCGCCACAAACACGCCCCACATGGGACTACATATCTTTAACTCGCACCTTTCCCAATACTTATTTTTACGATAGTAAAATTATAAATTGAAGTAATCACTATAAGTACAATCTAATAGTACTCTGCTTAAATGGAAAGATAAATATTACAAACTAGGCATCTTCACATTGAATCTTTTTTGTTAATATTGTTAAAAGCTTACAAAGTTTCACTGGTTTTCATTATTTACTTGTAAGATTTTTACTTTCTTGGGAAATTATTTATATTATGTATTGAAATTCATCAATGTCTAGTGTGTATTGGTCTGCTGGCCTGTCTGTGGCTGCGGCCTGGCCACGGGCGCGCTGGAGGCGGGCGGCGACAGATGCGGAACGAAAATATACTTCTGTCAAATTTGTCTCTGAACTCATCCTTAACCAACAACGTTATGGATGAGCACAGAGCAAACCATGTCTTGCCTGTGTTTATTTATTTGTATAGACAGCGGGGTCCAGGTGTATTACAAACTAAACAATAAAAACTAAAAGTATAACCAAATAAAATATTAAATAAAAATAAAATTTCCTGGCCAATTAAACCACAAGCAAAACGTTACAAAGAATCATTAAGTGCATTATATTCATAATTATTTAATAATAATACCTTGACTCGGTCACATCAACAAGTAACGTTTAAGAATAGTTAAACTGTGCATTTATATTTAGTGTCGGATTAGTAAAACTGTTGACAAAAGAATCTGGCATAAAAAACCCAAGAATTGAATGAGTGATTTTTCAGATCAATCACTCACTCACTCACTCAAAATTTATATGTATATTTTAAAAGTAAATACAAGACAGAACCTCAGGTGTTTTGACTTTGTCCTGTCTAGTGACAGACTGAACAGACTCTGTTTTGTAGGTAATGAGTTCAAAAGCAATACAGAGTGTGAATGGGTTTGCCTCTCTACTGAGACCTAATGTCAAATAGGCTCTAAAATGTTTTAAGCGTACCTCTAACGTTCAAATGGACGAGCCTGCTAATTCATTATAATTATAGCTTTTCTTAGTTAACATGTGTTCAAATAATCACAGTGATCCGAGCAAGCTGCCATAGTTCACATAATAGATGACGCTTTCACAACAAACAACGCCGTGCAATTATGTTCAGCCAAAATTATAAGATTCAACAAAATGTTCGGTAACAAATATATATGTTCATAAGAAAGACTAGCTGATGAACATCGTAGCTGATCTGATTAGTGTGTTGCGTGCGCTTGTATACCTGCAGGTCGGCGGAGGCGCGATCGTGGTCGTGCGGGTCGGTAGTGTCGGTGGGGTCGCGGGGGTCGCTGGGGTCGTTGGGGGCGGGCCCGCAGCGCGGGTGCCAGATGGCGGCGCCCTGAAGGAACATCTCCTCGCCATCGCCGAAGGGGTCGCCGCACTTGCTGCAGCGAGCGCACGTCGGGTGGAAGTGGTGGTTCTCGCCCGCCTGCAAGCAATTAATTATCATCAATATCTTCTTACCATTCAACCTGATTCTAATGTATTTAAATATGTGTTTCAAACAGAACAATTCTTATAATAAAAACTTTCTTGAATTAGATTCATATAAATATGTTTATATTATAGGGGGACAGACGACACCTGATGGTAAGTGACAACCGCCGTCCATGAACATCTGCAACTCGAGAGTAAGTGCGCTGCCCACCTCTGAGGGTGATGTGGAATGGAATTCTCCATTTCCGCGAGGGAAAAGAAGAAAGAGGAATTAGAGGAGAGGAAAGAGGATATGGGGAGAGTTGGGCCTACGGCAACCTCAATAATCTCGGGGAAATGCAAGTAAGCGTTGCTTCACTAGTTTTCTGTGAGGCCGTGCTATCGCACCGGTCGAGCCGGCCCATTCGCGCCTAAGCATGGCTCTATCGCTGAGATTATTTATTTAAATATACAGTTTTATTCACGTGTGTATTTCGGGGATGCTCGTCTAATTTAGATCAGCTTTTAATAACTGTCGAAATCAGAAACTTTGTAAGTAGCAGATTCGCGTAAATTTATTCGAAGTGATTTCAAAGAACAATCTCTTAACAATTTAATCATTACACAAAATAGAGAATAAATGTACGGGGAATTAATTTTATAACTAACAGTGTACTTAATGTGATATCAATAATATTTATATGTTGGAATGTTAATATTTCAGCAAAATGCATTACATTGTCTTCACATTTTATTTGCGCTTATACAATATGTAACAAGAAAACACAGAATGTCCCCCCAGTTTCTTGCCTATTCTTTTTATAAGATCTACGTATTGCAACAAGCAACTACCTTTAGGACTGTCTTGGTCGGACTGAATGACTTTTTCTTCTGACAATAATAAAACCTATTTTGGTTTAGCTGAAATATACGATTTTAATTTAATTGAAATTCCTGTTCATGACAGATATCACCGGCGTGATACTCACACGTGCGGTACTCAAAACTTTATCTAACCAATGCCCAGGTATTGACGTCGACGTAGATAACGGTGAGAGTTCCCGTTGTGTTACGTCACAACCGTTTGACGTCACAATGCGATGCGTCCGCACTACACAAGTACTGACTAATGTATGCGATTGTTATTGTAATCGCTACATGCAGAGTATTAATAGAACATAGCGGTCCACTGATAGCATATATGTATATAAATTGTCACATTTGGTATATAAGGTTGAATTTTTTGATTATACATAATTGTAACATCTAAAAATAAATATTGTATAATAAAAAAAAGTAATGATCAAGGTGTGCGTACCTGCAGCACCTTCCCGGAGATGTACCGCTGGCAGTAGGCGCAGCGCACGCCGTAGAGGCGCTGGTAGTCGCGCTCGCAGTACGGCACGCCCTCGCGGCCCATGTACTCGCCCTGCAGCACGCAGCCGCACGAGCCGCACGCGAAGCACCACGTGTGCCACTGTCTGCAACAGCCCCTTGTACTCTACTGCACGAGTCGTAGGACGCACTCAAAACTACTCATGCGTCTAACAATTTTTTTATTCCTTATAAAGCTAATATGTACAACGCGATTACATTTATTAGCTGTATCTCGATATGTTACATCCACGTGACACCTCACATGTAGAAAGAAATACATAAATTAAACTATCTGGAATGTAGGGCGTGAGAAAGAAACATTCTACATATGTACATAAACTTGACCCTCCTGCTTGCGCCATCGGGTAATTATTAGGGTAGTTATTGAGTACATAGCGGCGACCTTCAGCGCGGGGCGTCGACCCGAATAGTTAGTAGTTAACAAGTAACTAGCGGCGGGTGTGGGGAGGTTATTTATTGAACGCTCACCTGTCGAGAGCGACGAGCGCCTGCCCTTCTGAGAGTTCTTGGCCGCAGCCGGCACACTCTGCAATAATAAACACAACATTGTCAGTCAGCGCCTACACGTAAACATCACGTTAGGGAACCACCACACGAGTGTGGAACTTACTGAGACCGTGTAGATATTGCTCGATTATATATTTATAGTGAAATAAACAAGATATTACTACAAACACATTCCTGCCCTTCACATTTAGCACTATTATACCAATGGAATATAAAGAAATGGTAGCTGCAAATAATACACGATACTCAAATGGCTGTCTTAACATATTGTTTCCTCCTATCAAAGTATTGAAGTTCTACGATAAACTAATGAGTATGAGACAGTGTGTGCTGTAAGACGAGAAGGCAGGTGGCGAAAGGTCATCGCAAAGGTGCCCAGATCGTGGCTTAGCAACACCCGCGATATCTGATAATTTCACTTCGTTTTTCAACGCCTCAAGTGCATCTGTACCAAATATTTATATGAAGTGAAATTGAAATTGTTGTTTCTAGATGTTAGTAACACTGTAGCTGTTGAAAAAATATGTGTTAGATGATGCGCCATGCTGAGGTGAGCGAATGTGAAAGTATGGCGTGAGGTGACGATGTTAGTGCATCACATATACTCTAACTGGTGCGTGCTGGTGCTGAGCAATAGAAGCGTGTACGTACAAAACTTTATCTCACAGGATGGAACTAGAATTATTCAGAGCCTTATCTGGTTGAAGGAAGTTTTAACTAAATATGTACGATTGCCAACTAAGAAAATCGTGTTTATTCATAGCTATACAGAAATTAAAAAATATTTAGTGTGGTTATAATTTAGTTTGTCGACGTTGCTAAGTTGTACACAGATAGTATCAACCTCTTTTTGTCCTTATGAGAGCACAAGGACTAAAAAAGAATAATTTATTGGCAATTTTATATTATTAGCTCTGTAGGTGCACTCTAAATCCTTTTCCAAGATAAAGCTCACGGGTAATTTAGGATCTACTTCCTAGCGCCTTCTTTCAACTTCACTCTACCTGTATAGCGGCATCCTAGTGGTAGGAGTAATGTAAAAGCGCCATACCTAGTGGAGCCTCACCGTTCTGGTCGTGTGCGTTGTCTGCACGTGAGGACACGTCCCGCACGGGTGAGGCGGGGGAGCCTGGGGAGGTGGGCGAGGTGGGTGACACGGGGGAAGCGTGAGGGGGGGCGGTTCGAGCCGTCTGCCGCTGCGGCACCGACACGCAGCTGCTACACACCACCTCCGCGCCCGTGTATGTTACTTTCTCGCCCGAGGGGAACGCGCGTCTGGAAATAAATAAGATCAACATTAACGTCGTCTCTATATGGTTCTTCCCTCAGCCAGTCTGTGACTACGGCCAATGGAACATGGTCACAAAGAACATGATCCTGTTTTCGTATCGGAAACAATCTCTCATAATAATTAAAGGCATTAAATAAATGACAAAAACATACGCCCATGGACACCCGCAACTCAAGAGTCACAAGTGCGTTGCGGTATATCCATTTTTAAAACCATATTATAATTAGCGCGAGAAATAACTGTACTGTTATCTATTAGACAGTATGTATACAGTCATAAAGTGCTAGATTGACGGCCATAGGCTTGCTTAGTAGTCAGTGGGACCAAATCCTTATTGGTATGTATGTATGAAAAATTACTGTACTGTAGTCGGCAAACATGCCCATAGGATGATGAGTTACTTTGGGCATTTCTTTTAAAATTAAGGAACAGTAAGCGCCTTAATATACTTCTTTGTGACTTTTTAACATGTGCACATACCGATCCAAGACCACAAGTGATTGATACGTATGTAATTGCACTCATCTTTGGCGACACAACAATAGACAGCAATCAATTTTGAGTTCGAATCATCGTCACCATATCCGGACCCTCACAAGTCCGTTTATGTACGGTACGTATGTATACATAATTAGCGGACTATTCACCGTGAACTTTGGGAACTACTTCATGTAGACCATTTGACACTAGAGTGGTCTATAACACTATGAACCATGTTTTAATATCAAATAAAATCGGTCATCGAGGGCACACTACAAGTGTGTCAGTTATCTAGATCTCGCGGCCAAACATTGTTGCACGCTGTGTTGTGCCAAGAGGACGCCCTTGTCCTCACCGAAACTTTACTTTTTTTATACCTGGTTTCAATATTTGAACATTTGTAATTTTTTTCAAACGAGCAGACGAGTCATCTGTAGGTAAGTGATTTTCGCCGCCCATGAACACTTGTAACTCAAGTCACAAGAGTGCTCTCCGCCTTTTAGGGTAGGGGACAGAGGGAAGAGAAAAGAAGGAGGGGGAAGAGGGTTAGGACTCCGGTAACCTCACTCAGTCGGCCCCACAACCGGTTTTCTGTAAGCCGGTGTTAATACTTACGAAGGCTCTCCTACGTTAAAAATTCATCTTTTAATAGAGTTGCCCTCATGTTATCCCAACTACCATGTAAAAATATAAAGCAACCACAATTCAATTAAGCGTCGGTAGCGTGATGGCTGAGGCGTCGGACTTCGGGTCGGGTTGCGGGTTCAAACCCCACCCAGTACACTATCGTCGTAAACCCACCCTTTTTTTTTTTCGTGTGGAAACCCCCTCGGGCCGTCATTCCACCGGGGTTTTCGATAGAACGGTGTGTCGGAATCGAACCGACTAAAACCACACGGTATGCCATGCTGCGCTTAAAATAGGAGGAATCCGGGAACAGCTTTATTAAGACATCCGGACCCCTCCTAGCGTTTGCGGGTAACCTATTTATGTGGCGGCGTCCAGACACACTCGGACGTCACCTCCTCGCGGCTGGCCTGAAGCGGATGGAGGGGAAAACCCGTCCCGACCACCCGCGGCCACACTCAGGGCGGCATAAGGCGCTGGTAGGCGCGTCTCCGCCGCCCGGTTCGCCGTCGCCGGCGGCGAATTAGGTCCGAGTGAAGGTCATCCTCCCGGGCCCGCTCCGCCGCCTCCTTCCGCGAAATGACGTCTTCGCAGATGGTTGCAACCGCGGTAAAATTCCTGTCGCTACTGGCCATGTAGCGAATAACAGCCACCAGCGACAGATCCGCTCCGATGACTGCATCGAGGGCCCGACGCTGCAACGCCCAAGCAGTCCGCAAGCGTATGCCGAGCCGAGTCCTCACTGCAGTCGCAGTGGTGACAGACGAGGCTCATTTCCCTCCTAGCAACCGAGTGCAGGTACTTACCGAAGCAGCCGTGCCCGGAAAGAACCTGCGTCAGTCGGAAGGAAAAGGTCCCGTGCTGCCGCCCGCCCATTCGACAATGACCGGCTGGAGCGCCTCCACGGCGGCAAAGCCAGCACGTGGAGCCTCCAGCCGGGACGACCAACGAACCATTGTGGCTCGGCGTGCGGCCTCACGCCACTCGCGTACCTCTTCGGGCGGGGGCCGCCTGCCGCCCATCGCCCGGAAATCAGCCGTTCGCCGTTTAACAGTGGTAGAGCCATGCTTAGGCACGAATGGGCCGGCTCGACCGGTGCGATACCACGGCCTCACAGAAAACCGGTTGTGAAGTAACGCTTGCGTTGCATTTCCCCGAATTGAGTGAGGTTTCCGGAGGCCCAATTCCCCCTCCCCCCTTTTCTCTCCCCTCATCTCCTTTCTCCTTTTTTCCATTCCGCCAGAGGCGTGCCCTATTCTGGGCGGTCAGAGCCTCCGCCCACACCGGTGCACCGTATAGTGCCATTGACCGGACAACCCCCGTGTACAGCCGTCTTGTTGCGACGCTCTGTCCTCCCAAGTTGGGTAAAAGTCGCCCAAGGGTGGACGCAGCGCCGACCAGCTTCGGAGCAAGCTGCCGAAAGTGCTCGTCGAAGAGCCACCTGCCGTCAAGGATCAGGCCCAGATATTTTATGTGGGCCGAACCGGTACGAGAACTGAGTTGACCATGAGGGAGGCGTCAGGGGGCGGACCACGACGGGGCCCATGGAATAGAAGGGCCTCCGTCTTGTCCAGGGCCACCCACAAGCCCAGCGCCTTGATGCGCCTGACCACCAGTGAGGCTCCTCTGGTGGCCAAACACACCGCCTCCTGAAAGTTCACCCCCCGAGCCGTGACCAAAGTGTCATCAGCGTAACAGATTACGCCCAGCCCGGGGGGAAGTCCCCTCGAAGAGCCCAGTCGTACCCCATGTTCCAAAGGAGCGGTCCAAGGACAGATCCTTGTGGAACACCGCACGACATGGGCCGACGTATCAGATGTCCCTCTCGGTCCTCGTACATGACGGTACGCTCCTCTAAATAGTCTGCCACTAGTCGCCTCAGGTACTGTGACACCCCGTGATAGCGGAGTGCTTCCCTGATGCAACTGAATGGCAGACTATTGAATGCGTTGGCGATGTCCAACGACACCGCCAACAGCACGCCGCCACAGCTCACTGCCTCTTCGGTTACGGCCCTCAGACGCACAGCACCGATCGTCGAACGACCCGTTCGGAAACCGAATTGAGCGTCCGACAAATCGGGGCCGACCTCGTCCAGGTGCCGGACGATGCGGGCAGAGAGAACCCTCTCAAACAGTTTACCCTCCTCATCCAGCAGCACGATGGGTCTGTAGGCCGCGACCGAGTCGGCAGGCCGTCCCGGCTTCCTTAAAAGCACCAGCTTCCCGCTTTGTCGTAAACCCACCCCTAACACAAGCATTTAGCTTAGCTGGGGGGTTAATAAGAATACTATTAATATGTGACCCACGTTGCTAGTATTCTTTTATTTAAAAAAATAACCCTCATTTGAATCGTCCTTCCAAATTGTGGATACAAATACAATAAACCCTTCACTAAATATTCCTATCATTAACTAGCTGCACGCTTCGAACGGGTGATGTAAGGTTTTAAAAATATTTATTTTTATGTATTGCAAACAAATCTTGGCCTGTCAATAACGGACATTACAAAAGAAAAACAATTTGATGCAGCCGTTCGGCAGTAATGCACATACCTATGTACATGTCGGCGATTCATTTTCATTTATATCTAGATAGATGTACAATAGTTTTTACTCGTCCCGTCTGTGAGTTATCCTGTCTAACTTTGGTATTTGCGTTTTATGTATACAACCGATATCCAGGGGCAAATGTATAAGAACAGTACCAGTATGAGTATTAGAAACATGCACAGTAACAGATAATCCTCAACAACACGCACGCTGAACGTACAGAACTAGAATTAGTACTCACTTGCAGCGCGCACAAGTGAAGCATTTTTGATGGTAGGTGTTGCCGAGCGCAGAGACCACCTCCCCCTCCACGTACTGGTCGCAGGCGGCGCAGCGAGTGCCGAAGGCGCGTTGGTAGTCATGCGGGCAGTAATAGTGGCCGTCCTTGCAGAAGAAGCCGCCCTTGGCGAGCGACGCGGAACACGTGCGGCACGTGAAGCAAACCGTGTGGAAGTACTTGTCGGACACCCTCAGCACCTCCCCGCTGCACTTGCCGCCGCACATCGCACATACCACCTTGCCTGCAAAAGGGAAAAATCTATTATAATTGGCGATGAAGAGCAGCAAAGCTTATTTTCGTTATATATTTGGATTATCCGCAGAACTTAGCTTGTCATCCACTATACAAGTACAGCATAACACATGTAATTTTAAGAAGAATTACATATATTATCGTAATTCACCATCTTTTTATAAAAAAATACTCTTGTACGGAAGACCGAAAAAAGACAAATATTCACTTATATACGAATACTCAAACGCCACTGAAATTCATAATAAGTCATCAATTCTTGTGGTATAATCATCATAATCATCAAATATCACGTTTGGGCGAATTATATTGCCAGAACTTGACTTAATGATAACTTGTAATTAAATGTTGCTTCGTTAGTAGGCAGTTAATATTTGAGCAGCAAATGAGATTGATAAAGTTAAAATAAGAAAGATATAAGCGGTCACGGCAGTCCGCATGGTAGAAGCAGTGTCTCCTAATTTGCATGAGATGGCGATAACTGTTGGTCATTTAATTAACCCGAGTACTTCGTGAGGCGCGTGGCCCATTACCGTAATGTATGTTGACAGACGCACTTTGATCGACGCGACATTTAAATTAGGACCATTCAAACGCGATTAGTCGTGTCGGAGCATGATGGCCGGCCAGGGCTGCCTTCTGCCATAAACGAAAAATAATGGAGAAACACAATATATAGCTTTTTTTATTGCGCATACGCGGTCTAAAATAGCTGCGGTAAAAACTGGCGGAGGATAGTCCGTGAGGATTTCCCGAGGGATACCGCGTCTGTATAAAGGTATAAGGTGAAGGGCTGGCGTTAGGCTAAGCATACATCGCAGCATCAAAAAAAGATATATTTTGTCTTTTGTGCCCGTTGGCCCGTGTGTTAGCGTTACGCAGAGTGAAACTAATATTGCACGTGAAACTAAAATGTTTTACTATGTGGACTCCGCGCAACCACTAAGGCACGAACAAAACGTACATAATGATTTGTGGTATCTATAGGCAAAACAAAACCACTAAAAGTTTTTTTTTGTTGGGAAGTTCTCATGTTAGAAACGCCGAATGTACGGACAAAAGAAGTAATGCCCTCACATAGTTTGTCTCATATAAGAATAGTTTAAGTTATTTTGCTCTTAACAAAAATAACTTAAAATAATCTATTCTGAAACAATAAAGAATTAACAGTTGCTTACAATTCAGTTAGTTCAGAGCTCAACTAATTTAACATTAATCTGCTAAGAGTTTAAACATAAAAGTCTGGGACACCGAGTTGCAACCCTAGTAAGGGCGCGATGGGGTCGCCCGTGCGCTCCCTAATGGCTTCCAATAAAATGTCTGTTGTAAGAATGAACGCTAATCGTAGCGGGGTCAATTGTGTGACACGTAGGACGCGCGGGGCGACGCGGCCCGTCCCAGGACATAACTATGCGGACCGATGCACCGGCACGTATACACACTACTGAGCACATAGGTACCAATATAATTCGATCGACATTGGCAGCTTGAATTTCATGGATCCGGTAACTACTATTAATTCATGGCACAATATCATTCAAGATCCTAATATTTTCTCAGGGACCAAACAATCCAATCAAAAGAAATAATGAGACCTTATACATGTGTACACTTAACTGCGGCATCGTCTTTTAATTAAACTGTTAAATACATATTCTTATAAAAAAGTATTCATTTTATAAGCCGATTGGGTATTCATTTTTATCGTAGCAATGTTTAACTTATTATAACCGTCGTTCGCCTATCAAAAAAATATGAGCTGTTTGTTTCATGATAACTTTCCTCCCAACTGGAAAACCAATTTATAACTCAAACAGAATCGGGGAACAACAAAATGTATTTTCACGGATACCGTATATCCTCCTCATTTATTCCGCTGGGTCAAATCTCTCGGTATTCAATCGACTCATTTATTACGAAAAAATAAATATGTAGGGCTAGGCTCTTGTTGGCAATACTCGCGCCAGTCATTTGCAAGTTGAAACGTGTTTGGTCAGCGGGGGCAGACAGTGCTCGGTACGTACGTACATTTATGTAATACACTGGTGCATTCACGTTCACTGATTTAATTAAAATAACACTTCACATTTCACCACGCAGGTCACATGTCAAAACTTAAAACTTAAGATACGAAACCGATAATAATAATAAGCGGAATTTTAATAACTACGAGATAATTACATTGTTCTATGTACCTACTCAACGTGGGTGACAACGTGGGGTCGGCCTGGCTAAAGACTACGAGAAAATCATTTTGGTTACAATTTATTTCAGAACTCTAAAATTCGAAGCTCTTTGCATTTTTAAATCTAGTTCATTAAAAAAAGGAATAGACTAAAACTAAAACTACACATTACTGTGACTAAACTTGTATAAAATATAGGTTGGATACTAATGAATAAAAAGGCGTAAATCCGTTCATTGCCCCCAAAATCGCTTTCTTTGTATATAAACAAAACTCTAAGAATCGAAACGAATAAACTCAAATCTCCGTCTCACATTAAGTTATATGGTGTTGGGCATGATTTCGAATAAATGAGGTGACTTGAACAAATCAGGTGACGGCTGGTAGCCTTGGGGACGGTTTACAGTTTAATTTTAGAAGGGCATAAAGTATTCAGACAACTTTATGAACAAACGCGCGTCCGAAGCGCTTCAAAATTCAGTAAAGCCATAATAAATTATCATCCGATAAAAGCCTCAAAACATATAATTAATAATAGAATACTAAATCATAATAAAAAATGACTCTTGAGTTGCAGGTGTTCAAGAATGGCGGTTGTAACTTACCTTCAGATGACCCGTCCGTTCGCCTGTTCCCTACATTATAAAAGAAGGTCTCGAATACCCGTGTCATTGTACGAGCAAAGTTATATTTCTTGTGCCGTATCAGCTCAGCTCAGCCCATTCATTGGTCATACTGTAAATTTGTCATCATTTGACGTTACCGTGGCTCACAAACATCGTTACTATAATATCAAATATTCAGTTAAATGATTTTTTAATTTTATTTTTTAAACAAGGAACTTAATAAAAACTGTGTTAAATTTGCGATCCAATTATTACGTAAAGCGCCATTAGACGAAGGGGTGCAGTGACGCGTAAGGTAATCGTTCCGTATATGCCTAGTCGTGCGGTCGTTTCGATGCGTTTATCGCGCGACAATTGAACGTGGGACGTTAGACATGCAAATGATGTCATATTACTCCTCATATGTGGCACAAGGATCTTTTCAGTAGGTGTTATATCTATTTGGTGAACATCTTCCGTTATACATGTATATTGTATTACAACGAATCTAGTCACATTTATTGACTAAAATGTTCTAATGTCGTAGAAGATTTTATGACACTTATTTACATATAATGGTTATAACAACAAGTGGTCTGGAATGCATCTGGGAGGGCACGAGCGAGGCACATCTGCGATGCGTTACTGGCGCTCGCACACGCAGTCTAGTCGCGCGCACATCCTCCGCCTGCAGTCTTAATTAGTGCGATCTGATCGAATACATACAAAATCCCCGTAAATTAACAAAGCGTCCGTTTTACTAACAGTTTTCTCGATTCACAGCAAATAGGGCTGTCTTTATTTATGCCATTGTTTTTCTGTCTGAAAATATAGAATTGTTATCGTATTTTCTGTTATTTGATATTTCATGCACCTTTTAATTTATGAAAAGTATAACAGTCAAAAAATCGTTCCATGCACTGTAACAAACCCAGGTCAAAATGAGTTATTTTTTTCTTTTCCATAAACAAATATCAACCGCTAACGGATAAGAGCATCCGGCCAGTAACAAGCTCACCCAATATTACTAACACTTAACACTACAAGAATCCTAAATGTGAGAACAATGTTACGTGTCTTATTCCAGTTGTTGGAAACAGGTACAACATTAGTTTGACTCTGTTCTTCATGTTCGCTATTCTACCTTCAAGTACTTTCAGTGTCTTTTGTAACTTTATTAATTCTCTTCCTAAGAACTCTCAACAAAAGAGAAAGAGCCTACATATGTAAGTATCATATATGATACATGTGAGACATGTAAGATACATGTAAGATATCTAATAAAAAAAAAGAAAATCTAAAACTATTAGTAAAAGACATCAACCATACTCGTAAATTGCTATCCTAGAACCTTTATGTGGTACAAGGATGCTTCATTCTGACAAAACCGTTTATATGGAACTCGGTACATGATAGTGTGGATAGTAAAGGTGGAGGCGGCTAAATATAGCAACGGAGCAGCTGGCACATCGCCAGGTGCTGGAATGGTATTCCAGCACGTGCCGCAGAGGGACGCTTTATTGAGATAGGTTATCTGTGTACTCGTATGTGTGCTGAGATTAGGTACTTAAATTTTCAGGTAGTTCATCGTATCCTAGTGAATCGTCTCAGGAGCTGACTGACTGACTGAGACTGACTTATTAAATAGCTGTCCCGAGTCTGGGTGGTGCCCGAGTGTGTTCAGGTAATGGAGGGAAGTGTTGGAGTCTAATATGTTAAAAGTAAAAAAAAAATCCGTACCAACACTGAATAAGTCGGGATTGCTTAATTTATAGGGTGAATAAATTTGTGAGTCGCTCTTTTTTACGGCATACACTAAACTAACTTAAAAATAGAATAGATAGAATTAACAGATAAATAAAACGTAAACCTAAAAATGGATCCCCTGAAAAGTATGCCTTTTCGACTTGTTAACTATTCAAGCCTGGTACGGAAATAGTTTAAGGTGTTTAATTATTTTACGTTAACCGCTAGGTGTAGATAACTCTTACGTAAGAGTAGATACACGCGCGAATAATGTTGGAATGCGACATGGACATAGACACTCGGTGCTAGAGTGCGTGTTTGAGCGACTGGGGCATGGGGCGCGGGGCGCGGGGCGCGGGGCGCGGGGAGCGGGACGCGAGGTGTGGCCCAATGTTCTGATTAACCTTAATAACTTTAATGTAACTCGTGATTGCCTATTGTCTCTACTAGGTACGCTTATTGGGTGTAGCAGCGAACAACATTTTCGCTTTCGTACACTGAAAGAACAGTAAGAAGTCTCACTCCCAGGTTTTGAACCTGGACTCCTCTTAGTTTCGAGACTAGCTAGCTGTTAACGTTATTGCCGATGTTCGCTTTAGGTCCTGCGAATTATTATAATTAATTATTATTTTTTTTAACTGAGCGAAGTAGTAGTGAGAAACATTTTATTTTGAACAGTTATGAATTGTGAAGTTTGACTGTCTCGTTAGTTCCGTGACTATAACAAGATTCTGAGCTCGAACCCCAGGGTTTTACGAATTACTCTGGCTCAATCGTAGCACAGTTTAGTAATGTGCCCAATAAGTGAAACGAGGCTCGACCCTTATTATGTGGAATCGATTAATAAAATATGGGTTTAGTTGCAACACCGGTCCATCTCCTAACTTTACATTAATTTTATTCTCAACAATAGAGCAACAGATGCCAATTTAAAAATAATTTTATGTGGCTTAATTGAGTTAATTCGTGTGAAGTGTAATAAAACATGGTTGATGGGTATACGAGTCGATTGTTTAATTGAATTAGATGGCCTCACCGATACACCGGCCAGGCGCCGCGGAAGGCGGACAGAAGCCATTACGATAAATTAGTACATCGCTGGTGTTGTACACCGACTTAAGAAGAAATACGAAAGGGGTATTAGGTTATGGGACATAATAGGGTGGGATAGAGATAAGAATATTAAAAACACCGAAATCTTCCGAGTGTTTGGAAGAGACTAGAAAGTATGATTAGCATTAATGTATTGACTAATCGATACACTTACACATATCTATAATCACATTTATAATCACAAATCCTTTACTGTTGAAGCCGCACGCCTTTGGAATGCACTACCACTATCTATTAAACAAGCGCGAACTTTAGCATCATTCAAAAAAATGGTAATGCAACATTATCTGTTAGAATAATCCAGCACATCAATCATATATAAATTTTTAATTTATTATAGATATAATTAGGTAATCTATGTAAATGTTTAAGTATAGAGGTATATATATCTTGTTTATATTTATATATATATATGTATGTATGTATGATACACCTAATAAACGTCATTATATCTATGCAATCCATGAAGCTCCACTTTATATTTTTACATCAAAACCCACGTCTTTCATCACGTTCCTGTCCATCCTAAGGTTGCCTGGAAGATATTGCTTCTTAGCGATAAGGCCGCCCATTGTGCATTTCTTGTTCTTTTATATTATTCTGTTTCTGTGTATTTGTTTGGTGTACAATAAAGAATATATTATTATTATTTTTTTTTTTTTTTTTTATACTATAGGGGGACAGACGAACAGACGGGTCACCTGATGGTAAGTGACACTGCCGTCCATGGACACTTGCAACTCAAGTGCGCTGCCCGCCTTTGAGGGTGATGAGGGATGGGGAATGCAGGGAGTGGAAAGAAGAGAGGAGGGATGAGGAGATGGTAAAAAGGAGAAAGGAGAAGAGGAGAGAGAAAAGGGGGGAGGGGGAATTGGGCCTCCGGAAACCTCACTCAATTCGGGGAAATGCAACGCAAGCGTTACTTCACAAACGGTTTTCTGTGAGAGGTGGTATCGCACCGGTCGAGCCGGCCCATTCGTGCCTAAGCATGGCTCTACCACTGTTCACATAATAATACATAAAGAGTTTCTCAGTCCTTAGGGGTCATTCAAGTCTTGATGCAATGAGCAATACGGGGGGCGTTTTGTTTATCACTTGTGTAGTGGGCTTATATTTTCCAATAAAAGGCTTAGAAAAAAAAACTTAAATAAAAACCAAATATAAGATAAACAAAGAGTTGTTGTGTTTTCAAACATCGCAGGTATGTATAGTGATGTAATAGCACAAAAACTCGTCTATGGTAACCGCTAACGCGCTGCGGCGGTGAGTCAGCGGACAAACACCTCGAGAGAGCCCAGCCGCAGCCGCAGGTGACTACACGTGTATCGGTTACTAACTTTAACCAGTGTAACCCACGACCATCACCAATAACATGAACAAGAAAATACGTATACTTTAAAACAGTTATATACAAAGTATTCATAACCTCAAGCTTATATATGGAACCGTAGACGATAAAGAATAATGTCATTTTATATCGAACTGAATTAGTAAATTGTAATAAAATTCCTTCTCAGCAAGAGATTCCTCGCAATTGCTTAAAAGATAAAATAAAAAGGTTCTAAAAAAGGTAATGGTTTTTTATTGCTCTGGCTTTAGGTCAACACTTGGATCAACAACACTCCGCATATAACACCCACGTAGTATGTGTAATCATTCATTTAAAACCACGTATTACTCTCGTCACTTTTAACACAAAAATAAGTTGTTGTTCCTTTTTATTTGATTTCCATATTCATTAATAGCTCAATAATTAATTCAAAGTGACATCTAATGTGACAGCTAGTGCCCCATTACAACAGTCAGTGGCTTGCGCCCATAAGTGTGCAAGACATTATCAAAAATGCCCATATGTATCTATTATAAAGTCTCCACTGAGCGTCTTTGGCAAAGATGTGTGGTGTTCCTCAAGGTATCTCAATGCTCTTGGTGGAAATGACGCGCTCAACTACCTTCACTAATAAAATACAGCGGTCTCTGCTTTTGAGACGATGAAACTGGCGGCAACAAATATTGTACTGATACCCGACACCGATGACGGCCAGCCAACATGATTTAACAAGGTTATGGTTATTAGTCGATTTTATTTTCAAATTCAATCACTGATTTAAGTACCTGTAAAAACATCACTATTGTCGGAATATTTTAAGTAAAGAACATGTAAAATAATATAAAGCAACACAGTGACATAGGTCACTCCGACTATTAAAACGATTGAAATGACACCTCATTATTAAAATCGGCCCAGCTGTTCAGGCTGTAGGACTACTACAACTGTATGACGGTTACAGGTTATATACCTGTAATGTAACTTGTACCTTGTGTATGGTGTAGGGTAAGTTGGAAAGCTTTCGTTACGTAAGTTAGCGAATTACGCGCAATGACCACACCGTGAGTGATAAGTTATGTTATGACTCTTACTATTGCAACACGAACATTATTCAACTGTGTCAGCGTGTTCAGCCGGTGTATAAGAAAGTGCGTATTATAATGGACTAGGGACCAGTTTCCTTAAGCAGACTACGGTGTAAACCCCTTCGAGTTGTACGTAATAATATAACCGAATAGTAATAAAAATCCTTTTATAGTATACAAAGCCTGCATGAATCTGTGTAACAAATAGAAACAAACAACAAACAGAGTATTGGGTGTACTTATCTACTTTATTGTTGAAGAACATCTAACATATAATTATATCACAGTCAGACCCTTAGTGAGTAGTGATCTTGATCAATAATAAATGTGTACGGTGTTATTCACGTGCGTGGTTAGCCTGGTCTAAGGCATGTAATTAGTGGGGCTTCCCAAAGAACCCACGTGACGTACAACTACTCACATTGCTGGTCAGTAGTGGGGTCCTATTTGTAATCGCAACAGCTGTGGATAATATGCTGATGGATGGCCAGCGTGTTGCGACTGCTACCTTCCTACATAGGTTCGACATAAATCAATGTCCTATATTCCAGATTCCTAGTCCTACATTCAAGATTAACCAGTGCGACTACCACTTACACGTACACGTACACGGACGCATACGATATGTATAAATAATAAGTGATACAAAACAAAAATAACTTGTACGAGGGAAGGGAAAGCAATTAAGTAATAAAAAATACAGTACAGTACCTACATATATGACGCCACCTACTAGTTTTCAAGTCTGGATAGTCATTCTAAGGTATTATTTCGCCTCTTGCAAAAGAGGTGGCCAAGGTCTGCAGGGTTCCTGGAAGCATCCCTCCCAGGATATGCCCAGGTCCCTTGCAATAGACTCTCTAGTGACGGAACACCGTCTGGTTTTAGTCGGTTCGTGTCCGACATACAACTTCACCGTCAACTCCGTTGAGGTGCCGACCCGTGGGTCTCCACAATATATACTCCATAAATATTTTCACATATAACTACTATTTTATAATATTTTTTTACCACAAACCCTACAGAAGATACCAACTTACGGACGATTGAGGGGTATTTTTCCTTCGTAAAACTTAATATTTGAAGCTTTTATGTCTGAAATGAGGAGACATTTAGTTACCAAACACCATTTAGTTACAAAACCTAATACATTATGAATTTAAATTTAATATTAATAACAAACTAGTCCCAACAGTCATTTAAGTAGGCATTGCTTTTAAGAACTACCTGCTCCTGCAGAATCATTTTTGAAGGAAAGTTTAGACAGGACAGACAGTAAATTTAAGTATCAACATCACATCTCCTGGAAATAGCTAAAGCTTTTAATACTGATTAAAAGAAAAACAATCGACTTTTGTTTGAAATTATGTAATCATTACCAAACATGTGATAACATAACTGTTGTTGTAAATCATGGTGTATTACCTGATCTTATAAAATGTAGTAAATTAATTCCTAATGCATACGATTCACTACTCCAAATGTTAAACAGGTAAAAATTACGATAACTATTAAAGAAGATGATAGTGGACACGGCAAAATTAGTATGCTTTTCTTATTTACATAACATAATGTCGTCTGGTATGTTACTGTGTTATGGGCAATGCCTCTGATATTAAGTCTGTCCTAGTGCTGTAGAAGAGGGCTATACGAGCAATTTATAATTTAGATAGTCGTTATTTGCTAAGGCAGAAATTCAAAGAAATAAACATAATGACGGTGGCGTGTCAGTGTATCTATAAAAAATAAAGGTCAGTTTATTAAAAAAATATAAACAATCTTATAAAAGGTAATAAACACAAAGTTGTACACAAAATGTTGAAATAACTATTAGGTGATTAAAAGTGACCATAAGTTTGTTGACTCAACATTTTGGAAACGGGCGCGGGCGGTTGTAGATCAACACAGGCAGTTACTTCATTATTTAACCTTTTTAATATCAAATTCGACAATGCAACATATAGTTGCAGTGATATTGTGTGTATTGATTGATCTATAATTTTAAATGTATTTAAAAAAAGACGTTGTTAAGCAATTTTATGAATTGAAAATTAATTTAATTTAAATTGATCAGGTAGAAAAAGACGTATACTATGACAAACTCTAATATAGTAACTCAAGACAAACATGTGTTACGTAGTCAGTAGCTAAGCAATAGAGAGAAAACATCAAAGTACCGCACTATAACCAGAACAAATTGGCAATCAAATACTAATGAAGTTATTACGTAGATGGACGATAAGCAATCAATAAAAGTCGTGTGTGTCTTGAGATCCAACGCTACCGGGCCCCGGTGCAGAAGATCACACATCTGGTAACACAATGATATCAGATCGATGAAAGATACCGCGAGCGGTACATTTATCGTCCATCAGATATCAACATCCTGTTACAATTTTGCAGAATAGCTGAATGACGTCTAACAAAGCCTGTTTTGCAAAGAGAGCTCCAGAGCAGTGAGCTGGTGAATTATCGCTTCCGTCAGAAATAAATCATCCCACAGTTTGTAATGTTGTAAGTGTCACAGTTCACTTACTTATTTTAGATTTTAAAACTAATAAAGAAAAACAGTCACACAAATGCTATAAATAGCTTTAAAGCGTTTGCCTTCCCATGTGGCAATCAAATATTCAAAGTTCCGTTTTTGGAATGTCGCCCCTATTTGGACTTGTCATTTCCTTCTCGAGTACAAGTTATTTGATTGCAGACTTGATTCGTTCAGCACCGGCTTGTGAGAGGAATTCTAATATGGATACATTAGTCACAGGAGATGACGAAATATATCGAATTGAAGTACGACTCGCCAACGTGTGATTTTAGATTTTATCACTGCACATTTAGTTATGAAGCACTAGTGATATTAGGCACAGAATGAAAAGTTGCTAATTAGTTAAATATTGTGAGAAGCTGTCAAAGTTGCAGCTGTAACTGGAAAATAGATGACACAAGGATGGGGAAGTACAATCACAGAGTAAGTGGTCCATATTTACAGTGAAGACTATTTATATTTACAGGGAAGACAGGAGAGATTTCTAAACGTTGGAAATAGGCTGAGCCACGGCTTGTTGTATTTGATAAATGCAAACTGAAATGAATAGAACTATGAAGTTAGTTATTGTGTGTTAGCGACTGTTTACGAAGAACTATATAGTGAATGTAGGTTAGGTAGGATTTAATTCTTCCTTCAATAAAACACTTCTTATTTGTTTTGAATCATGAAGCTTACTAAACATCTTATCTTATATATAAAATATCCGTGTCACAGTGTTGGTTACCGTGCTCCTCCGAAACGGCTGGACGGATTTTTATGAAATTTTGTGTGCATGTCTGGTAAGTCTGAGAATCGGCCAACATCTATTTTTTATCTACAATTTCTTTTTTTTTTTGACAAAATATTTGTTTACACCAAACATTAAGTTTAAAACGTTACTAATGCTTACGAAGTCGCGGACAACAGCTAGTAAATGTATAAAAACAAAGTCGCCAACTTTTGACTCCGACGAATAGTAGTAGAAATGACGACGCGGCGGCGCATCGTAGCTATAGGGAAAAGTAGGTATGTCCTTACTTTATGTAATTTAATTATTTGTGGGAATTATGAATAAATTACCCGGTGCAATAATGTTTTCTGATTGATTCGTCGAGCAAATCAATAAGTACATTTGTACCTATCCACTTTATTTACTTAACACCACCTTTGTTCAGCTGGTTAACAAATTTATTAATACAAAGAGATTTATGGACATACCGTGAGCACCTTTTCTTTCTTTTTTTATTGAGAACGGTAAAATCAGCTGGGTTAGCCGTGTTATGAAGTGAATACTAGAGTAAAATGAATGGGTCGTCAAAACTTCATCAGCCCATCATTAATGTATGTGTACACACAAATACAAATGTAGTGTAAGTAATATGATTGATGATTTGTTTATTTGTAGAAAAAAGGTCAAGAATCAGATCGACATGTGATAACATTTTGTAGAAATACATTAAATAAAATAACATATCTCGTTCATTTGAAAGCCATTGTAGAGTCAGGTGTCTGATACGTGTACCTGGTATACGTAACACAGGTCAATTATGAATAAACAAGTATATGTTTAATATATATAATATATTTTGCTGTATTAGTGCATATCATGGGCAAGAATATGCACATGTGTATATTCTTGTCAAAGAATCTTTTACAATATGTAGAAACTTTAATAAGCAAAACGCAGGTGTTTTATACACTTCTGCGTACCCTTTTAAGGACTACAGGAGTGAGGGTATGCATGTACATACATTATTATAAAAAGAAATTGTCTATTTAACTCACGTTCCAGGACAATCGGTATTTTTGCACGGATAAAGCATAGACTGATAGTTATGTAAATGCGGGCAAACTACCGAACTCGAAACTCCGATGAGCATTACTTGTGTAGACTAAACAAAACTTATTTTATTATTATGAGTGACGTCTGTAGACAGATCTGAAAGTTAACGATTTGATCGGGCCGATGGCGTGACGAGATTGCAAAGAACATTTAAGTGGAGGCTGGTGGCCAAACCTTCACTTATCTCTTTTGTTATTCTTAAATTATGACCGTGAGGTACTTTCGCTGGCGGCGTGCACGTCAGCCACTCATCTCTTGACCTCCACGATCCACGTAAGACGAAATTCAGCAATAAGGCGCCTGACTCAGAGCACCGTAGAACGTGACATGTTATTAGGGTTACTTAATGTAAAATTGACGATGATTGAAAATTTATATTAGTTAGGACCGTCCTAAATATACATTGTATGTATATATGCATATAACTAATTAGTATATGTAATACTTATAAACTTTTGTTTGTTTTTATGATGCCCGAACATTCCAGAACAAAAATGTTTTTGGGAATTACCGCGATCACATATTCGGTAGGTATGAAAGCCGATCAATTTCCTGTCTTTCGACTATGCTAATTTTTTTGTTTTAAATGCAATATTCTCATGTCTTACAAGAATAAGGAAAAAAAAATTGTAGATTTAAGATATTCGAATTCATTCCTACACCTACCCTACCCACCTAGTTTGTTGAGAAGGTCTGCATTCAGGTCAAAATAACACACATCGCCATAATCAATCATGGGAACAATTAGTTAATATATAATTAGTCAGCATATAAATAATTGTTAATATATAATATGATGGAAGCATTAGGTATTTTCAATGATTTCTCTAAACAATTTTATGACCAATAAAACAAACGCTAAACTGAATGCGTGACAATCACATCCGCCACAGTTCATGCAAATAATCGTGTTAGTACGGGGTAACGTACATTACGTCGTGGCATACAACACTGTGTATGAAACTCATACCCACCAGTGCACTTGGTTCCAAAATAAACCTAGTTCAAGGTGAACTGGGACAATAAACCCTGGGATTGGGCCGCGGCCGCCATCTTCCAGCGGACACGGTCGTCAATCATGATGTGCGTGGATGAGAGATGTTCGTGACAAATGATCGTGTCTATCAATCTACTTTCTCTCGGCTACTCATCAAAGTATACACGTCATAGAACAGACGGATGTAAGACTAAGAGAGAGATCGAATATTATTGACTTTTAAAAATAGTAGATAACAGCCACCAATGGCGCCCATCATGATAAATTTAAAGGCTCATTCATAACTGTTAAGGGGTTATTCCTTTCACCATCAGCTCAGCAACATGAGACGCAAATATCGTTATAGCTTTAGAATGTATAGAAAAGAACCTTGTTAGTGCCTATAAAATTTGAGGGTTTCCCTCGATTTTCGTCAATCAGACCCCAGAAATCCACCAATATACATAAACTTCCAACTCTGTTTTCCTGTACATACATATCTATGAACATTTCCAGGAATATCAATAATCTGTTAGCATCGAATCTAATCTCTTATTTTTGTTTACTTTATGTACATTTAGAACTAGAATACAAACAATTGCCAAGCCTAATGCGCTGCTGGAATTCTGTTGGCTGAATTTCTGTTTCTGTTTTTTCATTGGGTTCTCCCAATGAAAAAACTTGAATGTCGCTCTCTCTGTATTGATAGTTTATAAACAACTTGGACAGTATCTACAGAGAAGATTTACGGGCGCATGGCACCAAGAAGAATTGTTTTCATCACATACGCCGCTGACAATCAAATTAAGAAAAGTAAGAAGTAAATGTTTACTGGATAGGAGTATGATTTTATAAGAATAATAAGATTGTGATAGAGGACCGACACAGCGGAGCATACTTGTTATAGAAGAGACATGTGGCAAGTATTAATTTTTAATCAAGAAAGGTTATGTATAGGCCACTGGCCTATAGGGCTCAGTATTCGCGTAGCAACTATTTGTTGATTAGTGAGACCGTCCTCACATGATATTGATGTACTCTATCTGTATATCATAAACTTCGAATAAAACTAGTTTTGAGCACACAATTGCTCATGTCTGATTAGTGGTCGTACATTGGTGAGATCAGACCTAGTCAGTGGTAATTGTCGAGGCCCAATTCCAGGAAGTAGGGCGTGCAGATGGTTTCAACTTACTTCATCAGTTAGAAATAGCTACATCAAACGTTATTCGAGGAACGTCCAAAGTCCACCACATGACTGACAATATTAGGGCAAACTTTCCAAATAACATAATGGCTGTTCAATGTGATTAGCTATGTTTATAATATCATTTCTTCCTTTCTTTTAAGGACAACACACATTAGGAAGGATTCCTTTTCGCGGTGGCGTTCACAAACATACAAACAAACTCAATATAAATATTTATGAATTATGCAATTTTAGTCCCGTGTTGGAATCGAACCCCTAGACTCTAGACCAACAGGCCAGCCACTTCAATATTACGAGACTATTTTAAAGTTTCAATGTTTCTAACTTTGATCATGTAATTATGGATTTATCATGCTAATTTTTGTTTTTTATGCGATAGGGGGCAAACGAGCAGACGGGTCACCTGATGGTAAGTGACTATTGCCGCCCATGGACACCCGCAACTCAAGAGTCACAAGTGCGTTGCCGGCCTTTTAGGTAGGAGTACGCTCTTTTCTTGAAGGTTTGAAGGTCGTATCGGTTCGGAAATACGGCAGGCGACAATTTGTTCCATAAGCTGAAAAGCTTCTGGAGAAGCGCACAGTGGTGGAGTGCCAATCATCAAGATGATGGGGATGGATTATTTGTCGCGTAGGACGATGGCGGAAACCTGCATTCCTGTGAACACTCCCCATGATAAAAGCGATAGAGGATGCAGAATGAAGCTACATCTCCACGCAACGCCAAGGTGTCAAGCAACTCAAGAAATAGTACTTAATGTGAACATTTAAAAAAGGGTGTGGTATATCGTCTATCGGCCTTATCAAACATGTAGTGATTACTTACTACATATTTGAATAAAATAACTATACGTTTAGAAATTACTTGTCATTTGGCACATTTCACTGCTCTACGTATTAGTGGTAGTGACAGGTCGTCGTGTCAAGAGTGACGCGATGTGTCTCAACTACAAAGTGATGTGCCGTGTGACAAGCCGCTGATAAGGTAGCGCGAGGTTGTCACCGTGACACCCACGCGCCCACAACACCACTAATGCAGCAGCAGGCTATTAACTACCTTTTTTTATTAGAGACAACTTCCGCTTTACGAATAATCCCTATGTCGAGGGATACTTTACAAACATTCATAAACCCGACACAAATAACACGCAGACTCGGGACACCTAATTGTGGATCACACTAATTTTTGTCCCGTGTGGGAATCGAACCCACGACCTCAAGCTCAGCAGTCAGGGTCCCTTACCACTAGACCAACAGGCCAATCAAAACTACCATATATAAGCATTATGATAATAAAATTAAAGAAGTCATTCGTATTACTCTTAATGATTTTCTGCAATGGGGTTGTAATGAGAATGTTATCTTAAAGTAGTTTCCAGTTTCTATTTTGACACAAGTAAAGTTCATTAATATTAGTTACAGATGATCACCGAGATCACCTCACTTTCACTATCACTATACTGTCTGAAACTAATTTTATAAATTGTTGGTATATACCTATATACTAACACAATCACTTTAGTAACTCTTCACAAATGAAAGGCTAATTAACGTAATTAAAACAATCAAAACACAGGGAACCGCTATAAAAGAATACGAGTTCCAAAAATCTTTAGAGGGGAGACGTGAACTCATGTAAATTATTTATGTGGTAAAGGGTCGAGTCCACCAGTCAGATGTGGACAAAGCTATAGCAACATGGGGTACTGGCAACCTTAGGGAGCCTCTGACGTCGGCCCCTATCGCAGGATGAGAATAATTTGTGGCTCGGCCTCGCTCCCACATTTGATGCAGGAGTGCGTAATGAGCACACGGATCAAGCGCTTATTCCGCTGTACATGGCGCCTCTGCTAAACAATACAAACATCACCTAAATATCAATAAACGATAACCGAGTCTTGACTTCCGTTTGATGACCAAAACAGAAAGCCAATATCAAACTTTACAGCCCACGGTAGTCATCTATACGAAGAAAACACATTGTACTTACTAAGTTATCAATGAAATCGAAATGATTAGAAATATTTGATTTGATAAGCACTCAGTCATGTGTAAAATCTGTCAGGTGTTGGGTAGATTTAAGAACTACGGCTCCCGTACAGCAACACAGTTATGTGAACACGGAACGCCACTGTTTGCTCGCTTCCTGAATCAAATCGGCAATATATTTAGAGAGCGAACTGGACCAACTACTAACAACCATTATAGGAAGTTCGCCCACCGACTTGTTTAAACAAACGCCAAGTAAACAATCAACTATGCGTATTTGTTGGAGCTGCCTGTTGCATAAATATCTCAAACATCAGCTCTACAACAGTTGACGTAATCCAACATGGGCCAACCGCACATGTACAATTAAATTTCATTGAAATGCTCACTACCAGTCACTACGTTTAAATAAATTCATTTATTTTGTAGGCGATTAGAATCCGTGTTCAATTAAAGTGGTAAATAGGACAAGTTCTCTCATACTATTTCCTCTACAAAACGCAGCTTTCCTGCAATACACAATTTAAGTAATCAGTCTCAAGTAATGGCAGCATGATTATTTGGGTTTTGTGGTAAGCACAATTACGAGCGAAGTTAGTGTCTGTGTTAGTGGCTGTTAGGCTTTCTCCGAACTACGGGAATTGATGAGAAAGTAGCCGACACCCAGCAAGGAAAGATGCGAGTAGGCGTTTAAGAACCAACTTTATAGAGCACTTAACTCACACTAATCCAGTATAAATTGAATAGTTCAAAATATTAAACCACTGCGAAACAGTACCGTTCTGAACACGAGAGAAGAGATATTGAAACCTAAGATGTCACTTAGTCTCTGAACCACGGATACGGTTACGGTCGCTAACCGCAGTTCCTCGGTGAGCGTGGGAGACGCGCATTGAATGAAACAGCCACCAGATTAACCCTTAAAATATCCCTGGATAATTGGTAACCTTGCTTTTTTCGGTAAAAAAAAAAACAGATGTCGCATAATAGGAAAGTTCAGAAAAGACCTCTAATATTATATTTAAAATAATATATACATACATACATAAACGATCTATTAAAAAAACATGAACATGATATTACAAAGCGATTCCTCATGACTAAGCATACACAATACTTTGTCAATTCTATTACTACTGCTCTGAACTCAGCCACTAGTTGTGTATGTATTCCAATGTTTATGAACATAATTTGAGTGTTTGTTTACTCGCATGTTTTATACAGATCAGAAATTTCGAGAAGATTAGACCTACATGAGAAGTCATTACTAGAAAATTAGGTTGCGCTGTGTCATTATCATTACTAGCATGCAATCTATGGATCTAATTATTTTTTACTTGGCTAAAAAAGAGGCATTCAAGTGTTCAAAGGTCAGAAATTCTATACTCTAAATGTGGTTGCTATATTTTTTGTATCGCATGGGCTTCGTGCCCAATGTAGATGACTTGAGTGGAGGCACAGCTTTAATCGTTCATTTGGAGGCTTGCCAGTACGATATACAGGAATGTGTAACTAATGTAGTATGCAATTACAAACATCTTTTACGAATTATTGTAGGTACATTAAAACATTCCAACGAGTGAGATCGTCTATTGTACGGGTAATCAAGGCGAACACAATCAATAACGCGCCGGTTCCGTACTTGACAACGACATCCTATGCTGAGCTTTCTAAAGCTACCTGTGAATACATACATTGCGGGGCGTGAATTAACATTAGCCATTTTCGTGGGCGGCGAGGGACGATGGAGGTCGAAAAAGTGGATATAGAAAGCGAAATACCAGCACGTGTTAAATGCAATCTAAGTTGCGAACTTACATTAGCGTCGACTTTCACTGCAGTTGTTTTAATAATGATAAATAGTGTTTCTCGTCGAGTCATAATGAGTGAAGAAGACGGGAGCCC
Source organism: Tyria jacobaeae (assembly GCA_947561695.1). Classification (NCBI taxonomy): domain Eukaryota; kingdom Metazoa; phylum Arthropoda; class Insecta; order Lepidoptera; family Erebidae; genus Tyria; species Tyria jacobaeae. The sequence continues at coordinate 14,515,973 of OX387231.1, read as the reverse complement.
GCACCGCACCAGAACTAATAAGGTCCTTCTATATCTTCTGCAAATTGGTAATTAGTTCGTATGCGCACCAACGACTTCCTTGAAACAAAGAACCACCGCAAGGCGTAAACACTTTTGGTGCAGTTCAAAAGCGAAAAATAATGAGCTTGTCTAGCAGCAGCAGTCGCTCCAAAAAAAATATATTTCATTTGTTTCAGATAAGTGAATAGATTTGCTTTCCTTTCCTTAGTAAACATATATTATTTAGCATAAAAATGACCACATTAGCGTTGGCAACGATACTCACACGGTCCCCACGACCACCAAATAAGATTCATTGTAGGACAATTAATGTTCTAAATCGATATCCCGCATCACAAAATAATATTTGATACATTGCCACCGATTTTACGTTGTACTCAAAAGAATTATAAGAACAAATAAATATGAAAGATACTATCTCTAGCCATTTCTGGATCATCGCGGAACTGCTTAGAACAAACAGACAAAATTTTCATTCACTACAGAATGATTTCCGCACGTATTTACCTTATTACCTCATAGATTCAATGACGCCCTTATCTTAATTACGTCCTTTGCATGTCTTACCTGGAACAAACAAACAATACGCTATATTTAGACTTCCGCAATTTTTACTTAAGTACATCTAACTGCCGCCATCGTAGTAGATGTCTGAACACAGTAAAGATATTCCAACCAAATATCATTCAATTGTAACATGTACAAAGTATTTAAGTGGTGTAGTGTGTAAAAAAAATATCATGTACGTAAGAAAAAATCTACATCTTTTTAATAAAATAAGTGATAAAATACACTTTGTAAACAAGCTTATTACAAATTAGAGGATTATATCCAAGATAAGAACGCTTGGAAACTTGCTGGTCCTGCTCCGTAGGACAATTTTGAGTCTAGACAAAATCAAATATTTTGTAACATTGTTTTACACGATTAGTTTAACCCACACACTGACTTAAGACTTGTTAATATTCTCTGTATCTATGTAAATCGTATACTACTTTTACTATGTTTGTTAATGTGTGAGCACCATGTATCTATCATAAAAAAAAAATATCTGTCTTTGCTTCGATTTAATTCTTTTTACCTGTTTCGGTATAGTGATATTGTTCTGGGTGCATCGTTTTCACAACTTAATTTTAATAATATATAATCATCGTATGTAAACAAAACATTTTAAAAGAGTAACGGTGGAGTTTCTTGGCCATTCTTCTCCATACGAAACTACATTTTGGAATGGGCGACTAGAATCAATTCTATTTAAATGTAAATGTAGACGTTCGAAAATGCCTTTGAAATAAATGCTTTGTCACGGCGGTTGTCACTAACCAGTATTAAAAAATTATGTTAACTGTAAGTTAATATTTTCCTACACTTAGGGTCTTACTATTTACTATTACTGTTTAAAAAAGTCTCCCGATCTCTTAAAATAAACATGATATTTAAAGCGTTGTTAGAACAGATTTAAAAAAATAAAGAAATAAAATCTACATAATTATTTAAAAACTATGTAAAGTATTAACGTAGAGAGGACACAGTTCAAGGTCTTTCTAAGACGCGCCACACGTGAGTTGATACCGCTCATTTAAAATAACAAAAACAAAAGCGGCCATAGAATAAGATTTTAAAACGTGACCTTTGTCAGCGCCACGTGTCGCATTGTAACCTTTACGAATTTTATGTTTATTAATACAGTGGAAAAAAGTTAGATTGAAAAACATACAATAGCTATCTATCACGACCAAGTAAGTGTAAGAGTTCCAGTTTGCAATCACACATTCGAACACCGAGGTCCTTACCACATGCCCTATTAAAATTATTCGATACACCACTGTTGGGCATTTATAAGTTCCATTACAACATTATATCGAATGTAAATAATGGCAAATGCCAAAACGTTTAATCGTGGAGAAAGTTGATTGTTTCTTTATAGTCACGAGCTGGCTGACAACACGTGAAACTGCTGTGAGCTATGAAGTAATATTCTATTGTTGTTTGGGCTTTACAGGTGCTTTGTTTTATATTAACAATATAGTTATCTCAGCATCCCATCAGGTGTCAAATAAATAAACATTATAGTTGCTGTTCGGTATGTAGACAATATTGTCTTTCTTGAATTACACATTACAGCGTTACAAATGAAATCAAATCGTATGACAAAATGTGGGTGTTTACTACACCTCTGCCTACACCGTCAGAGATATATGTATGCTAGAATAATTATTAAAAAATATAAAATATAAAAGTTGTTTAGAACTGCATCACTCTCACTAATAGGACGATTCAAGCGACACCTCATAGTTCGAAAGCTAGCCTCTAGAGCTCGCCTATCATACATACATACACTCAAAGTCTTCAAGAGCAGTAGGGTAACATACAAAATCTACAATAGGATTATAAGCTACGTCATAGAGTATTGGTACTTCAGTACATTATTTTGATCACCCTACGATGTACACCTAGAATATACAACATATACAAAAGAACTTAAAATTTATATCTTAAAAAATATAATTATCATTGGTGCTCATTCACAATGACAAGTACATAACGTAGTACAACAGAAGCACTATACATAAGTTTAGTTTAAGGCATTATGTACCGAATGTTCTGCAATGTACCGAAATTCGCGGTACACCTGTGACGTGCCCACCGACGAGCGAGCGCTGCGTCGCTCGCCGCGTCGTCGTATCTCTGATCAGCGGAAGTCGTTGCGTGTGTTCTACATGTACTCAGTTTGTATTATTGTACACACACAAATCACATTTAACATCCCATGTTTATGATGATGTAGGTCAGTTATGTAATTGCTGTGCTTTCAAATATCATTTATTTTGTAAACTACACGGTCAGTGAGTGCATTGAATAAGTATTAACATCTGTATGTACCTAACTCAACTTGCGACATAAAATATAATTATACATCACATTTGAAATCCCAAAAATGTACGTGTAACTCTAGTAAACCATATACGGCAAAGAACAATCTACTTATATAATAATTATATAAGGCTAATAGGAATGTGCTGAACGAGTCTAAGAGGAGTAATCGCTAAAGTAAAATATCAGTATGGCTTTTAACTTCAGTATCTGTTCATCAAAGAACACCTCAAAATTACTTTCTCTTAAAAAGTACGCCGTAATGAACTGAAACATTCAGCGATTGTGAATTGATTATGACTTGGTCTCGCGTATCCTACATTTTAATTTAATTGAAAAAAGATGAGTGCTGTGTTAGACATTTTTATGTATGATAATTGATTTCTCCGCTCTGATTTTCATTTTTTTTTTATTTGAAAGAGTGCTGCGGCGGTGGTTCCACTGTAACTAAACCAAAACATTAATCACGAGATATCACTAAAACCCTCAAACTTCATAGCCTAAAAAGGTTTTTCCCTATGCATACTTTTTTAAGGTATTAAGATATTTGGCTGAGCTGATGGTGGAAGGTACAACTAATTAATGAAATGATCATAAAATGATCCCCTAACTCTTTCAATTCCGTTACGTTACGTATGAATATTTAAATGGCACGGCTACGTACTCACTCGTATTTTGAACCACCAGTACCTCGCCTAGAGATTTTCAGGGTAAGTTGTGTTTATGTGGCATCACTTATTTATAAGGCGTTACCAGAGACTATAACAAGTCTGCCTTATCATATTTTTGTTTACTACATTAAAGAATTGTCTAATAACAGAATGCTGTAAGAATGTCATAATTGTCATGTAGTTATTATATAGTAGCAAATAGGGAATGCAATCTCGCAATGTTGGAGCTCAGGCGAGATCTCGCGAGTTTATGAATAAAAATACCTGGATTGGTATTGGTAGTTTTGTGTGTTTATTCTTGCTAATAATCACAATATTTGAAAAACTGTCATTCATTTAACATTGTTTGACGTATCATATTTTATCTGTATAATCTTAAATATTTGTATGCTACCTAAATATAGCGCAATGTGTCTTGTGATTTTAATGCTGTAAACCGCCTACCGTAACCACATTTCTGCACATAAATATTATTATTATTATTACGATTTAAAGGAATTCTGTCCTTTTTGTAAGTCAACTGTACATCCCAGAGCAATAATTTGTCTAAAATATTTTAAACACGGAATGCGCATTTACTAGAATGATTCCTTACAATCATAATGTTCTTCTACGAGCAGTAATAGCAACGAGTCAGTTTACAAATCATTAAGAAAGACATTACGGTCACGAAACGAAACAGAGCTAAGGAATGCCAAAGTTCCTGTCACACACGCGGTATTACGTGTAACATACAACAACTATTACCTATAACAACAACATTCTCCTTTATTCTTTATTTCCATTATCAGACCTTATAGTATATCATACCGTGTATTATTACAAGTAACATATTGTTTATTACAAGAATGCTGTTTACAGCTGACGTCACCCCATCACTACCGCTAACGTTGCCAAAAGTGACGAACGTCGAGTAACAGGGCGCCTCTCATTGACAGTTACACATAGCGCTTTGAGAACAGAAGTTTGAACCGACGCGACATTCATATGTAAACAAACATCCTGCTATTGTTTGTAGAGGCCCTTGACCTTACTCATAACTTATGTCAACCTGTTAAGGTCGAGGTCAACTATTAAGATATGAAATGCAAGGCGGCACGAGATCCGCAACAAGCAGTGTCGGTGTTTGCGTCGACAGCGACCTTAAAGATTGCAACATTGACACAGAGGATACCGTGTTCCTTACTAGCACTAGAAGTATTTATGTATACAATATCAAAATAAGAATAAACTTGCACAACCTACACTGTTTCGGAGGGAGAATTTTTAGAAGCAGATGAGTTTATCCCCTACAAACAAACAATTTCACCTCCAGATCCAGTTTTGTTTATGTTTTTCTGAATCCTTAGAAACGTTAACACTATTGTAAAACCTTTATAGAAATACTATAAATACAATTTCAATGTGTTTCAATATGTGTACATATTATAATGCAAGAAAAAAAAAAGCAAATATAGAGTACTAAAAAGCAACAGCTGCAATAAAGAAATCCAGGATTAGATTGTGTCCGTACTGAAAACATCGAAAGCCCGGCACAGTATCTTAGGTATTCGGTAAACGTTTAAAGGAAATAAATTACTTTGGCAGAGGAAATCCACACGCCAATAATTCAAATTACCTAATTTGTGTTGTCTTACTAAGTTAACATTTAAATAGTTAATTGAATAAGTTTCATTGTCATTACATATTCCTAACTTTACATTTCCTTGAGCAATTAGGTGAATAATAATTTGTTTACAGCAGATGATTTTAATACTCCTACCTTGCTGATGTTCAGCGGATGTTTAGAAGACAACATTAAGAACAATTAACATTTTTTATATTATAATACAACTGAGCGAAGTAGATCTAGATTTAGATGATATCAATGTAAACTTTAACAAAAGTTTTTAAACAAAGTAGCTGCTAAAGACCCAGATAAATCGACAGCTATTGCGCATTGCCTACAAAAATCATCGAATAACTTCTGCTCGCCCTCAAATAATCTCTTTACGCATCATTGCCAGATTTTGCGTCTTCTCTCTTCTATTAAATCCATTCAACCCCCTCTCACCTAGCTCCTTATTTCTAGTAACTGTGTTCACAAAAAGGCTTTGATAGTGTCATCCTATTCTAGTGTACACAGGTGTAGTTTATACATACATATATGTAAGTCAGTATGTACCTACATTATAACATAGTATTAGTTATCTCTGGCACGTTCGCTTCAGGGTCACAAATTCTTATCAAAAACTTGTTATTCCTGGGAGGCTTCATGCTGTGTCGCGTAATTTCTTTCGTTTTTCGTTAAAAGCGTTAAATATCGAGCGCCGACAAAAGCCTTCCACGGACCATTGCTCGCAGTTTCCGCACAATAGGAACATTAAATTGGCCGATCACACGCATTCATATTCGATACACGACATGACACTTTAATGCGCAATGCCTTATATTGATTTCATTATAATTTTCTGAATAATTCTAAAACTGCTGACTAAAAATAAATCTATATAATACCAATGATTTAGCTTATTTGTAATAATATTAAAGTAAAGAGGGCGTTTATCTGTAAACTTTGTATGTACAATATATGATAAAATATACTTAAAGCTATACTTTCTACTAAACTAAATTTTGCTTATTTTATTTTATAATGATTTTAGTAGGTTCCAGTATAAATATTTTTGTATAATGTTCGCTAAATCGTAAGCTACATTCGGTCAATGTTTAATCTCTTATCACGAGCACAATGTAAATTACTTAGATACTGACGAAGTATATGTATGTATACATACATATATTCTAGTATAGCATATTTGAAATTTGTAAGTAATGCACGAAAAAACATATAGCTTCTTAGAAAAAATACTCAAAACCGAACAAATGGTTTTAGAAAGAACAATTCGACTACCTCTACCTTACACACACACTAAAATAGATACTGAAAGTATGAAATAAGAAAAACAATATTGTATCAATATTTTTAGATTTAAACATATCTAAAATATAATAGGCTTTCGATTACGTAATGGACTATTGTTAAATAAGCTACAAAGGTATGGGATCCGAGGAAATGCTCTAGATTGGCTCAAAAGCTACCTAGATATCGATAAAAATGTGTAGAAATACGTAGTGCGACACGAAAATATAATTTTTCTGCCAAATTAAATTTATATTACTCAATAGTTCAGGAGTACCTCAAAGGAGTATACTTGGTCCTCTGATGTTACTATTATATATAAATGACTTAACTAATGTAACTGACCATAACTTCGTACTATACGCTAATGGCACTACTCTTATAGAAAATACCCATAAGAAAGACCTTGAGCACGAAATAAACGAAATTAAATTATAATTATTTAAAAATTAATATAAATAAAACAAAAATAATTCAATCCCATTCCAACAATACTTCTAGGTATTACAATAGATAAACACTGTAATCTTTGCTTACATCCAGATAAATTTATGTATGCTCTATATCGACTGGGACAAGTACACGAGTCTACTTTAGAAACAGCTCTCAGTGCATTCAAATCAAAATGAAGTTTTTTTTTTTTTTTTGTAATGTCTTTAGTTGTAAGCCTTTAGGCTGTATACAACCTTACGCGGTCTATTGGTGAGCGTTAGCTCTCAACCAGGGATGGTTGTGGGGTTTGTGTTTAGGATGGTGGGAATGGGGATGGGAATAGGGTTAAAGGTAAAATTAAGTTATGCGCTTGCTTATTGTATAGGGGAACTCAGTAAAGTATATACGAGCTTTATTCGGACAACAAACACAAAACTGCCACTACCTACTCTATATATATTTGAAATTAGTGTTTTTGTACGTAGACATCCGCACTTATTCCGTATGATTATGTAGCTAGGCACACTCATAGACTCTTAGTTCCGAAACAAAGAGTTACCTGCAAAGACTGCAATGAAATATAAAATATATGTACAGTAAAAAATAAATTCGGAACATGACTAGTTTTATATAAATAAAAAAAATAAAAAATATGTTGTACGCCAAACAATGTTAGAATATGGATAGCACATGACATGTAAACAACCACAACTTTTTATAACTATATTCTAAATAGATGATTTATTATTATTTTTCTGTAGAAAAGAGATGTATTATTACACCTAATCTCAAATAGTGAACAGGTTTATGTCATATGAACCCTAAACCCCTAACCCCGTTTCTATAAAATAGAACAGCAAATTGTTTTTAAAATCAGTAATAGTCACGATTATGTGAGACAATTGCATCTTCAACTAGGCTGTTTCGTCTATGTGTTCCTTGCGCACATATTCAGTAATTTCAGGCATGCACTAAAATGTTCTCGCCGCTCACACGAAGGCCCAGATTTACAAGGTTATCAAATAATGTATGCTGCCCGTGAAGCGTGAACAAAACTCCGCCAGCTATTCTAATAAAATATAAACGTGTCAACCAATGTAATTACACACAATGAACACACACATTGGTAGGACCGCAGCTATTACTTACACGAACCATTATGATAATAATAATAACGTTGTTTTCTTTGTTCTATTTATAAATTAATACAAATAAAAACCAGCAAGACAGGGAATTGCTAAGACCTTAAGAGAAAAGTTTAAAGCGAACAGTGGAATACCCACAAATAGGGCTTACGGAGCACATGTAAACAAAACTTGAAGACTGGAAACTTACATTCCTTAATAGATTCACTCAGAGAGAGTACGTCTGCTCAGCTGTTCTGTACGTTTCTCTTCTAGAAGATTCAGTTGTATTGTTTAATACGATTACCAACAGCTTGTGTAATCGAAGTAACGAACGAATAAATTATTCCAACGAGACGAACAAACATTGTATGGTACAATGTGACAGTGAACTGCTCAAGGGTACGTACGGTGTTATTAGTGTGCACTTATGGCATTACTCCATCGTTCAGATAGCAGCAGTGTAATAGAGGGGCTACTTATACAACAACCTATATATTTATATTTTTTCTGAATAGGTAATTTGTTTTTGTGAAAGTACCGGCATCAGTGAGACGTGTCTTCATCGCGCTACTAGTCTCGCTAACGGCATCACATTGTTACAAAAACCTTTTACTAGGAAATAAATGTTGAAAACTACATTTTGGTAGCAGGAGCACATTGCAATACAATAACCAACAGTGGAGAATGCCAATATTATTGGCGGAAGAGATGCCGCGATATCATCATTGTATACGATAATAAAATAACACGACTTTCAAGTCGCATTAAACTTTCAACCATTCAGTGATAGCAGTAAGTTAGTAGTTATCTGATCGGCGGTCTTCTGTTTGGTGGGGATGAGTCTCCTGACGCTGCTGAACCAGTCGCATCCTCTTATTATTTAATACATAACGTATAAAAAACTGAGCGAATAATCAGAACTGAATACTAACATATTATAAATAATAATGAGAGTGGCTATTGTAAGATGTAAGAGGTGACGGACAGTTATTAGAATCTCAAGAGCAAACTTGACATTTTAATATTGTATTAGCCGGTTTTCTGACGGAAGACATTTAATGAATAGTTATATTATTTTTGTAAATGTTTAAAAACGAACAATGATGAATCGCATCATAGTCTTGCTGTTCTCTCACAAATGTTAGTAAGCGGCCATCTGTGGGCGACGCGCGACGCTAATAATAACTAGTGACAAGGCGGCCTTTGCCTGTAACCTAATCACTCATTATAGAGCTGCAATGTAATCGTACACAAAAGAGACCAACAACCATTTCTACAATATTATACCACATTAGCACATGTTGGATTAACAAGTGAAAACTACATTTTATTTTTTAAATACTATTTATTTCATCAATTAAGTCTGCTTAATTGATGAAATAAATAGCACTTTTAGCAACTTTGAGGAATATGTCACTTATGAGATTTACCTTTTACTGGTTAATAATACCTACTAAGAATAATAATAGTTCACTTTTACTTTAGCACGATAGTGGCTGGACTGACTGGAGATATGTTCTCATGACATAAATATGTGTATGTACATATGTGTAGAGGCGGTGACATCACCGCTCGCGGCTGATAGCGGCCGGCCGCTAATAATGCCAAGGGCAATCGCGTCATCGCACACTCTCGACACAACACACACACGCACACAGAAGGTGGACCAACTTCTAGAACATGTTTTTGGTGTATTGTTTGAGTTATCAACTGCGGTGAACTTACTGATTCATTTTTATTTAATTGTCTCATACCAGACCGCAGCAATCAAACGAGTGGCATTCGAACACAAAGCCGCAAACATCAACCTATTGCCAATCACACAGAGAATCGTAACAGTACAATACGATAGTAGGATACCTAATTAGAATGGCTTACATTTCATCAGTATTCTTTATTTAGAAGATTGGCTTTAAGTAGTATTTAGTTCCTCATCCATGACTCTTGAGTTGCCAGGTGTCCATGGTCGGCAGTTCTCATTTACCATCAGGTGACCCTATACTATAAAAAAAAATCTAAGTAATGATTTCTTATAGGACACCGCAAGCATTCATTGAAGTCATTGGATTAATAAAATGCTAATCGTTACACGACTTAATTTTGATAAACTTTGCACCGCACCATTTCTAAACAGAAGGTTAGCAAAGGTTTAATAGTTAAAAGCGATCATAAATATCTGAGCATGTCCTCGTGTTTGTGATCAGATAGAACTGTCAATTAAATTATAGTTGATTTGTAATCTGTGATAGAGATTAATATCTTATAAGCCCAGATTAGAAAATGTGAAAGTGCGAAAATTTCCTGCCTAGCCCGAGCGGGGCTTTCAATGACCAATAAAATTGTAAAAGTGCCATTAAAGGTACCATTAGCACCGGCGATACTGATAAATAGAACAGCTAATCTTATTTCTGTTCCTAAGTACGAAGGTTACATGTCAAACAATTTACTGTTTAAGTCCAAGACACACCCTACGATAATATTCAGTATCGAATTATTATTTTGCAGACATAATAAAACATAAATAAGGAATATATGTTGAGACGAGAATAACTAGCATTCTCTTTCAAGAAAGCTTCAATATAAAAAATAATTATGAGAAAATAAAATGCGACGAAAAGCAGCGCGTGCACAAAACGAACATGTCGTTTAGTACAAATAGCGTAGACGGGCGACACGTTGTCGCGACTTGCACGCGCTAAATTAGTTCCGTCGCTGAGTCCCTGGGTCCTATAATGGGATTTGTCGACGATACGAAAATATGCTTCAACTTCCTCTCCGTCATTCCAGAGTTGACAGGCAGAGCATTTATTTATTATATTTATATATACATTATTTATTCAATAGAACAGCCATATCGTATATACTAATATTTCCAAATTATTTGCAGTACTGTGACTGATATGTATAATGAGGTAGCAAGTGATGTTATTTTAAAATGTCTGTCTGTAGCAGAAGGTCCATCCTATATGGGGCCGTTAGTTGTCTATTTGATTAGCAGAGATAACAATGTCTGAACAACTTGGAAGCGAAAGTAGTCTTATCTTAGTAGTTCTCTATCTCTGAGCACTCTTATAGATAGGAGATCTGCGCGCTTTAAATATGTATTATTCAAAATTAAAAATAAAATGACTTAAATATAAACTTTGGTCTTACGACTGACTCTTAACTTTAACGTGTAAAGATCAGAAAGGGACAAAAAACTTAAAGCTACCTATTTTGCATATACCGGATCACAAGTAACGATAAAAGGATAGAGGAGACATCTGATTGTGTTTTGTCCACTATCTCTTAGTAGCCTAAATCTCAACACAGAGAAGTGATTAGATAATGTTAAACAATTTAATTCCGTTTTAGTACCAGAGAGGACAGTCATCATAGTTTGACCTGATTAAATCAAAAGCGTATTATATTTTTCATTGCGCTCTAGAAGCCCAGTGATCGGATAACATTGTGACAAAACATTGACTAATGCTGTAGGTACAGTCAGTGCTATAGTAACATACAAAGAAATAAAGCAAAACTGGAGCGATCGGTTGCGCAGATGCGCGGCAGAGGCGCGGCGCGACGCAGCGGTGGGGTCGACGACCGGCGCGACCGCGACGCCTGCAGAGGGGCGTTGCAGACGGACGACTGCACGCGATCATGCGACAAATATAACATTCATTGTTATGTTCATGGTAACATATAATGTCATCTTTAAGGACAATCAGTACAGTGCTACGCGCCGGTCGAGCTTCAGCTTAGTTAACTATAAGCCTCTCGACGAAAGGTACATAGAGCTTCACGCTAGATAGCGCTCCGTATAGAACTTTAGGATGACAGCTGACCATTATTACGACTTGATGAAGGAGTTCGCGCTTCTCTGAAATTTGATATTACAATGATATATAACTTGGAACAACTCGTAGAGATCGACGCCGCAACAGTATAGAGTCACTTCACGTGAAGATACTGTACAATCAACTGATAATAACGCATTTCGAATATAGAATTCAACGGAAATTTGTTATATTACATGTTAAATTATGGAGATGGTTTTAGGTTTCAGGTTATCCAAGAAATTCAATTGATACATATCGACGCTAGTAAGCGCAAATCTAAACATTAAGTTTTTATATTAGAATTCTGCAGCGTCGTTCGAACTGAAGCGATCGTTTCTTCATTACCTGTACTATGTACAGGTGCCACCTTCAATACTCCGATCTCCCTTCAATTTCATACCAACAGGGGAGACATAATTAAGCCCGAAAACGTACCAGTGGCGTGAGGCCGCTCGGCGAGCCACGATGCTGCGTTGGTCGTCCCGGCTGGAGGCTCCAGTGGTGGCTTTGCCACCGTGGAGGCGCTCCAGCCGGTTATCGTCGAGAGGACAAAGCGGCGGGACGGGATCCTTTCTTTCCGACTGCCGCAGGTTCTTTCCGGGCACGGCTGCGTAGGAAAGTACCTGCACTCGGTCGCTAGGAGGGAATTGATTCGGCTCAGCACACGCTCGAGAATTGGCTCGCTTGGGCGTCGCAGTGTCGGGCCCTCATTGTAGTCATCGGAGAAGATATCTCGCTACCAGCCATCATATGTTCCATGGCCAGCAGTGGCAGAAAATTTACAGCGGTCGCAACCTTCCGTGAGGATTTCAACTCGTAGAAGGAGGCGACAGTGGCTGGTCGGAACGGGTTTTCTCCTTCATTTGCTTTATGGCCCGCTGCGAAGGGGCGACGTCCTAGTGTGCCTGGACGCCGCCTAATTGAGAGTTTAGAGAAGGTGCTGCCGCGCTTTGCGGGCAGGCGCTAGAAGAGTTCCGGATATCTTAATAAAGCTGTTACCAGAGTCCTCCTAGTTTAGGCGCAGTATGGCACACCGTGTGGTTTTAGTAGCCACGAGGGGGTTTCCACAAGGAAAAAAAAAGTTTGGCAATTGGGCAGCTAAGTACTCATTTACGTATGCAAGGCTGCAAATCATGCACTCTTTGAGTAAGTATTATAATTTACATATGATATGATTATTACATACATACATACAGTCGTGGTCAACTAATTAGGGACACTCTCTAGTTAATCCAAATTGTGAATTTATTTTTTATTTTCCAACGAGTCTAAACAATATTCCACATCTTTTACATGTAAGTATAATTAGTCATTTATGTGCCTAATTATACAAACAATAACAACTTCTTAAACATTAAACCTCTTTACAGTATAGCTGATAGATGATCACAGTGCTATTTGTTCAAAGAATGCTGGCTGGCCATTTAATTAGGGACACTGAGATATTGCGTTCTAGTTTCAAAATCTGAATCTCAATTATTATTTTCTTTCTTCTCCTATTCTTTGTGGTAGTTTTGGTGGCAATCCAGATTTGTAATTTCAAGTTTTGAGAGTTATTTTGAAGAACAATGGGCAAAAATAAAAGTTGCGATGCAACAACACTACGAAAAATTATCATGAAGTTTGTCGAGCGTGGTTGGTCATACCGAAGGATAGCAGGATATTTAAATTGTTCAAAAACTATGGTATGCAATGCAGTGCAACATTTCAGGCGCAATAACACAACTTTAAATGTGCCCAGAAAAAAAAGATCGAGAAAAACAACTCCGCAAGAAGATAGAATGATAACCAGGTTAGCTAAGAAAGATCCGTTTCTAGGCTCTATTTTAATTAAACATGAAGTGTTTGGGGCAGATGAAAGAGTCAGTGTATCAGCGAGGACAGTTCGACGACGTCTGGTAGAAGCAGGGTTGTTCGGAAGAGTGGCTCGCAAAGTACCGTTGTTAAAGAAAGAGCATAGAAATGCACGTTTGGCGTTTGCACGTAAATATGGACATTGGACCTACGACCAATGGCAACATGTATTATTCTCTGACGAGACCAAGGGTAATTTGATTTCTTCAGATGGAAGGCAATACGTACGGCGTCCTGTAAAAGCGGAAATGAATCCAAGATTCACAAAAAAGCAGGTGAAACATGGCGGAGGAAACATTAAAATGTGGGGATCATTTTCTGGACGTGGAGTGGGACCTGTGAGGAAAGTTCAGGGTAACTTAGACCAACATCAATACAAGGCAATATTAGAAGAAACTATGCTTCCCTATGCTGAGGAACATCTTCCTATTATATGGACTTTTCAGCATGATAACGACCCAAAACATACAGCCCGTTCAGTCAAGTCGTTTCTTAACAGACAGTCGGTATCAGTGCTAGATTGGCCAGCAAATAGCCCCGACCTCAACCCAATCGAGCACCTTTGGCACGAAATTAAGAAAAAAGTTGCCATTTATCGTACCACAACTTTAGATGAACTTAATGAAGCTTTTTGTGAGGCATGGGCAAACATTCCTGTTGAAATATGTCAGAAACTGATAATGTCTATGCCACATCGGTGTCAAGCGGTAATTACTAACAAAGGTTTTGCTACTGGGTACTGATTTTACCCGTAATAAAATGAAGTTGTTAAAGAAATTAAAATACTGCAGATTATTAGTTCTGTTTAACTCTATTTTTCATTTTACTTTACTGTTCTTAATTAAATGTCCAGCTACAGAATTGTACCTTAAATTGAATACATGGTTAACCTTTGATATTAAACACTTTTTTATATTTATTTAATCTTTTATTTACAGCCATTTATAGTATAATAATCGGATCAAATTATGCAAATAATAGTTACTGAGAAATCAACAGGGTTTTATATTTATATGTACATAGCCGGTTATTGCTGTCCACTATCTTGAATGTCCTTAATTAGTTGACCACGACTGTATATGATATGATTATTTACATATACATATAATATGAATGAAATGTAAGTAATTTATGACAGTAACGTGTGTTGGACAGCAGGCCGGCAGGCTCTAGAGCTGTTATAGGACACTGCGAGTATTGGTCGTTCCGGATGTGTACGGAGTGCGTTTCCGCGATTACAATGCGTTTGAATTATTAATACACCTCCAACCTGCCTACCAACCACACATATTGTACACTACTTCCGCGTGAATATTTAACACTCTCTATATGTAAGGTGAAACACGAAAGGGGACACGCCAAAGTTAATTAGAATAAAAAAAACGAATACTCTAAATGCTAGGACAAACTAATGTGCGAAAAGAAAGGCAATTGTACGAGCAAAAGTAACAGATAGAGATAAATATAGATCGTATGTAACAGAGGAGGATGGTGACTGCTCCACCGAGAAGTGTAGTCATTATTTTGCCAACATTTATACAGATAGCGAGTAGCTAGACCTGAGACTTAAAACAAAGAAAATTATTACTATTTACTCCTCGAAATTTAGGTTACTCCGTTTCTACTAAGTAGGGGTAGAGCTACACACTCCTGCTCATTTATTCACTTCATTGTGACAGCAACCACCACATTACTCTATAAAAGGGGAAATGCAAAGACAATGGAAAAGTAAGACCATAGATATTATTTTATACTTCCCATCTATTTCAGTGCATCTTTACGAAACATTTTCTGACTTTTTCTTAATTTCAAAAAAATATAAGGTAAAAATATAAATCATATGATGAGCATATAAGAGCTGTTGCTTATTAGGGAGCTGTGATTGCGCTTCTCTAAACGGTCAATCTTCAAATCGTCTACTAACACAATTACTTTAATTCTTAGAATACCTGAAAAATATCGTTGGATTTATTTGTCGGTGAAGTAGAACAGGGACTATATTATCTCACCCCGAGGGTGTTCTGAAAGGCGACTATGGAAGGGGGCTGTTATGTATCTGATAGTGTGTATGTATATATACAGTCGTGGTCAACTAATTAAGGACATTCAAGATAGTGGACAGCAATAACCGGCTATGTACATATAAATATAAAACCCTGTTGATTTCTCAGTAACTATTATTTGCATAATTTGATCCGATTATTATACTATAAATGGCTGTAAATAAAAGATTAAATAAATATAAAAAAGTGTTTAATATCAAAGGTTAACCATGTATTCAATTTAAAATACAATTCTGTAGCTGGACATTTAATTAAGAACAGTAAAGTAAAATGAAAAATAGAGTTAAACAGAACTAATAATCTGCAGTATTTTAATTTCTTTAACAACTTCATTTTATTACGGGTGAAATCAGTACCCAGTAGCAAAACCTTTGTTAGTAATTACCGCTTGACACCGATGTGGCATAGACATTATCAGTTTCTGACATATTTCAACAGGAATGTTTGCCCATGCCTCACAAAAAGCTTCATTAAGTTCATCTAAAGTTGTGGTACGATAAATGGCAACTTTTTTCTTAATTTCGTGCCAAAGGTGCTCGATTGGGTTGAGGTCGGGGCTATTTGCTGGCCAATCTAGCACTGATACCGACTGTCTGTTAAGAAACGACTTGACTGAACGGGCTGTATGTTTTGGGTCGTTATCATGCTGAAAAGTCCATATAATAGGAAGATGTTCCTCAGCATAGGGAAGCATAGTTTCTTCTAATATTGCCTTGTATTGATGTTGGTCTAAGTTACCCTGAACTTTCCTCACAGGTCCCACTCCACGTCCAGAAAATGATCCCCACATTTTAATGTTTCCTCCGCCATGTTTCACCTGCTTTTTTGTGAATCTTGGATTCATTTCCGCTTTTACAGGACGCCGTACGTATTGCCTTCCATCTGAAGAAATCAAATTACCCTTGGTCTCGTCAGAGAATAATACATGTTGCCATTGGTCGTAGGTCCAATGTCCATATTTACGTGCAAACGCCAAACGTGCATTTCTATGCTCTTTCTTTAACAACGGTACTTTGCGAGCCACTCTTCCGAACAACCCTGCTTCTACCAGACGTCGTCGAACTGTCCTCGCTGATACACTGACTCTTTCATCTGCCCCAAACACTTCATGTTTAATTAAAATAGAGCCTAGAAACGGATCTTTCTTAGCTAACCTGGTTATCATTCTATCTTCTTGCGGAGTTGTTTTTCTCGATCTTTTTTTTCTGGGCACATTTAAAGTTGTGTTATTGCGCCTGAAATGTTGCACTGCATTGCATACCATAGTTTTTGAACAATTTAAATATCCTGCTATCCTTCGGTATGACCAACCACGCTCGACAAACTTCATGATAATTTTTCGTAGTGTTGTTGCATCGCAACTTTTATTTTTGCCCATTGTTCTTCAAAATAACTCTCAAAACTTGAAATTACAAATCTGGATTGCCACCAAAACTACCACAAAGAATAGGAGAAGAAAGAAAATAATAATTGAGATTCAGATTTTGAAACTAGAACGCAATATCTCAGTGTCCCTAATTAAATGGCCAGCCAGCATTCTTTGAACAAATAGCACTGTGATCATCTATCAGCTATACTGTAAAGAGGTTTAATGTTTAAGAAGTTGTTATTGTTTGTATAATTAGGCACATAAATGACTAATTATACTTACATGTAAAAGATGTGGAATATTGTTTAGACTCGTTGGAAAATAAAAAATAAATTCACAATTTGGATTAACTAGAGAGTGTCCCTAATTAGTTGACCACGACTGTATATATATATATATATATGTGTGTGTGTATGTATATAGATATTGAAGTGCCAGGTTGACGGCAACAGGCTTGCCTCCTGTTACTAACTATGGTAGGCAAAATGGGGGCGTTTGATGCGCCTCTGCTGACCCCTTAGGGGATGTATTACAGTATTGTACAGTCAGCACACGAGTGAAGAAGTGAGTGAGCATGCATACAATTGCGCATTTACGTTACAAGTAACCGCAGCTAAATATTTCAAGGATAATGTCGAGACAAAGTACTATGTGCTCAAGAGCCGCTGCGTCTTTAGACAACTTCATTACTAAAGCAATCATACACAAGCAATATAATTATTGGTAGTTTAGTTATGTAGACATATCCATATAGTACATAGGAATGTAATTAAGTCTATTCAATCTTTGTACCGTGGCGTTATTTTATGAAATCTCACTGTAAAATAGGAAACTACTAAAAGACGTTGCTGCATGCTAGAAAAAAAAAAACAAAAAGACAACTAAGGTACACTAATTGCTTTAATAAATATAATTATTTTAATAGAAAGTAGAGCACCAAATATGTGGGTAAAGAATAGAAAAAGCCCGACTTCTCTTGCGTTCAAGAATCATACCGAAATTAAGTATAACCACATCAGAAGACACCAGTTAATTTAATAAAAAATCTCAAAGTTGAAGAAGTACAAATTATTGTAGAATGACGACGTCCGACCACCGCCAAAAGGTGAAAGAGATGCATGAATGCGCCTTGTGGATGTACTCGATACTTTTGAAGGAGGTTTACACCAATTTACAGAGACACATCACATCCAATTTAGTTGGCGGAGGTTGCCTATAGTAGTAACGGTAATTCTATTATTCGCGTCGGTCGGATGAGCGGTGCTCGCTCGCACATGATGTCCACGCGACCACATTGTGTATGGGTTACATACGCACCGGTACATGGATTGAATAAGAAGTGATTATAGTCTGAACACAACAACACTGACTCAGACGTTCGTACCTTCATCGTACTAAGCCTCATACAGACATTCGACGACGACAACCAACGATATTTATTTTGTTTAAAAAATTGTGTAAAAAAAAGAAATAGATTGAATCCATATATAATAATATAGGTAAACTGGAACCGAGAACATGGCAGACCAAATTGTCGAGAAGCTATAATCATCATCATCAGCCCATCATCGTCACCTGTTGGACGATGGCATCTTCCAATGTTCGGTCGTCAGCTCTCCTAATCTAGTTTATACCCGCAGCCGCTGCCGCCGTTTTAATATAAATGAAGAAGCTATGAGTAATAAAAAATATGTATGGTCACAGTACAAGACGCGAACTATCAATACAATATGTTTTCTAGCTGTTATTGAGAATAAACCAGCATTTTTTAGTCGATCGTAAGATCTTAAGAGAGGATTGAAGAGAGAATGGGAGGGAAAACGTGTAGGGACAGAAACTTGGAGTAAGAAAAAGCGCAAGGCTCGTTTGAGGAAACGGGTCAGAAACTGTTTGATTTTTAATGATATAGAGAAGTAAGGAAATTTTTTTAGTGTCCAAACTAGTGCCTATTCAATTTTAACAAATCAAAACAACAGCTGCTAACGATGAGAAATTATAAACAGATATATGTTAGTGACCGCCATTAGATTACAAAGGTTGTTAAACAATGCTGACATACAAAGCATCGAACATAGCAATTATCAGTATGCTATTTTAGAACATTAGAAAGTGTAGGTGAGCTTTGTACATATTCTAAATAGATATTATTGAATATTGAATTTAATTACCTGATAATTAAATCTACGATATTATTGTACTTTTGCTAAGGTACGTGTGTAATTTCACAATGTACTTACTACCATACATATTGTACTTCGAACAGTGACTGGACTGTTTTAGTATTCACAATACCACTAAGGGGTCGATAATACTGACACTATCGCTGAATTAGAAAATTGGTGCCTATTCTGTACGATACGCTGCATGCGCATGTATTCAACAACAATTTGATGAAGTATCTAAAGTAGAATCGACACTTGAACACCCGCCATACTGCTGATTCCATAACGACGTAAGGTCACATTTCTAATTGGAACGATGTCAAATAACCAATGGATTAGAAAACTGAATATTTACTTGAGATTACACTCGCTGTATAGAAACCAAGATAATTAATTCTGGAAGCACCGCCGACTTGGAGTTTTCTTCAAGTGACCGCTTATTAGTCGGATAAATTACACATCCGTTTAACCATTTAATATGTTACACAGTACGTTTAAATTTTTGCTAATGAGACTTAGCAAATAATACTGTAATCCCAAAATGTATATTTTTGAAGTAAAATAATAAAATAATAATTTTCTATCCAATATATATGTATATAAATTCAGAAGGCGCAGCATACTATCGCCTTCATTGACTTGCGCATGCGACGCACAGTAATTCTGGTGAGCTGACAGGATGCGAAAGTGACGCGATACCATCGTACGGCACACAGCTCTGTCACTCAGTTTATAAATGTAGAAGAGTTTTCTGAAGACTGTGCATCGTCAATAAAGGTGAAGAACATTTATTCGATGTTACAAAAGTCAAACTGATCGTAGTGACCATACTGTTATTGCGGCAAACCCAGTCTCGTCAGGCTTAACACCTCTTATTGATCCGTGTCAAATAAGATGTACATGACAACCAGTTAATCGGGGCAACAACATAACCTTCAAGTATTATGCGTTTCAGTAAATATGTCAGGAGCAATAAGGCCCAAATAGGAATCTATACCCCGACTACTAGACCTGCACTAGTCGTTACCAACAGTTATAAGCAAATGTGAAATATATTTGATACAGGTACCTAATAATGTTATTATATAGCTAAACCAAATGCCTTCGTTGATAAGATTAGGCTTATCGCGCAATGTACAAACTGTTGAGTTCGATAGCTAAGAAATTAATGCAGAAAGTTGTTTTATTATAATGTCCTCAACATGCTCTTTTACACATTAATTTGTACAATGATGAAATCTTAACCTTGGCAGGTGACTCTACTGACCGAATGACTCTCTAGCATTGTTGTAAAAAAAAATGTTATTCACGTCTTCGGTTGAAAGACATTCATTAAGACTTTAGATCATGGAATGAGATTTTTAATTGCAATTTATAGGGAATTTAAAAAAATACTATAAGTTGTGATAACTGTTATCTATCCTATAGTATGTATTACAGACTATACACTGCCCGGTTGACAGCAAAGGGCTTGTCCCTTTTATGTGAGTGGGACCAAACTATGACTGACAAGAAGTGTTTGAGACGCTCTGCTCACCCCTTCGGGATATATATATCAGAAGGGGCAAGCAGCGTGCGTAAGCGTGTAGTGTCCATCCATGGTTAATCTGTTTATTATACAAATCGTATAAAAATACAATATATATAATATTAAATCTATGTATGCATACAAAACAAAAAAAAATGTAAGCTAAATGCACTAACGCACTTAAATGCGCGATCATAGTCTACTAACCATGGCAGTATTTTCAATTCAGATAAACTTGCTACTATCCTCAATGCGTACTTTCCAAAACATCGGCGACGCAAACCTTCATCTCCATTTCCGTTAAGTATCATAAGCAATAAGCCCGGCGCGGCGGCGGCGTGGACTGTGCAGTATGAATAAGTGTGTGATCGTGCCGTGTGTTAGTCGCAGACAGCGAGTCTCACTTCAACTTGTTACGTTCCGAACAAAGGCTTCGGCGCGACTCTCGAGCGACTGTTGACCGGACAACTAACGACTTTTCATCCACATTAGACTCACTTGTATACACTCTATGTGAAGCTGATAAAAAGCGTAAGCTAAAATTAAACTAATTAAAATAAGGAGAATGATGTTCTATAATAGATAGTTCTAATTAACGGTTACCGATACCAGTACATGCATACTTTGTGAGTTTTGCTAAAACAGAGAAAATAGCTGCTTACTTTTTGTAATTATTAACGTAATAACTAACGCTGAAAGAAAATCAATAGTCACTTCTTCTATGTAAGAAACTCATACAGTCACAGAACCAAAACCCTCTACAGAACATGCACTCATTGCACGGCTGAGCACTTTGCAATCTTATCTTTTGAAGCGAATTCACTGATACGTGAAAATTACGTCATGTAATTAGCGACTGTCACAGAACCGTCACGTGTTAGTCGTACAGGATTCAGGCAGCTTTGATCACAGAGTACCGAGAACCCAAGTAATGGGTACAAGTGGCTTTGATCCTTGGACTTAGTCGAGTAGAAGCGCTCACCCGTTCGACCCACTCACGCTGTTCTGCTTGGATTGTATTTCCGTTTACTTATTTATCCTCCACGTTCAACTACACATGTTCCATTTAGGAACAAATTCCCGAACCGATGAACTCACTAACTACACGCTCGACCTCATCCATCTTATACCCTTCTATTTTTAAAACTTTTCAGAATTATACTGTTTTGCTCGGCGTTTAATAAAACAGCGTTTAATTATAGTACATCGTTTTCTATAGGAGTTTTAAATGGAGCATTTATCTATGGTCATTACTTTTTATAGCTCTCTATTCATTTGGTAAAATAACAAAGGCTGGACGGAACGTGAAGAACTTCATATGTCACATACGACTGCGAGTTTTTTCTCAACAAGAATTCTCTTTTCTGGAGCGACCATTGTGTTTGGTAGTCAAAACATACGTGAGCGTGCGACGTGGGTGACTCACCTCTGGTACATAGAGCACGTAGCTGGATAGTGTGAGACTCATAAATAGGCCCGGGACACGAATTAACTAGTACGGTATTTAATAGGGCGAGCACTCCCAGCAACTGCGATGCGTAATCGGGGTCAACTGGAGTGGTAAGTGTGAGCAAGGGACATTAACATTATACAATATACCCTGTATGTTGAAACTTGTGTCTTAACTTGTCGGAGGGGTCTCTCCATACTTAGCACTAGACTTTACACGTCACATATATGGCGATGTAGTTTGTAGTCACTCTCACTACGAACTTCTATCTCGTAATGGAATTGCACCCAGTGTTAAGATTAACATTTTCATCGTTCAAAGCGTCACTTATGGCATCGTGTAATGGATAGAACAACAGATAGTAATTAACCTCTATAAGTGTTCAATAATAGAGGTGGAAAGTTTTTAGACATATACGTAATTTGCCGCTGTCAATTGACTTGGCAGTGCTGTTACTCGTCAGATATTTAGGATGAGGCCCAGAGAACTGTGTAATAACATTACTGAGACACGGCACCTATAAGAGAAGATATAATGCCAGTACAGTTTTAAATCAATATATGAACAGTAAACTTTCGATATTCAAGGCATTCGTTTGTTTTAAATAGCGGAAGGCGTGAGTCATAAAGTAGTTTAGATTTGTGACTGTTTAATGCAACTATAAAATCAATAAAAAAGAAGGAAATTGCGAATTTTAATAATTGTATTTAGTATTTGTTATAGACATTCGTGTCATTTAGTTTAAACATTATAGTTATTAATTATAACATTAAAAATTTAGTCTGATAAAATGATATATTTCATCTCAGAGTTAGAATACAATGAGTATTCGAGTTTGTGCGCCAAGTTAATGTACCAGAAGTTACGCAACTGGCTCCAATTTGTGTTTGCCGCACCGGTGCTGACGGACGCGCCTCCTGTCATTACACACATTTCCTTGTCCAGCCAGACCTCGGCCTTTAAGAGAATAATTCCAAAGAGCTATTTCTCTTAACACTTGACAGCACTAACAAAAGAATAACCCGGGTGTTTAACAGTTTTATGAGATATTCATTCGAAACTACTACTCACAATGTGTGAGTATTTTTATAACACCGGATGTTTTAATGACACTAATTAGGACTGACACCATTTAGACGAAAGGGAAGGGGAGTTATAGAGATTATATACAAATATTTTGTGTTAAAATCTCTACCAGCTGGTCCTAGTCAGGGTCGTGTTAAGACCCTGGAAGTGCCCACGACTGGCAAATTGAACAGAGTAGGGACAAGTGCAGCCTCAAGCTGTGACCTCCTAGATCATGTATCTATTGTTCATGTCCTGTGCGAACTGTTTGATAAACTCAGTAATTTTAATTGCTACAATACAGGCGACTAAACGAGCCACTAAAGTTAATTCAAATTATTTATTCTGTATTCTACTTCACGTGCACGTGTAAGGGTTACGTTTCTTGTTGTAAAATATACATATATAAATGTATATGTTAACATATATAGTGGTTGCTAACTGTACAACGGGGCAGTGATAATGGTGTCTTACGATGAATCACCTCAAAGATATTTGAGCTGTAGTTTGTTAGTAATTTCATATATTAGCCATATTCAAAACGACATGATAATTAGACAATGAAAACGTAACTGGGCAGTTAGCTAATGTGTTTTCATTAGCGGCGCAAACGTTCCCACCGACCTAACACGACACTCCCGTACCACCTCGGTGGAATTTAGAGAATTTGTTTCATACGAAAACCACACACCGGTTCATATATTATGCGACCAATTCCATCTCGACAGCTGTGGTCGTCTCGAAAACCATAGTTAAGAACTAGGGGTATGTATTTGAAGTGCGTCTGTAGCGTGCGCGTGATCAAACGCAGACACAACGATGATTGAAGAACACCAAATGCCACCTCTCTTGAAAGTTGGTAGAATTAAAAAAAAGGGTATTTAGGATCAGATGACAATGAGGAAAGTACGTATTTGTTAGATAAAAACGTAGATAGATATACTTTTTATTATACACCAATATCAGGGTACAATATTATAGTTATATTTAAATAACAACTGAAATTAAAAAAGAACGCATATCAACAGAAGATCGTTTCTCTTATTTTTATTACCAAGCGTGTATCATTATTTTTAGAGGTACTAATATATATAAAAATTAGACTCCTAAATAGCTTTATAAAAAATGTACAACAAGACATACATCCATGTATTAATATTCCAAATGTGACAAAATAATACATAATACTGTATTGTATACAGGTACTATATACTGATAACATGCACGAAACAATCAAGTACTAAAATTATCATGTTTCTGTTTCGGGACACGTAGTGACCTGCCTGCTTCCTTGGCAGATGCAAGCGATGTAGTTGATGAAGGAATCGACCTCGACAACCAGTTAGCTGTTCCGACAACACTACGGCAAAGGGGGGGAGTAGTCAGCGGACTACAGATATAAGCCGAGGCCGTGCCTCACACTAGGGGTTTCACACCATAGTCAGGAAAGTAACGGAGAAACTTCATGGTTGTTATGTTTTATTATAAAAAGAAGATAACCGTGCTGTTTTTCTCTATTATTTACTATCATATATGTACGTATATAATGGTTATATATTTCTAGAGTGGAGACCGCGAATCAGTAAACGTAAGGTAGGACGTAAAAAAGTAATTGGACTGGATGCGGTAAGAACTGCTATGCTATGGCGTACATAGAGCTTGCAGAGCCTAGGAAATACAAAAATATTTACATAATTAGATTTCTATTCGTAGTAAAATCAACGGGACATATTTAGTAATATTGTTGCGATCGAAATATATATTTCTTAAGCATCTAGGAGATTGAAAAAATCATGGTTATGTCTTTGGTTCTATTTAAAGTGTGATAACCCTGGTCGCACGAGGCGCTACGATTATAGAATTCGAATGAATGAATTGTTACAATAGTTGTGAGCGAACAGCTCTCTGAATGGGGCAGAGTATAAGCTCAGACTGGCTTACGCGAAAAATCAAACAAAACATCCGCTACAGAAATACAGCGGACGCCATCCGGCCGGCCGGCACGAGGCTGCACCAGCACCGCGGCCCGTGGGCGTTACACATAAAACATACTACTATTTATATGTCGGAGAAACAAATCACTTCAAGATTTATTGTTGTTAAGCATTAATGCAACGTTTGTTGTAGCGTTAGAACAAACACCAAGTCAAACCTTATGAAAAAATAACTAATGAATAACATCAGACACCAACGTTTCTTATGAAGCACGGTTGTTCCTGAACCTCACCAACTAACTACACGCTTAAAAACGTTAAGAGTTATTGATTTAACCTCCTACATAGAATGAAATATAAAATGCAGATACTGTTATAATTACTGCAACTGTCTACCGAAAATATTAAATTTAATTTAAACATTGAGGAAGCCTCAATTGAAGTCAAATAGCGTACTTTTCACACCTGGCACTCACAAACCGTGCCTAAGCATCGCTACAGACTTGAGAAAACTAAAAAACACTGTTAATGCAATTTTACTAATTATATTAAACTACAAAGAGGGAAATTGCATGAACTTCGTGAATGTCTATCTTGAATCTCTAAATCTAAGAACGAACAACTTCAATCAGCGCTCGTCGCTCAGCTCAACAAGTTCTTCTGATACCCAGCGACACTTCTCCTTTGTGTCCTCAAACTATTTTGTAAATAAAGGACTGTTATGGGTCTGCAATAAAAAAGTATTAACGATTGATAAAGAAAGTAAAATGAGTGAGAATTGAATTGAATGAAACTAAAGAACGCATGTGGAGGATCGATTCGAAGAATAGCCGACTGCAGCTAATACTATGTTTTTGTCAAGTATGTAAAAGATGTTTGATCTATCTCGAGCCAAGAGTATAAACAAAATAACATTACAAACTTTCATTCAACTCTTTTGTAGATATGTAGAAGCTCATTATACATCCGATGTACATATGTATATATGTTGATTACCCCGACTATAAATTGAACAGTATCGTTGATCTTGGCACCAGCAGCACTCAGCCTACTTTAGCGCAGGGTCGTACAACACGAATGATTTACATATGATCGCATCAACAAAATTATATAGTACGGCACGTCTGACGTTATTCTTGGGCCCTAGTTCGGTGGCACTGATTTGTGACATGTTATATGCATATAACATTCTACAGACTCACCGCTATTTCTCGACATGCCAACATTCCTAAAAGTAACGTAATCGTTTCTTAAGAATTTTAAATTTGATGTACCAGCTACCGCGTTCCCGGTAACTACTCTATTTCATCAGTATGTTACTAAACGAGTTAAATGTTAAGTTGCAATTGCTATCAGCGAATTAAAAAAATACTTCTAAAGAGCACGTGATTCTAGTTGTAATCGGAATTATGATTAGAGATACACACAATTTTGATTACCATGATCAAGCTTCACGAGAATATGAGGCTTACTATACGGAGTCGAACTCAAATACATCAGGGAGGGGTATTAAAGCATGCTTCCTCTTGTAAACCGAAGAGAACGCGCACATTCCTGACTTTAGTCGCATAAATATACGAGCACTCGTCCAACATTCCCGTTCCTTTGAAAGCTGGGAATTTACACATTTCGCATTAGGTGTTATTATTATACCCGCTTTAAAAACAAAAACATAAAAGCTAAAAGCATATAAGAATGTTTACTTAAAATAGCGAGTCCAATAACGTACAGAAATAACTTGCTGAGTCAACACAGTATTATAAGTGTTAAGGAGAAGGCAAAACCAAAACACACTGAAGACATGGCGCAGCGTCGCGTCACCTTGGCCTTGAATGACACAAAACAGACACAAACAGACGAAGTGAACAACGTTGCGAAAACGACATACTTGTAATAATAAAACCAAGAAAACAAAATCCTATTGGTAGTTTCGCCATTTTAATTGTTCCGTTGTTAACGCAGTGACGGAAATATGTACGCACTTCACCTTGGAGGAGCATGCACATAATTTGTTAAATAAAAACTAATATATATTGTGTGTATAACAGTAAATAAAATCTATTGCGCCTAGTCGCAATGTTATTATGTTTTAATGCCCACTAAAGGTAAAAAAAAATGTTGAACAGAGCTCGCTTGCAACTTCCAAAAGCCATGTCCTTATTAAATGACGGTCCGCCCCGGGCGCGAGCATGACGTGTTCGCAGCTTTGTCCTCGGTGAAGGCCAAGTAAACAGTACGGGGACTTTATTTATATACCTCTCGAATAAATACTACAAGCACACTAGGTAAATTTACATTTCATATATTTGTCCATGAACCGCGCAAAACTCTCGGAACGTTTCTCTCGGAAAAGCTGGCTTGTCTTTCAAAATACGTAGTTAGCGCTTGATTATGTTTTCCGTATATTTCATGTGTGTATGTCACAAACGAGACAGTATGTATACTTGAAAATAAATCAAAATTGGAAATATGAGCTTAGTCTTCAGCACAGTAGGCTAAACTCTTAACTTCACTATTAAAAAGGGTATTTTATTAACGTTCTCAGCATTGAGAGCGAATCGATACTCTTCGACAGGACATTGCTTTGAACTAGTAACGTCATCTATAAAATGTATGAAGCAGTTAAAAGCAACACATATACTTTATATTTTTAAATACTCGATTGATATTTTTACGATTTTTACACTTTGCAAAACACTATCTACTTATCAGACCTGTGTACTTTGTTTTTCCAGTTGAAATAACTACTTGTCAGTGTTTACTCATACAGGGGGCGAGTTACCAAGTCCGGGTTTCCGGAGGCCCAATTACCCCTCCCCCCTTTTCTCTCCCCTCATCTCCTTTCTCCTCTTTCCCATCTCCTCATCCCTCCTCTCTTCTTTCCGCTCCCTGCATCCCCCATCCCTCATCACCCTCAAAGGCGGGCAGCGCACTTGCGACTCTTGAGTTGCAAGTGTCCATGGACGGCGGTGTCACTTACCATCAGGTGACCCGTCTGTTCGTCTGTCAGCCTATAATATCAAAAAAAAAAAAAAAAAGTTAAAAAGCATTTTTTCTTAACAAAGAATTTACGTGATGAAAAAACTAAATATTATAGATGTATAATATTTAGTTGCCACCTTCTTGGTAGACTTGGTAAAGTAGTTTTTGCATGTGTCGTGTTATTATATAGATTAGATATAATAAATAGAACATTTCTTAGAATACGCTTGTGTTGAGCGCGTCTAACACGCTTATCATTACATATAAAGTAAAATGACTAACTTACGAATCCAAAACTACGATAAAGTATAATTTAATACTAAAGTGTAAAAAGGAACGACGTGGACGGGTTCTTGGCTACCACAGCTATATGTATGCGTCAAATACTATTCTTCGAATGGTTATTGATTCGCAACACAACTATTGAAGTCAAGACGATAAGAAAACATAATCATGTAAATGTTTCTGTCCTTTATATAATTCCTTTCTTCTTGTCCAATTCCCAAAAGTGCCCGGGTGACGGCAATAGGCATGCCACTTATTATGTGAATGGGACAAAATTACCATCAGCAAAATGTAGGCGTTGATTACGGTGCTGCCTAGCCCTTCGGCATACAGGCGCGACTGTATGTATGGATGTATGTATACATTCAAATGATTATGTAATCTCGTGTGTGAGTGGGGCTCCACGGAAACCACACGTGACTACAAACATTAAGAAGACTTAATAACAATGAACGATTTAAGCGGCGGTTATTATTCTCATTGTCACGATAACCAACTGTAGATTGCTGAAAGTAAAGTTGTTGCAACCTTCACACCACGTCAATAGTAGTCAATTAAAAACAATTGTAAGTCATTGAAAACTTCACTCATAATATATTACAATGATAAGATGATCTAGAGAAGTTGAAGGCATTGGTGCTTAGGCACCGGTTTTATTAGTAAAATAAGTGAATCACACATTGAAAGTTATTTACTTACAAAATGGAGTGATACTGATCTGTATACAGTTCATTACAAATAGAATTCTCTCCCACTTTGATTGGGTCACCACGCTGCACTGACTACTTTTGCAATGAGAATGGTACCACTCCTAGACTTAACTTGTCGCTTTCCATCAGGCAGAGTGGCGCCATTATGGTAGGCTTATATAAAAAAAAATCGTTGAATAACTGACTGGACCCACGCGCCAGTACAATTAAAGATATTCGTGTGACTGTAAGTATCCAGCGAACCGCCAACCTGCTTACTAAGTTGCGTATACATAAAAGATAAATTTGCATAAAAAGTTATCATCATAATATTTTATTCGACTTGCCATTATCAAAGTTCACATTCAGTCTCCAAAAATATCGTGATATTAAGTAATTGTGAATAATATAATATGTATATAAACATGGAATAGGTTGATATACATTAACAGTCAGTTGTAACCGACCAACGGGATCCTTCAGCGTATCATAGCAATGGTAACAGATGTGTCCCAGATAACATAACGTAAAGAAAAACGCAAGCGTTTTATCACCAACCGTATGCAACACGTGAACAAACAACGACAGACATAATGTGTCGGACTAATAAAAGAAACGGGAGAGTTAACGGAGTATTCCAGCAACAGATACATAAGTAAGTATAAGGCCATGAGCCCCAGTCAAATGACCACAGCACTTAACTGAGCATAGGGTTTTGGAAGTTAAATGCGAAACATTTGTAATATTCTCTGTGTCAAACAAGCAACCAAGACAGTTTGACGATTAAATTATTATTATTTTTACCGTCAGATGACCCGTTTATTGCGCCTTCCCCCCCCCCCCCCCCATCCGTATCATGTTATCGCAATGATATCTATACTTAACTCGTTGACGACGAGAGTACTGCAGATAAGTATATTATTTTTCAACCCAAAAATGCTTCATCAAAAACAATCAGACAGAACGGGAGCCAACAATTTATTTATGAATAAGCCAATTTTATACAGCCTACACAAATAGCCTCTCTTGTAAAGATATGTCGTAGCTTTCATACACACGTCTACGACTGCGAGCATTGTTTATATGTATGTATGTATAATTCGTATACCTACTTACAACGGACTATAAATTGATTCCCATTTATACTGTCTGTCAAATAATGTATGCAATAAATAGAAATATAATTAGTGTAATCAATACTTGATAGATGGAGGTCAGAATTGTGATAACTGATATGTCGCAAGTGTGTCGAGTGCATGACATTACAAGGTCGTCTCGCTATCGCAGGGCAGGGCTCTACTCGCGGGCGTTGGTAAACACGTTCCGCCCAATTATCATTGCTGAATATAGTTACATTCTAGACTGATATTTAAGTTATAATTTAAAACACAGAACAAACTTAGAACAAATTGTATGTTCGCAACCTTTTCTCAACATTCAAGGTGTACTTCAATATGAGTCAAGGGAGTGACAAAAGTACTTTACTTACAAATGACGAAAATACAGTGGCAAAGGAAGTATCAAGGCCATGAGTTAAACTAGGATCCCTTAGGGAAGAATCAGGGTAAAACAGTTTAAAAAAGCAGACTATAAACCTTTTAACAAAAAGGAGGCACAAGGCCCAAGTCAAACAGTCTGGAACAGTATTTAATCGATAAAGAATACTAAATACACAAAGTGGGAGGACTACCCCAACAGTGATTATATCATATAAGATAACGGACCAACCGCTAATTTTCGTTAAAATAACAAATAACCTTTCACAACGAGGCAAGGGAAACAATTACTTGTTCAATCCCACGGAGTACAAATTAGGGTGAATGTAATGAGCAAAGTTAATGACAACGGTAGCACTTTCAATCGCACCAAAATTGACCTTATTATTTGACGAGGCGTGTATAATTACAGTAAACATAGATCGTAGCCATGTTTACAAGATCCACGCCACTCTCAAGCCGGAACTCGGATGAGCCCACTGTAATCTCCGTGTAATGAAAAATATAATTATGTTTTAAAGAGGAATATTAGCTTGTATTCATTAGTTTAATGTGGTCGGTCGTAAATATGGTTGGAAAGTTCGGAAATAGATAGCTTGGAGCTCTCGTGTGCACTCGTATTATACATTAGTGAAGAGCTTAAGGTCACGCTCGCACTTACCAGTATATGAACCACTCACGTAACGTGTTGTAATGAGCAACGCGAATTTAACAGTTACCTCGAATTGTTTTACTATTTTATTTAAATTTTGTGAAGTACGAGGTAATGTTTCGCCTCAGGTAGAGCGGAATAGAACCCCCTTCCCTTACCACGTTCAATTACTGAAGGAGCAATACATCAACTTTTAAATTTGCAGTGAGCACGGCTTGTTCTTTAGCGTACTAATTACAATAGGTATCAAACTTTTATTTACCAGCGGTTTCGCGGCTATTTTTGTTGATCAACATTTGTTGAGCATATTATATATTTTTGACCTATTCTAAAAATCCCTTCCCTACCCTAAAATCCTTGATAACACTTTTCAATTCGTATGAATAACTAAAAAAAATGAAGTGTTTTGAGTAATTTTCTTTTTAATTTCTGCAGTCGTTGTCAGTAGCGACCCTGTCAAGCGTGATCCTGACAACACGTAGGTATGTATATACTCCAAAACATGTTTAAACAAATAACGATTCGTAAATCAAATGGTATACAACCAAACTAATGACCCAAACAAAAAAAAAATTACTACAATCACTTGTAATGTTCTTTTTATATCATATCTCAATGAGTATCATTTCCAATCTGCACCAACTTCCACGTTGCATGACAACATTATTTTTTGTGTTCACTGACTCATTCCTTTCTGACGACGTGTTTTGATTACATCACAATAGATGTGATATAATGTAAAGCACCCCATTAGTCGAACTCTAATTGTGTACAATGTTAGCACTTAGCAGCCATTAGCGATGTTGGACCTGAGGCAGTAACTACCGGCCGCCATCTCCCCTGAAAACAGACTGTTTATATAAAGTCTAATTACTAAGGTAAAATAATGTAGACGAGGCAAGAAGAAGCACAATGGAATCAGCGCCACCTAAATTCCTATTTATTATACGGCTAACTTTCTAAGACCCAGCTCTTAACGCTCCAATTAATAGAGGTCGATCATGACGTGCGTTTTTAGTGTAAGTAACGGCAGGATCATCCGACTTTTAGGCCGATTACGATGATGCTTTAAAAACAGATTCATCTGTTGTTCACTTGAAGTTCATAACCTATTTACATATAGCGTGATATTCCAAGTAATAACATAAATATACATAAAAAGTATCACATCAGCCGTCGCTACGGAGAAGCTTATACCTCAGTTTGCCAACCCCAAGTTGCCAAGCCGCTGTGCAGCCCTTCGAGACACGTACACGAACATAATTAGGCGGCCGCGTTCCGAGACGGTTCACAAAAACGTGCATCACAATCCTGTGGCAGACCGCGCTGAGCTTCGCCACTCATTTTTGTACATAAACTAGTTTCATATTATGAGTCGTTTTAATAATAATTTGCCTTACGATACGCCGCTTTATCCACGAGCTATCTCTATAGTTATAGACATTGCATGATTTTTTGCTTGTTAAAAATTCCACAGTAAAATAAACAACAATAGCATAATAGTACTCTAAAACCGCGATTGAAAGGCAGGTGGAGTGTCTCTCCCTGTCTCTCCCAAATTCCATAGTAGTCAATACTATTTTACGTTAAACATTCACTAATTATATCTGCTGTGTTGTGCACGAATTAACTCCTAGAGCTCAAAGTACAAATTGATTGTCGGGACGTGTGAACAGAGTTTTACACGAATTGATATGAAATAACAGTATAATTATATCCATGTACCGCGCGGAATCAATCGAGTGGCAGCCCGATGTCTAATCCGAAGAGCTGCACGCGAGTCACGAAGTAGCGACACTGTTATTTATAACTGATCCAAGAAGAGAAGAGAACTGAGAGTTTTATCTTTCAAAATATCTACTGTTAATGAAAGGTAATAATAGTTTCAATCTTAGAAATATTTCACTGATTAAGAAAATAAATGCTTTGTTTAGATGTCGGCAAGGCGAAACGTCATAAAGCCGGGTATTAAATGAAGCTACTACTGCACTGACTATACATATAGAACTGGACTTGTATCTAATTATAACGTAGAGTTACGGAGGCAATCAATATCAGACATAAATTAAAAGACGCCACTCCTTGTGTAAATAACAATATTTGTGTAGAACTCTAGGATCTAAAGACTTACTTTTCCCAATGTAGAAAGTGAATATCGAGATTGGATTTGATGTTATGTCATGTTACATTTTAATATACATTACAGTTTTATTTTATTTCTTAACGCAACCTTTTGCTATTGGCGCAACCATTACTTCAAATCATTTCCTTTCGCAAATTACATGTATCTAAGTTCTCTAATTCAGTTCATCACTTCTATATATTAGTGTCAGTTGAGATCTAGGTCACGTACATTTATGTGTTATCTTTTCTTTCAGATGATATGTATGTTATGATGTGTATTTTATACGAGGTGTTTTAATGTGGTCAAGTGCATGACATGTTTGACATCATGATCTGAAAGAAAAGATAACACATTGATGTACGTTCACTAGATCACTGGAGCACATGACATCATAATAACGCTAATGAGTATCACCTTGTGTCACGTGAGAAATGAGTTAACACAATAACATGTTCAAATTTAGTGTGAACCATAAACTATTTAAACGAAAGATGGTATCTCATGAACGTTGCAATAGCCATTACGATATTAATTAAATAGAAAAATACCGACCCAAAACGACGTCAGCGTAAATAAAAGAAGAAGTAAATAAAGAAAAACAATATAAAGGAAACAAATTTAGCATAAGACGGAGATACTAAATCATTTAAATATACATATTAGAGACTGAATAATCTCATGAACACCTTTAAGACCGAAACACTGACAATTAATGTCACACTCGTGTCGATTAGCAAATAAACATTTTAAATTGCATTAAGGTCACCGATGAACGTCAGCAGACCAGTTATGAAAACCTACCATAACAAACGGCAACATAGCTTTAATATTCATTGTGCGAGATGGAGCAGTCGATTTCATCCGCAGTGAAGCTGTGCGATGAAACACGCATTTGACGGCTAATGCTACATTTTGTTAAGTGAGTGGGACATAATTATTGTTGGCAAAAAGCTAGCGATTGGGACGCCTCTGCTTACCCCTTCGGGGATATAAACCAGAGGCTACGGATGTTTTGTTATGACATTTTGAACAAGACTACATACAAAGAATGTTGACTGGCCTGTTGGTCTAGTGGTTAGAGACCCTGACTGCTAAGCCAGAGGTCGTGGGCTCGATTCCCGCCCAGGACAAATATTTGTGTGATGAGCATGATCATTTGTTCTGTGTCTGGGTGTTATTTATCTATAATAAGCATTTATTTAGAAGTATTTAAGTATATATATCAGCTGTCTGGTTACCATAGTACAAGCTCTGCTTAGTTTGGGATCAGACGGCCATATGTGAGATGTCAAAAAAAAAATGTAAAGAAACGAAGCAAAGGATTGTAGAGCTACCCAAGCATTGGCTGGACGCAATGTAGGAATAGTCACCATACACTAAAGGTCACCTAGGAGGCTAGTTTGTTATGACTGGTTCTGTTATAATCGCACTTGTCTAAATAAGTTGACTAATTACAAGTACACAGTTGAACTTCAAGCCGAACCGTTACATAATATATGTTAAATAAGGCGATTGTCGATCAAGAAGCAATAAATCAGCGTTAAAAAAAGCATAAAATGAAACCGAGGAAAACGAAATGTGCAGCAAATACATATTTCATGTACAGGAAACAACGAGTCGGCAAGAAAGCTGTTTTGTTGTAACTGACCAAATAAGTAGAGGCAGGAACACGGCCGAGCCAACCAATGGCCCGCGTCGCAAAACCACTAGTAATTTCTCTTCAATTGACTTAAAAGCCATTGTAATTCATCGAAATGCAAACGAAAACGTGACAGCGGTACAGACGACTTTGTATGCAAAGGGGAGTATAAATCTCAATGAAATCTATGAGTTCAACTGTTCAAGTAAAGCGCGGTCCCGCTCTGTGCTCTCCTTGTACAACACAACGGGCGGATTATACGAACGAACATGATCGATCTACCGTTCAATCTTATAATATAAATACCAAGTGAAGATATGTGATGTGACTGTGAATGTATGTAGATACGCATGCGCTATTAGAACATAAGATTAAAAAAAAAACTTATCATATAGTAATATGTAGTGAACAGGACAAAGGCGGCACTTAAACAAAAGCATGATAGTATTTATATTGCTCTATGATAACCCACTAACTAAATACAATGATTCCCTATTCCACTGGCTGGGTTTGCTGCGCATGGACTGTGTGGAGCAAGTTTGTTTAACTATGTGAAAGATAATGTTAAAGTAGGAGTTAAAGAAGCAAACTACATATCTACTTTTTACCACTAACTTGCACCAACTGGAGCAATCTTTTTACTTTTTACATATCTTGCAAATACACGTAGGAATAGTTATAGGATATTCTGTAATCTATGCAAGGGTCTTAGGTATGTCTTTATACACGAAGAGCTCAGGAGACTAGACCCTCTAGCCTATGAGTATTTCAATAATAGTTTTAGTAAAGTAAAACAAAAATGTATTTCCAAAGGCAACCGTTTTTTGTGCAGTGAACTGAGTTTATGTACTATCATTTATCAAACTATACACTACACATATAATTTTATTAACTACATATATATACATACATATTTCCCGTAGGATATGGATATATTTTCTTAAATCTGAGTCAAACCTAGCAAGCGTACATAGTATGCGTAATAATCAAAAATATTATACAAGATCTTAAAAAATGAGTAAATAAAGAAGTTTATAAAGAAAAGCGGGTGCCAAAATATCACCGCACCACGCAGCATAGTGGCGTGATATTTTATCCAAAAATATAAGGGTAAATGACACCGATGCTACCGACCTATACATATGATTTCATGCAAATTTATGACCGTAGGTAACCAATCGATAAAACTTTAAAAACTACGACTAATACGACACGAACGGCGAGTTATGTGAATAATCATACATTTACAAAAAAGTTTGTGCGAATCCGAACAACTAATTCCTTGTTTGTTCAAACGTGTTTTAAGTCAATTCGTTAAGTAAATCAAATTCGACCCGCAATTTGACTATTTTATATTTATCCATCGTTAATCGCGAACACAGAATCCTGATAAATGACAGATTGCACAGTCTAAGCGATAAGTAGTTGTTAGTAGATATCACAAACACTGAGCAATCAACGACAAATATTTGATAAATGTCGTCAATCAAGGTCAAAGTAATGAGCTGGAATGATGTAAGCTTCACAACAATAGATACGGATTAATGTGTACGTTTTCCGACAGCCAACGTAATTAACATAGGACCTCAATCGCAGAACACGAGGGCAGCTTAGCATGCAAATGACATCATGATATCATACCATGAGATAAACAAGCCTTGCTCTAACTCTGTTACTCTTATGTTATCAGTTGAATATGTACTAACTAACCTTTCTTCGCTTGTTTTTCCCGTTCCTTTTCCTTTTCCCTCGCCTTCTTATCCCGCTTTTCTCGTTCTTGCTTCTCCTTTTCTAGGCGCTTCATCTCTTTCTTGATATCTTTCTCACTTTTTTTCGACTTGGTGTCATCGATTTTTTCAGACAATATAAAAGTCCCCGTCTGGACTTTTGTGTCTACTTCCTCTT
This sequence comes from Tyria jacobaeae, assembly GCA_947561695.1. Taxonomy (NCBI): domain Eukaryota; kingdom Metazoa; phylum Arthropoda; class Insecta; order Lepidoptera; family Erebidae; genus Tyria; species Tyria jacobaeae. The sequence goes on along the minus strand of OX387231.1, from coordinate 14,478,930 downwards.
TCGGCCTCATCGTGGTTCACAGACCGCGCGACACTATCAACTCACACAAGGATAATGTAATTATAAAAAAATCCCCTGTAAATGCACTCTCGAAGAAATAATCTCGACGTTTCGTTAGCGTAAAAAATTACAATTCGGCACAGAGCCGGCAGCCACCGAAGCTTTATCGCGCACGTAGCTACGAGCGATGCTCGCGATTGGCGAAACGGTATCGAATTTATCACTGGCACTCTTGGAGGATTTCAAAAGTGACTGGATGATAGCGAGTTCGATCGCTAGCGACGTACAGTGTGCGGTGTGAACACAACGCGCTACGCACCGACCGTGACTGAGTCTCGACGAGTACTGGCAAAGTGCGGTGCTTCTGGACTCGGTGCGAACTGAGCGGCGGTGGCACCATGCGCAAGCGACGCGTGCCGCCGTACGCCGCCTCCGACTCTATAAATAAAGCCTCACTTCCTATATACCATGGAATCAGAAGACGATTTATGGCCAATGAACCCATGAAAGTATTTCGCGGACGATGACTGACATTTACATCCCAATTTAAAAAAAATCATAACTATGTGCACATTCACGAGGTTTGATGCCAAGGTTCCGCATCAGCAAAATTTATTGGTTAATGTGTATTTGGTCAAGGTCAAAAATATTTAAAACTTAAGTATTCTTACTTGTAGAGTCGTTAAGGGGATATAGTTGTTTCCTAATCACTTATAAAATAGTTTGCTTTTTTTAGATTTGCCACTTTTACTCTTGAGAAATCGTCAAACTCTTTTTTCTTTTGAAATCCAACAAAACATGACCAAAGATGACGTCGTCAATAATGGTGACATAAAAATATTGAGGAAAACGATGGTGGTAAAAATAAAGGGGTCCAGAACAATTGTATTGAAAAATACATAAAGAATACTTTTAGCAAAATGTTAAAGATAACATGACCACATAAAGATAACGCCAATTTAAGTAAATCTACATTATGTTAAGTAGATAACGTATTATGCCGGATTTAAAAATAGATATAGCATTATATTATTGACGCAATTAATCATAAAAATAATACGTCTGTATGTATGTTTTATTAGTAAACGAAAGGGAATTGCAACATAAAACACGATTAAAGTTACGTTGATATAACAATTACCAATTAATCATTGTTTAACCACCGGGAGACTATGGGGTTAAGTGGATAATAAAATAAAAAATAAACAGGTTTTCCACTTGGAGCAACGCTCCAAGTCTGTTTAATGGACAAATACATAATACAATATAATGCTTATGTACTACTCTCCGTAGACCTTGATAGCGAGTTCTACGAATGACCAATATTATACAACGCCATCTTTTGGCAGATTATGGTACCATAATACATAAGTTATATCAGGGCAGGTGATGTAAAATATTTCAGTAATGTTTTTGTTCTTATCTTACATACGACAATCATAAATACTTATTTATGAGTACTCGTACGTGTGTGGCAGGTGAAAAACAGTAGATGTAGACAGACACGAGCATTAACTACCCTATATTCTTTACTATTCTCTCCAAGTCCTCCTGCCTATCTAACTTCACAATTCCAATATTTAGGTGCAAACCATACTGTAAATATTAGATCTACAAACAACCGGCTTCTCTATTGTCCCACTCACCGCTCCGACTTCTACTTTTTTTGTTCAATCTGTCCTATGGAACGCGCTCCTTCTCGAGAACAGGAAGGCCAAAACTCGGATTACTTTTAAATATATGTTACGGAAACATGCCTTATCAGACTCTATTAAATTTAAACTCTCCTCCACGAATTTATAATATATATTATATGTATATACATGTATTTATGAATATTTATGTATTATATGTACTAGCATTATTATTACTTTTTGTATATGTACACGTGTATGTATAATGTTATATTAGCATGAATATAATAAAGTACTCTTGGTACTAATACAACATTTTATTATAAAAAATATTTACTTGTGATTACTTATACTTCTTAACCTCTGTGCATCTACCTTGTTTTGTCTCTGCATCGCCCTAACGTCGGCTCATAGAAAATGCCTACGGCGTTAAGTTCACCTATGACACATTGTGCATAAAGTAAGAGGATATTTGAACCCATTAGAGACTGTAACACAGAGATCTGACAGAGAAGAAGGTAGTTAGTTAATTTCTGTTAGTATTTAATTTTAATTGCTAAAAGTGCCAACTCGAGCAAATCTTCTTAACGTATCTATCACGGGTTAAATCTAATACTTGGTGATGATGTGTTAAAAGAAACAAACGCACTCCTTTTAAGCAACTTATAGGAGATCCTCTTACAGAAATTTTTCTTTTAAATGTTACATTTTCCTTTGTAAGTTTTCTCCGTCATTTGTAAAAATATGGAAAAAATCTTTTTTAGTTGTTCTATTCAAGGTTAGTGCCATCTAAACTAGAAAATTAAAAAAAAATATAATCAGTACATTTTTTTTGCACAAACAAGGAATTAGTTGTTCGATGTCCCACAAACTTTTGTAAATGCACGCTTATTTACATAACTCGTCGTGTCTTAAGAGTTGTAGTTTTTGAAGTTTTATATTAAAATTAAGGGATCAAAATACATGTTACTCGATATCTTAGTCTTTTGTAAATAGATTTAAAAAAATATTTTTTCAATTTAATTGTTTGTACTTAAAGAAAGATTGAAGATAAAAGGATGCAACTTGTTACTATTTATAGCGATTTGAAGTCAGTAATACACTTTTTTAAATTACCTAATTTTGTATTTCATATCCATTGAACAGTCAGATAAACCTATACAAGAACACATATGTATAAATATATTTCCCAGATTAAGTGCGTATCTCAATAAATTGCAATGCACTTGAGATGTCTGTTGAGATATTTGCAACGTTGTGCGAAAGCGGCTATGATTACTTCAGATCACCCTCGCGATAAGAGACGAGGGCCCCTGCAGCTAACACAAGTTGTGGTTTTAGAGAGAGAGCGACCTGAGTAGGTTGAGCGTGTGATTAAATTTTGCGAAGAACAACAGACAAGACAAAAAAAGGTCTTCCCTTAGAAAATAACACATTTTACTTCTCGACTTTCGTTTTTTTTTTATTTTATTTAAAGACTACGTTGTAAGCCATTATATTTCCGGAATTAGAAGCAATCGTTCCGCTTAATATGAAATACTTTATACAATAATCATAGTCAAGTTAACGACTAAGTCGTCACCGCCGCCACAAACATCAAGAGTTATAGAACCCTAACTTATAATCTTAAAATAATTATTGTAACGATCACTCTCCAATATCTAAGAAATCTAGAAGGTAAACAGATATTCTTTACAAATCCTCATATTTTTTATTATTGTTGATATATTATTTTTTTTGGATGAGGGGAGGGGAAATAAGAATGTCGAGTTTTTATAGTGGTAGAGCCATGCTTAAGCACGAATGGGCCGGCACGACCGGTGCGATACCACGGCCTCACAGAAAACCGGTTGTGAAGTAACGCTTGCGTTACATTTCCCCGAAATGAGTGAGGTCTCCGGAGGCCCAAAATCCCCCACCCCCCCTAATGATAGCGCTGTTAACAAAAAGGATACCCCAGCGTTGGAGAATCCCCCCCTCGACGTCCACCCTCAGTACGGATTATGCCTGAGCGTAGACGCCCAGGCTGCCCCTCGTACTCTGGGGGGGGCTCAACTGCGCTCTCAAAATCTGCTCGGGGCAAGAGAAGGCATACCATGGCACCCCCTGTCACGTTTACCGTGGATTTTTGTAACATCAGGGGGTTACATTCGAACCTCGACACTGTCCACCACCACCTTGAGACAGCAAAGCCGGCCTTGCTCTTTTTAACCGAGACGCAGATATCATCTCCAGCGGACACATCCTACCTCTGCTACCCTGGGTACAGACTGGAACGCTCCTTTATTCCTAAGGCTGGTGTATGCGTGTACGTTAGAGATGATATCACTTCTAGCCGCCTCGGCAATCTTGAAGGTAGGGACCTCTCCATCTTATGGCTACGTGTAGACTGCGACGACCATCCCCGCATCTACCTATGCCTCTACAGGTCCCATAGCGGTGATGCCGAAACGGACCGACTCATCGACCACGTCCAAATGGCTACAGACTCAGTGCTCCAGCAGGTCCCATCCGCAGAGATTGTGATTCTTGGCGACTTTAACGCCCATCACGCGGAATGGCTTGCTTCGCGCAAAACCGATCATGCGAGAAGATCTGTTCACGATTTCGCCTTGGCATATGGCTTGACGCAGCTGGTAGCAACGCCTACGCGAATCCCAGATGCAGAAAGCCACGTGCCTTCACTGTTGGATCTTCTGCTGACCTCACATCCTGACGGCTACAAAATATCCGTTGAGGCCCCTCTTGGCTCTTCGGACCATTGCCTGTTTAGGAGTATGGTGCCACTCGCTCACTCGCTGCGGCCGCGAGTTACAGGCAGTCGCCGCGTATGGCACTATAGGTCAGCAGACTGGGATGGAATGAGAACATTCTTTGCATCCTACCCATGGAGGCAGGTTTGCTTCTCGCCGGATGATCCCAATGTCGTTGCTGACTCTGTCGCGGATGTTGTGCTTCAGGGTATGGAACTTTTCATTCCATTCTCCCTGATTCCCACAGGTGGCAAGTCCCAGCCTTGGTTTGGTCGAACCTGCAAAGCGGCGTCCCGCCGAAAGCAGGAATGTTACCAAGCATGGGCTAATGCAGCGACAGCACGGGATGTAAAGACCAACACATTAAAGAAGCAATTTAACTTTGCCTCCAGGTCCCTCAAAAGAGTAATTGCTGGGGCGAAGTCGGCTCACATCGGCAGAATTGGCGAGAGACTAGTGAGTCTCCCCTCCGGAACTCGTGCATTCTGGTCTCTTGCCAAAGCTGTCCAGGGGAACTTTTGTAAGCCATCCCTTCCACCTCTGCGCATAGAAGATAATTCGTTGGCCCACGACGCTAAAGAAAAAGCCGATCTACTGGGCAAACTCTTTGCGTCCAACTCGACCCTGGACGACGGGGGAAACGCACCGCCGACCATACCGCAGTGCGAGACCCGCATGCCGGAAGTCCGGTTTACACAAAGGGCAGTGCGTAAAGCGCTTCTTTCCCTCGACGTTCATAAGTCGAGTGGGCCCGATAGAATCTCTCCTATCGTGCTGAAAACGTGTGCTCCAGAGTTAGCACCGGTTTTAACGCACCTTTATCGGCTTTCCTACTCTCTTGGCGTAGTCCCGGCCTCATGGGAGACAGCTCTAGTGCACCCAATCCCTAAAAAAGGAGATCGCTCGGATCCGTCCAACTACAGACCCATAGCCATCACCTCCTTGTTCTCCAAGATAATGGAATCCATTGTTAACTGCCAGCTCCTCCGGTACTTAGAAGACCACCAGCTCCTCAATAATCGCCAATACGGCTTCCGTCAGGGTCGTTCAGCTGGTGATCTTCTCGTATACTTGACTCACCGGTGGGCACAGGCGATCGAGACCAAGGGGGAAGCGTTGGCCGTTAGTTTGGACGTGGCGAAGGTCTTCGATCGGGTCTGGCACAAAGCGCTCCTTGCGAGAAACTGTGCAATTGGCTCACCAGTTTTCTTACAGACAGAAGCATCAAGGTCGTTGTTGACGGTGCATGCTCCGACTCAAAGTCTGTTAATTCTGGTGTCCCACAAGGCTGTGTGCTATCACCCACGCTGTTTCTTCTGCATATCAACGACATGCTGCAGATTAGGAGCATCCATTGCTATGCGGACGATAGCACGAGTGATGCCCTTTACACCGGCCGCGCTAACATTTTTCGGGTAAACGTCATCGAAAGCCGATCCATCCATTACTCCGGCCCACCGCCTGCAACTTTATAAGGCGCAGGTTTGGCCGCACATGGAATACTGTTCTCATCTCTATGCAGGTGCACCCCAGTACCAACTTCTCCCTCTTGACCGCATTCAACGGAGAGCGACTCGCATCATCGACTGCCAAGATATTTCTGATCGACTTGACACCTTGGCGTTGCGTAGAGATGTAGCTTCACTCTGCATCCTCTATCGCTTGTATCATGGGGAGTGTTCAGAGGAATTGTTCGGACTTATACCGGCTGCTGGTTTCCGCCATCGTCCTACGCGACAAAATATCCATCCCCATCACTTGGACGATTGGCATTCCACCACTGTGCGCTTCTCCAGAAGCTTTTTGTCTCGCACAACCAGCTTATGGAACAAATTGTCGCCTGCCGTATTTCCGAACCGATACGACCTTCAAACCTTCAAGAAGAGAGCGTACCTCTACCTAAACGCCGGCAACGCACTTGTGACTCTTGAGTTGCGGGTGTCCATGGGCGGCGGTAGTCACTTACCATCAGGTGACCCGTCTGCTCGTTTGCCCCCTATCACATAAAAAAAAACGTATAATACTAAATAGATGTTAGGTTTTCGTTTATATCGATTTTGTGAAGAAAAACAAGTGTAACAAAATTGCACTAAAAATATGGTGAGCTCAAAATTGTTGATCCTTCTATTCTTCCCATCGCATCGGTATATTTCGCTGAGGTGTCACGAGCCCCGCAAGCATTTCATTATTAAAGCTACAGCAACGACTTGTTTTACTTTCGGATTTTTTATTTAACAAGAATCCAAAGAAATGAATCATAATTATAATATTTAATCTCAAAAATAAGGGGGGTTGAATACACACGTTGAGAGTTCAAATCAGGCTAGTCTAGTTAGAGCACCTACTTAGATACCAATTCAAATCGCACCAAAATAAATATGGCGTTAGAGCCCCTTCACACTAGCGTTTGTATGCGCAGCGCAGGCGCCTTGTATAATTTCTAAATATCGTGTTCGTGTTTCAAATAAGTAATTTATTTCTTAAATATCTTAAGTGTGGCCGCCAGTACCAAACCTTGTTTTTCTTTTTTATATAAAAATGTACAGTAATCTATAAAATATAATATTCACTTGCATTCTAAAAATTAACTTCAAATAAAATAAATAACCGTAGTTTTGCGCAATACTTTCAATCGTAAAAACGTGCACCTTAAAAACTTATTTAGGTTAAGCCATTATTGCATTACGTGTGTAAACTTTCATTACTTGCAATAGTCAACTATTTAAATAGCTCTCAAAAACCATAGTTTTTTAGTAACATAATTATATAGCAAGAAAGGACATCACACTTCTAAACAAGACGTGGAGGCTGCCACGCATGTGAACTATATTTAGGTACTAATATGTACATATATTGTTCATACGCGGTCCTCGGAGCGAGAGGTCAGACGTTTTTTTATCATCATATTTTTCAGAGCAGGTTTCTGTAGATAATGTACAGACGATGAGACTCTAACCTAATATCGAACAATGCTCGATTACTGCAGTCGTATGTCACATGTTCAATATCAATGCCGTTGAAGTCAGTTTGTTTTTTGATCAATATTATTACATCGATAATTTGTTTGTTAAGTCCCCGCTCTACGTCACCAAGTGCGCTATGATATACTTTTGTTGCGATTCCAATTGGTGCGCTAACTGGAATATATCGAGAAATGTGGTACGATATAATTGTTTTCTTTATTTTTATTATATAGGGTGACAGACGAACATACTTGTCACCTGATGTTAAGTGACAACCGCCGTCCATGGTCACCTGCAACTCAAGAGTCGTAAGTGCGCTACCCGCCTTTGAGGGTGATGAGGGATGGGCGGTGCGGGGAGAGGAAAGAAGAGAGGGGGGACGGGAAAGCGGAAAGAGGGAGTTGGGCCTCCGGAAACCTCACTTTGTTTCGTTTTTGTGGTTGCTTCACAACCCGTTTTCTGTGAGGCTGTGGTATCGCACCGGTCGAACCGTCCTATTCGTGCCTAAGCATGGCTCTACCACTGAAATATTAAAACAACTATAATACAAAGAATACTACTTCGTATAGTGAAAAAATGTACTGTTATTCCCCTAATAATATCTCTATCTATCTCTGTCTATATTGCAGGCCAAATAGGTAAAATGCCTACGGCAATAAGTACGCCTCATGCAATGAATCTGAAGCAAGCGTTATAAATAAATAAAATAACTTATTCTTTGACCCTTACAATATATTTGGCAATCATATTTGTGTGCTCTCCGCCTTATCAATTCTTTCGAGTGTTTACAGTCCGCTCAAGAATACTAGAAACCTTATGATGTTATCACTTAACATTCAATAGGTAGCAGGTTTCGAAACAGTTACGAAACATCCTAACCTCCATTTGGCAAGACTCAATGTACGAGGAGCTTTGTGTCAGAACCACCTACTCAACGTTCTACGATTTCAGATATACTCGTATTTTAGTGGCGGTTTAACAATCAAGGATGACTTATGGCCATCGTTTCAAGTGTTAGACGTAATATAGAAATGGTATCACGACGAGATTAATAAAATAAATTATTTATTTTTTCTTAATATCTGGACCACCAAGCAGAAATTGTATTGTTTAAGAGTCAAACAATATAGCAAGGCATGTTACGATGAAGGATGGACTTTAGATATAAAATAGACATATTGTTAAGGAATAAAACACATCACTACACTATTACTCTCCTAAAGTCACGTAGTACGTTACGTTTCCGGAGGCGCCGACTGATGTTTCGGGACATTTGGGCCTGTCACTCACGCGACATCGTTGCTGCAATACTTCTAGTCCAATGCTGAAGGTGTCTAGACAGCACAGGAAGTTGCTCTATCACTTGCGCTTCGCACTTAATGTTATTGAGAGGCATTCTGAGCAATCTCCGCCACATACAAAAATTTCCGAAGATACTTTCATAAGAAAAGCAATGACAAGGCTGGATATTCACTTGAGTATCATCTTCAAGTAAAGATTCTTTAACAGATCATTATTATGTCAGCAAAGGAGCAGATTCGTTAATGGCGATGCTAGCACGTATAGTTACGACCTTCAGGAAAGTGATGACCGCGTAAACCTTGCGTATATGATAAATGCGTAAGTTTGTATGAATATTTGTTACTCAACTGTACCAAAAAGGCTGACAGGATAATGACGAAACTTGCAACAGAGATAGATTGTGATCTGAAGTAAAACATAGGCTTCTATTTATCGGAAGAAATAAAAAGTTCAAAATAAAAACGACGAGTTACGGACCACAACTATTAACATATAAGGAGTAGGAACGTTGACGCATCAATCCAGGACGTTTTTTGTGAATTATTTATAGGATACTTAACTATCTTTTATTACTACACCTATAAAAATCTACGTACATTTTTTACGATTTGCAAGCAGAGGAAGGCGGCGCCGTTTCTTGAAGTAAATATAAAACTTAGTCATGGTGCGCACACCGCCTTAACGAGCCGTTTTATATCCCAGTTAAGAGTAATTATCTCGAGGAAGTTTCATTCGCGCCGAGATCGTTTTAACGCCCAATATTTTATAAATAAAGAGAAATTTCACGGCTATACAGATAACTCGACCTAATAACAAATCAATTTAAGCCGTACACCGTCGGGGACATGGTCTACATGCATGGCAACTTTACTAGGATTATTATAGCTGGGTAGTATTAATAATGCCGTGTATATAACACGTGCAGTTCTTAACATTACGGTATAGGTTCAAATAGTGCTGTGAGCGCAGTTTATCTTATCATGCACATTTTATAGTTAGTTGCTGATTGCTAAACAGCCAATAGTGTTATGTTTGTAAAAACATATGGATCATTGCGGCGATATATGAATACGTACTATATTTCACTTTAGAACAACCAACAGAGCTTAAAAATATTATAAGCGGCTGTTACGTAATGGTTAAACGTATTAAAAATATTTTAGTCGGAGCCGAGCATTTATCGGGAATCAAATTTACGACCCTTGATGTTGCAGTTGAATAGACTACCTCTTAAAAAGTCTAGTTTTTAAGACGTAAAACATATACTCTCTAATTATAAAAAAAATATATAAAAAAGTTTAGTGTGTAATGTAGTATTCATTCATTCATTCATTCATTTCATTTATTTCATAAACAAAAATACATTTGTTTCGAAATATAAGAATAGGTACCATTAAAATAATATCACTATTTTGATTACACTTTACCAAAAACAAGGATACATAATACGAAGTTATTGCAATATATTATATAGTTAATCATTTGTATTTTTTTTATCATTACAAAATTCGTCAATACTATACTTCTGAATTAATAATGCTTTGAGTTTATTTGTAAATAAATTAACATTCGTATCGACATCGTCTGCGTGCAAACTAGATGTTGAACCATCTATAAGTTATGTACATGTATATGTCTGCACCTGCACTGTGCCTCCAGCAGTACGTAGGCAAATGAAAGTCCAGATCGAGCTTATCAGAGCACTTCCAGTTACATTTGGGGTGAGACATGCATTGCCTTAACCACGCTTGCGTTGTGTATCATTTTTTTTGTTGACGGGGCTCAAAATGCTCAGGGATGTCCTTCCCCACGGGGAGGGGGGGAGGGGGGAAGGGGTATGTCGGACTCTTACCGACTAAAACCCACCCCAGTGTTCCTCTGCTTGCCTATGATCGGGGGAGGGAGAATCGCCGTTGCATTCTTCCGCTGCCTTCGGCCGGCACTGACCCGTCTTACCCAAGACGGGTCCCGTCACCAGCTGTGACCATCACCCTTCGGTCACAGTCCTCTGAGACATGCACAGAACAACCCAGACTGCGCGCTGCCTCTTGGGCCTGTATCTTCGTCACCCGCGGGCCACTTCCTAGGGTGGCCGGAGATCAGTGATACGCCTGGTAAACCTGTTAACCCGTTACCTGTTTAACCAGGGTCTGGATGTGCATGTGTGTGCATATCATATTTAAAAGTAAAATTTGTATTGCTTAGTGCTTATAGATCTTATCATTATGGATCTTTTTTTTTTATTACAATAACCAAAAATAAATCTAGAGCTTTGTATAAAAAAGCACTTGGCATTATAATATGTATATAATAAGTTACCTGATAACCAGAATGACTATATATATACTACAGAGAATTGCAGACAACTGTAAATGCCCAAAACTATTACAGTATTAATTAATGTTTTGCAGATACATCGATACGCGTAAATAAACCTCAATTTAGCAATAGATAATATCGTCATTAAATATTATGGCACTGGCATTATATTACAATTACATTTTTGACGAATTATAATTCAGTTATTAGGTGTAACTGTGAAATAAGTATTCCATTCAACATTTTTGATAGTGTGAACATACTGCAGGGAAAATGTAAGTATCTCTTTTATTAAATAGATATGAGCATTTACACGCAGAATATGTTGTATCTTTTTTTTATGATATAGGGGGACAGACGAACAAACGATTCACCTGATGGTAAGTGACAACCTCCGTCCGTGAACACCTGATACTTACGAGTCGCAAGTGCTGCCTGCCTTTGAGGGTGAATGCGGAGGGGGTTCTACTGAACCTGAATAATATCATTCTGTATCGTATCGTGTTCTTTGAAATAATAAGACTATTATTTGTTAGCGTGTGGTAATATTATTTAAACAACGTTTGTACATGTGGATCCAAAAAACGGTATCACCCTTTTCTTTGATCTAACAATTTAGGGTTACATCATTATGTTAATAATTTCATCATAAAACTGGGCTTTGAGTTTAATTTGATCAAACGAGCAAAAACTACATTTAGTAGACACTAAAAGCAGTACTAGAACATAAGAGTTGGCGTGTACGAACGGAAAGTATATTACTAGGACATTCGGTTCATTCGTATACGTATGTGTATAACTTTTATTCGGCAGTTACGTTTTGTGGTTTCCTCTTACCTCACGCTCGTGTTATGTTGCGTAAGGAATAATGGTCGAATTGTTTGACTTTTACACTGCCGATAACATTAAGGAAGTTGAATTTAAGTACTTATATTGAGTTCAAGAGTACAGCGCTGTGGCATACAAGCTTGTGGCTTACTGCGTGTTTAAGACTGAGCTTACTATCACCAAACATAGTAGACGAAGTCAACCATATACCGGTGAAATCTGTGACATAAATACGGCTATTATTGGAATATAGATGGTACGCCATTACAACGTTCCCATTTCGATTGTTACTTAACGAATAAAGCTATTCGGCCACAATCGACAACCAGTAACATTCGTGTAGGCTTTACGTAAACGCCCGGCGCTGCTGTAGGCCGGCTCGCCTTCACCTACTTATTGAAATTAACGGAGCTATAAATTAACAGAGGCTAGACATGTCTCAAACTCGTTTAAATACAAATTATTGCTCAACCAATAATATAAAACAAGCAAAATTGTTAAAATATTGGTTATTTATTATAATACATTAAGGGCATAGGTACTCTTTCTCTCTCACTCACTCTTATATATACATATATACCAGAAGATGGCTCTCTGTCCGCGATATTCACTAGGTATTAGCATAATACCAGCGCTGCTTCTTACGAGGTAGCACAGAGCTGAGCTAACGGCCATTTTTGTCACATACAGAGGTACTTGTTTGCACTGACGTTTGATGAATTTGTTATACTTGCCTTGTGCGAGTACAAAATAAATATACTTTCTTTCTTTCTTTCAAATGATAGCTCACATGTCGATACCCATCAAGCAGTCTAGGCTCTAGGGCGTGACTAAGAAACATCATACAAACAGACGATACATGCAAGTACATCATACACACATAGATCATTTATTTGTACACCAGGATTTAAAAGAGTTTATTACATTATAAACGTAACGGAAATTACAAAGATAGGCCTTTCCAGAACAATCTCTTCCAGGCAACCTTAGGATGGACTGGAATTAATATCATATACTGGTGGCAATCGGTGGCTTATACTACTTATTAATCTATGGTTATGGTTAAATACTATGCATCAAGTACTTAAGATACAAAAATATACTTAAATACCATACTTAATAACCTACATATAAACATTGTTGGACATTTAGGTAAAGATGACACTCAATGGCAACTTACAGCACAGAGTCAAACACACGGTGACTTTACGACTCACAGACAGCAAGCACTATGGCATTATACAATTACGAAATCACGTGTTGAAATTCGGAAAACATACACATAGCGTATAATAAAGCAGCATGTAATGATAGGAACAATTTGGTCGTGCCCTGAGGGTACTGAGCGAACGGTTTCAGATCTCAAACACGGCTATGATTACCATACAATTTCGTCTAGCCACTATCTTAGTCTTTCCTTAGCTCGAGATGATGTACGTCATACGTTATATAAACAACGATTAAACGCCTACTGCTATTACCTTAAATGGCCCTCAAAAATCTTGCACTTCTCAAATGATCAACAAGCGAGAATTCAGTTGCGCTTTGTAACTGGATACTCTGTGACGTGTAATTCTGAATATATACTATATTTTCAGTAGTCATTATCTCGCAATAGGGATTTAAATTTATTAGTTTATTAAATTATATTTGGCCAAAGGTGGGTGTTTAATACATCTCTGACTTCCCTTTCTGGGTTACAGGCGTAAGCGTATGTATGTATATAAAGGAAAATGCTGGTTCTTTCAATGAGCAACCGTTATCAGATAACTGTGATTTGTGTTTATACATAAATGAGCCGGTTTAAAGTATTCTTAGATACGGGTGAATAGTTCTTTCACTTATCCATTACATAATATAGATGAAATAAGTTTTTTGCTAGTTTTAAATCCAGAAAACGAAAGTATGACGACACACGATCAAACTATACTTGGGGCTGCTCCTCGATGAATAAAACAATATCAATATAATCGTGGAGTTTGTATGAAAGGTTCAATGACAGTAGGGACAGCTCGTAAGATACGGAAAGTTAGAAGCATGTGGTGAGCAGTTGTCTCTAAAGTGAATTACGCATATAGAACAGAATTATGTATATACATATATAAAAAATGGGACTCCGAGATCGGTGATACACAAGCGCTTGAACGGTCCTCGGCGATCACAGCGGTACAGGAACACCTTAACGTTATACTTGACACTGTAGATAAATCTAAATCCTTATAATGTCTAGCACTATTTGACAGGATGTACATAAATCCTTGCCACCCACTACAATTAAACACCTTAACCAAACGGGCACGCCACCGCCCTCTAAGTTACCAGTACCTCTGCGAGTAAGTCGCGTCAATCTTTAATTAGAACGAACACTATATAATTTATATGAATGATGGCGAACTATTGTACCGTCTACAGATTATCGTAAAGTTATATTGTTAAGGGCGGTAAATGAGTAAGAATAGTATCAAAACGAATAAAGTTTTAAGTTCAACTAAATGACGAATACACCTTGACTGCACGGCTGACGTAGCTGTCTAAGAGGTCACCTCGCCACCACGCTGCCGCACGGAGTGTTGTGGATTCGATCCCCGAACGTGACAACACTTTGTATAATACTCAAATTGTTGTTCTAAGTGTGGGTGTTCTTTGTGTCCGTTGTATGAGTCTTTGTAAAGTCCCCCGCGACACAGGAATTAATCGTAGCGCGGGAGTTGTCTTTTAAAATAAAAAATAATAATAAACTGCAGTCTCAATCTCAACATAAAACTATTTCATTGTGTTAATTTAAGATTTTAATGCTTCAATCAATCAACTAATAACAATAAACTACTACGGTCCACTGCTACTGTTATAAAAAGATCCAACAAGAGACTTCTTTCAGATCTTACATCATCAGACCATAATTATAGAATTTGAAAAAAAATACTCCCTGTGGTGACGTGGCACTCATGAAGCCTCACTAATTTGAGGTCTAACAGGGGTGTCGCTTTTACGCTGGGAACAGTTTCAACCATAAAAAACCCACATCTCAAACCGCGCAATCGTTCATAATGAAGAATATAGTTCACAGAGTTAATTATGCTAGTATGGCCCATGGTGACCTACGTCTTACTTAATAGGTTTATAACAGAGCTGCAACAGTTTACTATATATCACAGCTCTACGGCTATTTATCCAAAATCGAGTTGATAATCGTAGGCTACGAGTACTTGTTAATTAGTTCTAGCCGATTTCCACGGTGAAACATAATACCTGAACTGAAACGAAGTAGACACACTTTCTTAACGATTCAGGAGAGTGCTTGTCAAAAGGCCGTCCTTCAGTAAAATCTTGTACAAACTCCCTACTACGTCAATGAAAAGATAAAATTTCACCCACTACCACCCACACCACTACAATGCATTATTTTAGATGTTGGAAGAATCTCATAAAACAAAGTATACATGTTAACGTTAAGTATATACGTTAAATACCTAGTGCATCGCAGCTCTTGTGTCTTCATTATCACAATCCAAGAATTTGAAGATGACCTTCAAAATGCGATAACGCAAGGTAAAAATACAATACAGTCCACAATAATTACTCAATGTAATTCACACCTGTGTAATGACATTCTTCTGAATATCATACAAATTACATATACAAAAACATTCGTTAGTTACGTATGTCGGTTACAATAAATTCAAGTAACATCATAATAAATGTACGACACCCGACTGCATTACATAAAAGGATACTTTTAACTTTTACTTATTTGTTTTTAGCGGACGTCATCTTGAACTCGACGGTCTTACACCGTATGTCGCTCCCACTGCTAACACGATTCAAATGATATCATACATGTGCGTGCCATCCATCGAACCGTCAACACAAATAAATACACTCAAAAAACATAACCCTCCTTCTTGGGCAGTCAACCTGTTACAAGAGTAATTAATTACTCTAATTTGTACAAAAAAAAACGGCTTGAGAAGTTGGGATCACGCATCTTTTCAAATTTGCGAACACATGCAAAAGGTTTACTCTACATTATCGTCTTCGTATTATACGAGCGAAGAAAGCACAAAGTTAAATTCTCTGTGATTAAATTCCTCCACAGTCACCTATGCCTCCATGTTCTTGTATCCTATGCCTACCAGTATAGAGCAACGGCTTTTACTCTCTCCTCTTTAACGCGCTTTTATTAGCTTGACTTCTAACTATCTATTTAAGCAAATCTTAAGTCTTTTTAACCCACTCTTCATTGTCACGTTACTATAGCATTTTGTTGGATAAATTTGGTGTTATACTTTTGTCGACAAGTGTACAGTGTAATTGGAGCAAGCGGCGAAGCATGCGATCCCGCGACACCGCAACCGGACACCGTCGAGCCGCTCCACCGGACATGAGCCCTGCGAACCGACACTAGACCAACAGTGCTGGCCCCTCTATGTACCCCTATTGTAGTACATAATATCTACGAGAACTATATAAGATGTTCTATGTAAGTAGACTCGTAGTTCTACACAAGCAACAAGCAGTGTTCTTTGGCATGTGTTCACAATTCACAAATAAAAGCAAATAAGATTAGACTTAGATGCATATATAAGACATTTGTGATATTAGTTTATTACCAAAACACCAAAAGTTATAACGAATTGCCAGTGGAGAAACGTTGAGGAACTTACATACATATATTACACTTAGACTGCTAGGACTGTACAATCCGAGTTGTCGTTTCATAAAAACGCGGACAAACGAATCACCATCAGAATAAATTACATCAACTCATCGCTCATATTTTTTACTTTAATCGATTATTGTTATTAAAAATAAGCAACTAAAAAAGAATAATTGGCCAAGAATTTTATTGATTAATGTAATTTAAATATTTTAACAAATAATGACCGTCCAAAAAAAAAGTTTTATTATGAATTAACGATTTTGGATTTTCTGGCAAATTTAGGACCTGGATGGTGCCTTTTTAACGTCCAACAGTAATCAGACAACATCCTAGGGTTCCATTTGCCCTGAAAGCGCTTTTCCATCTGTGAAATTGCCTGATGGAACCTCTCCCCGTGCTCATCGCTCACAGTTCCGTTCTCAGGAAAAAAATCCAGATGTGAGTCAATTAGGTCCAAGTCAAGTCATTTAGGTTATCAAGTGAGGCTTGTTTGAAATTTCTTCAAACTCAGATTCATCATCATTAACGGCCCGATTCGCTCGAAGTGGAGGGCTATGAATCCGTTAATCGTAATGGACGCAGATGTAACTGGTATACAGATAAATTGTCACCAAGAGTTACTGGTCTCTAGTAAATACTGGTAACAAAGTACTGGACTGTAAATTAAGGTAACTCACTGTTTTTTTTTTTAGAAGTACATAATACCTTTTATATCTGTAAGACAAAAGTAGCAGTCCGAAACGTGATCTTTTGGTTCAGTCCAAATCATGGGTACAGCAAACGGCACAGAACGGGACCCTTTCTTCCAATCACTCAAATTCTTAACCTAGGTTATGCAACAAATATGGGGAGCCCAAGATTTGTCTTGATGAGCCACAGGGAAACCAAAATAATGACGATAGCTCAAACTCAAGTTTAGTGAAATTTCGTCTTTGTTTTTTAAAAGTTAAGTCTCCACAAATATAACAAAAAGAGTCAGGTCCGTTATTACACTTTCTCGGCATATTATAATTATAATTATAAATCACTAAATTTAAACGAATGCAAAAACAATTAATTTAAGGACAGTTTATTCGCGACCGTTTGTTTGCGTTTACCGTAGTAATGGTTATACGAATCAACACACCACAAGAAATCCAAGGCCAATCGAAATAAAACTATTGCTGTTTATTAATGAGTGTAGGTGTCAAAAACAATATTAGCCATAGTTCGTGTGGCATGACTAGCGTTGACCAGTATTAAAAGATACATAGATAAAAAATTCCATCGTCCTGATTAGTGTGGATCGTTTGTGTGTACGGCGGACTAAGGCAGTAACATGCTTTAATCACCTAACTGACCTAGTTCGGTGTTGCACCGAACACTGCATAGAGCTACACTTACACACCCGCGCCCAAGTACTTGCTATTCCATATTCTACTTGTCTATTGAGGTGCGGGCCAACGTCTTTGACAAAAATGAAGAGAAATTATTATATTTATTGTTTATTAAAAAAGTAATTATATGGAACACTATAGACAATCGCAGATAATTATTCTCTAGATGTATATTTCATCATGTGCAATATGGGGAATATGCCGTAATGGGGTACATAGTTGTTTTTTCGTATGTGATGTTCCAGACTCTAATTTATCTCTGTTGCTAAATTTCATTAAGACCTATTGTTATTCTGGTGTAATTGAGTAACAAACATCTAAAAAAAATCTCGCGTTTGTAATAGCAGTAAGATAAGGATGAGATGTTATTAACAACATAAAATACTCGCTGATATTACGTCCTAAAAATATTACAAAAATATTACAGGTTTATACATTGCGAGGTGCGTACTTTGTTTAACGATTATTTAAAATATGCACGGCCGTGAAGGTCCCGGGTCAGAAGTTAGACCCTTTAAGCATGGCTCCAAACGATCGTAGCAACTTTGTACATTGGCCGCCCACGTGTATATACATATAACTCTGCAAATAACTCTATCAGGTTCGCTTTTAAAAGAATTCAAACGACGTAACTAATTGCAGGTGATAAAGTGCTTCGACGTTCGTTAGCATGCTCGGTATAAAGAAACATCGATTTTTAGATGCGATGTTGGTACTAAAAATATCGGGCGGGTAATTGACCGCATGGTCTATAGTCACAAATAGATGCAGTATATGTATCTAACGGAACTGTCGTACGAAACTGTCCAGGGACTATAAGGTGATTGGCAGTTGCTCTTTCACCTGATGGATGTACTAATACCCAAAACATTACTTAATATACAAGTGGCTGTTACACACATACAGTTGTACAATTTTGAATCATATTGGTATTTAAGTGACACCATTCTTATTATAGATTAATTAGTCTTATAAATAAGCAATATGTATGTATATATAATATGAACATGTAAATACTATTTCTGTACTACTTATTAATTTGAATTTGGTAGGTATTAATTTGTAATGGAGATTATCAAATTTCAAAGGTTACAAGTTATCAAATACTTCAAAGAAGAGGCTATGGGGTTATCAAGCTAAGCCTGAAATACAAAATATGTATTAAATATTTAAATATAACTTAAACACATGTAAGGAAATTTTTCCAATCACTATATGGTAAGTATGTACAATGATAGAAGTAAGAGATATGAAGATGAAAGTTAAAATTTAAAATTAATATTTCAACACCTTACTCAACTTGCCTCACCTATTAGTAAGATACAGATAAAGCACAATAGAACAAGAATCTTCTAATTGATAATAATAATATGTTTTTCTAAATATATGACAAGTAGGTAACTGATAGTGCCATGAACTGGAAGAACTATGTTACAACTACAATCAGAGATACCCCTATGAATAACAATATAAAATGTCTATTTCAAATGTGCAGAGGCAGAATGATAAGTGCAATATTGTTATTACTTGATTCCTAGGGTATGTTGATGTTTACAATATTTATAAATGATATACACACAGCATGCAGTCTAACAGTGAGCCATTTAGAATTATTCATCAATAAACAATAACAAGGTGTACTCATTGTTGTACATTATTGTCCAAGAAACCTTTAACAATTAGAAAATATGTTAAGATTCATATATTAGAATATTTTTGAGAAAATAAAGTAGTAACTTTAACATCTAAAAGATAAGAGGTTGCTTGAGAAGTGTATTGTTGTATTGGAAAACTAAAGTATTTCAACTGATAAATTAAGTACTTAACATAACAAAAAGTAGCCAGTTGTAGTTGGCAAGGACACGCCGATTAGCGCCGCCGCTTACCGTAATCACCTGCCGCCTAGCAAGCCTTCGCTAAACACTTAGCACCTTCTTGCATAACCATTACTGCTCTGTTTGTCCTACTAAAATATTTTTAAAATCCGCAACAGTTGACGAACATCGAAAGCAGTTCAAACAAAGTTCCTACATTTTAAAGTGTTTTAATTTCGTGTTTCTGAATGAACCACTTATCTTATGAAGCATAATCAGTATAATTAACGTTACAAATACTCTCAAAGCATAAGAAAGTATTTATTTTTAACCTCACTGTCCAAATATCCGACGCAGTGGAAAATCGATATTTTCTCCAATAAACAAGGCTCGGGAAACAGCTACGATTCTTGTTAGATCAAAGCCATGGAAACTGCACCGAAGTACACAATATGCTATCTAATGCATTCCCTACTTAATTCGTCGGCAACAAAATGAAACCAAAAAGAAGAAATAGCCGGCATACTCACCCATTTTGTTACGGTAGCTCGCTAGCCGCTAGCCTTACGATCCAACGAAGATTTACTTATAAAATTTATTTTTCCTCATCACAATTACACTGTTATGACACAGACACAATTTTTTTACTTAAAACTTGTTAAATACCTAGTAAATTAAATAAAACCCTGGGTAAACCTCACAACGTAACGCTGAACGCTCCCACTCACTATAATTATACACACATACACACATACACACTATATTATAGTCTTGCAGCTGTCAGTTAGCGGATAGCGCGCGCTCGTTTGGAAATTAAAAACTTGACTATTTGGTTACGTTCTGAAATTTACTTCACTTTACGAGCATACTTATTCGGTCCGGAATCGTAACTAAGTCCTGTTTGACGATATTGTAAGCAACACGCTATAATAATTGTATACTCGATATATATGACGGTGTAATATTAGCTGTTCTTCTAACAACTTTACTAGAGTCTAGTCTAGTGTGAAATATGTTGTGGAGCGTATCGTTGCAGATTACAATTATTTAATGTACGTATGTAACCGGTATAAGTTACCTCTGCGTTGGCCGTGTTTAACATGACAATAACATATTTTAAGTTGTATATGTAAACAGTTAACACAACTTAAAACATTTTTAGTATGCTATCTTTATTCATAACTTAGAGTACTTATACAGTTTTAGTTCCAGTTTAAAATATGTATTGCACTGCATATTTTTTATACTATCCTTGGGTCTTACTACAGGTTGTATTATCATTATATATTTAGTAATAAGCTAGACAAGTAATTTTAAAAGATACCTCACTGGTTTTGTTTTTATAATACATAATTTCATCAATTAAGATATAAGAGGATCACGGAACCCTGACGGAACCGGAATTTTTGAGAATTAGATGGGGAAAGGATAAGGGACAATGCTTATACAGATGGATTGAGGAGTTCAAGCAATAGCTCAATCAAATCACCAACCTGTAACAGTAAAAGTTGTCGTTACCCACAAATAGTGGGGATGAAAACATTTTTTAGGGCTATCCAGCGAACACAAGCCGAATATAGTAATGCTAATGTATCTGCTAATGAATATCTGCATGCTAGCTTGTTAAAGACACCCTAAATATACAAATTTATCTACATATAAACAAAAAACAACGTGTATATGCACGTTGTTTTTTGTTTTACTCCTACTACAATCTACTTATTAAGGTGAAGACATAACTGGGCTTCTCTGGTATCAGATGGGTTTATGGAGGAACCCTTAACAGACATATTCCTGCTTAGACGGTTGGTAACTTTAAAAATCTCATTTTTACACACCCTGAAGACACACGTACGTAATTATTTTTCTGTGTCAGGTTGGAGATAACACACATAAACAAACTCACGTCTTTTTTACTTCAGGATAGGCTGAGACAGCCCGCCACATACCTATCCTTACATACTTCCTTTTTTTTTTTTTTTTTTTTTTAACGTGTGGAAACCCCCTCGGGCCGTCATCCCACCGGGGTTTTCAGTGGAACGGTGTGTCGGAATCGGACCGACTAAAACCACACGGTGTGCCATGCTGCGCTTAAAATAGGAGGAATCCGGGAACAGCTTTAGTAAGACATCCGGACCCCTCCTAGCGCTTCTGCCCGCAAAAGCGCGGGCACCACCATCTGGTAACTCTCAATTAGGCAACGTCTAGGCACACCAGGACGTCGCCTCCTCGCGGCTGGCCTTTATAGCGGGTGGAGGGGAAAACCCATCCCGACCACCCACAGCCACACTCAGGGCGGCATGAGGCGCAAGTAAGCGCGCCTCCGCCGCCCGGTTCGCCGGCGGCGAATTAGGTCCGAGTGGAGATCGTCCTCCCGGGCCCGTTCCGCCGCCTCCTTCTGCGAGATGACTTCCTCGCAGAAGGTTGCGACCGCGGTAAAATTCCTTTCACTACCGGCCATGGAGCGTATGATGGCCGGTAGCGAGAGATCCTCTCCAATTACTGCAATGAGGACCCGACGCTGCGCCGCCCAAGCCGGGCAAACCGCGAGCGTATGCTGTGCCGAGTCCTCAATGCAGTCGCAGTGGTGGCAGACGGGACTCAATTCCCTCCTAGCGACCGAATGCAGGTACCTTCCGAAGCAGCCGTGCCCGGAAAGAACCTGCGTCAGTCGAAAGGAAAGGGTCCCGTGCTGCCGCCCTGCCCATTCAACGATGACCGGCTGGAGCGCCTCCACGGTGGCTAAGCCAGCACGTGGAGCCTCCAGCCGGGACGACCAACGAGCCATAGTGGCTCGGCGAGCGGCGTCACGCCACTCGCGTACCTCTTCGGGCGGGGGCCGATTGCCACTACACGCCCGGAAATCATTCGTCCGCCGATAGACGTCGGCGAGCACTTCCGCCTCCAAGTCCCACGGGGGAGTTCCGGCCAACGCACACGCCGCTTCCGTCGATACGGTGCGGTAACCGCGTATGGCTCTAACCGCCATGACCCTTTGCGGGCGCCAGAGGCGTGCCCTATTCTGGGCGGTCAGAGCCTCCGCCCACACCGGTGCACCGTATAGTGCCATTGACCGGACAATCCCCGTGTACAGTCGTCTTGTAGCAACGCTGGGTCCACCCAAGTTGGGCAAAAGTCGCCCAAGAGCGGACGCAGCGCCGACCAACCTTGGAGCCAGCTGCAGGAAGTGCTCGTCGAATCGCCATCTTCCGTCGAGGATCAGGCCCAGATATCGTATGTGGGCCCGAACCGGTACGAGGATCGAGTTGACCATTATAGAGGCGCCAGGGGGCGGACCTCGACGGGGCCCATGGAATAAAAGGGCCTCCGTCTTATCTAAGGCCACCCGCAACCCCAGCGCCTCGATGCGCCCGACCACCAGTGAGGCTCCTCTGGTGGCCAGGCGCGCCGCTTCTTCAAAGTTCGCCCCCTGGGCTGTGACCAGTGTGTCATCGGCGTAACAGATTACGCCCAGCCCAGGGGGGAAGTCACCTCGAAGGGCCCAGTCGTACCCCATGTTCCACAGGAGAGGTCCAAGGACAGACCCCTGCGGAACACCGCACGACATGGGCCGACGACTCAAATTTCCCTCTCGATCCTCGTACACGACGGTACGCTCCTCCAAATAGTCTGCCATCAGCCACCTCAGGTACTGTGGCACCCCGTGATAGCGGAGCGCTTCCCTGATGCAGCTGAATGGCAGACTATTAAAAGCGTTGGCAATGTCCAAAGACACTGCCAACAGCACGCCACCACAGCTCACTACCTGTTCGGTCACGGCCCTCAGGCGCATTACAGCACCGATCGTCGAACGCCCCGCTCGGAAACCGAATTGGGCATCCGACAAATCGGGGCCGACCTCGCTCAGATGCCGGACGATGCGGGCAGAGAGGATCCTCTCAAACAATTTACCCGCCTCGTCCAACAGCACGATGGGCCTGTAGGCCGCGACCGAATCCGTAGGCCGTCCCGGCTTTCTTAAAAGAACCAGCTTCCCGCTCTTCCAGCAGTCAGGGAAACGTCCAGACGCCAAGCATGCGTTGTACACCTCCCTGAGGCGGTCCGACATGTGGTTGAGAGCTAGGGCCAATATTCGGGCAGGGATCCCGTCCAGTCCAGGGGCGGTGTTCTTAGAACGGATTCGAAGGACAGCCGCCCCTATCTCTGCCTCAGTGACGGGTGGAACATCCTCCTCCCCGAACTCCCCGTCGTCTCCGGCCAAGGGGGCCATCGACGGGGATGAGTGTTCCACCCGTTGCGGAAAAAGGCCCTCAACCACTTCCCGCAGGAAGCTGGGCTGGAGAGTCTCAGTAAGGGGGGGGGCCAGCGTGCGGAGCTTTTGTTGCGCCGCACGATAAGGGCGACCCCAGGGGTCACGATCGAGACCCTCCAGCATCTCTTTTCTCTTCTCCTCTTTGGCGCGGCAAATGGCCAGCTTCAGAGTTTTCCGTGCCTCTCGGTACTCCTCATAAAGCCGGTCCTCTTCCCCTTCATCGCGGTGACGCCGACGGCTGCGGGTGTAGGACCTCCGGGCACGAATGCAGGCCACACGGAGATCCACCAACTCCTGGGACCACCAGTAGACCTCCTTCCTTGGAGGCCGACTACCTCGAATCCGGGGCATGGCCGTATCGCAGATATGCGTTACCGCATCGCAAAAGCGGCCTGCCCCCATGTCTACCTCCTCGGTCGGAGGCTGTGGAGACAGCCAAGAGTAAATTATGGCTGCCTCCTCCAGTAGATCCCGGTCTAGCTTAGAAATAGCCCATCGCGGAAAGCGGGAAGGATACCGCGCCAAGTGACCCCTTCTGGGGTCCTGGGTCCGGGAGAGCTCAAATCGGATATAAAGGTGATCCGAGAGCGTCTCAACCTCTTCCAGGACACACCAGTTCCTTACTCGTGCGGCGAGAGCAGGGGTAGCGAACGAAAGGTCCACTATCGACCCCCCCTGCTGTCGCACGCACGTGTTGGTGGTGCCTCTGTTTAGGAGACAGAGGCCCACCGATGTTGCCCACTCCTCAACAGCGTCGCCCCGTGCGTCCGTCCTGGGGGAACCCCACGCAACGGACTTGGCGTTGAAGTCCCCCAGAACTAGGACGTGCCCAGACGCTAGTCGCCGTATCGAGGTTTCCAGGTTATTGAGGAAGACCTCGAAATCGCTCAGACTCCGGTTGGGAGAGAAGTAGACACCATAAATGGTGATCCCCCCCCATTCAGCGGCAACATATCCAAAACCCTTGTCTCTAAGCGACAAGGACGGGGAATGAGCCGCCGTGGAGCCGACGACTGCCACGGAACCGTCCCGGTCACCCAACCAGTTTAGACGGGGAGGAACGTAATAAGGCTCCGCAGCTACGGCCACACCGATCGACCACTCTGCCATGGTTTGCAGTAAAAGGTCCTGCGCACCGGCACAGTGGTTTAGGTTCGTCTGGACAAGGAGACTGGAGACTTGGTCCATTATTGAACTGTCTCTACAGCCTCCTCCATGGGCGATGGTAGCGACGCACGATTGACATCAAAGGCAGCCTGGGTCGATTGGCTAGCTCCGGATGTTTGCTGAGAAGCGCGGGGTGGCTTGCAGCCCCCCTGCCCCATCTGATGATTGGCGGGGAGATTACCCGCCGCACACACAGGGCAGTGAGGGGCGACGGAACAATCCGCCGCTTTGTGCCCCGGTCGACCGCAGCGAAAGCAGAGACCGCTGCAGTCAAAACCACTTGCACACTTGACGCGGGTGTGTCCCGATGCCAGGCATTTAAAACACCTTATCGGTCTCGCCGCCAGAACTGTGACTCTAGCGTTCACGAAACCGACAAGGATCTTGCCGGCGTCGCCCAAAATCTTGGCCGACGCCATGGGACAATTGATCCAAACCGCGCCAAGGCCTCCTGGACCGGGGCGAATGGTGCCGACTCTGACGTTTTCCGCATTGCATCCTGTTTTCTCGTGAATGGCAACGCGGACATCCTCCACCGTCACAGAGTCGTCTAGACCTGAAAGGCGCAGCTCAGCGCACTTCAGGTCTGGCGATCTTGACACCATCCGTTTCATGAAAAATACTCCGCAACTTCTCAGCAACAATGTCGGCCGCCTTCACGCCTTCAGCCCCGGGGAACTCGAGAACTCGAGCCCCCGTTTGGGCGAGGCGCAGCCTCACACCTGAAGCCCCGAACTCATCACCTAGGCTATCCCGGGCCTTTTTGAAGATGGCCGCGTAGGATAGCCCAACGTTACCCGCTTCCGGTGATACTGTGACTACTACAGCCGCCGTTTTGGGCGCCTGCAGTTTTCGAGGCTTTTTGTTCGACGAAACGGCCACCGACTGCGATTTTGGTGTAGAGGCTGCTTTCTTGGCAGCCTTCTTACCGCGCTTTCGAGACTTCTTAGCCCCTCCGACTACTTGCCATCCATCATTAGAGGGGGCAGACCTAGAGGAGCCAGGCATAGCTTCAGCACCAGATGGAACGGACGGAGTGGGGAGCGGAGGGAATTCAGTCGCCACTTTTGTCGCTGCCTTCACCGGTCGTACACGTTTCGGTGTGGATGAAACTACCGGAGCGGAAGTCACTGCAGCATACGACACAGTCGCGCGGGCACTTGAGATAGGAAGCGCTGTCAATAACTGCGTCTTGCGTCTAGTCTTATCGGCGGCAAGAGGCGGCCGAACGATAGGAGCCGCAGGCAGCCTTGCCTCCAGACCTGCGAGGCGCCCGTCCATCATCCTCCACACTGCGTCAATAATTTTACGCAGGTGGGAATCCGGAACTTCGGACGGAGCGGGAGAGGGAGCAGCCTGCCGCTCAACCTGGCTCGGTCGCTCAGGACAATCCGCCCGAAATTGGGCGAACTGAGCGCTGAGTTCTGTCATCTGCTCTGAGAGGTGATCGTTTGCCGCTTGGAGACGCGCTACGTCCCCAATGAGAGATTGGACCACCCCAGAGATAGCGGAGGAGGAGTCCTTCAGGGCTCGAACAAAGGTGCCTTTCAGATTAGTGGACTTGGTGGCCACTTTATTTATAATTGCCACCGCCACATTCGTCCTTTCTTTCAACGCCACCGGTGTCAGAGAGACGGAACCCCCTTCAACCGGTGAACGGATTTTGATTAGGAGATCCGCGATCTCCTCCTCTGCGATGATTTCGCCTTCCGCTCGAGCCCGCGCGTACTCTCCCGCCCTGGAAAAGGCGGAACTTGCCATAGGCGCAACAGGCGTAAGTGACCTCGGTCTTCCCCTTTGGCTGCTTGCCAATTTAGGAGGAAGCATGGATGGTTCAGGACCGTCATCCCTCGAGCGACTGCGCTTTCGATTTCCAAAATCTTGGTACTCAAAAACTTCCTCGTCGTTCGACGAGGTGTCGTCTGTCTTCTTTTTGCTTTGCTCCTCCTTCTTCAAATTCTCCTTCTTTCTTTCTTCAATTATTTCTCTATTGTTTTTTTTTAAAGTTGATGAATCCATAATTATTCCCACGATTGGGGGAGAACTAAAGGTCCACCCGGGCAGAGATCCCCCAATACCCGGGTAAGCGTAGATTTATGCCCAACCGAGGGGTCCGCAGGTGCCTCGGCTGGGAGTGCGCTTGCGACTGAACCACCCATCAGCCATGCATCCCATGGTCACACACCAGAACACAGGATTCGGGGTAATTTTTTATAGAGGTATTCTTCCTCGCAGTCCGGGCGGTTAAGCCAAGACTCTCGCCCCCGATCAGAGCCGTGAGACTTAACCACGACACTCCTTTCGGGATTACGATGTGCCAACGGTGACATCGAGACGAATATCCAAATGCCTGCTCGGTGGCAGTGTGAGTGCACGCCGAGCCCGTCCTCTTTCTCCACTGTGGACAGTGGAGAAACTGCTACGCATAGAAGGTTTCCACTTGTGGCCGATGTAAACGCCACCTAGGCTGTTCTGTCACAAAATTTTAACCTATATGGTTAAAATTTTATGACAGAAAATTTAATAATTACAGTTTGTGCTTGTGGATCTGTCGGGGAAGAGTAAATGGTTAGGTCATCAATGAACAAGGAAATACTTTAAAATATAATTGGATTTTGTTTAAAGACATGAATTTGTAAAGAATTTTGACAAGTGTTGTATGGACCAGAATTAATGGATTGGCCATCATTTTAATAAGTAAGGCGCACATACTGTCTCATTTCTTACTTTGAAATATACAACAATCTAAACGCGCTTTTTAAAAGCATTCACATACATAGAAAAATAGACTAGGTCAATTATCCAGAGCTTGACTTATACACATACATACGATCACGCTCACACGCATACATACGATCGTCGTCGTACGTCTGTATCCCTGAATGGCCAGACAGTGGTGCACTAAACACCCACGACGATACGATACACACACGAAATAAACACATACAAGACTGAAGACAAGAACGCATACATTGTGTACATTGAGACCAAAGTTTGAAATATAAAAATGTTGGTTAGATCTCACCGCAGTACGGATTGAGCACAAGAGTCAAAAACACGAACTGTGTTTGTCGAATACATAGTATTGATAACACTCACAAGCTTTAAGGTTACTTCACCCATAACTTCCGACCCTGGATTGTAAGATTATATTATTATAGGCTTAATACACGTATTAATTAAGCTTAAGGCAGCGGAAACCTAAAGTCTCCGGCCAGATCAACGGCGTCACATTTAAAGGTGCTGCACTGTTACGTCGCTTGTAGTAGCAGCACTTTCTTTTTATTTAACGTACCGACCGTTATCATCCAGAGTCGTTAAATTCGTAGAAGTCAAAACTAATCACACCAGCGGCGTTATACTCTGTTTCCCAATTTAGCAAACTCGCCCTGTATAATAAGCCGAGGTATTAAACTTACCTTATGTGGTGCCAACACCGGTACGGAAGGATTAAAAAAATAAGATAGAAAAATATTTCGAACAGCTTCATAAAATAAGTGCTTTATTGATTCAAAATTAGTAGGTATAGGTACTAGGTACATAATTGTAATAACTTGTTACGTGACTGTTAACAAAATTAGCTCGAATAGTGAGTCTGTGACAAATGTACCTATTAACTTATTTACAGATTTTGTACGAAATTAACAAAAAATATCTATTACATCATATAGTCTTATTAGTTGCAAGCTTTCTAACTCCTCCGTCATTGAACCTTCCACACCGCGGTGAGAGGAGAGGGCAGGCACGAGCCGGCCGCGGGACGGCGGCGGGACGGCGACGTGACGGGCTGCCCGCGGACGACTCGCGCACGAGAGCACGAAGCTGAATGGTAAACCATGTATCTATCATTATAACTTTAAACCAATTTTTTTATTTACAACCGAAACCTATGATAATATAAATATTAGAACCTTATACTCTCTGTACAATGTTGTTAATTTAATAGACTCTTTGTTTATCATTTTATTACATTTTTCTCAAGTTTTGGCTCAATGTTTTGTATTTAACATTAACGTTGCAACCCTACGTCGGTAAACGTCATCATTGCTTCCGTACACTTTAAGGCGTATTGTAACACAGCAACAGCAAGCTTAAATATACAAATTTTAAGAAATTACCTCTCCAGTATACATTCGTGTACCAAAGGTACGCACGCGTAGCAAGAGGAACAAATTGTAATATGTAGTTTGTAGATCTAGTGAATGTAATATATTTTCGATAAAACGTGTCGTCGATCTGATGGGTTTCGGCCCCAGGAACGCTAACAACACTAACTAGCGCTAACTAATACTAAATGTTAATAGATTCAAAGCTTTTTTAAGAAAATTTAAGTCGCTAGTATTGTTAACATTCGCATTTACAGGTGACCGCAAGTGTGGCCACCTCCAAGCCGAGCCGCTGTGCCATCCTTGTCCAACTAACGTACCCCACGCTTCGGATACAGTATCTCGCTGTCTCTTTCATACAAAAGTAAATTACAAAAGGCGGTATAACTGTTTAGAATAAGTTTTAGTTGTTGACATTCTGTACCACTGTAAATATGACAGCATGTCGACCACCGGCAGTCTTAACTCGTTTTGTACGACGGTGAAGCTTGACTTCGTACGGTACTAGCGGCGCCGTCGCGTTGCTAAATGTTAAAATATATAACATCATTGCGCGCGCTCGACCGTCCGTCCGCCACGTCATCATCTGTGGCAATATTACATTTAACTGGCATCCTTAATTTGATACCGTTTATAATGGGTCAGGTAGACAATATTATATGTATATACGACGTTATACACTATGGCTCACAGAAATATTAATTATAATTAAACAAACTGTAAACCGAAAACGTCACAATAAATGAGCGAATACCACTAAAATATATTACTGCAATTCAATACGTGCTAAAGTAATAAATTGAACTAGTAGTGCCTCCGCGCCTCCTTCACAGCCTTCACCTGTTCCTACGACTTGTCGCAGTCAAGTGCCTCTTCGGTATAATAATCGTGTCCAATGTTATGTTAATTCATTTGACAATTTTATAATATACTTCTCGAAAATGCATGTGTTCATAGCATTAACCTACAATTTGGCGGTTTAACAATTGATAGATTCGATCGTGTCTTCTTTGTCCACCGAAACGTCGGTGGAGGTGAGGCGAGCGGTGCATAGCGAACACTGTAATGATTTAAAGGCGACAAGCTGTCCACGTGGTCCGCCGAGCGCTACTCGTCGTCGGTGTCGGCGTCGCTGGAGCACTCGGCGCTGGCCGCCCGCAGCCGCGGCGGGAACGGGCCGCGGGTCTGTTGTCTGTCGGACACACAATACCACTTATACACACAAGGATACGATAGGAAAAAGTCATAATATGTATCTATTGTAATCTATTATTTCAATAAACTACGTTCTTTTGTATGTTAAAGGCTGCTTCGTTTCCAATTCTCATCGGGACCTTCAGCATTTGTCAGGAGTCGACTATCGAAGTAAGTGACAGCTGACCTGTGATAGGGGCTGTTGCAGGTACTCACGCGAGCCGGCGGTAGTGGTTGAGCCACTCCTCCAACATCTGCGCCTGCAGCAGCGGGCGCGCGTGCAGCGACTGCCGCGCGGCGAGCACGCCGCCGCCCGTCACGCACGCCGACACCCAGCGGCGAACCACCGCTTCCGAGTCCGACATCTACGCGATCAACACGTGTCATTGATTGAGCTCATTGTTATTTGTTTACATATTGCTTGGCAACAAATGACAGATAATCGTTATAGCAATGCCATATTGCCACAGCGTTTTGAAATTAAAGTTTTGCGTTGTGTTTTTTTTGGTAAATCAAAAAAAGTAATATACTTTATAACTCTCTTAAAAAATGGCCACTCGCCTATTGTTTGTTTGTCCTTCCTTTCATGCCTCTGTTCAAACCCATCATCACGAAAGGACATCCCCACTTTATACGAGGTGTTAGTACCAAGCTGTACTATGTTTAAACTAAGACTGTTTTAGATCAACGCAAAACTTCCGCAAAACCGAAATCCAAAAACTCTACTAGTATATTGTGTGAGACAAACAGTCGATCGCCTTAGTCATGTCAAAAAAATACTGTTTGTAATTGTAAATTCACTTCTAAAAAAGTCAAACGTAAAATAATATAAGTATTTTAAAATATTTTAGAATCAGCAGAATGTTAAAGAGGGTACAAACCTCATCGCAGGTTAGAAAGTGCACGGGCAGCAACTTGCCGTCGCAGTCGGTGAGCGGCAGAAAGGCCGTGGCATTGGGCGCGTCTGAAGGCCGGATGTAGGGGGGGGCAGGGTCCAGCGCCACCAGCGCCGAGAAGTGGCCACGCGTGTACGCCAGCGATAGCGGCGACTTGCAACACGTCTCAGCCTCGCACAGCAACGGCAGGTACAGCCCACGGAAGCGCGCGTAGCCTGCGGGGGACAGAGCTCTGCAGCTAACGGTCGACGACGCACGAGATGGGTCCGTCGCCGGTTAGGTACTCACCGAGCGCGTCTCCGCGGAAGGAGTT
Source organism: Tyria jacobaeae (assembly GCA_947561695.1). NCBI lineage: Eukaryota > Metazoa > Arthropoda > Insecta > Lepidoptera > Erebidae > Tyria > Tyria jacobaeae. Next base: position 14,447,332 of record OX387231.1, on the reverse strand, counting down.
GACCACGTCCTCGCCGTAGACGATGATGGGGCGGCGCAGCACGTGCGCCAGCGCCCACACGTGCAGCTGCTGCAGCGCCGCACCGGGCCGCGCCGCCGCCGCCTGCAGGCGCGCCCACTCCGCGCGCAGCTGCGCCTCCTCCGGCACGTACTGCAGCCGCGCCGCCTGCACGCGCTCCCACATCACCCAGCGCGCGTAGAAGCTGCGCCACACACGCTACTCTGTATCTGTTTCTAACCGCTGGGGTACGTACTACATAGCAAGCGTTCTACTTGCTTACAAATATAATGTAAAACGACAAGAAGTATAAGCAGAGATGTGTAGATATGTACCTCCGCTGCGCGTGGTGCAGTGAGTCGGCGAGGGCGGTGCGCAGCGTGTTGTGCCGGTCGAACACGCCGTAGGCGGCCTGGCACACCGCGTCTGGCAGGCAGTCTCCTGCTGAGCGGTTCCATAGCGCGTACAGTCGCGACCCTGCACGAAAATGTTCTGTTACTCCTCGTACTATCTCAACACTACGACTGTTCGATAATTATACATTGTGACGCACCTAATCGCACGGTGAGCTCGAGGCTCCAGTTGATGAGGGGGGGGTCCGCCTCCAAGGTCTGCTGCGCGTCGCGGTCCAGCAACTCCGAGAATAGCTGTTCCTGGATGGGCGCCGGCAGCTCCTCTATCTCTGGAACGCAACCACTTCGTGTTTTTCACCCTTCTTTACTTATTATCTACTAAGGAGGGATCGCTCGGTGAATTTAAACCATAATTCCTACATGTTCTATATATATATATATTATAACTTGTCAAAGTACAGACTGTCCCTACCACGTCAGTTCAACATATATATATACATATACTCGATACCTTTAGCTCTTTATAATCTTTTTTAAAATTCCATTCAAAAGTGTAAGAAAATCAATTTGGTAAACTAAAAAGGTAGTGGATGTTAATTGTTTACTTATGCCTATATACATGTATATATATAGATAACGTGAGGCTCGCATAGTTACCGGCCGGCAAGTAGAAGGTGCAGAACTCGTTGATGTACCGACACGGGAAGCTCCCCTTCTTATATCGGACGCACGACGCTATGTGGCGCCTTATTCCCGAGGCGAGGTCGGGAGCTGACACACAAACAATGGAACTTGTCACTAGTGATTACATCTTCGTATACACTCCACTCGTGTGCAGAACGTCTTCCTCTATACCACTCTGTCCATATAGAGGCAATCGAGCTGTATTTATTAAGAATGCGAATTTATTTAATGGTAATGAATATATGTATTATGACTGAGAGTGTACGCGAAGATGTTAGACAGTGTCATGTTACATGACGTTGTTGATTTAAAATAAGTGCGGATATGATGTAGTTGTGGCTTGTCATTCCTGCTTTCTGCATCAGCTTTACTATAAATAGTTACTATAGGTATGCGAAAGCGGACACAGTAGATAGCTTGTACATTTGTTGTGTAACAAGTACAACCATTGGTCCAATGGAGTGACATAATTACTTTTGAATAAACTCCTTAAATAAAGAAAACAATTGGTTTTCTTTTTATTATTTTCACTTGTTGTTGTTATATGCCCAATCTTCATTTTTTAAAGTATTTATTAGACTTATATTCAATGTTTGAAACGTCAGTAGATGGCCAATAAGAGAGAAAACTAGACGAGTCGGTAGACCAATAACAATATGACAAGACGACCTTTCTAAACACACGAGCAGGTGGTGAAGAAAGGCCTTTCCGTTTCCTAACCTTAAAAACCATATAAATTACAATTTTAAATATACCTACATATACAGTCGTGGTCAACTAATTAGGGACACTCTCTAGTTAATCCAAATTGTGAATTTATTTTTTATTTTCCAACGAGTCTAAACAATATTCCACATCTTTTACATGTAAGTATAATTAGTCATTTATGTGCCTAATTATACAAACAATAACTACTTCTTAAACATTAAACCTCTTTACAGTATAGCTGATAGATGATCACAGTGCTATTTGTTCAAAGAATGCTGGCTGGCCATTTAATTAGGGACACTGAGATATTGCGTTCTAGTTTCAAAATCTGAATCTCAATTATTATTTTCTTTCTTCTCCTATTCTTTGTGGTAGTTTTGGCGGCAATCTAGATTTATAATTTCAAGTTTTGAGAGTTATTTTGAAGAACAATGGGCAAAAATAAAAGTTGCGATGCAACACTACGAAAAATTATCATGAAGTTTGTCGAGCGTGGTTGGTCATACCGAAGGATAGCAGGATATTTCAATTGTTCAAAAACTATGGTATGCAATGCAGTGCAACATTTCAGGCGCAATAACACAACTTTAAATGTGCCCAGAAAAAAAAGATCGAGAAAAACAACTCCGCAAGAAGATAGAATGATAACCAGGTTAGCTAAGAAAGATCCGTTTCTAGGCTCTATTTTAATTAAACATGAAGTGTTTGGGGCAGACGAAAGAGTCAGTGTATCAGCGAGGACAGTTCGACGACGTCTGGTAGAAGCAGGGTTGTTCGGAAGAGTGGCTCGCAAAGTACCGTTGTTAAAGAAAGAGCATAGAAATGCACCTTTGGCGTTTGCACGTAAATATGGACATTGGACCTACGACCAATGGCAACATGTATTATTCTCTGACGAGACCAAGGTTAATTTGATTTCTTCAGATGGAAGGCAATACGTACGGCGTCCTGTAAAAGCGGAAATGAATCCAAAATTCACAAAAAAGCAGGTGAAACATGGCGGAGGAAACATTAAAATGTGGGAATCATTTTCTGGACGTGGAGTGGGACCTGTGAGGAAAGTTCAGGGTAACTTAGACCAACATCAATACAAGGCAATATTAGAAGAAACTATGCTTCCCTATTCTGAGGAACATCTTCCTATTATATGGACTTTTCAGCATAATAACGACCCAAAACATACAGCCCGTTCAGTCAAGTCGTTTCTTAACAGACAGTCGGTATCAGTGCTAGATTGGCCAGCAAATAGCCCCGACCTCAACCCAATCGAGCACCTTTGGCACGAAATTAAGAAAAAAGTTGCCATTTATCGTACCACAACTTTAGATGAACTTAATGAAGCTTTTTGTGAGGCATGGGCAAACATTCCTGTTGAAATATGTCAGAAACTGATAATGTCTATGCCACATCGGTGTCAAGCGGTAATTACTAACAAAGGTTTTGCTACTGGGTACTGATTTTACCCGTAATAAAATGAAGTTGTTAAAGAAATTAAAATACTGCAGATTATTAGTTCTGTTTAACTCTATTTTTCATTTTACTTTACTGTTCTTAATTAAATGTCCAGCTACAGAATTGTACCTTAAATTGAATACATGGTTAACCTTTGATATTAAACACTTTTTTATATTTATTTAATCTTTTATTTACAGCCATTTATAGTATAATAATCGGATCAAATTATGCAAATAATAGTTACTGAGAAATCAACAGGGTTTTATATTTATATGTACATAGCCGGTTATTGCTGTCCACTATCTTGAATGTCCTTAATTAGTTGACCACGACTGTATAACCAAAATATTTTTAAAAATATAAAAAAATAGTATACCACCGACATCGGGTACATGGTTAGGGCTCCAAAGATAGGAACCTCCTGACTATGCGGGCCGTGTCGAGGAGATATGCTTCCTGCATCAGTCTCTTGATCCAGCCATCTACCGAGAACCTCTTCAGGTTTGGTCGAGACGCTTGGCTAACAATCCGTGAGCAGATAAATACGACTATCGGAACAACGATCGCCGAATCGATATTCCAGATGTGGACAAACTAGTGAGACAATTATTATAATTGAACGTTTACCTATGTAGGAGGGAGACCGCTTGAGCCCGGGCCCGCCGCCTGATATCCTAGACAGAAGGGTTGATAAAATTTCTTGACGTTGAAACCTGTAACAATATAGGTACATACACAACAGTTAAATACAACAGACCATTTAATATGTATTTTTTAAGATTCATCATTTTTTTAAAGACGCCAACGACGACAAACGGGACGGGTAGCCTATTGAAGCTTATAATTTCAAAAGGTGTGTCTATTTGTCGATATTAGCTCCTAAACCGGCTTGACCCCTGTCGCGTACCTGATGGCGAGGTGCACGAGCGTGTGTCCCGCGTCGAAGGCGGAGGCGCGGTTGAGCAGCGCGACCTCGGGCGGCGTGAGCGCGCGCGCCGGGTCTCCGCCGCTCGCCAGGTACGCCTCCACGCACCGCGCCTCGCCCTCCACCACGCCTGACACAGTACATTGCAATCAGCTCACCACAGACACATACTGTACGTCATCAAGTTTAGAAGACGATTCCGTACATGTATCGTGGTCAGCAGCGTCAAACATATAGACCCTGCAGTAGTAATAGGAACTTTTAAGAATAGAATCTCTAACAAAACTAACTAATCTATTACTAAAAGAGCCGCATAGGGAATTATTCTAATTTCTGTCCTGCCACGTGCTTAGCATTATTACACCAAATATTGAATAATATACTAAGCAACCTAAAAAAATGTTTACAAAGGACACAACAGTTGAATATGTATGTACAAATGGCGGCCTTAGCGCTTAAAGCAATCTCATACATGCAACCTTTGGATGTACAAAGGTAACAGTAATTAAATATAATCAGGTTAGTTTTGGTGGAAAAAGTAATATAAGATGGGATATATTTTGGACATATGAGATTAACATGCTTCTAAGGCCAGTGGTAGAGCCATGCTTAGGCACGAATGCGCCGGCTCGACCGGTGCGATACCACGGCCTCACAGAAAACCGGTTGTGAAGTAACGCTTGCGTTCCATTTCCCCGAATTGAGTGAGGTTTCCGGAGGCCCAATTCCTCCTTTTTTCCATCTTCTTTCTCCTTTTTTCCATCTCCTCATCCCTCCTCTCTTCTTTCCGCTCCCTGCATCCCCCATCCCTCATCACCCTCCAAGGCGGGCAGCGCACTTGCGACTCTTGAGTTGCAAGTGTCCATGGACGGCGGTGTCACTTACCATCAGGTGACCCGTCTGTTCGTCTGTCTCCCTATAGTATAAAAAAAAAAAAAAAAAAAAACACAGTATCTAATATTAAATTAGAATAAACCCAAGAAATAGTGGCACCAAAATGTATACAAACGTATAGCAGTCATTCATAGAAATACGACGCTAATTTACACACATATACATACCATAGACACATCTGGATATATGTACATATAAATATACATACATAAACAATAATAGGGTTGACAATTGATGATATTTATAAATATACAGCAGATAGATAGTCCTATCTTAATAGTATAATATGTATATAAGAAGTATTATTGAATTGCCATGGGCGGCGGTAGTCACTTACCATCAGGTGACCCGTCTGCTCTTTTTAAATGGATTAAAAAATAAAAGTCAGATAATGTTCTTTGACCATATTCTTAAAGACAGGTAATGACTAGACGCGTCTAATAGACAGCGTTAGAGCATTCCATAGACGAAAGCTTGCACAGTAAATTATTTATAATATAATCTAGTCGAGTGAGTTGGTACTGCCAGTTCCAGTGATTCAGAGGACCGCGAGGGTCTTGAACGTGTCACTGAGGAACACAAAGCGTTCCTTTAAATAAGTTGGACAAGGGATTGAATAAATAGTATTAAGTATAGAGAGGGTATGCGCGTTCCGTCGTATTGGGGGCCAATTGAGCTTGTTGCGACATTCCGATAGTGATTAATGTTAGTTCTCTAATATCTTATATAAATAATATCGTCAACACTTCTACAATAGTTTCCAAAGGTTTTGATAGTAATCCTTGTGGTAGTTACCGAGACAAGCCTGCAGCCAAAGCCAGTCGGTGTTGTTGTTGGCTCGGCGCTTGGAGCGGCGCCCGCCCGCCTCCATGTCGTGTATCGACGCCGGCTGACTGTTACAGATGTCGTTTATGCCTGCAACCAAACATTCGCGCACTTAATGAGTATCACTCCTTGGTTCCGAGGGTCGGACCCTGCAGCAACACTAGAGGATTTGATATCGGCATTTCAAGTCTACAAATTCAGGGATTCCAGTGGCGACAACTATTAAAACAATTTTTGTCAAATCATTTTACTGATGTGTTGTGGCCATTGTTTTAGTTACTAAAACGATCGTTAATGGTGAACAATAAAGTGTATTGTATTGTAGTGTTTATTAATATTACCGTAGTAATAAGTTACAATTATTGTCATGAACAAGATATCAATTATTATCGTCGTAGAGCCACGCTTAGGCACGACTGGTCGCGCTCCACCGGCCCGCTCCGGAGCTAGGCGTCCACGGACGGAAGTTGTCACTTACCATCAGGTGTCACATGAAATAAAACATGTTTTGTAAAAGTGAACCATGCTTATATTAACTCCAGAAAGGGGGGGGGGGGAACCCTTGACCACAACCTTCAAACCTCTTTGGTGAACCTCTGGGTTCATTCATTCCCTTTGCCGAGTTTTGTATACTTACACTTGCTGACAAGGATCTTATTATACATAACCATATTTGAGGTGAGCGCAATGATTTTCATATGTATTTGTTTATGACCTGCGTACAAAACCCGGGTGTTCCTGTAGTTCAGCTCGCACATTCTCGAAATACCTTAAATATTTACATATAAGAAGCAGGTAATAAATGACCAGCCGAATGATGTACATATATAATATATGATGAGTATTGACGACGTACCGAGTGTAGGTTTGTGCGCGGGGGGCGGGGAGGGGTGCGGCGCGGGGTTGCTGCTGCCGCACATCGCACACTTCATTGACTTGGGCCAGTTGTCGTACGTACACGTCTGTAATAAAGTATTACTCATTCAAACATCAAGCATGCATTCATTGTACTACTATTAATATTTATAGTGCATAGTGAAGCAACACTAACAGGACAAGGCCACTTGGCGACAGAAGATGCACTGGCGCCTTGAGGCGAGGATATCCTTAGGGGCTTGAGCCTTTCTGTCACTGCCTCAGCACCTACAGAATATAAAATAATTAAAGTAATATATTAGCGCAATAACAACCCCATTACTAGTGGCTACGTTAGAGGCTGACACTAAAAGGAATAGACGCATACATTTACGTACACACTTGGCAAGAAGCACCTGACTTTTAATAATTGTTCTGTGTTGTAATAATCATTGAACAAATGAAAACATCCGTACTCTCTTGTAGATGCTTTTGTTAGGGCAGAGCTTTGTACTTATACATAATATATTTTTTTAGATTGTACGTCGTACGTAAATGAAAGACTGGCCTCTTGGGTAAGGATCTGGGTTCCATTCTTACTCGGGACAAGAATTTGTGTGATCCACTAATTATGGTCCCAAGTCTGGGTGTCTTTTGTGTCTGTCGCTTGTATGTTTGTAAAGTGCCCCCTGACACAGACATCAGTAATAATGCGAGCGTTGTCTTTTAAAGAAAGAAACCAGAATGTTATAACTAAACCGCAAATCCATATTACCCCACCATTTGAATTCGATTGTGCATGGCATGTAGGTCACAGGTGACACTCAGTGGGCTGCACACACACAAGAACGATGTAACATGTTCGCTGAAGGTCACAATGCATGCGTTAGTGTAACTTCTTTTAAAGTCTATCGAACCGTTTTGCAAATTTAAAATCGATATAGAGGCATGTCAAGGTAAACTGAAGCTTGTAATTGAGCGTAAATATTCTATATCAATGTAAACATTTACACGACAGTTATAGTTTATCCGCGGCTGACTATTTAGGCTAGCGCAAAGATAAGCTGATTAAATAACAGCGCATAGCAGCTATTACTACTAAAAATCTTTTGGTACGATACATTTTTGCAAAAAAGAATCAAAACCCGTTGGATCAGCATCCACTCTGAGCGTTAGATAACCAAAATAATTATATCTTATAATAAATGTAAATTGTGTATATCAGGTAATAAGATAATATATGGCACAATATAAATATGTAGTACATAAATTAAAATACATAGGTTTAGAACATTTGCTTATATAGGTTACCACAAACTTCAGGCGTGGGTAGCGCACTCGCGCCGTCCTGTAGCTTGAATATGTCCTCGTTGAGCACCGGCTTGGGGCTGCGACACATGGTGCACTACGGCAAGTACAATATACTCATTATCATAATACGGTTTTCTGTGAAAACATTAAATTAGATTGAGACGAGCTCGCAAGCAACCAACTCCTACTTAAAACTACAAAACACATTACAATGGTTAAACCATGAATATCAAATAAAATGGTTGGAACTGGATCGTAACGTAAATATTATGGGTACACAAAAAAAATCGATGAACACTATACATGTTATGTAGCAAGTGATTACAGATACAGATCAGTATGTGTTACACAACGATCTCTAATACTTGAATGATATATCTCAAGCATCGGCTCAGGTTTGAGTGCAGGTATGAAGTATCCGGCACCGGCAACCGGCAGTTCTTTTGACGTCTTATCAACCGTAATTACATAAACAAATATGAATCAATTTCATTTAAACGCAACAAAAGAAACTATACTTAAACAATACAATTATAATCGGTACTCAAAATGTTAATATCCATGTGTCACATACGATATTATTATAAACAGGTGTGATTCACATTTTCCATGTGTGAACAATACGTGTACGTACGTAATCCTATAGAAAAGTGAAAGTGTTACTAATGCCGCCATGTTACACCGTTGTGGGAGTTCATAGTCTACAACGAGTCGTTGTTACAAAGACGATCGTTTTTCAGCGACCAATTAAAATGTATTCACACTAATTAAGAAATTAATGCAGCAGTTACACCTTAACGGTGAAAACATATATTTTATTATTATATCTCTGTATAAAGATGCTGCATTCAATCTAATAAAAGTAATTGATGTCTAATAAATTAAACTAAACCGCCTGATTTAGAAAAAAACGTGGTTAAAGCGAAAAAATTACAATGTTTTTTCAGTTTAGAACGAGGACGTTCCCTAATATGTTTGCCTATAGATTGTTATAATCGGTTAGAGGGAAATCAAAACAAAATCCCTTTCCATCTTTTCATATCCTCCCTTTCTTGTACTCTAATTTGTGTAATATACTCTAAATTTTCCCATCCAACTCCCTAAAGTGCCCGGATGACATCAATAGGCTTGCCGTAATACATAAATGGGACAAAATGAGGACTAATTAAGCCTCTGCCCCTTCGAGGATACAGGCGTGAGGGAATTAATGTATTAACAGTTTTTTTTTATTATATAAGGTGACAGACCAACAGGCGGTACACCTGATGGTAAGTGCCAACCGCCCATGGACACCTGCAACTCAAGAGTCGAAAGTGCGCCGCCCGGCATGGAATGGTGATGATGAGGGGAGGGAAAGAGGACAGGGGTGATGAGGAGGAGTTGGGTCTTCGATAGCCTCCCTCACTCGACAATACAATGCAAGCATTGTTTGTCTACCGTTTTCTATATACAGCATAAAACCAGCTCCGAAAGTCCATCGGTCCGTCCATCGTGACATCTGACTATTGACTACCTTTGTGATGAGTGTTTCTTTAGTCGCATGGTTATAAAACTTTTCTAGCTACCCTAGTTAAATATTCATCTAAATAACATAGAATATAGTATATGTATACCATTTAAATACACTATGCTAACACGTCCTGGTTATTTAAAATTAAACAAAAAAAAACTATATATAGTTCCCACAGATAGTAGCGTTGGAGGTCCGTAGATCCCACGCGCCTGTACTTCGAAACAAAGGCCTAGCTAACAACCGGTGTGCAACTTATAAAACCAACACAATTGAGTGAAATAATAACTTTTACCAGATTTTTTAAAAGAGTAACACCTATTTTGTCACTGCAATTAGAAACTTCATGAACTAGAGTGAAATTGTTGGTTAACCATACCAATCAACTACCAATCCGTCCTGAAGCAATGCTTTTTTGCTCTGTAGTAGGATTGTATGAGCTACATACATGGTGCCCTTAGGCATGTTAGACAGTTACTTAGTGTGACAATGATGCCATATGAATATTGATGATATGAATATATCTATATCCAAGAAAGGGTAGGCAGAAGCGTATCAAACGCCCACATTTTGCAAAACAATATCTAACATTATAAACTCACAAATAACACAATAAACTCACAAATACCATAATAAACTCACAAACAACATAATAAACTCAAATTCAAATTAAATTTCTTTATTTCAAAAATTGATCAAGAATTACTTGAAATCATCTTATTTAAAAAATATTTTAAATTATAGATCACACACACATCCTTACTGCAACTATAGGTTGCCTTGTCAAATGTGAAATATGCCTGTGTTGATCTATAACCAAGCAAATTACCATCAACCAGTCTGTTTCAACTGTATATGTACATACTATCAGTTAACAGATAACACTCCAATCCCTTACAAGACTTTTACAACACCCATGGATAGAAATTTGAATCCTTATTCTACTCCAACACTTTATCTTTTCTAGGTTCGTAGATAATGCCTCACAAGTATATTATTTAAAAAAAAATACTTAGTTTAGTTATACATATATATAGAACTGATTTTAATGATGTTAGGTAAATACCTTTCGAGACATTGGAAAGTTCTCATAGGTGCATACGTCACAACACCACTTGGAGCTTTCGCCAACCGGTACTGAACTTGCTGTCATCTGAAATATATTCATTTATGAGATAGATCAGCCAGTCAAGTAATAATTGGCGCCCAGTTTAAAAAAAAAGCCTAAGCATTACTCTACCACGTAAACATGGCTCTACCACATAAAAAAGTTTAGTAATGAGTATTTCATATGTATACCTAATGTACTACTGTTTGTTTTCCCAGATAAAATAAAATAAAACTTATATTATAGAAAATGGTTTCCTTCAATACACATTTAAATAAGAACTCTGCACAAACATGTAAACTATTAATTACATTTTATTTTATTATTATATTAACTTACAGCCTATTGTTGATGTTAAATAAATAGGCATATTTATATAACATCAAGGGATTTAAACAGTGTTTGCAATCAATCAGTTGTATTTTATTTTTTCTCTTCAAATACTCTAACAGTGTCCATCAAGAGAACAGTACACCGAAACCTGGGATACTAAATGAGGCACTTACAGGTGGTCATTGTATAGCATCATTCAGCATTCTCTAATACTGCTAAATACACTCATATTACTCTCATACTACTACTACTGGTAAGTTGTGTCTAATAAAATCACATTCTTCATTATTGACAGAAATGAATCATCTAAAAATATATATTTTGTATATTTTTGTTTAAAATAAAATAAAATAATTGTCTATGATGCATCACAATACCAAAAGGATATTAGAGCCAATAGCTGACGATAACATATTTTTATAAAATATCTAAAAAAAAAATATAATCTAAAAAAAATATTCAGTAATGTGTTTAGCTGTACATATTGACAACCATTATTATTCACTGATCTGGCTAGACCATATCACGATTTAACCAACCATTTTACATAATACAAAAAAAAAGGATTGAAATGCCACATCTCATTTAGGGATGGTGGAGAACCTACCTAATAACAATAAAAAATGTGACAAGGCAAACTATTAATGATTATAATCACTACATCTAAGTTAAAACCAACTTGACCTCTTAAGCTACCCCTGTCAACATAATAAAAATAGTCATTACCCTATATGATATTTTATCATACTTTGTTTATACCAGTCAATCAAGACTCCAGCACACTACAAAACCCAAACTTAAACTTCGGATGCCAATGACACTTATTTGGGAGACACAAAAATGAACGGTTTATATCGTACTTGAGAGTCACAAAAGTGCTGTCTGCCTTTTAAGGTAGGGGAAAGGGAAGGGGGTTAGGCCTCTGGTAACCTCACTCGGTCACACAATGCAAGCATTGTTTAACAGAGGATTTTCGGTGAGGCTGTGTATACTGTGTATACCATGTACCTGTGTATACCATGTGTATCACACATGAATAGCTTCAACTGAGTGAACTTCAATACATATTTGTATAATTATATGATAGTTAAGACCAGGTAGATTATTTAAGGGTACATAGTTTGTTTATCACATACAGAAGTGAATTGGTAAATAACTATAAAACCATCTTATCTGTAATTTATTAATGATGGTCATTGATCAAGAATTGAATTGAAATTGATGGTCATTGATGTTTAAGAGATATAATGAGTGTATTGTTAACCTGGGTGATGCTTGTTTGTGAGACATTCGTGGAGGCGTCGTGTTGGTCGGGCGGCGCGGGCGCTGGGTGCGCTGGCGGCGCGTCGGCAACGGGGGCGGCGGAGTCATGGTCCAACGACACGGGCTTCGTACTTCCGTCATTCTGCACCTCCTCACTCATTGTACCATCAATTATAACATTGAGATATCAATTGCACTTGCTACACTTCACGATTCACTACTATGAGGTTCTCATTATACGAGATTCTATAATATTGCTTGGTTCGTGTTTACACAGATGAACACTTTTTCGTTTGATGGTCCTTTAGTTGCGCCTCGATAAGCTTTTTTGTGACCTAGAAAGATTAAAATTGTTATAAAAGGTACGACGAGGACGACTAGCTTGACGTATAGTCGTGAGTTGTGAAACAGAGAGTGAATAATTTCACCTTAAGAATTTCTTATTGGTATCATTGACAGTTCAAGACACTACTACTAAATACGTATCGTATTTAGTCAAGATTCGAGGTTGTTGATACAAAACTTGGCATCGCTCTGCTTAGAAATTTGGCGTCGTTACACAACATAAAACATTAAAGTGACGATGGCATAAGGTCAAGACTACTAGTCTAGACCGTTACGATACTCACTCTGTTCCGATGATGTGCCGATCAAATTACAACAGTTTTGCTCGGGATTCTTGCCAAACGATGGGTAAAACAAACCTGGGGGAGACGAAATAAAACATAAAAGAAACAATGGGGATAGAGGCAATTATGTTTATACGGTATTTTGACAAATTTTGTGTCAATTTTGGTGTCATTCCTTGAAACGAGATGGCTCATATTAGTTGTGTCAAAATTGCTTACACATGAGATGCCATTGGTTATTGGATAAAATGATTTCAAACCACATTCATTTCCAGCCAATAGTAAACTGTCTATTGAGGAAAAAGCCAATTAAAAATAAGTTAGAAATGATATTCAAAATGGCTACCCCAATGAAAGTATAAGTATTTGTCGTTGGTTTATTCACAACTATTTATAGTCTTGAAATATTTCAAACATCGCTAAAAAAATCTTTAATTTATTTCTTCAACTCAGTGATGACAAAAGTAACTTGTCATTTGCATGAGTAAATGACAAAATTTTGGTAAAATTTTAATCCGCATGTAAACAAAAAAAATCGTTTTTGAATTCGAGTTTCATTTATTTATAATGATTTAGTATAAGTTTAAAATACAATATATGATTTCGGATGAATTTTAGAGGTATTTTGTCGAAAAGTTCTTTGCGATCTTCTTCTTCAGGAAAAGACTTAGCTCATTCTGAAGAAGTATCCAAATTACAAAGTGAAATCGAGTTGCTGAAGCAAACAATCGATTCTCTAAAAGTTTCTGTTGAAAGCCGAGACGCAGCTATCGGTTCTTTAGCTCGTGAAAAGGAAAAAATATACGTTGAATTAAAAAGCGCACAAAGAACTAACAGAAATATACACCAACAGCTAGTAGACGAGAGGTGATTTTTCCATTCCTTCCTTCTCAAATAACACTTTTGCTTTGTAATCAAAAAATAGTTTCCTTTTTAGGGATATTCATTCTAAGGAAAAGGAGTTTCTGATAAATGAGATTAAGAGACTATCAAAACAAAATGAATATGAGATGAAGCGCCACCAAAACGATGATGTTAGTACTTATCTATGAACTTTTGTAACTTTGTGCCTTTGTATTTTAAGTTATATATTATTAACGTAACGAAAAGTATCATTCCATGTAAAGAAATGATTTCATCAGACTGAAATCGTTGATGGATGTAAAATTAGTCTATTAGGATTTAGAAAAGCTATAAATAGGAGAAAAATACTTTGTATTCTTAGTCTATCCAGTTCGTTCTTACAGAATGTATTAGGTACTTAGGTCAGGCTCGCCTTGTTTCTTATAGATAAACCTTGTATAAATGTGTAAACACAGTAATTAAATAAATAAAAAAACGATTTGTGCTTGAAGCTTGGACTTGGAGTTAAAAAAGAGAATTGTGTATGCAGATATGAAGATGCTAATGTACAAGATTATTCCCATATCTAATTTCTTATTTAGGGTCATGAAGATCTCCACGGTCAGTTATTAGATGATTTAAAGGCTAAGGATGAAGTTATTTATAACATTGGCGTTAAGTATATGAAAATTAAATCAAGCAAGATAGCTCTACAAAAGAAATTTGAGAAATTACAGGTCCAAAATAAGAAGGTATGTGTTTTCCCTTTCTATGCCAACATCGAGTTTAAAGGTTCAAAAGAGAATAATCACTATTTAAGTAAGTGATCACGGCAGAGCCTTTCATGTAAAAATGTTTATCCTTTCTTTACCAAACCTTACCATACCCAAAATTGTCGAATTATTTTCCTAAATGTTTTTAGTAACTTTATTTCAGACATGCGAGAAAATTATTTTTCTATTACAAGACAACAGAAAAACTTTGGACATTCTGCTAGATAATTTGCTAAAGAGTTCAACAGTATCAACGAATAGCAAAAAGTATTTGAATCTTTTACAAATAAACGCCAATCTACATTATGAAAATACACAATTTAAAATTTCTCAATTGGTCAAAGATTCGACTGAGATTTATCAAGAGTCCAAAAATGGTCATGAAGTATGTGATAAACCTAATTCAATACATAAAGCCGTGAACAAATCAGCCAAACTTGGGATGAAATCCGATGGTAAAGCAAAAACCATTAGTGGGATAACGCTGGAAGGTGGTCGTCGTCCGATTCACTCGAAGTTAAAATCGCTTACTAATCACGATTGTCCTGAAAATAAGCATTTTAAACACATCCATCGAACAATGTCACCAAACATTCGAGGTGCTTTTTATAGGTCTGCGTCAGATTCTTGTATTATAAGAAGGAATTTAAGTGAATTATTGAATATTAGTACCCTAAAGTAAACCTTACTTATAGTTTTATTTCATACGAAAAGCATTACAGAAGTTATCATGGATCGCCGTAAGACATAACCTGGTAAAAATCTCTAAACCCGGTTCCACTGATTGAATTTTTGTGAAACCTTTTTTATAACATTATTAAAAGCTTAAATAAAAAAGTGAACCTATCAAAATTTGCTGATCTCAATTACAACAATTTGTTTACAAGAATTAGTTGAAAATGAAAAAACATGTATAAAAAAAATGTAGTAAAGATTTCAATTTTATTTACAATAAATTATATTTTTATGGTAACTTTAATATTCATTAATGATCTTTAAACTTAAAAAAATGACAAAAAATACGATAACTTGTGTTGTATATATGTAAAATATACTGCATTAATAAAAAAAGACGAGATTTAGACAAAAATAATAGCATAGAAAATTCTTTATTGTACACAACGAAATTAAACAGACGCAAAGTTAAACAGTTGATACAAGGCGGCATGTATGTACAATGGGCGGTCTTATCGCTAAAAGCGATGTCTTCCAGACAACCTTTGTATGGAAACAACGGAAAGAAAAAAGCGGTAGATGGTGGCGTACTATAGATGTTAAGGGATTGAGCGATAATACAACAAATATGGAGGTACATAGAGTATTTAAATACACATACATAAACATTCCAATATGTATAAATACACACAAAAATATATACAAATATATATTCACACACATGTAGATACATACATATATACATACATATATATATGTATATATAGATATATAACAAGGTACCAATAAGTCACAGTAGCGGAACGGACTTACAGTGCTAGGTAGTGCTTTTTCACTAGTAACTTAAAGTACAACGGCTTGCAGTAACCGTAAAAGATTTTTCAAGGAACGAAGTAGTATGAGCAGGTACTTTTAGTTGTAGGTTTCCTGATGACCTTAAAGTTCGTGAATGTGTACAGTGAAGAAACTCAAATCGTTCTTTGAGGTAGGTGGGTAACGACGGGTTGAACAAAATATTGTATAAAAGGGAAAGCATATGAGTGTTCCGGCAAAGGCGAATAGGTAACCACTTGAGTTGTTTTCGAAATTCAGAAATATGGTCATATTTACGCAACCCAAATATAAATCTGAAGTTTTATAGTCTCTCAAGTTTATCTAGTTGGTTCTCGGTGAGATCGGGATAGCTGGCATCTGCATAGTCTAGGATTGGAAGAAGAAGAGAGTTAGCAAGTGCAATTTTGGTGGCGGTTGGGAGAAAATTCCGTAGTCGTTTCAAGGATCCTGCAAATGCAAACATTCGTCGACTTATTTCCTGAATCTGTGCAGTCCAAGTAAATTCCCTGTCGATATTTATACCCAAGTTTTTCACTACTTGACTAATATTGATGACAGTGCCATCAAATAGGACCTGTGGAAGTAGTGTCCACTCAATCTTTGAGACCTTTCCTGAACTTCCGACAATAATTAACTGAGTCTTCGAAGGATTCACCTGAAGACCATGCGATTTACTCCAACAACTAATCTGTTCCAAATCCTTGTTATTGATATTAAAGGCTTCAGATAATTTCTAAAATGGTGCATGAGTGTATATCTGTCGGTCATCAGCATACAAGTGGTAGGAGGAACGAAGTTTGTTTGAGATAGAGTTTAAAAAGAAGATTGATTGCGAAGAGTAAAGGAGAGAGAACGCCACCCTGGGGCACACCAACTGACGTTTTACACCAAGCAGATAGAGTATCGTCGATGCGGATACTTTGTTGGCGGCCACACAGGTAGTTACGAAACCAATCAATTACCGTTGGAGATATGTTAAGTACATGCATACATAGGTACATATGCTTACGCTCTATTCCCGTACAGGGTAGGCAGAGATGCTAGAACGCCATTTGCCACAAACCTGATACATAACTTTCGCTTCTTCGACATTTATCAGTCTTTTTTTACACGCTCTTCGGTCACAGGTGCTTTTAATTTGGTCCTTCTTTAGCATGCTGCCAATCTGGTCAGTATACGTCTTTCTAGGGTACCCGCACCAACTCACAGAAGCCTTATCAATTCCTTTACAGTTACACAGTCGCTCTTCACTCATCCTTTCAACGTGCCCAAAACAAAGAAGTATTCCTTTCACTATTCGTTACTCTGCATCCTCTTTCAACACACACCGTTTTTAAAACACATTATTCTTCACTCTGTCTATCAATCTAACATTACACATATTTACTTCATTCCTTCCAGCAATTGTTTTTAAGGAAGAGTTGTACCTTAATGTATTTAGATCTTTTATATTTTTGTTGACAGCATATTAAGGAAGGGTAAAAAATTAGAAAAAAATACCAATAAAGTTGTTGTGGTGTTTTCTTTATTTAAATATACTTTAATTTATTATAATAATAATAATAAAATAATTTATTGCCTGAAACACAGTTTTTACAAGATGTTAATGATATTAAATAATGTTCAACATGTTTCGCAGATTCTCTGCATGCAACATTTTTTGTTTACAATATTTAGTTTACAAAGTACTAAAAATTGAAGATTAAAATAGAACAGTAAAAAATAAAATTACAACCGAATTAAGAATATGAAATGTCAAATGTTAAATAGTCACCGATAAGAACACATGCAAGAACAAAAGTGTATTTAACCGATAAAACCAGAAAATATATCCTATATATATAATATATTTTACAATATCGTGCACCCCTATTAATATTACCAAGTATTTATTATGTCCAATCAAAATTTAATTATCATTACATTATCTACTATTTATTACTACTCATTAATTCTATTTTCGGTTCGTATATTTTTGTCTACATGAAGAATGAACGAAGACACATTCGTGAGTATTTAAAAAGCGAAGCAGTCCGTCCAGTTTTTCTTCAGAAGCAGGCTTTAGCGTTGCATTTCCTCTTTTTACTTTTATCACTTCACCTTAATCAGAGCTAGATCGTAAACTGCATTCTATTTTTTTCACAAATAAGGCAAATATTTTCTTCATAATACTGATTATTCGATGCTTATGATTCATCCATTTTAATACGAGGCTGTAACAACAAATATTAGGACGTAGCGTATTATTATTCTCTTTATTTAATTAAACAAACACATAAAAAACATATATCAATATAATTTTTGCATCAGGCCTTTACCCAGCTACCGTAAGTGAGCCTCTGAAGGTGTTGGTCGAGGCTCTTAGCAACCCATGGGCTGATGTGACTATCGGTACATTGATTGCTGAATCCACATGCCACATACCGACAACCTCATGAGGCTCATGAGGTTGTCGATATGTGGCAATCCAAATATTTGAGTTGTTTTTCTTTCTCAGCTTTTACGAGATTGTCGCCATGGGGAATGGTAATATGAACAATCCCTGTTCGGCAGTTTTTTTCAGTGCCGATGCAGGAATTGTAATGGTTTTGTAAAAACGGCATTACATATTGATATGAATCCTGCTTGACAGTTGATTGTCACTAAAAAGAATAAATAACAATCCAAAAAAAAATAATATAATATTCTAATATTCAATTGCGGCAATAATCTATTTATTTAATTCCGAGGAAGACAAGAGTGTACTGCATGGGAAGAGCCGCGCCGTGCCTTACAAATAGAAATAGGGGCCGACCTCTCGCTCACAGCGCTTGTGCGCATGGTCGGGAACAAGAGGTGAAATCTTCTCATAGTAGGATTGATAGAGTAAACCATTCCTAGATAAGGTCAGGGAAAGGAATGCAATGGGGTTGGGAATGGTGTGAGTATTCTATAGACCCTCAGATTGCAATCAATTTAGGCATTTAGGAGTCGTGTTACAAAAAATACATCCATAAACCCTTAAGCATTACAATGGTATACGATATTATATGTTTATTGAATAATATATTTTGTACACGAAATATTGTAATATCTATCTGGTAATTTAAAAGAGTGGCCATGAGTTTGTTTACTCGATTTCTTCTTATAAGGCTCCACCATTTGGTAATAGGTGGTTATAGATCAACATATAAAAAATGCAATAGTTAAATGTAGCTGCAGTATTTAATTATTTTTTTTTATATTCATTTCACATTTGATGTGGCATCCTATAGTTGCGGTGACGCTGTGTGTATTGATCTATAACTTTAAATATTCTTATAGTTATTGATGTATATAATTATATATATATATATATATATATATATACACTATTTTTAACAGTAATTCCAATGGCTGAAATGATTATTCAATCTTCAATGTAATTTTTTTCTTTAATTACCATATTTTATTTTTTGTGTATTTAACTCGCCATTGCGCTTCCACACAGTGCTTTAGGTTCGATCCCCACCCGAGACAACACTGTATTAAAAACCTTAAATTGTTTTTCTGTGTCTGGGTGTTCTTTGTATCCGTTGCTTGAAATATTTGTAAGGCTTGCAACATGTTTTCTACTCTCGATACTGGAATTAATCCTAGAGGGATTTGTGTTTATAAATAAATCAGTAATATTTTTGACAATAGTTACTGTTTTGGATAGTTGTTTTAATTAATGATAGGGTATTTTAGGTTTAATTTTTTTAAGTTTTCCTAATTGTGGTTAAATCAGACCCTTTCCATAGAAGAAACTAAATTAAAGTTACGATAAGTTTACATAAATACGGTTATTAAAGAAGAAACATTAAAGAAGAATACCTACTCTGCAACGTGTACTCAATAAGTTTGCTGGGTACCAATATATAGCATTCGTAATTCGTATGGATTTGGTAATTATCTCTTCCTTAAACTTTATGGATGGAGTTGGTATTATAGGGTAGGGAGCAACATAACGGTGTCGTTGCCTGGGTGTGTATTCGTTTTATTGCAAATTTGATACTACTGTTGGCAACACTGATCTTCAGATTTGTGTGTGCCGGCATCGCACGTGAACGTGTCGCTAAAATCTCAATAAATTAGTAAAATCATCATGTCGGACGAATATTTCTATGGTACGTATTATTCTTAACATAATTCTGTATGATTTAAATATAATATTTATTGCATTGTAATAGTACTTTGAACCCTAAGATGAATACAACATAGCGTCAAGCCTTGACACCCGGCACTCGCCATTTTATTTCACAAATTGTAGTTGGTATTTGTGGAAAGGCTTTATTGAAGTGTAATTACGGGTTAACTTGCCTGTTATTATTTATCGTATCGAAATATTTGGATTTGCAGTATGTGACTTACTTGCCGCCATTTTCGTTCATGAAATCGAAATGGCCAATTTCTTTCTCAGATACTGTAATGGCGCTTTTGGGGCTTATTTATCGTTTTAGTTACACGTGATGATTTCTATTGATTTTTTGCACACGCATCATGCATCTTAAATATTCGAAGTCAGTGGTTAATGGGCGCGCAATTTAAATTTGAGGCGTCCAAGCCGCAAGTTTACAAAGTCGTTAGTTAATGACAACGATAAACAAATTCGCCGAACAGGTACTAGCAGGCGTCGACGCAATGCTTTTGTTTATGTTCTTGTTCCTACCCCGTGATGCGCATTTGGAGGTTATGATGATAAAATAACACGAGTAGTTTTCGACCGTTGACTTCTTCTGTATCTCTTACTGATGTTATGTTGTAATCTTTCAGGCGTTACTTTGTCCTCTACACACCAATCTGAAACATGGGATCCCGAGGCAAAAGCAGAGTATCCGCGCAGTAATAAACTGCTCATACGCCAGGCGCTACTGGGACCTGACGCCAAGGCAGACGAACTAAATGTTGTTCAGGTAGGAATAAAATAATTCACGTAATTTGTTAAGAAGTGGTATATTAATGTTTTTCATTGCCTGAGTCACTGCTGTAATTAAGCTACGCTTTACATCTGCTTCTAACAAGTCGTCTTTTCAATAAAATTTGGTGCATTAGCCTTTAAATTTTAAATTAATATATATATAGATAGTATTTAAGGAGCGTTAACTGGTTGCCAATTTGTATGTAATGTGTTGAAATGATGATAATTTGATTCTACAGTTGGTATTTGAGGGGTGTGTAATGTCGTTTTGACTGTTGCACTGCCCCATTATGATTGCCTGAGGCATTTGTCTGATCAGCACATTATACACTAAAAAATTTACCTATTAATTAGTCTACATTCCTTGTAAATGTATATAGTATAATAATAATGAACCCATTTATTTCTAAAAACCTTAAATAACAATTTTACTTAGAATATAGAATGTTTTATATAAATTAAATGCAGATTATTTAAATATTAATTTGTGTTGTTTGATGTTGGCACCCTAGAGAGAGAATTTATATAAATATATTATATATTATTTATTATACTAATTAACTTTGAAGTTGTTTTACTTATTAGTCAGTTCTTGAATTATATATTATTACCTTCACTGTAATGGTGTGTTCATGTATTATATGTGTGCAAGATCCCTATTCCACCATACTTTATAAAACAAATTTGTTTCTATGAGATATGATTGAACTCCTTGTTTTTTTGGTTAATGTGGTGGAAGATCCTCATGGATATCCTTTGCCCATTGAGGGTGAAAGGGTCTATCCGACCTTTACCAACTTAAGTTAGCGTTTCTCATAATTTGTATTGTCTGTTGATGTATTTTTTTTTTTAGGTTGAAACTATGTCACTGCAAGAATCAATCAAGATCCCTGTAGCGGTCCTGAAGGCAGGAGAACAGAGACATGCACGCCTTGATATTGAGTTTCCAGATGCACCAGTCACATTTACTTTAGTACAAGTACGCTAAAACAAATGATTACTACACATGTACCTTAACTTGTACCATTAGCTTTGATGGTTTCTCTATAATTTGTTGAAAAACTAAATATTCCAGCTGCTTACAATTCATTACTTATATATATGATGAGAAAACTATTACCCTTGGTAATACTGAGGGGTATGCAACATCGTTCTGACTGTTGCATGCCTACTTGTGATGGCTTGAGGCATTTGTCTGATTTGGAATAATATCTCCTGTTACATTTTATTTAAGTTATGTTCAATGTGTTCAAGATTTTATGTTATGGTCTTCAGGGTTCAGGACCAGTGCACTTGATTGGTCAACACCTGCTTGGTGCTTTAGTTGAAGAGTTTGAAGATATGGAAGAAATGGAAGAGGAGATGCTTGATGAGGAGGAAGGCGATGATTCTCAATTCAAAGTAAGAAAGCTTGTTTCTGATTTAATAAAATTAAGTATGTTTCTACATAATATATATTAATTTAAATGATATTCCTTTGCCTATAATACATTAAAATACTAAGTTTGGTTTGTGTAGTGTACTCATGATGTAGTATAATTCTTTGTCTTTACTAATTATCTCGAATATGATGAAGTCTACATTAGATTGCTGAATTTACAGGAAGATGAGCATAAAAGGAAAACATCATCAGGCAAGCGCAAGACGAATGAGGTACTGAAAACCTTCAACTAATACAAAATTACATCTGACAGGTTCCAAACATGCTCAACAGAGGGAAAAGGACCTGATACCCAGTTGTACCATGACAGTTCATTTCTAACTTAACATTATTTTTTTCAAGTCTCTTTACTGTCATTTTTATACACCTGGGTTCTAAAACTTTTGTGACAAAATTATTTGCTATGAAAATGTTATAATTATTGGCTGTTGGTTTTCTGTACTCATTCAATTTCCCTTTACCTTCTGATAGCACAGATCATTTTAGTGAAAAAGGCTTATGCGTGAGATACCCGTCACCAGTTCTTGTACCTCACAAGGAGGCCTTCTTTGCTTCATGATAATTGTATTCACTTGAATTTATTGAGTATATATACCACTAAGATATAATGGTGTAATCACCATTACAGGATGAAGATGACGAGGAGGGCGAGCCCAAAGGCAAAAAGTCGAAAATGTCAAACAACGCTAAAGGCAAGGCTCCGTCTCCTAAGAAGAACGCCAAGAAGTGAAGGGCTGCGGCCGCCGAGCCGCTCGCGCCGCCCGCTCCGCGCCCACACGAGTCAGATAGACCAATTCCCATTTAAGACTGACTACATACTTGATCATTAAACTTAGGTATACATTACCTAGTGTCATTTTGGAGATTTTGTTTACGTTATTTGCAGCGCAGGCCAGTAACGAGTGCGTGAGAGCGGGCGGCGCGCGGCCCTTCTTAAGTGTAACTACATAGTGTGGTAATTCAGTCTAGGTTAGCAATGTATTGTATTGAGCGTGGCTGAGTGAGTGCGTGTGCAGAGAGTATTTGTTTGTGATAAGTTACTACTGGTCAAGGTATCTGCAGATTTATCAATCCGATCCCAGGATGTCACCGCAGATAGTGTGATTACTTCACTTATATTTTTTTTTGTATTTCGTTTTCTAAACTAAATTTTCATGCCTTACTGTGGTATAGTGTTATGGATGTCAAATTTAATATTAAAGTAAGTCTTAAATTCAGATTTATTTTTAAGTTAAGACATAAATAAGCATAATCAGTGTACTTTAGACATTGATAATTTTGTATGAAGTAGCTACCGGTCGACATGTAATTGAATTTGCTAACGATTTCTCATTTCAGAATGAAAAACTGATCTATTATAGTTTGTTTGTACATATACATTATAAAAACATAAGAACGGTAACAATAAAGTAAAAGCATTTCTAAACATTCCTATATCTTTCATTTATCTATTATAAGTTACTATATCGTAAGTTGATCGCGCCATTACGAATGAATTGTCGCGGAGGTCATGATAAATAATGAATGAACACTAGGCATGTATTTGTACTTGAATAAGATACCTGTGCATTATTTGTTGGTAATGCAAAACTTGAGAGGTATATACTAGTGGTAGTTATGGTTAATTCAATTAAATGGCAGTGGGGGAAAATAAATTCATGTCTTACTTTTATTAGGTACCTACCTACCCATAGTTCGCCAGCTATTATATACAGCCTGACCCTATTACACATGATCTAAGAGGTATGTACCTATATACATAGGTACATATATTTAAACATGTGCGCACTAGTTACCTAGTCTTAAAAACTTAAGTATTATTATTGAAATAGGGGATTTCGATAGCTTCTCTATTGCCCCCAGAAGTTAATACACGTAAGTAAACATGTAATGCTTTCAACCGCCCAGACCGTGCAGCTTTGTTACCCACTTGAATAGGTACGTACCTAGGCAGGTGCTGGTGACAATTTTTTAAACAGCTGTGACTTGTAGTGCCAATCTGCGTAGCTTCGGTTTCTGTTTGCGTGCTACGTTTAGCAGTTGCAAATATAAAGGTATATATCTCAACGAAGGTATGTACATAGTTGGGCACAGTTAATCCAAAAAATAACTTCGTTAATCTTTAATTCGTTAGGTAAAAAGTTAACTTCGATAATCGGTACAGCGTTGAATTCTCGAAAATTTAACGTAAGTTAAAGTTAACCATTTAAACTAAATACAACCAAAAGTAGATTTAAACACATTTATTTACTTCAATAATTAAGAAGGTATATATAGCTATTATTAATCGTTATTTTGCATTAGGCAATTCAGGTGCATGTTCCCCTTCATAAAAATTTGCATATTAAAGTTGACAGCCGACAGCGATGATCGTTTAGCTCGTAAAATATCTTTGCCCGTAGAAAAAGATATTCTACTGCAGCACTAGATGGGATAGCAGCATTATATTTAATAAAAAGATTAATTAACACTGGTTCACCAAGTAAGGCAGCAACCGTAAAAGATTATTTTGACTTGTGTCTAGCCAAGTCCTTATCAAATTGAGCTTTGTTAAAAAAAAAAATTGTTGACAAAATTCCCCTTAGTTTTTACTCTTCCACTAATACTAATATTATCCTTTTCATTTGCTTCCCTTTCTTCAATTAGAGCATCTTCAACTTTTGCTTCCATAAACTTCCTGACTGGAGAATTTGCTGCTATCATACTTTCGCAGCCACAGTAGTCGAAACTTTGGGTGAGAGGCTGCATACTTCGTCTTCCATAAACCGTTCAAATCTTTTTTTATTCCAGATAATAGGGCCTTAACCAAAGGGGCATAACACTGCACCTCGTGGCTAAGATCGAACACTGTTGTAGCAATTGTTGGGAGTAGAGTCCCAAGTTATGCTTGAGCTTCACCCTGAATTAAGTTTAGCAACCTAGCCACTGGTGACATGAACTGTAGGGAAATTATAATAAAATTATGACATTTTATGTTCTTACTATGAGTAGGTTAGAGTAAGTAAAGTATTGAATTGGCTAAATAAATATAAAATTTTAGGTGCGTTAAGTAAATTATGTTATATTTACCTTCACAATACACCTTCATGATAGCGACATCTTGATCGTTGAAAGCTTGTACGTTCATCTGGGTCAAGAAACGACTAATGT
This sequence comes from Tyria jacobaeae, assembly GCA_947561695.1. Lineage (NCBI taxonomy): Eukaryota > Metazoa > Arthropoda > Insecta > Lepidoptera > Erebidae > Tyria > Tyria jacobaeae. The sequence goes on along the minus strand of OX387231.1, from coordinate 14,421,848 downwards.
AACGGACAAAGTTAACTTAAAAGTTTAACCATTCAGCAGATTGTTAACTTCGTTAATTAACGGATTAACGAGTTGATGCCCACCTTTGGGTATGTACCTATATAAGCCAGAGTAATAACTACCTACGTGATTGCGAATGACCTGGAACTAAGTACCCATCTATAATACACTCACAGGCACAATTAACCGCCGACCTATATTTTTCGTCACCCCGTTTGTTTATGTTAACTGTGGCTTATCTACTGTTTTGTTTTTAGTTAAGTGGGTACTTTAGCAGTAACGTTACATTGATTACATTTCTTGTTCTTGTCTGCTATCGTGTACGAACATTGTTTAATGTAGTTCCTAGTCTGATACTCACTTTTTGACTACCATTTTGTTGGTGACAATGATTTAAATGACTAAATAGTATGAATTATATTGACTTAAATATAATAGTAATATAATAATTTATTTTCTACATTTTTCTATACTTTAAAATGATCGCATTGATTCGATATTCGACGGGTATTGTTATTTCTCAAAATAATATCGCTTTATGTAAAGGTATCCACCATTATCATGACTTCATAATAGGTAGCTCAGAAACAAAGAAACTTCAAATGTGCAGTTGATTAGCGAATGACCTTTATTGATTTTTTAAAAACCAAGAATGAAATTACGAAGTGGCACCTAAATAAATTAAAGTCAAAAATTCACAATAATAAGATATTTAAATTGTTCGCTGTTGTTTATAAACAAAAACTAACTTCTGCTATAGCGACATTACTCACTAGTCGGCGTTTTCGGTCACGTGATAAAATCGATAAAATTATTAGGCTGAGCGCATGTATTATTATTATTTATTTATGGACTCTTCTCTCGCGTGTATATTCAACGCAGAGATTCTGCCAATGTCAAGTAATTCTAGAGAGAAAAACAGTACAAAAATATGATAGCCATGTTGGTCGAAAACCTAGATGAGATCACTTGAGCGCATGTACCTATGCAGTATTATAATGACAGTCTATTTACCTACCTTGAGATGAAGGCGTGAAGGTTCTACCTATATAGAGTGTATACTCGTACACATTATCATCTTGTCGTCTACTGTACAAAACCACTTAACGTGTTTAGAAAACGTAGTAGAAATTCTATAATATATGAAAGTACATATTGCTCCTGGGGGAACTTTAGGAGCAATAGATGGACTAACGGGAAACTTTCATTTTGTTGACTGTTCGAGCGAAGTACGAAAAAGTAATGGCTACTTCGATTTTAATATTTTTAATTTCTATCTTATATGTATCTTAGTCCTATATAGTCATCAGTCTTTGTTACGCCACCGCCATTCGTCAGTATTAGACTCGTTAAAGCCAACCAAATGAATATAAGTCGAGGAGCTTTTCACCATTACACTTCCGCGTCGGGTATTGTGGGTTCAATCCCCGCACGGGGCAACACCAGTAAAACCTAAAAAAAACCGAACCTTCAATCAATTTATTTTTTTCATTTTCTGCCAGAACCTCTTCTCCGTTTAAAGCCGTCTAACTGACTCAAGCAGAAGACTGGTCTCTTGGTGTCTCATATGAAGTGTAACGATTGACGAAAGTGTGTGAAGAACTTTACGTTCACCAAGGCCTTGTTGCAATAGGGTGACTGCTTGAGCCACTGCTTCAGGGAGATTAAGAATTTAAGGGATTTTTCTTGCCCATGATAATGGTGAAAGGGGAAAGTCGCCTTTTAAACGTCCTAATCTCGTGCAATACGTACTGGTGTAAAGGAGTGCAAATTGTTACATTTTACGATCCATAGCTATTGTTAGGTATTCAAAATGATAACTCTGTAGCAATTGATTATTTTTTTAAGGCTAGACCAAGAACTTAAAGAATATAAGACCTAAAATGATTTTAGTGCTAGAACCCGGTGGGAAAGGAAATAGTGAGTCAATTATATTTAAATCACACAAATTTTGGTCCTGTTTGGGAATCTAACACACAACCTCTGGCTTAGGGTAGCTTACCACGAGACCAACAGGCCAGGCAATGGAAAAAGAGTTTTTATTACCAGGTCCTTTTGTCAGGACTGCCTTTTTTATTGCAGTCAATGATGCACAAATGCTTGTTACTTTGTGATGTCAATAATATTACCTATCAAATATATCATATACATATATTATCTAAAAGATAATAGGACAATATTTGGAAAATCATATTCAAGATACTTTTAGTATAAAATATAAATAAAATTTAACTGATTTGTACTATCACTGATTCTGAAGAACATATTCCTATAACTTATTTGGACGAAATTTGAAATTATCATCTCCTAAAGTTTATCTAAACAAAATTTCAAATGAGAATGCCTTTCCAACAATGCTTGTAATATTCTATTTCGTTCCCTTTGAATGTGGTTAGATTCTTCTACGGATTGCACTAGTACTTCAAACTTATCATTATCTTTTTTGTGTTGTACCTCTTGTACTATTCTTTTTACTTCAGCCATCGTAATATGATCTAGACTGAAATTGTGATTGTTCACATTTCCTGAACTTCTTGCAGGTTCATCATAAATTCTCTCAAAATAAGAATAATATGGCCAGTTGTTTGCCTTTCCGGTTTCCTTCTTCTTTTCAGATAGTCTGAGATATGTTTGCTTCAAGTTACGGAACTTGCGATCACATTCTTCTGATGATAATCCTATTTTTGGTGCCAGTAATCTCCACATATTCTTTTTCTTCACTAAGGGATCTTTAAATCTCTCCTTATTTTCAACATAAAATGTTAAAAGTTGCTTCACATAATTGTCATCTTGACTTCTGTATGCCAGTTTATGTGTTTCTGCATCAGAACTGGTATAACTATTAGCCTGTACTCCATATATTGCTTCAAAGTCGTTATAATAGCGCCATTTTGTAATACACCTGCCTGAGTCTTCTCTCATCTTTAATCTTATGTAAGTTTGTTTCAAATTGCGAAATTTCTTGTCACAATCGGTGGGGTCTTCTCCAACACTCTCAGATATCTCCTTCCACAATTCCTTCTTCTGGAACCTTGGGTTTTTAAATTTGTTAGCTATTTGCATGTATGCATCTATTAATAACCTTGTTTTATTCTTGTCCCAAGGACCTATGTTGGGGTTGTAATTATAAAATATTCTTTCAAAATAGTGGTGGTAAGGCCACTTCATTGGTTTTCCAGTTTCTCTACTTCTCTCTTTCCAATTAAAATATGCTCTCTTTAAATTTTTAAACTTATGGTAACAGTTATATTCAGTTGTTCCTAACTGGGAGGCTATTTCCTTCCAGAGGTCTTTTTGCAAAAAATCTGAACTCCTGAATTTGCTGAGATTCTCTACATAAAGAGTAAGCAATCTTCTTACTTTAAGTTCCTCCCAAGGTTCGAGAACTGAGGCTGGCAGTGATTTACATTCTTTGAAAACTTCCTCGCATGTATTATAATGTACCCATTTAATTTCTTTTCCTAATCTTTTCTTTTTCAAGAGTCTTACATAGGTACGCCTGAGGTTTCTGTACTTCTTAATACATTCATCAGAGTTAGTGCCCAGGTGAGCCGCAATTTCATTCCAGAGAACCTTATCTTTGGCAGAGTTTCTGTACCTATTCTCTAAGCATAATGTAAGAAGTGATTTCACTTTATTTCTATCCCAAAAGTTGTCTTCATCTTTGGTTTTAGTTATTTCTTTATCACAGGCATCTGAAATGCCATTATGAACTACTATAGGTTCCTCATTTATTCGTATGTACTGTCTATCACCAGTATCCACTATGTATCTTGCTTCTGGTCCTGCAACTGGTTTAAAATATTACTAAGGCAAATGAGTAATATATTATAAGACAATTTTTGTTTACCTATGTGTAACACAGAGGTAAACAAAAATATAACAAAATCCGTTAGTAAAATATATGCATTTTATAAACTTACTTTGAGGATTTTGGATGGTAAAATTATTGCTGCTAAAAATTACATTGTTTTGATCTTCTCTGAGTACAAACCAGTAACTTTGGTTATGTGGATTGTTAATATCCATTATGTAATCCAAACTAGATATTTAAGTTACACAGCGCAAGGCCGGGAATATTTTGAAATGAAAATGTAAACAGCTCTGTTGAAAAATGTAGCGCTTTTAAGCACAAAAAGCAATACTTTATTACGGTACACTAGTGATGTCCGAACGGGATGGTAAGTACCGTGATTATTGTAAAACTAAAATATTAGTAACTTTACATTTTGTTTACACAACGTTTAAAAAATACAACATTATAAAACATTGTTTTGGAAAAAGTTGTTATAATTGCATTTTGAGAAACAGCCTTCAGTTGTTTGAGACGATACAAATTTGTTTCGTATAGGCTGTTATAAAAAATTAAAAAATAATAGAGTCAAAAACATTTGGAAAGTATTAAATTGTCCTCATGGGTGTTGCAGATATTCTTATTCAACCCCTTAAGGCCCTTGAGTACATCACACTTTAGCATTTTTTGCTTGGACAGCAAGGACTCTTCCCTTCCCTCCCCCTCTAAAACAAGAACAGAAACTGCACCCTAACGACAACTTAGCCACCTGAACTTATTAGGCTCCACCTCTTTGCAGCAGACTCACCCTAATCTAAAAAGTTCCTGTTTCTGTAGCTATCCCCCTACTCACGGACTACTACGTCTACTCTTTGTTAAACTTATATATGTAATTTGTGGGATCCCTTTAAATCAAACTTTCTCCATCACTTGACTTGAACTTATTTATTAAACATGATTATCAAAACAACTTCTCTATCACTATCTAAGAATATTTTTTACATTACAAATTACACCATCGTATCTTGATAAGTTTCAATACAATACTCCAAATTAAAAAACCTTAACTCAATGATCTTTAATACAATGTTATTATTATTATTATTTATTTATGGACTCTCTCTCGCGTGTATATTCAACGCAGAGATTCTGCCAATGTCAAGTAATTCTAGAGAAAAAAAAACAGTCTATAAAAATATGATCGCCATGTTGGTCGAGCACCCAAAAGTTTGTCCAATACAATATTATTTTGGACAATGCAATCGATGTGACATTATAACTTCAGCATTTCAAAAATATTCGACATATATAAAATGTACTTGTAAGCTGCCAGCAATGCAAAGGAGGCTTAATTACTTAAAACCTATTAAATTCCCTACCAACACTCTTCAATAGGTATACCGTTTGCGCACGCAGGTGACCACCGAAACAGAAACAACAAGACGTCCCACAGACCACTCTATGGTGTGGGTTCAACCTCAGACAAGACGATGAAGGGCAGGCTGCATAAGCCATCGAACCGCAGCTAAGCAGATAATACTAGAAGCAGGGAAAGGTGCCTATGTTATCCGGCCAAACTCGTTAGTCCTTGAACCGTAGCTATTGAAGTGAAACACCAGGGAATGGTAGGAATCGACTTGTATTTCATTTAAATTATGCCAGTTATATATACACTTTTGACCATTAAGTAGCGCAGTCAGTTCACCACACAATAGATGGATTAACCAACAATGTGCTCCCTTAATGCATGTTCAGGGCTCCACAGTACGTTTCATGTGTACGCCACAATCTAAATAAATAATATTAGAAATTAAAATATATTTTTTTGCTTGTAATATTATAATAGATTTCTTTTTTGTTATAAGACATGTAATAGAAATCAAACTTGTCTTAGAGCAACATGCTGAACGTTACGTAAGCCCGTGATGCTCTAAGGATAGAAAACTATTAATGTAAAAGTACAATGGCCGCTAAGAGTTAGTAACGTCGGAGTTCCTTGCTTCACATCACTACATTATTGACACGCGCTGCATGCATCGAATGGACGCCATTATTTGTGTTCGTAGTCCGGTATTCGTATTCGTTGTTTTGTTTTGTTTTCAGTGTTATTGCTTCTACAACTGGGAAAATAAGTAACAGATTTTAAGTTAAAAGCTCTCTCATTAAAAGTGTTTTATGTTTTATGACTGATTATGTGTAGAATATTGTATAAATTAGTGCCAGAAGTTTGACATCAGTGAGTATTTACAGAAGCTTTGCCGGTATTTCGATTGCATTTTTGCACACAGTCAGGGCTAGTTTCATTATTGCCAATCTTGATACATATGTTGGTAATACGATAAGTATGCCTGTATTTTGTTATACTGTGTGTAAACAATATCATTCTTCCCGGCTCGTTGGCGGGAAACTGATGGTTGACTGTCACAAATGGCACCGATAATTAGTTTCGTTTAGAAATGTGGAGAGATACCTTAATGGAAATATTAGTCTCAAGAATTATATACTATATTTGTGCTTTTGGATTTAATTCACAAATCTTCAATTACTTCCTAACATCATAATTCACGGCGCCCCTATTCATCCAATAAGGAAAATTTCATTTGGCTTTAAATTGCTTATTGAAAGTTAAAAATTAGCTTAAAATTATCGTTAAAAAACAATTATGTTATGAATCACAACATCCCTGTCCACCAATTATATAGAAAGTAGAGGTGGTGATAATACTCTTATCATTTGCAAAAATAAAAACATTGTTGGAAATTATAATAGTTGTGGAGCTCCCTGAGTTATGGTTTAGATTGCCTACTAGTCTACTGGGCCGTTGGTTCAAATTTGAAGTGGTTCTTTTGTATAAAGACCCTATGCCCAAAGGCACTTGCACTGTTCTGTGTCATTGTGTGCACTGTGAGTTCATGTAGACTTAAATCCTTGAGTTTTTTGCAGCAAATCATCTAGCGTTTAGACAAAACTATGTGATGAAGTATGAGATGCAAATAAAGTCATTTATCATTTACAGAATAAAGATGATGCCTTTTCCATTACTGCTGACTATGGTACTCTGACTTCTCAGAATACTGGTCATTATTATATTTTGCACTTTATTGCTGATTATTTTGTTTGGTTACACAGAGATGTCAGGTGGTCAACTAGTGGTGTTAGACCGCTTAGGGCGTGATGTGAAGCGCTTCCCACTTGCTGAGGGAGTTGTTACGTTGGGCAGTGACCATTCTTGTGACATTCGGTTTATGCTGGACGCGGTCGACCCACATCATGCCACTGTTGCTGTACATGCTAATCAAGTAAGTACAGACATTGCACACTTATTTATAAACTTGTCTTTATAATTCATTTATTTGAATTTGATTTCACCTCTGCAATGAGCAATGAAAACAATGTTTAATTAATCAAAAACATGTTTGGTTGTTGACTTAGAAAGAGTACTTCTATGTGCCACTACAGATATTCAAGTAATAAATGATACACCTAGAACCTGTTTGTGATTACACTGAAGACACCTCTGCCATACAGAATAATAGCAAAGGCTTTCTGCAGTGATCACATTGCTGTAAATATGCAATGGTGTTGATTTAAGCACATTGAAATGCTAATGCTGATTATTTGTTTTGTGATTATTAAAATATAACCCTAAAATATAGTAATATGATCAGTTTTCATCACTAACTTAGAAGGGTTATTAGTTAGCTAGGTGAAGGTCAGGGACCAAATTCAGTTCTACTACACCATAACCTCCCTCATGAGTGTAGGAAATATTCCTGCTCCTGCTAGTGCATTTTTTAAATTAATCTTCTGTCAGTTGCAGCCCCTGTATCTGATGATTCAGTATAAACAGTAATGTTATGCCCTCCCATATCAAAGGTCCACTTTGCCTCTGTAGATGCTGTATCACTTCCTCATAAATAAATATATCGCCTTCTCTCTCTATCTCGCCTGTTTCCCGTCTAGGTAGGCAGAGAGCCTAGAACGCCTTTTGGTGATCCGGACTTATGTTAATGCACCTTTTGCTTTCATACACAATTGTTGGTTATGGGTGCTTTTAATTTTATCCTTCTTTAGTACGCTGCTGATCTGGTATGTATAGGTTTTTCTGCGCCTACCGCACCGACTCGCCAATTCAGAGAAGCCTAATAAATTCCTTTACACAGTCCTCTTCAGTCATCCGTTCAACATGCCCAAAGCAGCAACATTCCTTTCTCCATTCATGTCACTACATACTCTTTCAATCCACGCCAACACTTCATAAACAACCAAACGTGCTTTTAATGACACACTCTGACTTTCCACAAAGGAGTGAAAGGTTAGAACCGAAATATGAAAAGATAAAATTCTCCAGACGGTGGTTCGTGCTGTGTGCGGCGGGTCGACGCTGGTGAACGGTCGGCCTGTGAGCGTGGCGGCGCTGTGTCACGGTGACGTGCTCAGCATCGGCGGGCGCCAACTGCGGTGGGACTACGCGCGCCCCGACCTGCGCCGGCTACAGGCGCCGCAGCCCGGTGAGTTCTCGTTTCTACTCATTGTTATGTGTCACATCACACGTCACGCGTTACAATGCTGTTCCTATAGTTAAATAATCTTCTACAATTAAATAATACTTCAATTATCACTTTATTACCTGTACTTTCCATCACCTGATAAAATATACTTAATTATAATAATAAATCTGTACTATAATAATGAATAATACTTAATTACTTGTAAACGTATAACCTGACAACATGTTGAGTTGAAAGTGAATGAGAATGGTTTGTATTTCGTAGAAATATGTTATATGATGAGACTGACACTTTCGGTGATGAACACAAGCTTCAGCATAAGCTGATCAATATGTATATTTGACAAAAACATATTGGAAATGAAACAAGAAAGAGCATGATTAACTTCTGATTGTTATAAGTAGAGTTTACTAGTATAGGCACAGATCACTATTTGGTAGTTGGCCATGTAAGTGACCTGTTCAGATACTGGCGGCATAGATCAACTATTTATAGGCAAGAACTAGTCAATAGGATGCGATGGTTATAATGAAATAAGAACTACTTTTTGTTAATTAAAACGTAGACTAATATTACTTAAAACTTATTTTTAGGACAATTTTCCTCATAGATTGTTAGCCTACCTATTTTGTTGTTTGATCTGGAAAAGTTCTCTCATTTTAATGGGCTCTTTCCAAATTTATCATATACTTTTATCATGGTATCGTTACAGCAGTGCTCGGCAATATGTGGAGCCCGAACCATAGCAGTGCTATATTTACATGAACCATTTCGAGCTATGGACCCTCTCTACTCTACAATAAATGTTTTACTATAATCACTGAAAATTTCCTTAAATTATTTTCAATAGCTTTTTTAAATTATTTTTTTAATTTAAGTGGGTATTCTAGGGTAGAGGCATGAATTTAAGGTGTTTTCGGGAAAAAATATTTTTACCATCCATTTTTTTAACAGGCGTTTATTAGTGTTTTAAAAATACAAAAAAAAAAAATAAAAAAAGTCAAAAAATACAAAACTGAAAATGTTATATGTTGTTGAAGTGGGGGGTACAAACTTGTCACGATTGCAAGCTTTCTAATGATCTGAAACAAAAAAAAATAAAAAAGATTATTAATTTAGATAATTGCTGCTAAGAAAAAGTTGATAAAAAAAATAGTTTTTGCTAAATTATGGCTGTCGGAAATGGTAAAAAAAAAAAAGTTCTAATAATAGTTAGTGCGATAGAGACATGTATTGAGAAGACTCACATTAAATTTCAAGTATATCGGTTCTGCAGAACTTGAGAAGTCACGCCAAACGTTTTGAAAAATGTAGTTTCGACAAAAACATGTTTAAAGTTTCGGGTAAAATTACGCCCGGTGTCAACCATAAAATGACATTTTATACTTACATTTCTTCAATCCGCGATTCCTGCTCCATACATGGGGCCTTCCTTTACTTCAAAAAAGCATTTTCCGCATTTCTTTCTTCTAAACGAGCAGTTCGGGCTTCCTTGGAGACGTTAGAAGTTCGGATTTCTAAACGATCAATCCGGGCATTATCTCGTTTGATAGCGAAATAATGCACTTGTAAAACTAGTATCTTCTTTTGTAGTAAAGTATAAGAGTGTATAGGTATTTACGACCGAAGGGGACCGCAGGTGACAGATGATCCCTAACACCTTTTGTTCAATTCGTTCCAGCCGAGCCAGTATTGAAGTCGTGTCACTAAAATAGCTACATTTTTACTAATCCTTTTGAGGACATATTCTTGAAAGGTTAAGCTTTGAAAATATAAAAAAAAAAGACTCTTGACTCAATACTAAGTTTATGGCAGAGCTAAATTTATCCTGTTTAATAGGGATTATGTCGTACATACTTAACAAGACCGGTATTGTAATAAGTGAAACTTATTACAATACCGGTCTTGATTGTATTTAGAACAACTTCGTTTAAATTATAGATAGATACTAGAATTGATGTAATTTTGTCGGTTTAACTTGTTGGAAGGTTCGTCGGTTGTTGGGATTTCAATAATACGGTTTTCGTTACTTGTATTGTCAGTATCCGAACCGTATTCTGAAGGAACTTTCTCCGAAGGATTCACTATCATCGAACTTGCATCATCGTTCTTCAGTTATTTTTACAATCATATTCACTAAGCTTTAACCTCCTCTTAGTTAAACGCAAGTTCGCTTTATGGTTCATTATCATTATCATTATCATTATATATATATATAATATTATAGTGGTTTATAATCCGTTATGATTTTAAAACTACTACCGAATAAGTACGGTCTAAAATATTTTGTGATTGCAAGAAGCTTTTTTTTTTTTTTTATACTATAGGGGGACAGACGAACAGACGCGTCATCTGATGGTAAGTGACACCGCCGTCCATGGACACTTGCAACTCAAGAGTCGCAAGTGCGCTGCCCGCCTTTGAGGGTGATGAGGGATGGGGGATGCAGGGAGCGGAGAGAAGAGAGGAGGGATGAGGAGATGGAAAAAAGGGGAAAGTAGATGAGGGGAGAGAAAAGGGGGGAGGGGGAGTCCGGAAACCTCACTCAATTCGGGGAAATGCAACGTAAGCGTTACTTCACAACCGGTTTTCTGTGAGGCCGTGGTATCGCACCGGTCGAGCCGGCCCATTCGTGCCTAATCATGGCTCTACCACTGACAACACAGCTGTTTTTCTATGGTGCTGTAGTTTATCTCGCTTTCATTAGGGTACTAGATGCATAGGCGGTTTATCTGATTCCAAGGGGCCTTGGGATCAGATTGCTCCTTATGTTACGTTTGGGGTGTCTGTGGTCAATATAAAGTCGTTGTCAAAATTGGGGTATTGTAATATGGGACTATTGGTCAAGAGTTGTTTACATTTTTCATTGCAGTCTTATAGTTTTTGTTTAGTGTATAGTGTCACGGGTTTCGTTATACGAATAAAATCCGGTACGAAGGTAGCCAATTACTCCTAGGAACTGTAGGTATGCTTTTTGTCGGGGTTTGGTTTAACATCTCTAATTTTAAAAATTCAGATTCGTCGTTCATCTGAATTTTAAAGTTAGATTTTCAGTCTCTTGAAGACTAAATTGTTAATGTGCTCCTGAATTGATGTACTGAAGACAATTATGTCATCTATCGTATGTAGACTAAGCAGATGACGATTTGCAAGCAATTTAAGACATTATTATGCGTTGGAACGTTGATAGTGAATTCTTGAGACCCATCAGCATTCTTAGGAGCTCAAAATGCCTGACTTAAAAACTGTTGGGTAGGTTCGCAATTAATTTTTAAGGTCGATGCCTGATCGTTACGAGATGTGTTCTTTGTTTCGATTATTCAAAGCTGTTGTTACGCATTTGGTTACTCCTCCGTCACCTGCATGAAACTCTTATTATTTTCTAGAATTAGCTGATTATCTTCTTTTAAGTTCACATTCCGAGGGTTAAACACTGGTACATATCTGGTCAGTAGCATAGTCCGTCATTAGTGTATTATTTTTAACTGGATTTTTGAATTTCATTTGGTTAAGAGCTCTTGTCCAATAAACCCCTCACAAAAATTGTGGAAGTTGCATATAAATAGTTTCATATGACTTGGGAAACTCCCGAAAGGGTCGTATAGTTATTGTTTAATTATTTGTACTGGTTTACTTTCACAAAGGATCGGTATTCAGTGGTATGTTTGAATAATATCGTTGCACATGGTTTGCTTCTTTGTCGAGTGTGTGTGAGTAGATTCAAAGGGGATGCGTTATTTTAATATATGAAAGTTGATGTTGTGTTTGCGAATTGAGCTCTACTTTTAGGAGTTGGACGGACTGCCTTTCGGAAATTTCGGTTAGTGGCCCTTACTGTTAAGTCAGGTGATGGGTTCGGTTCCCCGCATCACTGTAAATCTTTGTGTGATGGACGTGTCTTTGTACTGTTGATTGCTTACATTTACACAACTATCTATAAAAACTTTTGCTATTGATTGTCTCGATATCTATCAATAGTGTCTATAAAAGTATTTTAAATTCTCGAAATCCATTCAGGCCAATTTAAATATATATCAAATATTAGAATTAATGACTGAAACATAACCTCAAAATCTGATATATTTTTTGCACATCTGCGCTTTACTCGCTAGTTCGTCTTTTAAATAAAATGTGATAAGAAAGAAACAGGATTCCAACACCAAGAATTTTTCCAATGCAATTGGTTCTGGGGCGAATGATGTACGGACGCAGAACAATGTTCTTTATCGGTTCTACAATTTTCACCTGCATCCTGGTAAATGCGGGGAATCGGTAAATGGTGTCTTAACGAGTGGTCAATCGGTACCGAAAAAGACACGCCTGTCACTTTATAATGGCGTGCTGGTGCCCACTTTAATGTGAAGTGGTGAGAGTTGGGTATGGCAGAAAACTGATGAAATTAGAATAGACGCTGTTGAGATGAGCTTTTTTTTTTTTTATACTATAGGGTGACAGACGAACAGACGCGTCACCTGATGGTAAGTGACACCGCCGTCCATGGACACTCGCAACTCAAGGGTCGCAAGTGCGCTACCCGCCTTTGAGGGTAATGAGGGATGAGGGATGCAGGGAGCGGAAAGAAGAGAGGGGGGTGAGGAGATGGGAAAGACGAGAAAGGAGATGAGGGGAGAGAAAAGGGGGGAGGGGGAATTGGGCCTCCGGAAACCTCACTCGATTCGGGGAAATGCAACGCAAGCGTTACTTCTCAACCGGTTTTCTGTGAGGCCGTGGTATCACACCGGTCGAGCCGGCCCATTCGTACCTAAGCATGGCTCTACCACTAAAACTCACTACGAATTACATGTGTATAATAAAACTGATTGACAGAAAGAGGAATTTAACTATGCGGAAGAAGTGTGGCTTGAATGAAGACGTACTGACGAAATTTGAAAGGGATATGCTGAGTTGGCTGATCACTTATAAAGAATGAACATCGACCTCGTAGAACATCTTTATATATATAATTCTTCTGTGAGTGTGTATGTCACTGAACTACTCTCAAACGACTGGACGGATTTAGATGAAATTTTTTGTGTGTGTTCAAGGGGATCTGGGAATGGTTTAGATTCACAAATCAGCCCGGCAGATGGCGCTGCAGTCGGTATCTAGGTTATTTATCTATATTGATCCTAATCGCTTGAAATATCATGCAGGACAACGTCTGTCGGGTCCGCTAGTATGTTAATAAAATTGGTGATGTTCTAAAGAAAGGACAGGTCAGAAGTAACCGAAACCAACGTTCTTGTATGAAAGGTTTAATTACAGTATAGGAAGCTCGTGATGCATGTAATATAGAATATATAATTGGGTAGAAGCAAGTGGCGGGCTGTTGTCTCTGCCTACCCCGATGGTACACCGCGAAGGGCGTGAGCTTATGTATAACGTACTAAAATTTGACGTGAAATAAAGGTTCATTAAGTTATGGTTATAAATGTAGTCAGTGGTTATAACTGTAGTTATATTTAGCTCTGTACGTGTCCCGGCGCAAGGCGCGCGCGGCACGGCGCGGCTCGGGGCCCGCGCCAGCGGCCGGCCGGGACCCGGCGCTGCAGGCCGCGCTGGAGATGTCACATCGCGCTTCTATGCCCGGTTAGTATCGACCCCATATTTTTTTTTATGGCACAATGTTTTGCAAACACACTATAATCTAAATCTAATAAATATATTTTTGAGAATAAAATGGTAGAAAAGTTGTCAAAAATCACCTGAAATGTGTACTGTGCTATGTATACTATATAATGGGATGAAGTAGTAAAAGAACGTTATGTAGAGTATTTATTTAATATCGTTTGGTTTCTTTAATATATGACTTGTACTATTATTAGCAAACGCTGGTGGCAAACAAGTAGCCATCGTCCAACCGCAAAGGAGAGACACGAGCGAACAAATCGGTAAGATATTTACACATCGTACTTTTGATTACATATATTATTATATTTATTGGGCTTAGTTCACGCAAATGTTATTAAATTAAACACATATATGCGAGGTTCAGGAGGTAAGTCATTTTTAGGTGAAATAGAAAAAAAATGTATTTTTATATTGAGTAAATCTAACTTTCAAACCGTTTTGTACAAGACACAGCTTCCACATTTTTAAATCATTACCTATCTTTATATGCGTATTGTTACAATTTAAGCGATAATTCCTTAAATAGTTCAGACTTTCTGAAAAGGAGATACTTTGTAATTTGATATATTAAATATCTCCGTAATAAATGTTAAGATGTGTTCGTGTCTCAAATAAGACAATCAACATACAAGAAGTCTAATGCACCAAATACATACCTACATACACACACTCACGCCTGTCTCGTATAAGGGGTAGGCAGAGGCGTAATTAACGCACACATATAGCCGATTACAATTTAGTCCCATTTACGTAATAGAGGGCAAATGCGTGCGTCATGCTCGTAAACGAGTGCCGTTGATTGGGGCTAGTCATCTCCAAACTGCTATTACTTAATATAAAGTAGTAACTACCATAAACAATATTTCAGAATGATATATTCCATTGTCCTCACTTATTTTATTTTATGTGCTCTCATGAACTGTAACAAGTGAATTGTCTAAAATAATTAAACATGGTGTTCGTGGAGTTTGTTGCCTGTTCTACTCCATAGGATCTACGTATCGGAACAGGGAACTGGCTTCATGACATCATGACTGACTTAGTCTGACCGACTTGCTCTCTTGACAATTCAAAAAATAAATATCTATATTTAATATTGGTTTAATTGAAATAAAGGAGTTTGATTTTTTTAAATTATTTTCTTTACTTTAAAATATCGTTTTAATTAGCACTTAACATACAAAGAAGTGCGTAACAGGGATTGTGGCGCTCAAATATAGTATAACGTATTTAATTATGAATTGACTTAGATTTGCCTCTATTTTTTTTTTTAAAAGAATACTAGCAACATGCGTCACATATTACTAGTATTCTTGTTAACCCCCCAGCTAACCTAAAATGCTTGTGTTAGGGGTAGGTTTACGACGGTAGTGTAATAGGTGGGGTTGAACCCGCATCCACTTGAGCGCAAGTTCGACGCCTTAGCCATCACGCTACCGCCGCTTAAGTACGCCGTCGCATTCTATCATAGGTTATGTCGGATTATCGCGGGTTTACTGTAGAAACATATGTATATGCCGAAAGTGGTGCAGGGACTGTCACAATATTGTAACGGCATATGTAAACGCCCATTTTCTGACAGTCATAATTAAGTCCTATTTAGTCGGGAACAGATGGAGTCGTCCTATTCTATTCCACCGAGAACCATGCGGTTGTAAACATATTTCAGAGACTTCCCGGAGTCCCCGCCAGTCTCGGAGCGAAGCGGACAGGTCGGAAAGGGCGGAGGGCGGGCGCTCGCCGACGATGGCGACGCTGTGGATAGAGTCGCGCAAGGGGCGGCGCTCGGCGCAGTCGGCGCGCAAGGTGCCGCTGCGCACGGCCGTGCTGCGGCGCGCGCACAGCGCCAGGAAGCCCGCCGTCACCAAGATACAGGCGCCGCTCGGCATTGGTACGTCACTGAACCACTCCACACCTACACACAGACAAGTGCGCAGCTGGCCGCCAGGTGCCGCTTTTATTTACAAAATGTTTAGAATTTATATATTTTTTTACCCAACTAGCTGTGCTAGCTGTGCATTTCTATTCATGCAGTATATATACGTGGGTCCCTAATTTAACAAAATAAAAGTAGCTTAAGAGACTATAACGGCAATTATCTAGATGTGATTTTTAAATGAAGAATGGCAGCAAATTGGCCGCATTACTAGTATTCTTGTTAACCTTCCCAGCTAACAAATTGGTTGAGGCTTTCGCGGCCGATTGATGACTCGTTGGCTTTATTCGGGTCTAAAGGGGATGCATCCAGTATCGGAGATGGAAGGACCTCTGAAGAAGCTCGCCACTCGTGCTAGCGAAACGTTAGGAAGCATTTCCAACGGACGACGGCCTTTAGACCCGAATAAAGCCAGCGACTCCCCAGCTAAGCTAAATAGCTGTGTTAGAGGGGGGTTCACGACGGTAGCGCATTAGGTATGTTTCGCCGCAACCACTTGTTCGCAAGTGCGACACCTTAACCATTACGTTTCCATACCGTACAAAGATTATTAGCATTTAAATATATACATGTTTTTCAATACAAACACACTGGTGTATGTATTGTGTTAAATAATAAGTCGCCGATAGAACACATTAACTTTGTAATACTATTCCACTAGTTTATACTGACTCCATGAGTGCATTCGACCTCGAGACTCCTTTTATCGCGAGACGTTTAATATTTCCGCCCACCTGACGCCGAATTGTATTGCGCCACTCATTATCATATATTTACACTTTACACTCTCCGCGATCAGTGCAAGCGCATCGTATACTATATTATTAGTTATTTTACACAATAATGGCAGATAAATCTAATAATTACAGTATTACGATGTCATTACGTCCCCTGTGATCAAGTATAGGACTGGTGTCACTTAAGTAATCTAAATATTTCAAGGACAACACTAGTCTTTGTCTAGACGACTAAACGTTTTTAGAAACTTGTGAAAATTTAAACATCTGTAATTTGTTACAAGGCAAAAATCCTTTGTTAACTATTATGTAACTTTTTTATTCGACTGTTGTCTGAAAACTATTAGTATATATATATATACATTCTTAACCCGTCTAATTTAATCAAATGGTTGAAGGACGATAATTTTCTTGAAATGTATATTGCATACAATTGCTATACGTGTGCTACAGTTGGTAATGTGTTCTCGCAGATCACACGAAGCAAGCCGCGATACTATTGATGACCGGCCACACACCAAAGTCTAAGTTTCTCGGTCAAAAAACTCCAAGTCCAAACTTGACCAGCACCAACTCAGGGATCAAAGCGTTCAGCGAAAATAAGTCTACGGGTCCAAAGACACCGAAGTCGGCGAGATCGAAGACGACTACACCGAAGTCTGCGAGTCCGAAAGCGTCTACTTCGAAGTTGGGAACTACGAAGTCGGCGAGTCTGAAGCCTGAAACTCCGCAGCCGGCGAGTCCGAAGTCTGGCACTCGTCGCTCGGCGTCGTTCGTGGTGAAGAAGAAGAGTCCCATCCGTAGGAGCATCCGCGGGAGAGCGGGCACCGGCACTCCACAAAACAACACGGTCAGTATATTTAGTGACGTGTAGCTTTTATCATGTTAAGGTGTAGGGTAAATACATAGTAATAGGTAGTTTAATCATACATGTGTTTATTTACTTAAGTTAAACAATGACTTTTTGCTGCGCGGTGCGACTGTGGTTGTTGTGTCGACAAGTGTGTGTGTGTGTACCACGTCACACGGCTATGACGTCATCTACTTATTTCCAATAAATGTCCTATTATATCCCATCACCATCTAACCTATTCGATTCCTAATCCCTACAACAGTTTGTGCTATACATTCGTGGTGGCCTATTTATATGATGTGATTATCATAAAAAAAATATTATTCCTATTTACAATTATTAACACTGTATTTGTTAATTTAGTCATACTTAATATTTCATAAATAAAGAATTAATAAAAAAAAAATACAGTAATATGTAATTTTATAAACAATCTTTTAGGGTTAGAGACATTGTCATCGGAACTGAAGGTTTATGCAAATTTTCATCTCACTCGGACACCGAAATGCGGGTCTAATTTAACGTGCAACATTTCACCCTAACAAATATACATTACAAGTTAATTAAAAACTTTACAAATAATATCGTAAAAAATTAAAATTCACATGTTACGAGTACACATTATTTAACGCCATCAAATAATGTTGTGTGTCTATATTCGACGATGACGTTTCTTACTAGTTGGTCTTGAAATGACTACTGCATTTATATATAACACATCGTACACGTCACTTTGCACTTAGTAATCGTTCTTTAAACATTAAAATATTCTTAAAAAGTGATTTTTTGATGTTGCACATGCAGTGATCATTTGTATGGTACTCGTGTGATCATGTATGAATGGTTTGTTTATACCTATATACATAATAATATAATTATAAACTTGCGCTGTTTTATATCAGAACACAATGTCTGAAAAAATACTGTAAAAATAATAAAATGAAAAGCTTTTAAACTGCACTCTATTTATGTCAACGAATATACGTAGGTGCGATGACCTAAATAGTGGACACTACACGTTATCTTGACCTTATTGTAAGTGGTATTTTGTTATACTTGCATAATAATCCTATATTTATTATATATTCCTTCTTTAAATATTCTTTTGCTGGTTGAGCTAAACTTATTTTTTTTTTTTTTAAAGAACTCCCGCATAAGGATTAATTCCTGTGTCGCGAGGAACTTTACAAACATTCAAACAACGGACACAAAAAACACCCAGACTCAGAACAACAATTTGAGGATTACCCAAAGTGTTGCCCCGTGCGGGGATCGAACCCACAACACTCGGCGTGGCAGCGTATTGGCGAGGTGACCACTTAAACCGCTACGCCATTCGTGCAGTCAACTGATAATACTTTATTTGTGAAATATAGATTAGTTACAGATATCAAATGTTATGTTAAGGTACCACTACAGCCTAATGATCCTAAGGAGCAATAATAATAACAGTTCAAGTATGTCACGCATGTAAACAATTAATGCGGTGAACTAATTATGACTCCAAGTAATCAAATAATTGTTGTAATATACTCGTATATGTACATTTTTTTGTCATTATTAGCATGTCAATATTACAATAGCTCTGCAGGTGTAATCTTTATATATATAATTCTTCTGTGAGTGTGTATGTCACTGAACTACTCTCAAACGACTGGACGGATTTAGATGAAATTTTTTGTGTGTGTTCAAGGGGATCTGGGAATGGTTTAGATTCACAAATCAGCCCGGCAGATGGCGCTGCAGTCGGTATCTAGGTTATTTATCTATATTGATCCTAATCGCTTGAAATATCATGCAGGACAACGTCTGTCGGGTCCGCTAGTATACCTATACAATGTAATAACATTGTTATGTCATAAAAACATTCGTCAACAGAATAATAGGCTTTATTAATTAGGAATTATTTTCATTTAATTTTAAATGTTCTTTCAATTAACTTTTAAAGGACTGTACATTTTTTACATTCGCTTTTCGTAAACATTTGGTCAGCTTGTTATAGCTTTTAGGGTGGTTTTAGCTTAAACCGTATGTAGCTTACCAGCTCTGCGGTTACTAGACATCTTTGAGAATTGTGACCAGTTTCGTCTTACAAATAACGCGCTTTCAAATAATAAATGGATGGCATTGAAAGTAGTTTTAAATTTATGAAGTGTGGTTGCATGTGTCGGTAGTGTAGATATTGCACATTGCGCTTGCAGCGTTTTTGTTTTAACTAGTACACATTCTCAGCAACCAGTTAGTTGATCAGGTTGTCCTTTGATATAATAATAATATATAATAATTTTAAGCTGCATAGACCCATAGATTAAGCCCTTAATCTAAACATACATATTTTAATATATAACCTAATGTGTTAGTAAACATAACTTTAATATATGTTATATAGGTCTAGTCCGCCTACAAATATTCTGCATAATTTTTGAGAGAAGATATCTTCTTGAAAAAAAAAACAACGATTGTGTATTCAAGAATTTAAAGATATTTTAAAATGTTTTTTTTTGTCTCGAGCAGGTTATATTACTAGACACTACAGAGTCGGACGGTCGCAACTCCACGCATCGCTACTCTTCGCGTCGTTCCGGTCAACGAAGCTTTGAGAAATCACCCTTGCTGCCTAGCCCCAAGAAATCTGCTCTTAAAAATCCTCTAGCAAAGAAAAGCATGAGGAAAACTGAATCTATTAAGTTCGATTTGAGCAACTTAGAGAGTCACTCGCAAGAGTCCGAGGGTGAGAGCGGCTCGGAAGATGACCTCACGTTGCACTACTCCGAGACGCCGAGCCCGCACACCCCCTCTCCCCGGCGTTCCATCCACTCTCGCAGCAGCAGGATTCTTGAGAAGACCCTCGACACTACTATGACTATATCGCCGCCCTGCAAGACCCTAACTCCGGTTTCCCCACGATCCAGAAAGTCACTGCGTGGCAGCCTGCTTGTACAAAAGGCGTTGAACAAGTATGACGACACGTCCACATCGCACCGTTCTCACAAGTCGGCCTCCCCCTTCAAGACGCGCACGTTGAGCCCGCGCTCGCCGCAGAATGATCTGGAGTCCTACTCCATCGTCGACCTGGTCTCCGTTGACTCCTCCTCCATGTACGACTCGGCCACGTCCGCCACCCTCGCGAGTGCCTCGCCGCTGGGAACACCCGTCAATGCCTCCTCGCGGAAAACTAAGTCGACCATCGACTCCACGGTACTGGGTTCGAGCACACCCTACGTCACTCTAACGAAATCTTTGTCTTCTAGGTCGTCAAGCGCATCGAATAAACTTTCAAGTGATAGTAATCGATTGACTGACAGGAACTCGGGATTCAGTGATACTACTCGAGTATCGAGTAGATCTCGAAAATCGAATAACGGATCCATGTTGTTGAACGATGAGCTTCAGCGGTCAAGTAGTAGATCTCGATTGTCTAACGATCGGTCTCGATTATCGAGTAACAGCTCCAAGCTGTCGAGCGACAGGATTAGATTGTCAGGAGATAGTTCCAAATTGTCGAATGACGGGACTCGATTATCCAGTAATAGTTCTAAATTGTTGAATGACGAAACTCGATACGGCTCGATATTATCGACTAAAAGTTCCTCGCGTAAAACTAAGTCACTTTCCACCCCGGAGAACGCCAGTATTCCTATATCACTCAACAGTACGAGGATTTCGCGAGTTTCCCGCAGCCGATCTCGAATTAACGATAGTGATCTGTTTTTGGTTGAACCGGAGGAGGCCGGAGACTCGCCCAGGTCGTCCAAGAGAATAAGTTCTGTTTCTAAAAGATCGAGTGCAGCGCTTCATAATGCTAGTGACGCAGTAAACATGACTCCAAACGGTGACCACCAACATGACGAAGGTATCAGTACCCCGGAGAACACTCAAAGTCCCGAGGAAGCCAGTACTCCAGTTCTCAGCATTCAAAGTCTTCTGGACTCCAGTCACGGCTCCATAGCACTCCAGTCAGCGAGGAAGAGAGGTCGACCGTCGCAGAAAAGAAAAACTTTCGCTGTTTTTACAGGACCTAAGACAAAAATAAGTGTAAAGTCCAAATCTATGAACTTTAGTCCGCGTAAAATTCAACTGAGATTGAGTAACGACTCGTACGAGAATATGAACATTAGTGAACAGCAGGACGGCGAGGTGGTAACACCGAAAAGTGCCGTTAAATTAGTTCAAGAAGCAGTCAAAAATAAGCACTCCACTGCCAAGAAACCGCAGTCGAAACGATCAATAATCGACGACTTAAACGAATCGGATATAGTAAAGCAACTGTTTAACAGTCCAGTTAAGCGAAAGTTATCTCAAAGCATGACAGAATTTTCTCGAAAGCAGTTATTTGACGACGATGACATCGTGCAAGTGAGTAGACCCACACGCAATACCGTAGTCCTGGGAATGCTGGGCCGTAGCCCCGACGACTCCCTGCTGGATCGAACCGAGGCGTTCACACCGGAGCAGTTCGTGAGTCCCATGAGCACTCCCAGTAACAGTCCGAACTTGGCCGGAATCAAACGTCTTTTCGCCAAAAAGACACCAGAAAATGACCTGCGGGAGATTAAAGGCGTCAAAGCGTTACTGCGCACTCCGCGAGCGAGAAAGTCCATCAGAAACGATCTCACCGACGTGGCGGGGGTCAAGGCGGTGTTCGCGGCTGGCCCCCGCAACCGCCTCAGCGATGTCAGGATCAAGGAAGTGTTTGCGGCCTCGCCCAACAACGATCTGAGACGGGTGTCCGGAGTTAAGTCTCTGTTTTTGTCGCAAAAGAAAAAGAAATCGCCCAGAAACAGTTTAACTGACGTTAGGGGTGTCAGGAAATTGTTCAATATAAGAACTCCGAAGAATGACCTAAGAAAAGTGTCTGGTGTAAAAAGAGTTCTTCAACGAAGCGGTCCTAGGAACGATTTGAGTGACGTGAGAGGCGTGAAGCGTTTATTCAAACCAGATAAACATAAAAACGAGCTGAGCGATATGAGCGGGGTCGAGGAGTTGTTCAACGAGTCCAATCAGTCTCACAGAGACGCCGAAAGTCTGTTCGGTCGACTCGTCAGCAAGCCGACTATTAAAGCGGTCTACTCGAAGACGTTCTGCTCGAAACCTAAGCCCACACGGAAGAAGAGTTCCCCAAAATCGAAGTCCCTACTCGAGATCACTCTCAATCCCGAGGAGTGGTTGGAACAGAAGTTGAAATCGTTACTAGAGAAGAAGAGCAGACAGTCGCTGAGGGATAAGGACGCGGCGTCCGGCTCAAAGACGGCGAGCAGGTCTAAACTAAGCGTGACGCGCGAGTTGCAGAAGCTGGCCACCGCCACAGTGGAAGGGAGTTCCCCGCTCCTGCAGGACAGCTCGGCTCGACGCGGCCGCAGGGACACCACACAGAGGTCCACCTCGGAGCTGTACAGCGCTCACAAACTACCTCTAAAGAAGAGATCGTTCGTGGACAGACACGCGAAGCTGCCGCTCAAAAAGCGTGCGGTGCTGCACTCCACGCCGGTCAAGGGGCGCCAGCTCAACATGACCATCAACGCCTCCGAACTCGGCCGCGTGTCGCCCATTGCGTGCGATGATGATGAGCCCAAGTGAGTGTCCTTCTAAATCAACACCTATACCAGGCATTTCAGACGTTATTCTGTACATTAGTAGTCTCAAATATGGGAATTTAATTTATATTATTAAGATTTATAAGCTCAGCTACCCGGAGACTATCTCCTTGCGCTCTTTAAAATGTCTGACATTATTTACTTGAACTTTATATTAACTTCGCCGTCCAATGTTACATTACTGAGAACGGTATCCGAGGTTTACCATAAGAATATAGATAAAAACGTTAGATTCACCCCTATTCAATGATGTTTTGTAAATCATGAATTTATTATCTTTTCAGATCTACATATCTAAAAGAAAATACAGAAGTAAGACCAAAAAGTCGAAGAGCGACTAGGGCCAAGCCCACTGCTGCGTCACCGGGTGTAAACAAACCGTCACCTAAACAAACTCGCGGGAAATCCAGAGTCCTTACTCCTACTAAAACTAAAACACCTAGTATTCCTACCAAAGATAATCTTCCTGCTGAATCCCTAACAGAAAGTCCCGCAAAAAAAATATTAAGCCCTGTAACTAAACCAGCCAGTAACAAACTTAATAGCCCTAAACCGACTCGCTCTCGTAGAACAGCTCCCGTGAGTCCAAAGGCCCTTAGAAACACTAAAAATCGTAGATCTAAGTTAGTTGTCTTGAAAAAATCACCTGTCATGAGTCCACAGCCCAGGGCTACACGCAAGAGAAAAGATCTGTTCTCGAATTCTGAAAAACCTTACGGCAATAAAGACGAGAAAGTTAAAACACCAAAGAACACACGAACAAAAGTTCAAAAATTGACAGTTGTCATTAGTAAACCATCGCCACAGTTAAAACCTCGAGCGACTAGAGGGAAAGCTAATAAAAGCGGAGCTGAAAAGATGAAAGTAGCACCTAAAGCTGGTAAACCAAAAGAAACACGAAAAGCAGATGTTAAAAGTAAAAAAAATGAATCCCCTAAGAAATCTTCAGTTAGAAGCAAGTCTCCAAAAGTAGTTGTTGAAATATTGCCGAAAACGAGAGGAAAACGAAAGACTGCACTTGCAAATAAATCAAAGCAAAGTATTGGTGAGGAAGAAAAGGTTCAACCGCAAACAAGAAGAGGTCGTCCTGCTGTAGTAGAGGAAGCTATTCTTCCTCCTAGAAAGACCCGCAAGACAGACAAACGCGAATTGGTGCAAGAACAACCGAAAGTGCCGACCAAAACAAATAAAAAACAAGAAAAGCCTGCGGCAGAAGCGAAGGTAACTCGCGGTAAGAGACTCGTGCAACAAGAGAGTGTTCAGTCTGAGCCTACCTCGCGTTCACGAAAGGGAGCCAAACCTGAAACTTCAAAAACACAGGAGAATACGCGAAAAAGAAAAACTGTTGCCGTAGACGATAGGCCTGCTAAACTGAGCAAGAAAGAGGAGAGTGAAGAGAGTAGAGGAAGGAGAAGGAAGATTGAATCTCCAAAGTTGTTGACAGCAAATGTTTCCCAAAAATCTTTCACTAAAGCACATAAGGAAACCACCAAAAACGCTATCGCTAATGTTCCTAAGAAGGGTACAAGATCTAAAAAAGTTGAATTTTCTGGAGAAGTGCCTTTGCAAAAGTCAACGCGTGGCAAAAAGGTGCGTGAACAAGTAACATATTATTCTTACTCACATTTTTAACTGATTGAAGTTCAATTTACTTTCAAATTAGAAATAGATGCAGTTACGTATGATATTGAAAACAAAGTCAGATATATAATATTTTTTATAACTTTAATTGTTATACAGCGTGTCTCAGAAAATGAAAACCTATTTTAACCAGTGAAATATATAGATACATCTCTAGCATGCAGTTGCAAAAAAAAAACAAGCAACAAACTGGTTATGACCGTTTTCATGTTCAGGTGTGTTATTACCTCAGTTTCTTATAAAAGCATTTTTTAACTTATTATTATTCTGTTATTGTTTTCTTTTGTGAATATTCAATCCATTATTAAAAAAAAACATTATAAAGTAACTTTTTAGACTGTTTTTAGTTTTTTTTCTATTATCGATTAACGGAATGATAATTGTAAAACGAAAAAAAAAAAATTGAAAATCTTGAACTTAACACATTTCACCGACATTTATGAGAAACGGAGTGCAACAGCCGAGGGACTGAAACAATTCGGAAATTCCAATTTTAAGTAACGTAACAACTTATAAATACGAAAGGCACTCGCATAATGCCACTGTTTTCTAGGTTGGTTGGCTTGGTCAGGACATTTATACTACAATAATGCTTATTATCAAATTATACTTAATAATATTTAATTCATATTTGTTCGATTTAATTTTAGAGAGCAATAGCTGAAGTTGCTCCTGAAGTTGGGAAACGGAAGAGAAAAACTGTCGTTGAGTCGCCGCCAGTTGAAGGTAAGAATCATATTTTTTGTTGTCATATTTCGTTGGCTTTCTTTCAATGTTTTGTAAAGCAATAAATTGTCACTCCTGCCGATTATATCTTAGGCAAAAGACCTTTTGTACCTTATCTAATTTTAAACTAATAAGAATCGCGCTCATTTGTAGCCCTGCGCTGTGTACTCTTCACAGGCGATGAAACAAATATTGATTGTCAATTTTAATTTACTGCTAATTTTATTGTCGTATCAGAAATAAACTTTGACCTAGGAGATGGATAGCTCAGTGCACTCTTTTATGGTTGTTTCGTAAAAATGCATTATTTAATAATATATCTTTTCTATGAACCATTTGGAGTTTACTTCACCAATAAATAATATATTTAATAATTATAATTTCTAGAAGTAAGGAAGACATCTCGTCGCGGCAAAATGGCGGATGCCACACCGCCGCCACCTGGTGAGTCACCAGCTAACACACACTATATATATCTCTTGTAAATCTTAAACAACTTGTTCATTTTCTTTTAAACCTTAGAATTGGTAGAGCCATGCTTAGGCACTAATGGGCCGGCTCGACCGGTGCGATACCACGGCCTCACAGAAAATGGTTGTGAAGTAACGCTTGCGGTGCATTTCCCCGAATTGAGTGAGGTTTCCGGAGGCCCACTTCCCCCTCCCCCTTTTTCTCCTTTCTCCTCTTTCCCATCTCCTCTCTTCTTTCCGCTCCCTGCTTCTCCTGTCCCATCACCCCCAAAGGCGGGCAGCGCACTTGCGACTCTTGAGTTGCAAGTGTCCATGGACGGAGGTGTCACTTACCATCAGGTGACCCGTCTGTTCGTCTGTCCCCCTATAGTATATAAAAGTAAAGCTATTATGAGTCAAATTATTAATGAGATATAAAATTCGACTTTTTTTCGTTTTCGACAGACGAACAGAGGCGTCATCTGATGGTAAGTGACAACCGTCTATGGAAATCTGCAGCGTAAGTGCGATGCCTGCCTTTGAGTATGATGAGGGATAGGAAGATGCGGGGAGGGGAAAGAAGAGAGGGGATATGAGAAGATGGGAAAGAGGAGAGGAGTTGGGCCTCCATACATTTCACTTATTGCAAGCATTGCTTCACAATCGGTCGCATACCTGTAGCTTGAACTGGCTCTTCGCGGGGCGAGAGCCGGCAACCCATACATATTTTGTTTAGATTAGTGAGGTTAATGATGTTATTACTAAGTGTTGCATGTAGAAATATGTAAATGAAGGTGTAATGTTATTTTTTTTGTTGTTAACGTCGTCAGGCGGCTCGGCGCGTCGCACGCGCAGGAGATAGCGGCTGCGACATCCCTGCTCACCCCCGCTCACGGAGGGGAACCACTAACTCGAGTACAAATATTTATATAAGGTAATATATAGGTTATCCCATTTTGTGAAGTTCCTCAAATACTACTCGAATTAATATATTGTGAATGGCGTTCAACCTCACAATAGGTATCATTGAAATCAACCACTACCAAGTTGACAATATGTGAGCTGCAATGAATGTCATTCCAGATTCGTTAACCTCATCCCACTGTTGTACATTTATCGGGCAAACGGTCACACATATATTTTAAACTTGACTAACTTGAAAATGAGAAGATAATTAAATAATGAGTCACTTAGTAAATGAAATCATGAGTACGTGCCTCTTACCTTACCTTCACCTTACTTACCTTACGAACACAAAAACACATACTCATATTCCCACACCCATGTATCTTCTTATATTTATACTATTTCTGTTATTGTGTAATGATTTCTTTTATTCGACAACTGAGCGACTACTATAATAGCTCATGATGAAGACACTGAGTCTCAATATCAGTCTCTCGCAAAGGTGAATGTTCTCTTTTATTAAAGTCTAAAAAAGTAAATGAATATTATTATTATTCTTATTTAAAAAATACAATGGTCAGTCAGATATCGTACCCGTAGAAAATGTCATATGTATACGTATACAACGAGGATTCAATAAAACAAGCGTTAATAATGTATCTCTCTTATATTTAGTATGAAAAAACGACTACATAAAGTATTTTTACATCTTTTATATACACAAACAATTTATTTACATGTAGATATATTTAACATTAAATATATGTATATAGCTTTTATGCTCTATCCTAGGGTAGTTAGCGTAGTCCATCTCGAGAATAGGATGGTGAAACAAAGAATTACATACAAAATTTCAAATTAACTTTAATATCACAAGACAGGTACCTCTCACTATATTTTACACGTTAACACTCATCAAAACAGGATTATATTATTTTTAAAAGTAGATTTTATTCAATTGAAGTTTTATAATGTATACTATTTAATTCCTATGTGAACTGTAGTCACTCGACGTGGTAAAATATGTATGTTATGAGGTGTATTACAGAGGAATGTTTTTGTTCCAGGTGCGGTAACACGCGTATATTTTGAGAAGAATTTTATATTAGAGTATTTCTAAGAGCATACTGTTGTGCTACAAACTGTTCAACGTGTGCATACATATTATTCTGATACAGAATGAT
Organism: Tyria jacobaeae; assembly: GCA_947561695.1. NCBI lineage: Eukaryota > Metazoa > Arthropoda > Insecta > Lepidoptera > Erebidae > Tyria > Tyria jacobaeae. The sequence continues at coordinate 14,393,887 of OX387231.1, read as the reverse complement.
TTATATAACATTATAATAATTGTTCCATGTACTTGATTGATTGACTTTATACTAAATGATGAGTCTAACAGTGCTATAGTGCACTTCTAAACTTATTCAGTTGTGTGGGGAGCATGATTGAATGATTTCCGTTACATATATATACAAGTCACAGCCGTTCACTCACTACAACTTAGTCGATAGCAATGCAATAGATACAGCGACAACACTAGGCTTCCTTGATTTTAATACAAATCATGCTAATTTTTTAGGCAATTTATTTATAATTTTGCAATTAAGTTTTCTGTTACTTTAAGGTTTTTCTTTTTAGTGTGACGCCAAAAAAGCACAATAGTAGGTTTTTGGCTTTAGTAGTATTTTATAATTTGGTATTTAATAGTTTTGTGAATGATTTTAGTAAATTCTCATGAGGCGGTGCATCGATTGAAGCATATTTCATATTTTGGTACATTTCGTTACTATTGTATTATCAATTGATGGATACTTTAAAACTATTTGAGTGTTTTAACACGAGAAAGTGAGCAATTATGATGTTGGGAACAAAGTACAAGACAAGGAGTTACATATTGTAGAGTATCAGTACATGTCAAATTTATTAACTAATATAGGAATTTCTTATTGATATTTTTAAAATATTGTTGAATAGCTTTTAATACAGTCGCGTGACAAACAATTATGTAGTTTTATTTTAGTAATATTCATTGATTAGATACAATATATATTTTATTTATCGGAATTATTTAATGTAATAATGCACTGGAAAAATAAATATTGTTAACATGCTGCATTTAACGTAAGTAATATACATATATACAAAACAAACCTTTCGTTTTCAAATTGCAGAACAACATTATTTATGTTAATATCTCTTACTTCAGCCGTCCTATTACCAAGTCAATTCTAATAAAACGGCCTAGAAAAAACGGGTAACCTACAACACCTTGGAGATGTCGTGAGCGGCGGCTGTCACTTACCATCAGATGACCCGTCCGCTACTCTGACCCTGCCATAAAAAAAGAAATAATGCACATGGCTTCCATCGGTCCAGTCCAGAATAGTGACTTATTATCTTTATGTTCTACGACCACTAGGATTAATTTCTGTGTCGCGGGGGACTTTGCAAACATTCAAACAACGGACACAAAGAACACCCAGACTCAGAACAACAATTTGACGATAACACAAAGTGTTGTTCCGTGCGGGGATCGAACCCATAGCACTAGGCGCGGCAGCGTAGTGGCGAGGCGGTGTAGGTATTAGGAGAGCGATCGAGCGAACGCGCATCCAGTGTAGACTAGTGCCTGGAGCCCTTGACGGGGTTGGAGAGGCGGAAGATGTCTGGCAGCAGGTGCGCGAGCGCGGCGAAGAGCGGCGGCGCGGTGGCAGGCGGCAGCGCGAGCTGCAGCGTGCGCACTTCGGCTCCCCCCCAGCCCGCCGCCTCCAGCATGAACCCCTTCGCGCACTTCAGCACCAGCTCGGCGCGCCGCACGCACCACGCCACTGTCATCTCCTGACGAACATACACACGTCCTTTATAAACTTTCACTTAAAGCAAATCAAACTCGTAAATCTATAAGTCTAGTAGCTTATCTACTTCTAAATGGTAAAACATGTATTTTAAAAACTCAATCGTTATATAATTTAAATAATTATCCCCTATTATATACGCCAGGGGTGCTCAAACTTGAACTGTTGGCGATCTACCTCAATATTTTTAGACTACTTACGATCGACTTGAGAGGCTGCAAGTATGTGTGATGCAGGGTTGTCGTACATACACGATACACCCTACCTACCTAGGTAGGGTGTACCGTAGCATATATAGATATTAGCTTTCCGCACAATTTACATTATCTTAGTCAAGGTTTGGGTTAGGTTTACTTAAGTTCTTCTCTACAATATCAATGAAAAAACTCCTAGTTATTCAAAATTGCGAGTTTATTCGTTGTTACAAAACAAAAGAGTTACATATGGTGTTAAACTCAACTAAGGAGTGACTTTGAATCTTGAAGCGTGGCACTGCATGTCCTCAGCATACTTTTCATAAGATGGTGCGTAACCACTGAGTGCCAATCGCAAGCATGATGACATATGATCGTCAGTTAGTCGATTGCGATATTTTGCCTTAATTATCTTCATTTCAGAAAATGCAGACTCGCACAAGTAAGTTGACCCAAACATTGCCGTCAGTTGAAGGGCGATTTGCCTTAGATTCGGATATTTATCTTCAGATATAAAACACCAGAAATTTGTATCAGATGCTGTAGCTTTGAGATGTATGTCTGATATAATCTGCACCAACTCATTTTCAACAGAACATGAGTTCATATTAAACTGACTTGCTACTTCAGTGGTTAATTCCTCAATGTTTTTACATGAAAAAGGATAACTCATAAATGATGCTATATTTGCCAATTTACTGCAATCATAAAAACGCATTTCGAATTGTCCCAAAATATTTGATAATTCAGCCTCATACGTATCATAATTCAACTGAGGAATCCTTGCTTTCAAAGACGGAAAATGTTTCAGATCCTTTCTTTTCAGTTGATCTATCATAAGTTGCAATTTACTTTTGAATGCGTTTACTGCGCTAATCATCTCAATAATAGTTTTTAATTTACCTTGAAGCTCCAAGTTAATGGTGTTTAAGTGCATTGTGATGTCAGTCAAAAATGCCAAATCAGTCAGCCATTTTTCGTTTTTCAACATCTCAGTGTCATCACCTCTTTCGTCTAGAAAAGCTGTTATTTCGGGCAATAATTCTTGAAACCTTTCTAGGAATTTTCCGCGACTCAACCACCTGACGTCCGTGTGAAGAACTAAATCAGTGTGTTCAGCTGACTCCCTATCTTCCAACTGCAACTTAAAGAGCCGCCGTTGCAAGCTACGTGCACGGATGGAATTCACAATTTTTGTTGCAATGCCCATAATTTCCTCCGTGTTTAAAACTTTTGAACACAAAACTTGTTGATGTATAATGCAATGGAATGAAAAAAATGAAGGGAATTCTTCATTAGCTCGACACAATGCCACAAAACCGTTCTTGTTTCCGGTCATTGCTAGTGCTCCATCGGTTGTAATGCACACTAATTTATATATTGGTAGCTTGTAGTTTTTTACAAAATTGATGAAAACGTCATATATATCTTCGCCACGGGTCTTCCCCTTCAGAGGAATGATTTTCAAAAATTCTTCCTTAGCCAACATGTCATTGAATACCATCCGAATAAAAATACACAGCTGGGCAGTGTCTGTCATATCGGTGGATTCGTCGAACTGTAAAGAAAAGTATGTACATTCCATGATATCATGTTTTAGTTTATCTGCGATGTCCTGACTCATGACTTCAATACGCCTTGTGACAGTCGGACGAGATAACTGAAGTTCTCTAATAGCAGACATGATTTCTGTTTTATTTTTAAAATCTCCAAATAAAGTCTCACCCGCTTCAATAAATGCTTCCTTCACAACCGATCCATCTTCGAATGGTTTCTTGTGTTTCGCCAATATATGAGATATTTTAAATGACGCGATCGTAGCAGCTTTTGATTGTTTGGCTGGTCTTGTGAACATGGTTTGTTCTTTTTTCAAACAAGATATCAAATTACTTACTTTTCGTTTTCTTAATTCACTCTGTGGCGGAAAATCCTTTTCATAGTTTTTATGAACCGTTTTATGATGCCTCTCTAAGTTACCACGCTTAGGTATTGCAACTGACGCACGACAAATAACACAAATGCACTTATCCTTCACAATACAAAAGAAAAATTCTTCCTCCCAATCGTTATTAAAATAATACGTTTTAGATTTCTTCACTGCACTCATTTCGCACTATTTAATAATAAACTTTGTATCGACGTAGTATCGCCTTCAAGTTACAATTCAGAATGACTCCAATTCCTGCAGGCGCAACATTTATATCGGCGTGAACGAAAGTCTCGAATGTTCCCGTCAAACGCGGCGCCCGAAATGGTCTAGTACAGTCTAGTCTAGAAACAACGCGGCTTTTCTTTGACAAGTACCGCGCGTTCCTTTGATAAAGCCGCCTTTTGCCGCAAGCAGTGTTATTACGTAATAAATTTTTGTAGTTTAGTTACCTACTTATTAAATTTTTTTTTATTCTCAAGATCTACTCAAAAAGCACTCGCGATCGACTGGTCGATCGCAATCGACCGGTTGAGCACCCCTGATATACGCAAATGTCTTCATAATGTTAATGCCTGGTCGTAGGATCCCGTTGCCAAATCTTGACTTTGTTACAATGGGATGGAATAGACACTTTCGTTAAAAAAAATAAATGAAATTAATCAACAATGTGTAGAGAAATTTGAAACATAAATGTAAAAGATAAAGTTGAACTCAAAAACTCCTTATATAAAGTCGCTTAAAAGTTATCGTCGGTTTATCGCTACGGCATCGGGCTGCGATCAAGTGGTTCGAATCCCACGGTGACACACTACCATCTAAACCTACTTCTACCAGAAACATTTAGCTTAGCTGGAGAGGTCCCCAAGAATACTAGTAATGTGCAACTCGAATTGCTAGTAGTAATCTTTTATAAAAATAGATTAAGTAACATTTGTAACAAGATTTTGATTTATGCCGATAAGACGGTATAATATAATATATGAGGTAGGATTTGTGCCTAAATGTTACAATACTTACCTCTGTGATCTCGTGACGTAACAACAGCGGAATAGAAAGATTAGTGATGTCATTGCTGCAGGCCGCCTTCAGAATATTACGAAGCCCTAATATAGCAGGATGTCTAGAAGTTATGTCACCTGAAACATGATAAAACTTATTGGTGACCGTTACATCCCAAATATCTTGTGTTAAGTGGTCACCTCGCCAAAAATCTACCGCGCCGAATGATGTGGGTTCAATCCCTATACAAGACCTTACTTTGTGTAATTCTCAAATTGTTGTTTTGAGCCTGGGTGTTGTTTGTTTCCTTTACTTGAATGTTTGTAAAACCCCCCTCGATACAAGTCACCCTAGTGCGGGAATTGTTTTTTTTTTTTAATTTGTATTCTACAAGTACAGGAATCAAACTCCGGGAAAACATTAAATAAATAGCGTGAGGGAGCATTCACAGTTAAGTGAAACATGAAACATCTTTAACTGGCCGGATGGTCTAGCGGTTAGCAATCCTGACTAAGCTAAGCCAAGGTAGTGGGTTCGATTTCCACCCATTACAAATAATAAATAAATATATAAATAATAATTTATCTTTAATAAGTATGTATTTAGAAATATACAAGTATGTTTATTAGCAGCCTGGTTACCATAATACGAGCTCTGCTTAGTTTGGGATCAGACGGCCGTGTGCGATATATGTGTAGTTATTATTATTATCTAATGAATTATTTCCATATGTCGATGCCGTTATGTACTTTTATCTTTATACCTAAGTTGCGGAGGGGGCCTAGCCTACACAACAAAGTTACTGTAAGGAATGTAAAGAAAATTCGAACGTACCAGATCTCAGTTCAGAGTCGTCGACGATGAGGTGGAATACAACATGTACTTCGTCTAGGTTGCTGTGCTTGGTGATGAAGATGTCCCCGGTCTGCAGGTCGCGGCGAGGACGCATGCGAGCCCCGCTGTTGCTGCTGCCGTTACTGTTGTTGCTGCAGTAGCTCGTGCCCTCTGACTGCTCCTTCTGACGTCGGTTGTTGCGTTTTTCCGCCTATTTCAAGAGTAATCATATTAGTAGCCCAATTCTTCTTTTTTTACCCTACGTGTCAAACAATCAATCTGGACACCAGAGAGAATTTTATTCATATCCTTAAATTGTATATAATTACATATTTTGAACAATTTACTGACCGGTTCTCGAACTTTCTCGCTGATCTCCTTGAGCTGAAGCTCGATATCTGCGAAGTGGTGCTCAGTGCTGGAGGTGGCGGCGGCCACCAGCGCCGTGGTGGGGGGCGCGGGGCGCTGGGGAGGGGACTCCGTCAGCAGCACTACGCCCGACAGCTCCGATGAGTACAGGGACAACGATGTCTGCAGGCGCCGGGATCCTTCCTGCGGACTACTCGATACGATGCCAATACCATATTAGATAGTGACTTACAATAGATGATCGACCGGCCTTTCAGTCTAATGGTAAGTGACCCTGACAAAGTTAAACCCGAGATCAGGCATTTAACCCATCCAGGACTAATAACTGTGTGATGAGCATGGTACAAAGTCTGTAAACTTTGTTAGGGAAAACAAGATGAATATTCGAAAGTAACTTTTGGGTTATTTGTTATTTGGGCTGTTAAGTTATATATACCGCAAGTTATTTGTATATCAATATAAAATACTTCAATATATATTTAAATTCTTAGTTATATGTATATATTTAAATCTTATTTAAGATGTCAATTTATACCACGTTATACATACTAGTTTTTAGCGACATGCCAAGCGAGCGAAGCCGCGCAAAAAAATGAATCATCACTGGAATGAATTTAGAAAGTCTGCTTATTTGATATAATTATATATATAATGTAAATTGTTAAGCTAAAAAATACAAGCTTGTTAGATGGAAGTTAGTTATGTAGGGATCAAACGTAACATGATTTACTTACTTGACAATACACAAGTCCATGAGATCCATGGCGACAATCCGGATGTTATGTGTTTGTTTGAGCTGGCTGCCGAGGTGAATGGTGAAGCTCTCTTCAAGGCGCTGGCCGCTCACCGCGCCACCCGCCACCGGCAAGAGACCGATCTCAGGGGAAAATGTCGCCAGGGGAGAGTTACTGTGCAAGATACAGAGATATTTTTTATTTAGGTGACAAAAGTAGTCCAAAAATTGCTGTTCTATAACCTGGAAAAGCATATACCTGGGAGTGTTAAGAGCAGAAGTACTCTGATATTCTTCAAGTGTAGTCATAAGCCAGGCTCGGTGTTGTGCACGCTGGGTCTGCCGCAGGGCGTCTAACTGGGAACCCCATCGGCCAGCCACGAGGGCTTGCTGTTCAAATTGTGCTGCAGCCACCTCATTGATTTCTTCTTCAGTTGTTAAAATGTTTAGCTGCTTGATTTTCTCTTCCATTTCTTCAGTCTGCCTGAGAAACAACATTTAGATATATGTACATACTACTTAAGTCAACAATGTATTACTGTTGTGAATAGTTTAACACACAGATCTATGGAGTATTTGTTAGTTTTATATAAAATATATCAAATACTTACATCTCTGTTAGTTTCTTGATATCATCCTCACGGTTTTGAATAGTATTCAATATAGTCTTTGCATATGAATTCTCTACTTGCAATATTGTCTCAAGTGCAGGAGAATGTACCAATTTGTGGTATGCAGCTGCAAACACCTCCTCATCAGATGTTCCCTTCTGATCTGCAAACTCCACAACATTCTCTTTAAACAGCTTCTCCCAGTTCTTGATAACACCTTCCACATTGATTTCAGAGTTCTTCAGCTGGTCAATCAGCTTCCCATCGCGACTGTTGTGAAAGATCTTTGTCTCTTTGGACACAAACTTTGATACTTTTTCATTTAAATCTATAAAACAATTGGTAAAAATATTTAAATTTTAAGAACTGGTTTTAAAATATTATTTTTTTTGTACTCATTATCTTCGTTATTACACATGTATTTAGGTTGTAGGTAGGTTTTATTGGATCACATTTATTTATTAATGCCAAAATAAGCATTATATGTGGCTGTAATATTTTTCTACTAAGCAGCATTTTATCTAACTCCACTTAACTAATGTTTATTGTTTGTATTGAAAACTACAACAAAACAATTTAAAAGGCAAAACCATGAGATAAAGATAACTGAGTCAACAACAGATACCATATTCACAATATTCAAGAAAAAATAATATTACTTTAAACTTTACTTTGAATTAGATATAAAAATTAAATGTTAAGTGAATTCAATTTCTGTCAAATTTTAAATTGGTAGGTAATTAAAAATTATTATTGTGTAGTGGGCGTCACTGGCTATGTACTTTAAATACCTTTAATTATTTAATAAGTAATTAACATTATATTACAACATGTTAAATATAAAAGGAGGCCTATTTTGTAAGGAGAGCTGGAGTATGTATTGGTCATTCACTACGAAGTGGTATAGAAAAAATATGTAGGTACTTGCCGTCCTCTAAATACACCGGCAGGCGGAACATTGTGATCACCCTTTGCACTAGTTCGCGGGTTGACCCTGCCAGTGGGATATCTACGGGTACTTCCAATTTGAACTTAAGTTCTTCCGTGGTACATGCAGGAAACTCGTATATGAATGTCTTGACCACATTTTGAGGACTTTGCATTACTTCAGTCATTGTTAATAACAATTATAATACAATATCTACTGTACTGTAAATACTTCAACAACACGAATGTCTATTGAGCCCTAGAGTTTGTATAATTTTTGCAATAACTTGTTTAATATTTAGGATATAAAAGTATAAAATATCAACAAACAAATAATAGGTAACTTAAAGCGACAACTGTCTTTCTGACAGTAGAGGTGGTGAATATTGCTAGCAGCGTCAAAGCGCGCTATGTATTCGTTCCCATTCGGTGCCACGGCCACGCTATCAAAGCTGTATAGCGTGGTAGATATAACATTTAGTGAACGCTTCCGATAGATGCGGCAGTACGTTGCTGATATCTAAAATGCTACGCATCACAGCGCTTTAGGCTGTTATGGAGATAAAAACGAATACGCACACGTATTAGTAAATCTGGAGACATAATAAATGACAAGAGGTTATAAAATTCGATTTTTTCCTAAAAAAATATACCAAGTAATGTTCTTAAATGTATATGACACGTATGCATGTTATATAGAAATAGTTAATCTATACTAATATTATAATTGCGAATGCAAATCTGTCTGCCAGTTTGTAATAATTTTTGGCAAAAATACATATATAAAAAAAAAACAAATAAAAAAGTTAACACTATAAATGATGATATATATCAATTATGATGGCTTATATATATATCGATTAACATAAAGCAAAAAGTATTTACCACATAAATAAAAACATTTCAATTTGGTATTTTGTGTTATTTTGTATTTTTGGTTGGTTGATGACCAGCTACTGTATCTTTTAAAGGACTAAATAGTTAACATGTGTTTTAGTAAATACATGGTGAGAACAGAACATAGTCTTGTGGCTAAACTAATGAATATATTTTGTTCATATTTTTCAAATGGTTTAGGAAGGGGTTATTATATTTACTGTGTAAAGAAACACAGATTTTGGTCTGGAAAGTGTGAAAGAGAATTATTATTTTTTTGTAACAATTTGATACAGCGCGTTATACAGAAATAGCGTATTTCAAGGTTATAGTCTCCGTGTTACTAGGAAGAGCCTGCATCCGTTCAAAGCGCTACATCACAGCGTCAAATATCTAATAACTAATATGCCATAATAATAGCCCATAACGCGTTATCATAATATAGCGGATTTGAAGATACTGTATGACCAGAATGACAGACAGACTAGTGTAACATAGACTTAGTATAACCTATAGTGTAATCATATATATATATATGTATATATATATGTGTATATAGATAGAAAAGATAGATAGAAAATTCTTTATTGTACACCACAAATTTAAACAGACGCAAAGTTAAACAGTTGATACAAGGCGGCATGTATGTACAATGGGCGGTCTTATCGCTAAAAGCGATGTCTTCCAGACAACCTTTGTATGGAAACAACGGAAAGAAAAAAAAGCGGTAGATGGTGGCGTACTATAGATGTTAAGGGACTGAGCGATAATACAACAAATATGGAGGTACATAGAGTAGTTAAATACACATACATAAACATTCCAATATGTATAAATACATACAAAAATATATACAAATATATATTCACACACACATGTAGATACATACATACATACATATACACACACATACACATACATATATATACACACATATATATATATATATATTTAACAAGGTACCAATAAGTCACAGTAGCGGAACGGACTTACAGTGCTAGGTAGTGCTTTTTCACTAGTGACTTAAAGGAGCATAGGCTTTGAGCTTGTCTAATTTCCACTGGTAGTGCATTCCACAAACGGATTGCAGTAACCGTAAAAGATTTTTCAAGGAACGAAGTGGTATGAGCAGGTACTTTCAGTTGTAGGTTTTCTGATGACCTTAAAGATCGTGAATGTGTACAGTGAAGAAACTCAAATCGTTCTTTAAGGTAGGAGGGTAACGACGGGTTGAACAAAATATTGTATAAAAGGGAGAGTATATGAGTGTTCCGGCGAAGGCGAATAGGTAACCACTTGAGTTGTTTTCGAAATTCAGAAATATGGTCGTATTTACGCAACCCAAATATAAATCTGATGCAGAAGTTTTGTAGTCTCTCAAGTTTATCTAGTTGGTTCTCGGTGAGATCGGGATAGCTGGCATCTGCATAGTCTAGGATTGGAAGAAGAAGAGAGTTAGCAAGTGCAATTTTGGTGGCGGTTGGGAGAAAATTCCGTAGTCGTTTCAAGGATCCTGCAAATGCAAACATTCGTCGACTTATTTCCTGAATCTGTGCAGTCCAAGTAAATTCCCTGTCGATATATATATGTGTATATATATAGATATATTTTTTTGGATAGGTGGACAGACGAATAGACACTCACTCGCAATACAATGCAAGCATTGTTTGTCTACCGGTTTTCTGTGGACGTGGTATTCTTTCGATTAAGCCTTCGTGGTATTTGTAGGCCCATTCGTGCTATGATATGATATAATTGAGTATATATGTATAGTATTTATACAAATATGTATACTATATCCAAATTAAGAAGGATGCAAACGTCCGTTAGCATTAAGATAGCTAATTCAACATTCTCTACTTTAAAATCTTTAGTGAAATTATAGCTTAATTTAGTAAGAAGTAATGATGCCATCTTTTTCACACATACATCACAAGTAAATAGTGGCGAAGACTAAAAGATGGCATATTTGTATGTGGCCTATCCAGTGCTATATCTCACAGGGACAGGAGACAATAATACTCCGTATGGGAACATACTTGCCACTCATCAAAGATCGGCTTCACAGTGATGAACTAATTAGCAGCATCTGTTTATTGAGTATACTAAGCTCATCTTTATTACACTTCTTATGTCGCAATAAGGCTTAAGATATAGTGTTTTGTTTGTACCAGATAATAAAACTAAAAGTTGAAATAAAAATAATAAGTATAGCTTATACTCCCCAATCCATCTGTATTAGCAATATAATATTATCCTTACTATGCTCCCTTTCCTGTCAACATACTCCAATTTTTTCCACCTTATTCCCAAAAGTGCTTGTTTGACGGAAATAGGACTGCCCCCTAAGGGACTATAATGCACAAAACGTGGGCGTAAATTACGAATGAGTGTATGTATGAATGAATGTATAGAATTGAAAATAAAAATATTTTTAACAGTCCGATCCCTAAATAGCGTTATAGGCTGTTAGGCCGAAATAGAATTCAGGCAAAATAACTACATTTTAAGTTATTAGAGAGCTGCTTTCAAACACAGGTTAACTATTTATAATATCTATAACTTGCATCTGTTTTCAGTTTAAAATATTGATTTTTAAAGTCTTAGTTTGTTTTTTAAGTCATCCGACGACAAGAAAATAAGTTCTGTAGCATAAAGGTGCGTCTGGGTGAGTGTGTTGCGTAAATTCAAAATTCGCATTTCTAAAAGTGGACCCTCCTGGGTAATTGTCATTTAGTTCAGACTTAGTAGATTCTTTATTAAAACAGAATATGAATACATAGTATTCCTTATAATAAGTATATTTCCTTTTAAGCTGTTGAAGTTAACATAGTACGGGGACAGTACTACACAGTTTGGTAATAGTAGAACTATATTTTCATTATATATAAATAAAAAAATGGAAACAATAAATTAATTACATAAAGAAATTAAATAAAAAAATGTTCGGTTCACATCGTGATCTTTAATCCGATGGTTAGGAACCGTGTGTGCGGTCAGGCGGTGTGCTGCACTGCGATATGTCTCAGGTCTCTGCAGCGACTGATGGAATCATTACGCGGCCTCGCCACCCTCCTCCTCCTCGGCGCTGGCGGTGAGCATGGTGATGAGCTTTGTAGTGTCGATAAAGCCCTTGTCGTCAATTTCCATCTGGTCGTACGCTTCGTCGACCTCATCGGCGCTGAACTTATCACCCCAGGTCATGAGGGCGTGCCTCAACCTCTCGGAGTCGATCTTGCCCTCGTCATCGAAGGTCTTGAAAGCGTTGATGACGACGTCGTCCTCGTCGGAGCCACCGGACATGCGGTTTGCGAAGAGGGTCAAGAGCTGGGTGAAGTTGATGGGGCCCGAAGCCTCATTCACCATCTCGTCGAGCTCCTTCTCCGATGCCAGCCTACCGAGCGAGTCGAAGGTGGCGCGCAGGTCGTTCTTGCCGATGATACCGTCCTTGTCGTGGTCCATTAGCTGGAAGGCCTGCGAGATAAAGAAATAGCTCATCATATCGTACATGACGTCGCATTTTAAAATTTTGAAAATGTCTACTCTGAAGACAATGAGTACTCACGATTGTTCTACAAGTTTACAAACAAACGTCGAGCACGAGCTAAACACAACTGGTGACACAATTCGAGTAGTTCCAGTGAATTGACGTAATTATTGACGCTTAATATTGTGTTTCAAGGAACAATGATTTCGACTAATCTCTTATCTAACGCGTATAAGTTTATATATGACATCTTAGAGATTTTTCAAATGATTACCTCCTTGAACTCAGCGACCTGCTTCTGTGAGAACATGGAGAAGACATTGGAGCCAGTGCGCTTGGCCTTGCGGCTTCCGCGGGAGGATTGCCTGTCACTGCCTCCAGTGGCGGCGGGGGCTGCAGCGGGGGCCTCTTCCGCTGGCGCCTCTTCTTTTGCCTTCTTCTTCTTTACTTTCTTATCTTTATCCGCCTGAAGAAAAAAAACATCAGAATTTCTACTTAGGTAGATGGTAGATATAATTGTTTGAAAATAAGTGGTCAACCTATTTCTGTTTAATTTTGAAGTTCATCACATGAATTAAGAAGCGACAAATTTAAAATAATTATTAATTTGCATGTTCTTTTCAGTTTAAACATTTATATGATCTGCTTCCTACAGAAAATAAGAAGAAAATACTTCGTTCTCGTAACTTAATTATGTGATGTGATGCTTTCATCGCCGGCGCCCCGTTCAGGCGTGGTTTGGCGCGCCCCTATATTTAGATCATGCGGCGCACGCTCTGCTCTTACCGGCTATATTTTGGAATATTGAGTTACATAATGTTATATATAGAACTACGCATGCTCCAGTTTCTTCATCGTTAGGTTCGAATAATTCTCTAGTATATGTAAATATATATTAACAATTTATTACTATCGCTGTTCACTAGTTTCTATTACTTGAATTGTCATTTCCAATGTATCCGCATTTAATAAATCTCAGTAAATATCCCGCCGTTTGTATTCATTAATTATATTTTAAGTAGTTAACAGCTTAATATTTAATTTTAATCAATCAGTTTAAGTCCTATGTTGAACTATTACAGCTAATTTGTTTCTTCTCGATTTTTGCTCGTCATTTGGTTATTATTACTATAAATTTGTTGCATTTTTTGCTGTTTATTAAGTCTATAGTTTGACTTGGAAGATTTATTCTTTTAGACTTGAGTGACTCCCTTTTTAAGGTTTTAAAGAGTGTGCGTAATTTACAAACTGTTTAACAAGTTTTTTTAACGTTTTAAGTAATTTTCACGATTTATCCTCAGCATTATCTAATCGTTCACCGTGATTTTCATCGCGACGTATCGTGTTTAATATTTTTTGAATGTTCGTTCGCTTGTTACTGACCGCGGCGTTATCTTCGTCGACATCTGGAGATTGCTCATCATCACTTCCACTATAATCACTATCACCACTTGTGTGTTCACTTGAATGTCACTGGGTCTAACACTTACCATTTTGATGTGTGTTGGACGTTCGACGAAGGAGAGACTGTTCCGCTCGGCAGTCCCACCCTGACTCCGAGTTTTCGTTCCCTCTCAGAGATCCAGACGTATCCCCCCCTCCCGTCCACCACTCCCCGGCGGCCGCGCAGCTCACCATTCCTTTTTTAGTTCGACAAATACGATAGTCTTCGAATCGGCATCAGAACAGTTTGGGTGGCTCGCCGGCTCACCCGTAGGCAACGCTTTTGTTTGGATTTAAAAATAATCAGCTCACCTGTCATGGCCGGATGGTTTCCTGGGTACCATGAACAGAGTCGTTTCCTCACAAATATAACTCTCGACATACAATGAAATTTGTGGCAGCGTTGTACAGTTCAGTCGTAGATTCATCTCTATCGCTGCTAAATAGTTAATACTGTTAGATATTTATTTAATGCTTTTAAATGTGTAAATAAGTATTTGCAACATGCTTTCATCATTCCTTGTCTCACACTTAAGTTTTGTCTGCGATGTTATTAGGTGGTTATGTTATGGTCAAATATTTTTATAATTAAACGTTCTTTTGAAAAATATTAAGGGTAAAAATAATAAACAATTATTATTTGATATTGATAATGAAGACAATCATAATATTGACTTATAATAGTTATATTTATTAGTAGGTTCATTGTGTACGTTTATACAGCTCCACTTCATGTTTGCCACTTTTATTTTCCCCGCAATTAGGGTCACCTGTTATAGAGACTGAACAAAGTTTTTTTTTAATCCGTCTGGTAGATAAAACGAATAGGGAGCTCCCTATTCGTTTAATGTACTAAGGGTAAAAACTACTTATGTATAAAAAATATATGGGTAAGAGTAAATTTTGCAATTGTACGTAGGGCAATAGGGCCTTCATAATAGTTGTATATGGTAAAGTATAGAAATTAGCATTATAAACATCAATTATAATCAAATATGATCCATCTATAACGCCACCTAGTTCTGTTTGTTATTATTGGAAACAGCTTGAGAGTTCGAAGCATTCTTGACGAACTGCCAACTCAGTGAGCCGGTAGTAACGAGACTATTTGGATCCAAAATAATGCAAATATGCTGTACTTACTTACGTCTGTTATATCTTATAATATCAGTTCAAATCTAGGTCGCCAGAGCGAGACATTTTATAGTGTCTGTCTTCTAATTGAGGTGAAGGTTGGTAGTCAGTTCTGCAAAAGTAAGAAACTTAAGCCATAGAACCAACTATCACAACCAACTCCTGTATACCATTTTTAGGTTTCACCCGCGGCTCTACTAGCGTAAAGATATTTTGTCTATCCCTCGGGAACAGTGCTTTCTTTTTTGAATGAATGGTACCCTATGTCATTTTCTGTACTCCTTGCAACGCCTAGGCATACTTTTATAATGTTCAGCTGAGTAGTTAAAACGTAGAAGCGTAAAAACAAACATAGATTTTAGTTTATAATATTATTAGCTGGTGCTCGTCCCTTAATCTGCATAGAGGCAGTACTTCGGGTCTTCAGGTGTCTTTTTTGAGTTGTAGGCATAGATGAGCATAAAACTTGACAACTGATTGGTCTCCCATACAAGTTTAGACGCTCTATTTATTACCTTCAAGGTTTATAGTCGCAACAACAAGAAACCTTGTTAGTCCATTACGAAGGTCCTGTTTAGCTCTATTTTAAATTTCATTGAAATTAGTTTAGCGGATCTCCTGCGAAGGCAGGCAGACTTTCTAGTATTGGTATGGTTTATGATTCGAATTAGCAACTAAGGATTGGTGATGGGAATAGACGTCTGTATTCCATCTCACATTCTCATCTGATGGGATGTATCAATGAACATGAAAATGGTACGCGCGCTAGGAAACCTAACATTCCCTAACATTCCAGAAGTATAGTTTGGTAAAACTAACCAGTCAGTGCTAGTTAATTCCAGGCTTGATACTACTTAGGAGCTACGTACTATGTCTGCACTTCAAATCAGAAGATAATCGCGAACTTCATTCGAAACTTGTCAAGAAAGTACGAAGTAATTACAAAACCTTATAAATAATTATAAACTACATGATAATAGGTAATGTAACTCTCAAAAATTGATATTTATGTTTGAGATTTAATAATAATATAATTTAATAATGTACAAAATATATTTTTTGCTTTTAGTTTGGTTTAAGTTGAAACGCTCAGTATATCATTTGATGTTGTCTGTCCTTTTTTAGATTCTATTGTACATTGAAGATGCGCTATTATGTCCCATCGTGACAAGTCTTTAACCGCATGGCTGGCGTAATGTTGGACCGATTCCGCAATAATACATTTTATATTAAAAAAAATATAATTTCTGATGTGCTGGATTAGCAATTGCATCACATTCACTTATATTATTTTGGAACTGAATAGGGTTGCCGGTTTAGTAATTATTCAGATATGAGTAGCTCAAGAATGCAATCCCGATTATTGGCAAGAAGATAAACACCGGGGTGGTATTTAGTAGCTATGACAGACCCAGACTATAAGACTAGCGCAGACCCTGTGGCCCCTCTTGGACATTTGTATTCCGTGATAATCACTTAGGGTCTGAGCTACGTATTTATTTACAATCTTAGTTGTGTTAAATATTAATTACTATGGAAATATGTAGTTCTTAAAGTATTTGATATAAATATATTGCAAAGTAACATTTCTGAAAGTCAAGAAGTTGTTTCTTTACTTCTAGTTTTAAGTTCTTCATATATTTATTATTAAAAGCAACATAATAATCTTATCTTAGACATAGGACGTCAAATAAGTACTTTTTTATATCAATGTACGTGTACATTAGTAGGTATGTAGAAACACAACATTTGTGTCTAACCATCTGTGTGCTGGGCCCTTTGTAAAAGCTTTTTACAGTATAGCACCTGGCTCTAACATGTCTAAACCTGCAAACCCCTGTGTCGGTCAGGACTGCAAAAATGTGAGTTGAGCACCAAACGGTACAAAACATAGTTAAGACCAAAACCATTCATATTGTTATTTGCCGTTTGAGACGAGAATAGTGCAAAGTATTTTGGACTTCACAATCTATTTATTTATATAAATGTATCCACTAACTTGCTAGTGTTAATACCTTCATGTTTGTATTAAAATTTCAAACTTGATTCGTCAAATAAGCTTACAGTTTTACATAAAAAGCTGTATCGTCAAAAACTCATTACACACTTTACTTATAAAAATCAACAATTACGGTTATGAAGATTAGAGCTTAGTTAAGTATTTTTTTTAATTGAGTATATGCTTATTATTCAAATAATTTATATTATTCGTATAAAGTTTTGTTTGCTTCTTGTTTGTGTAACAATATATATATATCTTATATATTTCCTCACCTATATTTATTTTAGACCAAAAAACAAGATTAATGCTATATATGTATATACAGTAGAATATATTAAAGTAAACTATACAATACAGTATACCCCGAAAATAATTACATTAGCTTTTACCTATCAAAATCGCCCATCGTATCATGTACTCCTGTTATGTGCGGGGTTTCAATTTTCCCTGACCCGAGAGTCGACCCGCCACCCCGCGAAAGAGGCCCAAGAAGGTGGTTAGGTTAGATACCTCGGCCAATAGGGTTCGTGAACCACTAAAGACCGAGCCGGCATGAAGCGTAGTGTGACGGACGACTCGGTCTTTATACCGCCACAAGAAATTCTTAACAGCGCCTTTTAAAACTAGACCTTAAAGCGCCATCTAGTCCACGTATTGTATAATGTGGTCATTTGGTTAAGTATAACAAGTTTTCGTGTTAGACAAATATAACAGACTTCGTTTTTCATATGAATGACCATAGATTTAATAATATGGTGATAAAGAAGATACAAGAACTTTCTCTCTATTGTTAGGTACTGCGAAGCAGTGGTTTAGTAATTGCTCCTGTTTATTAGAACAAATATCATGAGAGCTGTGATTGTCATTTATAGTGTGAACAATTTGAGGCTTAAATTTGTGGCTATACAATTATAGACTTTAATTTGTGGCTGAAATCTTTTACAGACACATTTAATGACTAAATCGAACTGCTCGTTAGAAACGATAATTATATGGACCAATGGCTTTTGACTAGCCCGTGGCGTGCTATTGATGCATGTAGTGCTTGATAGCTATGTGGATTTTGACTGTGACGTAAGACTTGATAAATATAGGTACTAAAGTTATTTAATTTTTATCCTATCATATAATTGTCTATATAATGAATATACTCAATAATCAATCAATTAGCCTCTCCCAATTCACGCCTTTGCATCCATCATCCGCATACCATTATATATACTATAAATATGTTATCCAGTAATCTACAATTTTTATGAAAGATGACAGAGTCTCATAGTTTGTTGTCAAATAATCACCTCAGATCAGATCAGATCAATCTTTCTCAGATGTAACGTGCCACTTACGAGTTACGTAAGTGCCATATAAACAGCAAGATTTACTAAAAACTGAACGCCTTTGAGGGATGGGGGGATGCTGGGAGGGGAAATAAGAAAGGGGGGAATGCCTTTGGCACTAAGTCCTTTGCACAATATGTGCAGGATGTTCGAATAGTTATAGAAATAAATATAGCAGTGTAGCTCAAAATTTAATTTAGCTAGAATTTTATGCATTTTATTTTATGAATAAGTAGGTATATCCTAGCCTATCATTTAACTCAATTGTCCTCCTAGTTACACTATCTTCCGAGACGTTGCGATAGCGTGTGCTGCCCCGTTAGGAACCTGTTAATTAGAAATATTAAACACGCTCATTTAGAGTTTTATAGATTAATAGTTTGGAAAATTGTACAAAGATTTGATGATAAGTTATAACATAATTAATTGCCTTTACATATCTTTTTAAAATATATTTGGCAGCTTTTATTTTTTGAACTAAACGACTTCGCCTTATTCTAAATAAAATGACTATCTATTACAAACTATTTATATATTAAAGTCTTATTCGCTTATACTCGGGAATCGAACTACAATACGGCACGGTGTGGATTACAATGACCTTATTTCAGCGCCCGTGAGTCAGCGGTCGGGAATAGTCGAAAACAGCTTAGTGATGCGCGCGCGCATGCGTCACACGATTATTTCGTAAGGATCGTGGTTTGTCGATGATTCCGCTGAGTTTGTTCGAAGGTCGGTGATTTCTTCGACGTGAGTGCCACATAACTTTACATAATAGTAACTATTGTATTTAAACCGTTACTGCCGGGTGTCGACGTTACTCGATGCACACTGAGGTGGGTATTTATAACTTTTGTGTTCTAGGTCAATCGGTACGTTACTTATGCCACAATAGTGGCAAACAGTACCATGTTGCTATACAATAAATATACTTGTAACGGAGATTATTGATATGTTGCCAACTTATCAAGAAAAAAAAAAACACACCTACCCATTCATTATTAATTTATGACATACGAATGATTAGAAAAAATACCTAGTTGGCCCATGCTGTCTTGATGAGTAATCTGATATAAGTAAGAACTCTTTATTCGAAGTGGCAACGGGCTTAAGACTTGCAACAGAATATGCTGGCGGGGAAAGAAGTCGAAACATGTCCGCCTACTAAAGTGTAAATATTACGATTTATAGTTGTGCGTGCTAGTCCTCTCTGTTGAGATATTAATTCTTATATTTTGTTATATACAAGTCAATAGTAATAATGTTAGAAAAAACATATTTTAGATTTTTTTTTTAATTTATTAATCATATAGACAAGTTGACTAGGTTTATACAAATATGAAGAAACCTCATAGGTTTATGTTTGAGTCATCGAGAGTTTAAAATTTAATACAATAACGAGCTCATTAATAAAAAAATGTTAAACAATAGCTACTTATGGAAGTATTGTTTTAGATTACAATAATACTCTTATGTAATTTTAAGACATATGTAAAATAACACCAATTATGTTACACACAACACACCTATAACCCAGGCAGGGGGTTTTCAAACGTCCACTTTCTGACCAACATAGTTTATTCCCCCTACGTATACATAGCGCAAGCCTATTCAGTATTATCTGTAGCATGCCAGTGCACAAAACAGGTTTCAGACATGATGTTGAGAACTACCGACCCATCTCGATTTTATCAACTTTATCGAAGCTTTTTGAGAGACTGGTATTTACATTGCACCATACCATATAGAGTCAACAGCGCGGTTTTGTGCAAAAATAATCAACTTTAACTTAGTCATGTTTACGAATTATTTATTCAACAATATGTACCAACAGATACAAGTCGACGCTGTGTACACGGATTTTCACGAAAACTTTTGATACTTCTACATATATAACCTAGCCTATAATGGTATTCACGGCGCTTAACTTATCTGGTTTAAGTCACTTGTTATGAATAGGTCTCAAAGGGTTATTGTTAAAGGCCACCAATGTGCTTCTGTAGATCTTACGGATAAATTTGTGGCCCTTTATTATTAATTCTCTTCATCAACGATACAGAAAGAGAGTCAGAGAGTCTTTAAATATTCAAAATTCTTACTTTACGCAGATGATCTTAAAATTTATAGCACAATCCGTAAACAATCGGATTGTAGTTTACTACAAATGCCTGACATACATCGATTTACCATATACTGCTTAAAAAGCTTCAATTAAGTGTCGAAATGTTTATCCATCTTGTTTACTAAAAACAAAAAATTCATTATCAAACACTTGCACTCTATCTCTAACGGCACCTAATAAACTCGCTTCCGTTAAAGATTTAGGTGTACTTCTTGACAATAAGTTCCACTTTGATCAACGCGTCAGTAAAATAACTTGGAGCGGTTACCGTGTGTACTGCTTATTAGGAAATCCATCATTAACTTTAAGAGAGCTAGCGCCTATGTATATTCATCCTACAAGGTGCTTGTTAGATCGTAGCCGGTTTTGATTAAATAAGTTCGTAAAGGAACGCGGTATCTCTGCCGTCATAATTACATGACCGATTTAAAGACAAATATGGGATTAACCCATTTAAACTGTAGGCGCATATTGTTTGAAACTATGGTCTTCTATGATCTTTGCAGTAACGGATTGTGCATTGTTGCAAATCTACTTGGTTAAGTGTATAACTGTTTGTTATTCTTAATACATAAATAAGTGTAATTCATGTAGTACATGAGTAATATGCGCTCGTTTATCACATGCATTGAGTCCGTTCAGACATATTATTGTACTGATATCGGAACATAACATACATATTATCAATCTTACTATGTTTCGATTAAAATATTTACTTTAAGACGATCCAAGGATAGGAAATAAACTGTTTGAAAGTAGAGCCAGAAATGAGATCGTCAGGTCGTTAGTAGTTACTGTCTATATCTGAGTCGAGTCTTCTTATGAAGCCGAATCTGTGAAAACAGAAATTAAGAAGTTAATGAACTAGTTGTCTTTCTTTCGGTAATACCGATTAAATACATATTAAGGGCCTTTGTACCTTTGCTGTAATTCGTTCAATTAAGAAGATTTTTTTTTACATTGTTGGTTTGAAAACCCAGCGTTGAAAACAGCCAAAAACAAACCACAAAGGACTACCACATCTACATAACAATCTTATTCTTAAATCGGACTAGCAAATCCTAATCGTTAATGCTTTCAAATAAACAACCCTGAAACCTTGTAAATACTCGTACTAATAATATCTAGTAAACAATGAAAACTACAGCGAAAGCAGCTTATTAAATGAAGAAGCTTTTAATCATTCTCATATTATTATAAATCTAGTTCATTTATAAACCGACATCTGTGTGTGAGTCGCCATCCAAATACAGAGAAACTGGATTTTATTCATGTTACGTCAAAGCGCTCGTGCTTTTGCTGTCGTGTCGTGTTTTGACAATGTATTCATATACCTGTTTTGAGCTAAATTTATATTCTGGGTATACACCCAGAATATAAATTTATATTGTGTTACACGATAAAATAAAGGAATAAATTTGACTGCTAATAATGTGTTTTTAACTGACTTCAAAAAGATGGAGGTTCTTATTCGGTTGTGTGCCACCCTGTGACTCCGTCGTTTATGAACTGATTTAGAAAATTCTTTTGTTATTTGGAAGAGCATGTTTTCCCTTTGGTCCTATTTAAGTTTGATAGCGAGCGCGAATACAGCATTTTATGACTAATCATGATAAAACGCTTCACCTGTTCAACTAACCATGTAAGAAAACCTTGAAAATCGACAAACTAACCAAAATCTAATTGAAGTACTGCCAATTTAAATCTCTGCAAATATATGTATCTATGCAACATTTTGTATAGAGATGAACTGTTGATGATCTCAGGAGGTGGATACTGAATCTCTTCTTATATACATACATATATCATTATAATTTGGTTTGTTTTTACTGATCGAATTTAGAATTTATTCAGATTTTTATTAAATTACAGTTCAGTGTACAGAACGAGTACACGACTCGAGAATGTTTTTAAACTGTAAACAATTATATAATTATTATCTAGTTTTATTTTATTATTTTTTTAATAAGTTACATATATGATTTTGTAAGTAATACTATTTCTAAGCGAAATATGAATATAAAGTAATGAAAATGAGCAATAGAAAAATAGCTATTGTATTTTAATTTTAAACAACTACGGACACAAAGTACTTATGGTTATTAACATATGGATAAAAGCTTACCTTAATGATTTGAAGAAGTACATTACCTTAGGAAACTAATATATTTAAAGAAATGGTATTTAAGCTCTAGCTCTAGCTACTTGTTCAATACACAAATATAATGCTACACATTGGAGCGCTGTGAAGTTTCGGCGCACACGAGATTTTTAAGCAAAATCATGTAATCGTATATATATTTTTTCTAAAACAGTATATATATTATTTATTTTTAACTTTTAACTTTTAACTTTTAACTTTGGCATTTGGAGAAATAAAAATAGGTATTTCTATAGTGCATACTATTATTAGGAGTTATCGTACCAGCGCAGGCGCCGGTACAGCCTGGTCAGTAATTCTGATTGTTTGTACAGAGGCCGCGGGTTCAATTTTTGTACATGTTACTGATCTAAGGCACAAATACTAAAATGCTTTGCTTAACTTGGTTTTAGATGATCGTTTACTTTAGTAAAAGATACGTTAGTAAATGATCACATGAATGGTGATGTTTTAAAGAAAGGTCAGATGAGATGTACCCGAAAACGATAAGCTTGTTTGATGATAGTAGAGGGAGCTGGTATGTAGAGTGAAGCACATAGCGGGGTCTCTGCTTAACCCGAAAGGAGAAAGGCTTACATTTGATGTTTGTATTATTGAAATGAATTATTTAAACCTTAAATTTCAACATTACTTTCTGATCAGAACTTACCACAACAAGCGGAACTACGAAATTCCACCACTTGCCATTTGGTTGCGTAGGCGCACGGGACTCCCTCTCTTTCGCACACTATACCTGTCTCAGTTAAGTTACACTTGAGTTGGGTCAATCAGTGCCTTTCACTCTCCAAGAGAAACCGGTGGTACGTTTTGTGAACAATGATAAGGTGATAAAGTGAAAATGTTCGTACGATTATTTTGTAGTCATGTTCAACCAAAGATTTGGTGTTACGTGTTTATTGTTTTTGTATGTATTGGTAAGTTAAGTCTCCAATTTCCTTTTTATAAGTTTTAAGTTAATGCTAACTTGGATATACTTGTTATAGTGATACTTTCATTATTAATATGACCGTTTATTTAATTACGGCTACATGGTTAAATGATGTGAACATTTCATTTTGAGTTGTAATTTAAGTTTTTTTGCTCTGAGATAACATTTTAAGTTGGTTTTGTAGGCAAACACTTTTGTCTCTTGTGAGTCGTGATACAAAAGACATCATCATCATCATCATCAGCCTATCGTAGTCCACTGCTGGACATAGGCTTCTGTGCAAAACAAACTAGGACTTAAATTGTTATCTATACTGATCCATCTACGAGTATTTCTTCTACGGATATAATATTTATAGATTAAAACTGCTCACGAAGAAGTTGCCACCCTATCTCCTCCTGGTGGTGACGTAAATGGTGACTAAGGGATCGGAACGGTATCTATCAGAAAGTATGTATACTGTCACACCGTGCCCAGTTTACGGCAATATGCTTGCCTCCTATTACGTCAGTGGGACTTCCACCCAATAAATTATTACTTTAACCAATATTTTAAAATAAAAAATAGTTTAATAGCTAATCTATCGTTATTCAGAATCATATTACCTTATTTAAAATGTGGATTGTTTCATAATTAATTAAAGAAATATCTCTCTTTATATGGTTCTAATTTGTAAAACGTGAGTGCCTAATACACTTGTGCCTACCCCATATAAAAGGTAATTATATTACTTCGAGGAACTTCGAGGGCTCAGACTACACTAATATAACCTTCTACCCTTCCTGGCAAGGCAAGATACTTTTAATTTTTAATATATTACAAATTTTCCTATTTAACTCGAAAAGTGCCAAATAAAAGCAATAAGTCCTCTTTTACCAATACGCCTATGCCTGTCACTTCCGGGTTACAGGCGTGAGTATATTTATGTATCTAAAGCTAAGCTAGTAGTTTTGTGTTGATACTTAAGGTCGATTTTATTCTTATACTCGTATAGATTAGATGCTTAGAAGCTAGACTGAAAGCTGTATGGGAATGGTACGAAGAGCAAGGGACTTGATAAGTGCGCTTATCTGCCGAAGATTGTGCCAAAATGTATCGTTATATAGGGATGCAGGTCGCTTCCATACGGTTATTTTGGTCAAAGTCATTGAGAGAGGCTTATGTCTAGTAGTGGACGTCTCAGGACTGAAACTCAGAATACAAGTACTATAATAATAATTGCCGATAATTTAGTTAGTTAGTTAGTTAGTATACGCAGTAGGGGGCAAGTTCCTACCGGCATCTGGGCACTTACACAGATGGATTGGGGAGTATAAGCAAGTCAGGGTCGCATGCCTATAACTCTACGTGGCAGGTGACGTTAGGTCCGAGTTCTCTAACTAAAAACTGAATAAAAATACGAGAATATTAAGTACTAGCCGTTTCCCTGTATCGATGGTCACTGTTCCACTACTGAAGGTTACCACCACGGTGTTTTATAAACTACGTAATGAAAAAAGGGTTTTTCAAATCGGATTAGTAATTCTTAAGATTAGCGTGTGTCAACAAACAAACTCTGTCACCTCATAATATTACCATAAATATTACAGTTCAAGAAATACTTAGTAAGAAGTACTCATGTTTATAATTATATTAAAACAAGATAACTTTAGTCATAAAATATCTTTTAACCGACTTTGTAAAGAAACAGTTTGTCTCAAGGGCATTGAGAACGAGCTTACCAACTAGTTATTATTGTGTATCATAGCCTTATATACAGCGTGTTGTCTATTCTGTGTACAGCGTGTTTCAAATCCGCATAACTGCCCGGCAATAATGCGTAAACAAGTTGCTGATATTTTCAAACCTGTCCCATTTGTGTACATATTAGATCAGATAAAATATTTTTTCTCATAACATTGCCTAATATTGGTTGTTGAAGTTAGATAAGAATTCTTATTAAAACAACTAAGACTGAATGTATAATGTAAATTGTTGTTTAGACATACACATGAGGGTTTTCGAATAGTAGAGCTTGTAAGTAGAGGCGTATCATAAATTTCATATAGTTTTACCCAACTGCGCAAGAAGGAGGGTTATAGTATATATGTATGAAAGATGTTTCTTCCTCGCGTCGTAGAGTCGAGATGGCTTCATGGATTTCGACATGTGCGGTGACATTTGAATGGTTTTAATTTAAGTGGGAGTGAGTGAGTATAGCATTTAGTTAGTTATTAACATGGGAGAGGCATGCTTTGGCACGTATGGGCCGGCTCGAACGGAGTATTACCACATCCTCACAGAAAACCAGCTGTTAAACAATGCTTGCATTGTATGACCGAGTGAGTGAATTTACCGAAGGCCCAACCCTCTTTACCTTTCACCTCTTTCCAATCGTCCCTTCCGCTTACCCCTACCCTAAAAGTCGGACAGCACTTTTGCGACTCATGAGTAGCAAGTGCTCATGGGCTTTGGAAGTCACTTACCATCAGGTGACCTATTTGCTCGTTTGTCCTCCTATACTATATAAAAAAAAGATAATATCGTAGAAAAAAAAGGAGTAAGTAATAATATGTGTGTATTATATATCGTTCGCACCAATTAGTACACAAACACACACACACGTATTATATATTATATTAATATATATTATTTGCACCTACATCATACATTTCTGCATCAGCCAAACGTTTGAGTCTCGTTTTTAAACTCATTGCGACAATTACGATTTCTTAATTGTTTTAATTGCATCAACATTTACTGAGTTACTAGATTTAAAACTTCTAAAAAGAGATTGGAAAACAAGAACAACAACAAAGACACAACCTGGTAGTGTTATTAAAAGTGCGCAGTGTCAGTCCAGTAGCTTCACGTGACATTAGAGAGGGATTCACCTGTGTGTTCTTTATATCTTTGTTTGAATGTATGTGAAAGGATAGAGGAATCATTTGTAATGGGGTAATTCCCGGGAGTTTTATCTTTAAAAGGTATGAGATAAGGAGAACGCGGTCACAAGGCCCTTTATTAAGTGGCGAAGCGACTTAGCCGACGTGACGACCGACGGGACGTGTATAAAGCTCACGGAAGATATAAATAAAAAAAAATTGTTTAAATAATAAACTGAGAAGTAAAAACTTTCAATAACCAAGCTTCTAAACTTAATGTAAATAATTAATTTGAAGTCGGCGAGAGACAATTTCATTTCAAAGCAAGTATAGTAACGTGAACGCGTGTGAATGTTTAAGACGCGCAGTTTGTGCCGCAATTATGATAACATACAACACATTTACACTATTTTAATACTCGTACATTTATGCAATTTATGCCGTTTTGGCATTAGTTTACACAAATGAGAAGAGAGAGAGCTAGAGAGAGACAGAGAGAGATTTAGGTATCTAACACAAATCCTAAGTTGATAGGGATTCAGTTCTAAAACAGTAATTTTTATAACTAAATACATACTAGAAATGTACATTAAAAAATAATGTAATGCAAAATATTTTAAACAGAAAAGTAATTACGTAATTTTTAGAAGTCATTTTCGACATTTTAAATTACACTCTTTGTTGTGTAGTGTCCAGAAAACACTTCAAAAGAAAATGTTGTGGATTAGACTGCATACATTGTTTTATTTTTAATACTAAATTGGTTAATACACACACGCACAAAATTAACATTAATATGGGAGGTGTTTGTTTATATGTATCTTGATATTTAACTGCAGTCTCTCCTGTATGAAAAAAGTTACGGTTGCTATGACAAAAACCGGAACTGTGATAGATTTAAATAACAGTTTCCATTGATTCTATCATCATTCTAGGGGCTCTTTTAAAAAAATACTAATATATAACTTTTCTTTCCCAGAATTATCACAATGTTTAGTTCTCCGAGCATACCTCTCCCAACACGGCCTACACGGCGAGGTGGAGTTCTCCTACAAAAACGACAGCCTTATAAGTATAAGAACAAACTTAAAACCAACCCTTCAATATCCTGACGGAGTATGGCGATGGGCCATTCACGAGTTCCCCGTAGACTACAGACATCTATCCGAAGACAGATGCTCTGAGGCTTATTTAGGAAAAGAAGTAATTGATCTCACAGAAGAATTAGGTTATCTTATTATTCCTGGCAAAGATCACGCGGAATATGAAAGTAAACAGACCCTGACAGGTCCAAATGGTTTATGGGGTAAGAGCATCGTATTTGAAACTGCAGAGAGGGACAGAATTATCTGCGCATCAATTATTTCCACCGACAAAACTTATGAGAAGAATGCTATAGCCAAATTTACGTCACCAGTAGCGGGGACGTTGCACTTCAGGTGGCTTGCAGCTAGAGAGTTAGACGACTACGATTCTTACATCCAAGCAGACTTGTACCACACTAAAGCTGTACCAGACAAAGGAGAATACACTGAACATAAATGGAAGTTATTCGTGACAGACATTTTTGATGCAGATAAAGGAAATTACGAAGACAATTGTAACGTTTTGCAGCTGGTATTTGATCCTGAGAATAGCGGTGATGGTATGAGTGTGGGAGATTTAGACAGTAGGTTAGGCCTTATTAAAGTAGCGAGAGACGCTAACGTAATGAAGACCAGAACTCTGTTTAAAGATGAAGTGATAAATGTGTTGAGAAATGATATGGAGGTGACTAAGAGGAGTTTGTACGTTGTGATATTTGATAACAGGCATGCTGACAGTTTTCTGGCATGTGCTAAACTGAGACCGATTCAACCCAAAAGTACCAAGTAAGTATTAGCAATATGTTTGATTTCTCTTATTGGTTTATACGTGCTACAGTAGTTCAAAAAATCTGACGACGAGTGGTTCAAAAAATCTCACGAAGAGTGAAGAGGGTCGTGGATTATTTTTAATATAAGCAATATTAATACGTTATTTTCGGGTTTCTTAGTAGATATAATACACATGTATATATTTACATAATAAAGGATATTCTAAGTTAAATATATATTCATATGTATTCTGAAACAAGTATTGCTTAGTCCTAGACGGCGCTGTGTAATAATGTCCCAGAATATATCCAACATTATTATTGGTTTATGTTTTCAACATATTAAAAAACAATTTCGCTTTCTTTTAAGAAGTTAATGTTATATGTTTTTGTATTGTATATAATCTTGGCAATTATGGTATCAGCCTGGCCTGCTGATGCGATCAGTCAGGAATCATTTTACCTATTTGTAAACATATTTGTGAGTTTCTTTGTTAAATCGGGCTAGTCTCTGGAACGGTGAAAATCATAGTTGCGTCAAAAAATAGACGACAAATGTTAGGGTGACAGGGTTAGGTTAGGTGGTCCGGATGGCTTACTAAAGCGGTTCCCGGATTCCTCCTGTTTAGTCGGTCTCATTCCAAGACACCGTTGCACCGAAAACTCCGATGGGACGACGGCCCAAGGGGGTTTCCACACGTAACCAAAAAAAAGGTGTAACTATGACCACAACAACGCTACAAATGTCTAGATTATATAATAAAATGTTTATTTATAAATGGGCTATATAATATAATATATTTTATATATACCCGTCGCCCTAACATTTGTTGTGTTTTTGTGTG
The DNA here is from genome assembly GCA_947561695.1 of Tyria jacobaeae. NCBI lineage: Eukaryota > Metazoa > Arthropoda > Insecta > Lepidoptera > Erebidae > Tyria > Tyria jacobaeae. The sequence continues at coordinate 14,364,709 of OX387231.1, read as the reverse complement.
TCGCCACTATGACACGGAGTCTCTCTGGAAGTACCAGTCGATTTTTTTTTTGATGGAGATTTATTGAGGAAGCATATTATAAAAAGCTATAAATAATCACGCCAAGACTACAGCAAGAGCCTAACAGTGCGAAATTGTGGGGAAGGGAACGACTAGTTCTTTTTATTTCAATAGTTTTCCGGACAACGCCGAGCCAATTTGAACAAGAAATAGTACACGAATGACAAATGTAAAACGTCAGATAAGATAAAAATAGTTCTTCTTGGCATGACAATAGTGATCGCTGGCAGTCTCCCATATATACCTACATAAGGTATTCTTAAAAGGTATTAAAAAAATATTTTGACATTGTGAAATGTCCTAGTTAAATTCCCTCTTGAAACGACAATACCATTGCTACGCGAATGACGTGTATTATTTTGAGTAGTGTGAGTTTATTTGTGGTATGTGTTTTAATAAACTATTATTTAGAAGTAATTTTAAAGGTTTGAAGTCTGTTTTTTTTATTGTAAACCTCTGTAGAGCAAACATACAATCATCTATACTTAACATTTTAAATGGTGTAAATTAACTTGTAATAATCATAATATTAACTTATTCTGGGACATCAGACAGCGTCATCTGTAGAAAGAGAGATAGAGATAGAGAGATAGAGGGAGAAAGGGAGAAAGGGAATATTATAATAATGAATGGCAAGAATCAATTGGTCGCTAGTTTCGACTATCTGACGCTGGATTTTAAAAACTCTATTTTATCCCCTTTCCCCCCCCTTCAGACCCTTTTCATAACCTTACATATATACTTTGTATATACTCACACCTATATCCCGAAGGGAAAAGCAGAGGCGTCGAAAACTCGAACCTTTTGCGATACATAATTTAGTGCCACTCACGTAATAGGAGGGCAAGTCTATTGGCGTCATCCAGGCATTATATTACTGTATATATGTATAATGTCTGATAGAAATCAGTTCAGTCCCTTTGTCGTCTTTTACGACGCCCACTGGAAGTAATGGGATAACCCTATTCTACTCCAGCGAACACCACGCGGCAATATAAACATATTTGGGTAATAGCTCGTCTGTCCCCCTATAGTATAAAAAAAAAAAAGCTTTGAGTTTATTAAATCTTTTGTAGTAGTCTCTTACCAAGTTAGTTTAGCTCAAATCTACTCATTCCCTAATTATATTCCCATTTAAAAAAAACAGATTACTTACATACGACAACGGGATATTTCTAATCTAACCTTACAGAGCTCTAATTAACATGGATGGAGTTAGAGGCATAGTGGAATTCACCCAGCGCTCACCCTTCGATCCGACCTGGACCAATTTCCAACTCGGGGCTGCTGACCAGGACTACGAGTCAAACCTTCGATTCGTCAGCTCTATCACCCATTACTACATCAGAGAACTGCCCCCGAGGATCCAGGAACCTGAAGACGTGCCAATGGTCTGTAATACGACTGGAGCTCTTTATAACCCATCGGGGGTGGATATGAACAATATCCCGCCGCCAGGTAAGTCAATATACATTAGGTACATATATTTTAAAGATTATTTTCCAAAAAATAATAAAAATAAAAGATAATTTTCCAAAAAATAATCTTGCAGAAATCTATGCCAAAGATATAGTAATATTAAGCGAATCATCCTATTATTGTGTGAGCGAAAACTTCGATGGATAGCAGATTGTTTCTCAACCATGCTCAAATTTTAAACTCAGAGATAAATTATAGCCTGTATAACATATAAGCTAGACTAGGCACATCATTTTATCCCTAATAAAGTCTGCTTAAAATTCGCGGGCGACAGATGTGTTTAAGATGTCAATAATACGAGGTGTCATAAATAAAGTGAGATTGTTTGTTTGTTACATTCACGCTCTAACTACTCAACTAACACTAATTATAAGTACTGTTATCAAGGGATACAAAAATTACTTCTACGCGAATGAAGCTGTATGAAAAAAGCTATTATGACATTATCGTCCGGAGTCCTTTTAATCTCTAAATATTCCTTTACTTTGTTTTATACAGTTTCTATTGTGTGGAAGAAAACGAATTAGAGGACTTCAGATGCCAAAACTAATAAGTGAATGTTATTGATTCAGTCCATGTGTATAACAGAATGTAAGAAAATTTTGCTTCGTACTAAAAAAGGGTCATTATGGTGGAAATTAGATTAAAAATAGATTACGTCTGTATACTTGCTACTGTCCGGCGCAAACAGTATTTAAAATAAAAAGGCGTACTCAATAAAGTTGGCACACTTAAATCTACAAATAGAAATAGTAAAAGCTGAGTACAGCTGCCAAATTGGTTTTTAATATTGCAACATTGTCATTCAGGGGATCGTTGTTCTTAATATAATGACAATTGACGAGTAACAATCTTTTTTTTAGAATTTGTTGAAAATTACTAACAGGCTCACATCATAGCAGAAAAAGTGTGTAAATTTATACTAAAAGTTAAATAACTGTCTTTGGTTCAGTTAAAAATATCTTCATAAATAAAAAATCAACGGTCAGCATAAATTTTACTTTCAATCAAGTTTCATGCAAGGTGGATCTATTTTTGGTCGGGCTCGTGTGTTTGAGCAAGATCATAAATATTGAAGATTTAATTAAACGCTTGGTTATAGAAATTATTAGTAACATATTTTAAAGACGTAATAATTGACACAAAATAAAGTAGATAACCGTTGTAAATGCTAAACAGTCAAGACCTCTATTCTTATGTCTCTCACATCGTTTATTTTTAAATTTTAATCGTTATTTTTTAATTAACTGGCCCAACTTCAAGAACAACAAATTTATTTTAAATAGTATTATTAAATCGGTTCTCAAATGAATAAGATATGGTTTTATCTCTTTTAATTTTCCACCTTAAGGGTGGAATATTTTCTTTAAATTTAAATAGGACCAAACGGGGAGCAAACTTATCGAAATAAAACAAGAATTTTCACATGTAACAAACATAAAAAAAAATAAGCGAACGGAAAACCTTTTACTTCTTTGAAGTCGGTTAATAATGATATACTGCACAAGGTTGAAGTAAAAGAGGGTCGTTCATTTAAAGGTTATTTAGTCTATGTCCAGAAATTTTGTTTCAGGGTTTAAGTTTGTCATGATCGTTTGAGTTACTTAGGCGTGTAAAAAACACAACAAACAAAATAAACTATTATTAATAACATTTTTAATACCAGGTAATACTAGTGTTGTATATTGAAAAGGGCTTTGTGCAATATTTCTCTAATGAGGTTTAGTCATAAGCTACATAAACACAAATAAAAAATGATGCATAAATGTGTTTCTAAGAGTAAAACTCGAGAACGGCTGAACCCATTTGGATCATTTCTTTTCAAATTACAAATTCGTTCAAGAGGAAGGTTTGAACTGTATTCGCCAGTCTTTTTTTTTTAATATATGCAATAAGCATATTTCCTAATTTTATCTTTTAAATTGCCATTTTTTTCTAGCTGTAAGTTTTAAGAAAATGTAAAAATGTGGTTGGCAAAGAGTGTACTTTTGAGACGTTCCTGGTTTCGGAGACATAGGGGCGGCATATAGTGTGTGCATGGATGGATAAAAACCATAAACATTACATTTTTAAACACATGCATTTATCAAAACATCGATTACAAGGACCAATACACCTGTGGTTAGGGACCCAAAGATAAGAACCTAATGACAATGCTGGTCGTGTCGAGGAGAACGGTTTTCTGGCTTATCTATAAAATAATATTTCTTAGGGTTTGGGTTCATGTGTAACTTCTTATTGCGATGTGAGTATGCAGTACCTACTTACTACCAACGTACGCATGTTAACATCATGTTTACGTCTCATCAATTCCTTCACTACATCAATACTCAAGACGCTTTGGAATTTCTTCACGTGACTGACGTGAAAATACCGATGTTTTGTGCTCAAGCTGTCGATGAGATTAAAGTCAAATACTCTCTAATTAGAGCGCAATTGACTTTATTTATTTTATGAAATAGGGGGTCAGACGAACAGACGCTAAACGGGTCAATTGATGGTAAGTGACATCTGCCCATGGACACTTGCAACTTAAAAGTCGTAAGTGTGCTGCCCACCTTTGAGGCTGATGAAGGATGGGGGATGCGGGGAGGGAAACAGGAGAGGGGGATCAGAGGAGTGGAAAGAGGAGAGGGGGAGTTTTACCTCAACACAACCTGCTTCAAGCCAGTTTTCTGTGAAGTCGTGGTATCGCACCGGTCGAGCCATGGCTCTTCCACGGTAAAAAAGGCTCTCCTATAGTAAAATACATGATAAATTCATTATAATAACCAATATTATGGTTTGGAATGCTAGGAGTAGCCACAGTTACTGACAAGTACCACTTGCGTTGCTATTACACTTATTGTATACAATTGTTACACGACTACAGCACTAAAAGGAATATAATATTTTCATGTATGTAGAGTACATATGTGAGTTATTTTTTCCATTTTAAATTACCACTATAACTTGAACTGTCCTTGTATAGAGTTTTCCGTACTTGTAAGGTCAACTTATATACTGGACACCTATTGCTTTTTGTTTGTCGCTCTCACATAATTGAAAAATAATAATATACTTAACTAATCTCAAAAATATGTGATTAAAAGAAAATCAATTGATATAAATATAGTTTAATAATATGCTAATAAATTGATTACTTGCTTTGTAATTTTCCCTCAGGCATGGGAACCCAAGACCAGTACCCAGTTGGAGACTTGCTGGGGAAGCACAAGGACCGCACAGAATACCTGAACCACAAGTACCTCCTCCCAGGTCTGGCCAACGAGCTCAGTGGAGCTTACTGGGATGTGTACCTACCCCTGCAGGGACCGAACAGTGTAGTTCATAGGGCTATGGTGGTGCATAGGTAAGGGCATGTGACACATGGTCATTATATAGGTCAAGATCAATACCATGTAAAAATATCAACGAATATCAGCAGTAAAAACCTTTTCCTAGTTAGCTACTACATATTTACAAAAAAGGTCTGCAGGGTGATGTTAGTCATTATATATCATTATTGTTGAGGTGGGCAGCGCACTTACGACTCTCGAGTTGCAGGTGTCGATGGATAGCGACTGTCACGCACTTACGACTCTCGAGTTGCAGGTGTCGATGGATAGCGACTGTCACGCACTTACGACTCTCGAGTTGCAGGTGTCCATGGATAGCGACTGTCACATTGTAAGTGACAGTCGCTATCCATCGACACCTGCAACTCGAGAGTCGTAAGTGCGCTGCCAACCTTTGAGGGTAATGAGGGCTGAGGGGAGGGGAAAGAAGAGAGGGGAGACGAGGAGAGAGGAGAAAGGAGAGGGGGAGTTTGTCCTCCGTAACCCTCACTAATTTTGGGGAATGCAACGTAAGTGTTGCCAAAGGTCTACCTGTTCCTCTCCTCTTTCCATCCTTCCTCCCCACTTCAAGACTTTAAGACAGGCAGTGCACTTATGACTCCTGAGTAGCAGGTATCTATGAGCGGTGGTAGTTACTTACCGTATCGTGACCCGTCTGCTCGTCTGTCGTCCCACAAAATGAAATTGTACCATATTTTCAGCGAATATGCACTAGTATTGAAATTATCGCTGCTTTACAAGTTTATACGATATGTAACTCGGAGTCCGGTCCTACTGTACAGTAAGTTTGATATTCGTAAGCCCGCTGACTGTACCAGTATATCCTCCATCATCCTTTTAAATCCTATTGTAGTTGACTGGACCCTCACCTCTTCTTATATACTCTCACATTTGTTCCTCAGACGTAAGCCGAAGCAGGCCATTTGCGGCACTGTGTTGCTGTATGACGCTGACACAGAGTACCAAACCCCGATGTCATCCGCACAAGTGGTCTTCAGATATCCCATAGTGGGCCGCGTTGTCTTCCGACAACCACAGGACCGGCCTTGGGAGGACACTATCATTATTGTTGAGAGTATGGTGAGTACATAATTGTCTTATTTAATTACATCAGATAGTGGCTAAAAGGAATGTATTTTCAATTCTACTTATTGTAACTGTCATTTTTTGCTTAAAAACGCGCTCATTTGTAGTAAAATGTGTAAGTTTCCTCCATCATTACCAAACTATCGGCTTTTCTAACAGGTACATTCAGATGGTGCTAATGTAAATAACTCAGTAGACCATCGGTGGGCGATACACGAGCACGCTCCGGGGGCGGATTACTATAACTGGACGGCTCGGTGCCTTAGTGCCGGCAAGGTGTACCAGCCACACTTGTTGGACATCGACACGAGACACCCGGAGTCCTACTGCAGGCCTGGCCTTGAAGGACTATGTCAGCTGGGAGACTTTACGACGAGGTATTGTACATCATTTTGAAGACATCTGCATCCCCGAAGGGTTAGGCAGAGGCGTATTAAGCAAGCCTACAGTCGACCGAACACTGAGAGTCAAATTCGAAATTTGGGAGTATATTCGAGAAAAAAAGTATTTTGCTTTTACGAGTAGATTGGGGAGGGTAGTCAATAGCTCAAGCAGTTTAGGGTCACACGTGTTGTAACTTGAGCTCTGATATCAGGAAGTCGCGACAGGGTGAAGCCATTTCTATGTATATCTTAGTATAGTGCTGTGTAATAATGCTCAATTACTTTCCAGACACGGCACATTATCAGTTGCTGGCAAAAAAGTGGACTCGGCCCGTCTCACGCGGCGCATGTTTACGGACAGTGTGATAGCACTGGCCGGCAAGTACGCCATCTTGAGGAAGTCACTCGTCATATACGATGACCACGGCCCCGTCGCCCGCGGGGAGAGAATGGCCTGCTCTATGTAAGTATATGCTTAGACGACATTATGTTCTATGGATCTACATGTTAAACAACAAAAGGCACTTTCGAAAGACGCCCACGTGTAGACGAAGGTGTGGTATAACTAGTATAACATTAACTTGAAAGTACAATTAATACAATTTGAGAAGCAATGGCCACCTTGTGTGGACGTGTGATGCGGACCTATTAGCAAAACCTGGTAAACATAGTTTTTTATACAAACTACCTGACTTGACTAGCAAAAGAAAAATGTTTAAAAAAATACTAAACAAACTCATGAGGCTATAACGTAAATATACTTGTTTGTTCTAAAATTTCTTTTTATACAAAGAACCCTTGTTTGAACCCTGTGAACATTGTATCTAAGCACTAATTATTTCTAATCAAGTCAAAGGTCATTCATAGCTTTCAAACCTCTTTAATAAGCCCAAAATAGACCGAAGTGGCGTGCAATGGCTTATGTCCAGCAGTATACTGCGTTGGGTTGAGGACGATGATGATGAAACCTATTTAAAAATTCTCCACATTCAAAATTATAGAGTATTTAAAAAATACTTCCATACTCAGAGTAAATGGTCTCCACCGTCGCAAGGCCGTTATCCGCGACTGGTTTGGAAATGGTGAGCCTGCGCCGGTCAAGGGCCGGATCGAGATGACACAGCAATCAGAGTATGACGTTACAAATGTACACGTCACACTTGACTCCCTAGATGACGTCAACAATTACAAAATACATGTGGTGAGTTATTTTATTTCTATAACACCCTTCTGAAACGTCTACATCGTACACAACACAACACGTCGTACAACGTCTGCTAAACACCACTGATGCACCAATACGGTACACGAACTTGCATTAGTAAATGTTTGTTATTAAGGTAGATTGTTGTAGATTAACTAAGCTACAGTCAGCTGACAAGAAATAGATTCGCAAAATACCGGTATATGATTGCAGTTATTTTTAAACTCAAGGGAACGCTTCTCCCGCCACGTAGAGTGATTTCATCACAGTAGTTATTACTATTTACTGTGTTTTTATCCCATTATGCTTTACAGGTACCGGTAGAACGAGACCTGGAATTCCCGTGTGAGAGAACCACGCTTTATGATACATTTAATCCTTTCAATGTCAACAGAACGCTCAGTCCGCCACCTCTCAAAGGTAAATATTGAAACTATGGTATTAAAAAAAGGTAGGAAGCTAAATAAGAGTTACTTTTCTAAGACATTTTTTTAAACAATAATTCTTTGGTTAAGGTAAAATCCTTAACCAAAGAACATGATCTAGCGACAACTTGTAATAAAACAAAAACAAAATATCTGCTGTGGTAAGACGTTCACTACCGACTATGACCGTGGTTTGTCGACAATCTTCTAAGTTATACTTAACTCTGTGCAGCAGCGTGCCAACCTCTTGGCAGCTATTGGCCTCTCGCTGGAGACCATGGTTATTGCTATGGTCCAGAACGCGAGAGTGCATGGGATTCCGTACATGGGGTTGCGTACAGCGAGGCAGTGATGCTTGCAAAAGAAACGGCAGAAGGGGAACGGGAGAGAGTTAGTACTCTTCCGTCCCGCAGAAGACGCACAAGGCGCCGGAGAGTGCAAAATGACCTCCGGCCTCCATGAGCGCTAGCCTGTGGGCGACAGACTGGCTATCTATCGATCTAGCAGAAGCAGGCCCGAGACTGCGGCACGACGTATTCCGCGCGCGCCTGTCTTAAATGTAGTAATTTTTTTATGAGGAGGGGGGCGGGACCCCCCACACAATTGGCAGCCAGGTCTGCCGGGGTACACAGGGACTTCCTTTCTAGGGTACACCCCGGTAAGATTGAGGTTAAATAGGACCCTTGGGGGTTTCTACAAAAAAAAATTAATTAACTCTAGGTACGAGTAGCTCTTGCCGAGAGCAGTATTCTATTTAATTTGGAATCATATAACGAAATCCTATGCGTTTTCATTCTAGGAACTGCAGACCAGTACGAGCTCGGAGACCTGGGCATCAAATACGGAATGATTGAATCTCGCTCTCTTACTACTGCGTACAATGAAACGCAACTGTCCTTGTTTGGACGCTACAGCATCTTGGGTCGGTCCGTCGTTCTGCATAGGAAGGTTAGTTAAATAACTTGTAGTATGTTTAGCTTGTAACTATACTTTATTTAGGTTAAAGAAAAAGAAAGACCGAGAAGAAAGAATCCGGGCCGGAGGTACGATGTTAACATCGATAGCACATCAGGCTATAGGAAATATATTACATATGGTTTTGCCTCCTTAATTTAGATTAGGCTAAAATCTGATAACCTTTTTCTTCACATCTGGATTAGTATAAGCTGAATATATTACTGCGTACTGGTTTGTATGAGATAATTTGGGTGACGTTTCAGAACAACCGTCGCTGGGCATGTTCGTCCATCGAGCGCGGCTACAGCCCGTCGGAGGCGCGCGAGCTCCGCGCCATCGCATCCTTCCACCACCCCGGGGGCTTCGCGTATGGCTACGTGCGAATGACGCAGCTCATACACAACGATGGCAGCGCCAGCGATACCGTCATCGAAGTTAAACTGAGACATCCTGGAGTCAGGGACACTAATTTAGTGAGTACTGCTTCACAAATAAACGATAATTTCATTTCTCCAAGCATCCAGCAAGATAGCTACTTCAAGATTGGAATTCCGCCGCCATCTGCTAGAAAATAACTGGGGAAAAAGAGACTGAACGAGGACTACTTTACAACATACAACCATAAGCGTTTTCCCGCCTGCATTGGGTGTGGAAGTCAGTCGTTTGACGTAGGAGCAGTTCTTAGACCTGAGAGTGCCTACTTTGAAGGGAACCAAGATTCCCCGTATGGAGTACGGAGGAAAGTAATACATTCATTCTATCACACCGGCATGATATGTACAGAGCAGCGTCCATTTGATCTGAATAATCTTACATAAACGTAGGTGCAGTAATATCGGCAGGTGAATATCCAGGGCCCGGTTGAAAGGCCGCGTCGATCGTATTTCCGTACTAAGTGCAATGAATGATGTATACACCAGCTAAGTGCGCGGCCGGCCTTTGAGGGGAGGCGAAAGAAGAGAGAGGGGTTGGGCCTCCGCTAACTGCACTCACTTGGTGAAACGGCTTTCTGTGAGGCCGTGTTAATACTTCGGTTGAGACGGCTCCATACTTGCCTAAGCATCACTTTCCTATGTTGAAACTGTAGAGCGGGAGAGGACGGTATATTTATGTATATTAGAGATCAAATGATGGGAAATACCGTAGTTTATTATGTTTTAATTTTTATAATTCTCATGTTTTAGTGGCCAGTATAACTTAAATTGTCATTGTATAGCTTTTCGTTCAATGAGAGATATGACATATATACCTATTGGACTCGCGTAGTCTTATATAGCTATTGGTATGTAATTTTAAAGCTTATGTCACATATTATATAAAAAACACGTGACAAGTGCGAGTCAAACTCACGCACCGAAGGTTTTGTATACAAATAGTTTTATATGTCTAACAACAATATAAATTCACATAAGTTGTATTTTTCATCATTTAAATTTACACTTTAGGGGTGGAATATTTGTATTTTCTTTTAATTTAAACTTTTTTTTTTTCGTGTAGAAACCCTCGGGCCGTCATTCCACCCGGGTTTTCGGTGGAACGGTGTGTCGGAATCGAACCGACTAAAACCACACGGTGTGCTATGCTGCGCTTAAAATAGGAGGAATCCGGGAACGGCTTTATTAAGACATCCGGACCCCTCCTAGCGCTTGCCCGTACTATGCGGGCACCACCTACGGGTAACCTATCAATAAGGCGGCGTCTAGACACACGCGGACGTCACCCCCTCGAAGCTAGCTTTATGGCGGATGGAGGGGAAAAACCCGTCCCGACCACCCGCAGCCACACTCAGGGCGGCATGAGGCGCTGGTAAGCGCGAATTGGGAATTGGGTCCGAGTGGAGATCTTCCTCCCGGGCCCGCTCCGCCGCCTCCTTCTGTGAGATGACCTCCTCACAGAAGGCTGTGACCGTGGTAAAATTCCTGTCACCGCCGACCATGGAGTGCATGATGGCCGCCAGTGACAGATCCTCTCCAATGATTGCAGTGAGGGCACGACGCTGCGCCGCCCAAGTGGGGCAATCCGCGAGCGTATGCTGGGCTGAGTCCTCACTACAGTCGCAGTGGTGACAGACGGGACTCAATTCTCTCCTAGCGACCGAGTGCAGGTACTTTCCGAAGCAAACGTGCCCGGAAAGAACCTGCGTTAGTCGGAAAGAAAGGGTCCCGTGCTACCGCGCTGCCCACTCGACGATGACCGGCTGGAGTGCCTCCACGGTGGCTCCAAGCCAAGCCAAGCCAGCCAAGCGTGCCGGGACGACCAACGAGCCATAGTGGCTCGGCGAGCAGCCTCACGCCACTCGCGTATCTCTTCGGGTGGGAATCGATTGCCACTACCCGCCCGGAAATCAGTCGTCCGCCGATATACTTCGGCGAGCACGTCCGCCTCCAAGTCCCACGGGGGAGTTCCGGCCAACACGCACGTCGCCTCCGTCGAAACGGTGCGGTAACCGCATTTGGCTCTAACCGCCATGACCCTCTGAGGGCCCTATTCTGGGCGGTCAGAGCTTCCGCCCACACCGGTGCATCGTATAGTGCCATTGACCGGACAACCCCCGTGTACAGCCGTCTTGTTGCGACGCTGGGTCCACCCAAGGGCAAAAGTCGCCCAAGGGTGGACGCAGCGGCGACCAGCTTTGGTGCAAGCTGCCGGAAGTGCTCGTCGAAGAGCCACCTCCCGTCAAGGGTCAGGCCCAGCACCGCCAGCAGGTGGACCACGACGGGGCTCATGAAATAAAAGGGCCTCCGTCTTGTCCAGGGCCACCCGCAAGACTAGCGCCTCGATGCACTGGACCGCCAGTGAGGCTCCTCTGGTGGCCAGGCACGCCGCCTCCTGAAAGTTCGCTCCTTGGGCCGTGACCAAAGTGTCATCAGCGTAACAGATTACGCCCAGCCCGGGGGGAAGTCATCTCGAAGGGCCCAGTCGTACCCTATGTTCCACAGGAGCGATCCAAGGACAGATCCCTGTGGAACACCGCATGACATGGGCCGACGACTCAGATGTCCCTTTTAATTTAAACTGCCAACCCTGCCCAACCCTGACTACAAACATTCCAATTAAAAAGGAATGATTAAAATCTATTATTCTCGCGTAGTATGATGTACAAATCATTCTTTACCTTAGTACCTTAGTGGTGGAACCATGAATTCGAAATTAAATGGGACTAACTTAGAGTAGATATAATTGAATTAAAAAGTTTTTTGATATGGATTCTCAAATGGCGAAAATATTGAAAAATAGCATAAAAATTCGGTATAAGTAAGAACCCCCCTATTTAATATCGGTTCAAAACTATTTTAAAACCAACTACACATTAATATCAAGCGCCCTCTTTGCTGGACCTACTGCTGACGAATCACCCAGCGCAGTACAGCGTATCGGTTCTCGCCCCTCTGGGATCCTCCGACCACTGCCTGGTGTCGACCTCAGTGCCTCTAGTTACGCCTCCACGACCTGTGGTAACAAGGCGGCGGTTATGGCACTACTCGTCAGCAGACTGGGATGGAATGCGGGAATATTTTGCATCCATCCCGTGGGCTCAACGCTGCTTTAAAGATAGGGATCTGTCGCAAAGTGTGTCTGCCGTGACTGACGAAATCACTGTCGGTATGGAGTATTATATCCCCTACAGTGAAGTCGCCAGCACGAAGACCCGTCCCTGGTTCAATCGCGAGTGCATCCGGGCCGTTGCTCAAAAGCAGTCGGCCTACCGCGCATGGATCAGGGCCCGCGCACATTGTGACCCAGACATTGATCGCCTAAAAGCAGCACTAAACAGAGCCACTAGGGAATGCAAGAGGGCTTACATCAGAGCAGATGCCCAGCGCATTGCACGGTTTGGTCAAGAACTCGTCGCGTACCCTACGGGTAGCCGTAAGTTTTGGCGATTGGCCAAAGCCGTGCAGTCCAACTATTGCCAACCTTCGCTGCCGCCGTTGAACTACCCTGACGGATCACTGGCCCACGAGCCGCAAGAGAAAGCGAATCTACTAGCTGACCTCTTTGCGGCTAACTCCCGAATCGATGACCGTTGCGCGCACACGCCCACCATTGCGTCCTGCGACTCCGCAATGCGGGATATTCGCATCCGGCAGAGGGATGTCCGTGCGGAGCTTCGGTCACTCGATGTCCGGAAAGCCAGTGGACCCGATGGTATTCCGGCGGTGGTTCTTAAGAACTGTGCACCTGAGTTGTCTCCCGTACTAACGCGCTTGTATCGCCTGTCCTATTCCTCAGGAATTGTTCCGGAGGCCTGGAGAGAAGCGAATGTTCAACCCATTCCCAAAAAAGGCGACCGCTCCGATCCAGCCAATTACCGACCTATAGCCGTCACTTCCATACTCTGTAAGGTGTTCGAGCGGATCATCAACACCCAACTAATCCGCCACCTAGAGGATCACTCCTTGTTAAATGATCGGCAATATGGTTTTCGGCCGAACCGATCCACGGGTGATCTTCTAGCGTACGTCACACACCTTTGGGGTGAGGCTATGGATAGGCATGGGGAGTCCTTGGCCATCAGCCTCGACATTGCCAAGGCCTTCGATAGGGTGTGGCACCGCTCGCTTCTCTCCAAACTTCCTGCATTTGGTCTGCCACCTAAACTCTGCAACTGGGTTGCTGCCTTCCTCGAAAAGCGCCGCATTAGGGTTCTCTGCGACGGTGCGGCCTCAGACTTCCACGAGGTAAGCGCTGGTGTACCTCAGGGCTCCGTCCTATCGCCTACGCTGTTTCTTCTGCATATCAATGACATGTTGGCCCTTGGCAATATACATTGTTATGCAGACGACAGTACAGTGCACGGGCGATATTTCGGGCATCCTACTGCCAAGCTGGCAGACGTTGAGGAAAAACGACAGGAGCTTGTCGCTGAGCTCGACCGGGTCTTGAGCCGCATTTCCCAATGGGGCTGTGAGAATCTGGTCGAGTTCAGCGCCAAGAAAACACAAGCGTGTGTGTTCTCTAACAAAAAGTCTCCATTCCTTCCCCTTCCTACTCTTCAGAGCACTCAACTGCCACTGCAGGATAGGCTTAGTATTCTGGGTATGGATATTTGCCGGGATCTCAATCCGCGCGATTACATCGAGAGTGTCACTAAGGCGGCCTCGCGTAAGCTCGGCGTTTTGAACAAGGTGAGACGGTTCTTCTCGCCCGAGCAACTGTGTCTTTTGTACAAGACCCAGGTTCGCTCCTGCGTGGAGTACTGCTCTCATCTCTGGGACGGCTATGCGCAGTATTTGCTTGACGCTCTCGATCGGTTGCAGCGGCGCGCAGTCCGCATTATCGACTGTCCTGAGATCACCCAGTCTCTTGAGCCTCTGCAGTTGCGAAGAGATGTCGCCTCTATGGCAGTCCTCTATCGCCTACATCACGGGGAGTGTTCTGATGAGCTCTTCCAATTGGTCCCACCTTCTCCCTTCCTCTACAGGACTACACGTGCTGGCCTGAGGAGTCACCGTTTGTGCGTCGAAAATATACGTACCCGAACTAAACGGTTTGGCTCTTCTTTCTTGTGCCGATCGGTAAAAGCCTGGAATTCTCTACCAGCGCACGTGTTTCCTTCCCACTATGATCCCGGGTCTTTTAAGCGGGGCGTGAAAAAGCATCTCACCAGGCCGCCATAGTGTGGGTCACCATGCTGCATTGACTACACATGCAATGAGGATGGTGACCACCACTCTTTGACTCCACCTATTGCTTTCCATCAGGCAAAGTGGAGTCACTATGGTAGGCTAATATTAAAAAAAAAAAAAAATAATAATAGCCCTGTTTTTTTTTTGCAGACGTCATTTTAAAATCTTATATCGTATGTCACTAACACTGTTAAGACGATCCAAATGACTACTCAAACGTCGAAATCCATCAAGCCGTTTAGGGTCTTACGGCATATACTAGACTAGGGCATCATATATACATACATACGTACATGTATGTATAAACTGTATAAACACGTACTTATATGCGTACTAATATAAATTCCTACATAAACTCGAAAAACATTACATACACTTCTTAAATCGATCTTTCAAGATTGATGACTATTTTCCTAACGACAAACATAACTTTGCAGTTTTCTCTCTCATCGACGTATTTACTAAAAGTTTCTGTGATGTAACATTAAATTATTGATAGCATTTTTTTCCTTTATTTGTGCTATGAGAACTTTTTGAACTTCTTGTGTGTATAGACCATGAGAAAACCTATATTCACTTTCCCCTGTTGTAGTTTTTCTCTTAACAAATAAATTTAAATTCCCTTTGCACATATGTATATACAGGTGGTCATGGTCTCAAAGTATTAGCGTGTACACCTGTAACCAAGCACTTTTACTACCACAACTACCAAAGAATTTAAATCAAATTAAATTCATATTGGGTTATCATTAGTTCCAGTCTTCCGATGTATGTATGTGTTTTTCGACATACATACATCGTATGTATGTATGTAATACGTATATGGACAGTACGAGTAAAAAATTGTAAGTGTAGTCTAGTGCTAGCTAAACGGCTTGATGGGGTTCGATGTGTGAGATATCGTTTGAATCGTCTTAATACTGGGAGAGTATGGCAGGTGTCGAGATAACGTCAGCAAAAACATAAATAATGCATTCGGATTTTATATTTAGTTATATTCTTAGTGCATATGTCGTATCATTCAGTAGCTGTCTATTGCTTGATGGTCTAGTGGTTAGTGGCCAACAACAAGTGGGTGGTGCCTACTGGACCAAAGGTCGTGGGTGCGATTCCAACATGGGACGAGAAATGTTGTGATTTACAAATTGTTGTACCGAATCTGGTTGTTCTTTGTGTCCATTGTTTGTATCTTTGTAAAATCCACGCGACACAGGAATCGTTATAAGTGCTTAGTTGTCACATTACAAAATAATTCACTTTAAAAAGTAGACAACCGACTTCAATGCGTCTGTCATAACATTTAAGTCTCATATGGTTTTCTCATGGATGCCATTGTCAGAACCTAACTAAGCTCTCATCTAACTACCCTTGAAGTACATCCTTTGCAATGAAAAAAGAATAATCGAAATCGGTTTGGCGTGATTTTAAGTTATTCGTCCATTTGTCGCGCACATACTTAATGCAAATTTAAGACTTATATGGTTTTCTTATGGATGCTGTTGTCAGAACTGGACCAATTTTAAATGGGACCACACGGGAAGCACCAGCTTTCAAATAAAAAATCCGTTCACCCAGTCGAAAGTTCTGAGGTATCAAACATAAAAAAAAAAGGTATAGATAATGGCGATGGGAGAATTCAAAATTTGGTTAGAAAATTTAACAATAACATGATATGTCTTGAAATAGATTTCTACTTTGCAGTCACTACAACAAAGTCAAACAAAGTCTTTGTTAATATATTCAAACAGCTACAATCAATATTCATTCAAAGTAGCTTTCATGTAAGTGTCCTATGTAGAACCTAGATAGGGGTGCAATGGGAGGTCCACCCCCTGTATACATATACATCCCTTCCAGGGCGAAGGTGTCGAATGTTATTGCACAACACAGGGTTTATTTGATATCATCCTAAACAATATTTTCAATGTTAATGTATGTTTGTTTGTTTACGCTGTGACTCGTGAGTTTTTGAAAAGGACAGAGGGTACCTTTTATTTCCATAAAAACTCTTTACTGACAAACATAAATAGATAATTAATAAGTTGCCTAGACAGCAGCTTAAGGCAAACATACCTGTAGTATGACGAAGAAAACTTAATTTCCCGAATTATTGTCTCGAGTGATGCCGCGGGCCAAAGCTATACTATGTTATAGAAAATACATATCTCTTAATATATCTGGATTTCCCCCCTCTTCCAGCCGGTAGTAGAGCACTAAGACCCCCTCCCACAGGTAGATGGGCAGGGGTAGTTAGCAATACGCGCGCGCGATGCATCGATCAATGCAGCCGTGCCCAGACTCTACACGATACGTATAATAGCATGACCTGTATACAACATAACAAAGGAAAGATGATTGTCATGTAAATAATAGTTTTATTAAAATATTTCTAGTTGTAATACTCGTAATGTCTTTTAATGTCTTTTATTTGTAATATGGAGGAAGCTATTGTCTTAAAGTTTAAGGAAAACAAGGATTGGTTAAAGCTCTAGAACACGATGGAACTCATTGTAATTTATGTATAGGTGTGTTAATTTAACGCCATTTTCAACTAAAATACGTATTTATAGTTTTGGATTATTATTACTATATGATGTTAAATCGTACTTAGTATTTGATCAATATTCTTTTTTTTGTGGGTTTCAATCAATCAATTAGCTCTCTGACCTCAGCTGGACACAGGTCTCCCCAATATGCGCCATAGTACCCGGTTCCTTCCGCATTTCATTACTCTATGAATATAGTACATATGCTAACTCCCGAAGTTAAATTGCGAAGTGACCCGCAATCATTATTACGAAGAGTCAGGTGAAAATTATTTTATTTTTTAAATAAGCTTTTAGAATCAGAATCCTATCGGCCTTATCATAAAGGTGCATTGTCATCGGAACTGAAGGTGGTTACAAAATTTCGGCTTATATTTATAATGTTGTGTTGTATCATTTAATTTAGGTCTTTTGTGTATTAATACGGATAAAACATCGGAATATTTGTTAATGTTTCAGACGCTCGACCACAACTGGGCGATCTTCGTGAACCCGGTAGGAGTAGACGCAGCGGTCAAAGTGACCAACACGCGGTGCGTCGCCGGTGGCTACAGGTGGAACCCTTACTTCACACAACTGGCTGATCCACTTAATGTAAGTCTATACCATTTCTTATCCCAGCACTGCCTGCTGCCGTCAGTGAGAAGCTAATTTTATCGATTAAAAATTGTGCTTTGAACATTATCTTTTTAACAAAAATGTGATAAAGGATGCATGGAAGGTGGACACTGTGCTGTAATTGTAAAAAGATAAGAAAATCAGACCAGGACAACACATTATATATATATTTTGACAAACTATATCTCTACTGATAGAGAGTGAAGATGAAGACGAAGATAGTACACATTTATCTAAGTGAAACCTATTCACTCTACTCTTTTAAAGTTGCAGGAATACATTTGTCTGGAAAAATAAAGGTAGCCCATTACGGACACCATTTAAAAGAGAAATAATGATTTTACAACTGTATGTCTATTTCAGCACGACCTGTACAACCAAGAATGTGGTGCTGACAATCCTCTGAGGTGTGATGTCGGGGACTTGACGGCTAGGCTTGGTACTATTAGTAAGTGGCATAAACATTTTTTTATGTAACTTATATTGGTAACACAATGTTGGAGTACAAATATATTGTGTCAAATGGCATTTATCTTATATTTTGATTGGACCAAATTACCTATTACGAATGTCATATGAAGTCTGCTTTTGTAAGTACACTCGCTGCAAATATTATTTACTAATTAATATATACATACATAAACATAGACATACATATATCTAATTAATATTAGATAGTATCACACGATTGACCTATGTTTATAAGTATGTGTGATAGCTAAGGCGTTTGATTTGCCAACAACATAGGTATTAGCAACATCGCAGCTTATGTGGAGAGTTTAAATTAAAAATATATAATGCCAATCATATAAGTTATTCAAATTCTACTACCATTAAGTATAAGACTATAATTGGAATCAAAGATTAGTAAAAATGTATTATATGGCATATGGTTCTCGGTGGAGGAGATTAGTGCCACCCCATCCCTTTCCAGGGTGTCGTAAGAGGAGACTGAGGTCTTCCGATCGGACTATTATCATACATACTACACACATGCGGTGTTCAGATAACAGCAACAGGCTTGCTTTCTATTATGTAAATGGTACTAAATAATACTAAATGTTATAAAAAATAAGGGCGCTTGAGACGCCTCTGCCTTCACATACATACATGCATAACCTCAAGCCTGCATCCCCGAAGGGGTAGGGAGTCTGCGATTTATAATTTAGTCCCATTTATGTAATTGTAGGCAAGCCTTTTGCCGTTATTCGGCCACTTTGGGGAATCGGATGGGAAAATTTGGAGTATATTGACAGGATAGGGAGTATAGAATGGGAAGCAAAGGGATATTGCTTACACAGAAATATTGGGAAGTAGAAGCAATAACTCAAGCAAGTCAGGGTTGCATACCTATTACTCTAACTCAGCAGTCCGAGCCCTCTAACACTGGCTTAAGTGAGTGTATGTATGTATATCTGGCACATAATTATGCAAGCATCATTACGCTAGTGTTCTTGACAGGACAGGAACGTATTAGACTCCTTCTTTAGTTATCGTTTCGTTCCTGGCACTATCTAGGTATCGGTGGCAAGCGGCAGATGTTCATAGACAGTAATTTCCCTCTGGAGGGGACAGTGAGTGCAGTTGGAAGGTCCATCGTCATTTTCGGCCCAGAGAGGAGTTCCGAGAGGTTCGCCTGCGCCAACATAGAGCCAGACAAGGACATCATTAAGTATGTCAATATTATGAAGCCGCCGAGATTTGTACTGTGAGTAGATAACTAAATTTTTTGGTAATTTATTATATTTCCGCACATACGTTAGTTAAGCTGAGTTAAGCTGAGCTAGTTTCCTCGGGTTCGATCCCCGCACGGGACAACACTTTATGTAATTTTCATCCATAATATGTTTGTAAAGTCCTCCGGTACACAGGAATAAATGATAATGCGGAAGTTCCTTATTAAATTTAACGGTACATACATACATTACTATAAATGAATTTTAATGATTCTAATTTCATCGTCCATCGTGCCATTGTCCCTTCATGGACTTTCTATCACAAATTCAGCTAAGCAGGTCAAAGTATGAAATTAAGTATTTCAGATAAATTTAAAAATATTGCAGCACTGGTTTACCGGACTTTATTTGAAGTATTCGGGTAACACATCGTTTCTAAATACAGATAAAGAAAATAAAACAGTGGATATAAAATTAGGGTGTAACTGTTTCAGGGGTATGTTCTTGGAGGAGATGCGTCGCGTGATGGGCGTGCCAGAGTGGATGTTAAGCATTGACGCGCGGCGTACCCGCACGCTGCACGGAGGCGCCTGCGTGCAGCTGCTGCTGCATTTCACTGGTCCACAGGCCAATAGACTCGAGCTGGACTTCACCAAGTAAGGACCAATTAAACTAATACCAGGCCAACCTAATAATAGGATAGGAAGCCATGTAATTCTCGGTGGAGTGGATTGTGTTTGTGTCGTAAAAGGCGACTAAGAGAATTGGACTGTTACCTGTCCTATGCAGAAACTGTATCCATACTGGATTCAGTTTACATTACGTAGGTATTACTAAATTATATTATGGTTTATTAAAATTGGCCACTTCAGCCGCTTCTGCTTAAATTTTCGGGTATTTTGGCGTGACTATAGGTATGTATGTGTGCGTAGGTGGCAAATAAACTAAAAAGAACAGAATGGTGCGGAAGAGAACTGACTAGGGGAATAAAAGAAATTGAAACAGAGGCTGCATTTTGAATCCCAGAAACGAAACTGTAACAAAATGTTTAACTCTCCTTTCTCAAAGGTCAAAGTATGCCGTGGACCTTTGTGCGTATCAACTATTTTGCCTTTATACTTTGCCTTCCTAGCTGTTCGTAGAACGTCTTTCATCCGTCCTAATATAAGTCTGCCTAGTATATAGTTTTACGGCACATGTTATTATACATTCAATATTTCCCCTACCTCCAGGTTACTAGCATCAGGGCGGCTAGACTCTCCGAGTATATTCGTCCCAGGGTTTGTGAACACAAAACGTAAGAAGACGATATCGTACCGACAATGTGGCGTCACCGACCCTAACGAGAAGAAGAGTAAGTAGCTCCCTTACACTGTGCATCTTATAAAATGTTTACGCTTTTTTTTTATTTCGACCATTGTGGTCATGCAGCTTTTATAAAGACAGATCGACAACGATTCAAAAACAAACCGTGTAAAATTTATATTTTTCTTCGGTCAATATTGCTCTTTACCCGACTGCGCAAAAAGAGGGTTTTGTTTGCTTTGTATCTTTGTATGTATGATATTTCTTTTTTAATCCTTACAGTTCATTTGTTACATCCTTATTTGTTTGTTTATCTATGTAGCGAAACAAACTAAGAAACTGTAATCCCATTTATAATTTTATTTAAAAATTAGCATTTTAACAATTATATTATTACTGTTATTTAATTCTTCGTTATTATGTTTTGATAAAGATATTATAGTGTGTGTTATCACAAGAAATAAATTAAAAAGGTATAAATTCAAACAGAAGAGTACATTTACTTATCACACCTATAGGGTACAATTTTTACCTTAAACGTACACCAAACCTGTTTACCTTCAAAACGTACAACCCCGTTCTATTGTCACTCCATATTATGTAAGAAGGGGAGGATCCCTTGCTTTATTGATCGCATGAATTTTAGTCACTGCCCTTGACCCTTATTCTTCAGGTTTAGGGGCGACCCCTCTTGAAATGAATCTAGCCTATCCAAGAAATATTGAAATCATTTTTTCTTTGACGATAAAGAAAAAAAAATCGAATACATATCTCATACTATCAGGTGCCCCGTCTGCTCGTTTGCCCACTATCGCATAAAAAAGAAATACTCATTGAAAATGTAATTTGTTGCATTGCGGTAAATTAAAATGTTTTATATTATTATGTCTTATATATTTAGTTGAAACAAAAATTTACCAACTTGCACTGCCAATATGACCTACATATATCATAACTGCATAAACCAAACTATCCTCTTGCACTCAGTAAATAAACACAAAGGGTGTTCAGACCATTCCTTCTACACTTTTCTTACACATCAAATAAAATTGGACCTCTCTGTCGCACCCGCAGCAGATAATAAATACGGGTGATGCATTGGGATGATGCCACCACCATTACATTGTGTAGTAACATTGAATATCTATATCGCTCATAGTTACATCCTATGTAGAGTCCCAGAGCCCGGCTGGGGGGGCTGTATCGATCGGTACACCGCGCTTGCGAACAGGGAACTACGCAGTTTGAAGTTATATATGTATATTTTTACAAATTAATAATCATTATTGTAAACATGCAATTAAGGTCAAGGCGTCAGATATGCGATCACAATGTGAATCATCTTCAAACACCACCATTTATTATCTATAGTTAGAAATTTTAAAAATAATACTAGTAATGAATGAGTATAAAACATGCTACTAACAATCTTCCCATTGGAAAGAAATTATAACTGTAAAGTAGCACTTATATTTTTGATTAAAAAAATGAAACTATAAGCCACCAGCGTACAACAGGTTGGCCATAAAAGTAACAACGAATTTGGCAATTCTGACAATAGGGGAAAAGAAGTGATATTATTTTTTTCTGTATAATAATGCCCGACTCATGTAAAGGGAATATATTTTGTTACTGTAATTGTGTGATATAATGTTAAGGAATATATATAATAATGAGTTTTGTTTTTGTTCAGAGAACACATACTTCTTCTCCGGGAGTGGAACCAGTGGTCTACGACCAGGAGCTATGATAGGTGTCATCGCGATTTGTGTGGCTGCTGCGCATTCATTCCTGTAGATAGTAATATTTATGTCAGACTGTAAATATAGCACAATAAATTTATTATTTGTTATAAGCGTATTGTTTCATTTAAAATCGATTTAAAGTGCCATAAAATCTGTGCTCCAGTAATATGCGAGACGTTTGATGAAGATATTGGCGAATTCTCTAATTTGGTACATGACACAGTTTTAGGCTACCTTCAACCTGTTCCTCTTGAACGATGTGTGATACAATGTAAACATACAACTTGTTTGTACACAATAAATGGGATTGTTGTTAAATTAGCAACATTTTCTGACTCTCACTGATTACTAACTTATACAAAACTACTTACTGACAGACACCGCCTATAGGTCGGCAATGAATCGTGTCTATACCTGATTGGTATTTTCACATTGTACATTATCAATATTCACTATAAACTTAATAATTTTAACCTTAAAGCTTCCTTTACGATTGTATTTCATAATAATTTACTCAACATATGAAATAAATTCATTACATAATCAAAACACAATTTCCTTTGTTCCCAATGCATCCTGCGCAACAGGGGGACGCCGATCAATAAAGTGCATACACATAAACCTAGACTAGTAAAGGTACCCTAGAAGAATATTCTAGAACATGGACCGGGGGCTTAGATCCATTGCTCACAATCTCATATCTCTCCCAATGAGTCGGCATCACTTGCCCAATCTTGTAAATTGTGAGGCCTAACTTGTATATATAACGATCCAATTTCTCAACACCCTATCTATCGTGCGAACGTGTGAAGGTGCTTTTATATTTTTTCATTTCAACAACGCATGCGTTGCGGCGCAATCGATAAAGCCCCGCTACCCTTTACATCCCACCAACCCTTACATATTCAAGCGGAGCGCTGAACGGCCGCAGTCATGGAACATCCGTAAAGCCGACAACATGCGTTACAAAGTGCGGCTCTTTCTTTTATTTTTTTATTCAGTGCAGGCCAATCTTGACGGGCCATTTTTGTTCTTTGGTACGAAGTCCTTGGAGAAGTACAAGAGGCCAGCGTTGACGTATTTGGATCAAGATGACTTGATGCGAATCTATGGCGAGCAAGCAGCCATAGTCGTCTTCAACAACCAAGACTCGGTGCCCTTGTCCAGCGGGTATTTTCCACGACTGCGGAAAATGCTCGAAGGTCAAACTACGCTGGTACTGCCTCAAGACTTCTTAGATGTTCATCCAGATTACATCAGCAATGAGACTCAGGTAATTAATTTTTACTACATCAACATTTTTTAGGGTTTCTGTTTCGTCTCGTTCTTATTTATATGGGTGTTTATTTATGTTTAATATGCGCATGCGGAACTTAGTAGATAACGTAGGTTTTGCCAATATGGAAAAGTAGCATTCGCACTGCGTTTAACGAAATCCTTCTGTCCTCTGCTCAAGATTTAAAAAAAATAGCTACGGAAAACGAGAAGAGATGGAGGAATGATCAATTACTCTCTAAAACTGGTATCAACAAATTTTGGTATACATTTCGTTAGCTATATTAACCGAAGTTATATCTAAAATTAGAATTATAACGGGGATGAGGAAAGAAGAGCAGGGGGCAGGGGTGGTTGCGCAGTGTAGGAAATTTAAGAGTGAAGTAGTTGTAATTTGGACTTGCTTTTTTGACCTTCGTCTAGCTGTGGACGGCGATAAGCTGATGATGAGATGATATAATGTTATGGTATACAATAAAAATAAATGTACATTGATTCATTTACTTAGAGGACTCGAACTTCCCGGCAACAGCCAGTTCGAGTTGTAGATATGCGACCCCGATTTGCTTGAGCTATTGCTTATACTCCCAAATCTATCTGTATGAGCAATATTGCTTCAATGCCCTTTCTATCACCCCTATCCTGTCAATATACCCCATATTTTTTCATTTTTTTATCAGCAAAAATTTATTCAGCAAAAAGTGGGCGTTGATATTGATTCGATTCACATTGATGCCACGATTAACTTTTTTGAAACGGTATCAACTGCAATTGAAATATGTATATCGAAGTAACGGATAGACCTTACAACTTCGTACTTGAAGTCAGAGTGTAGTATTTAGTATTTCAGCTTTTTTATTCGTTTATTTGCTCCGTCATCAGGTGCTAACACTCCAAGGTCCGTGGTCAGAGCGTGATGCACAAATGACGGAGACTTTTGCCCGGCTACAGGACATCTATGGGGCCGGCAAGGTCTTAGGCATATTAGGTACGTTAAATAGTTCATCATTCTCAATAAAGTTTCAGTCAGATATGTTGTACTCCATTTGATTACAATATACAATTTAATTAGGTATGGTTTACTGTACTGATCTTCGTTTTATAGGTAACTCAGTTTCCCAAAGCCAATCTGTTGATTACGTGGACGGCGAATCATGGTCTAGAGTCCGACGACAGGCGGCGCTTTCAAATGATACCACCAGTTCTGCAGCCCCTGATGAAGATAGACCTTCGAAATATACTCAAAAATTTGCATTGTACAATGCCACTGGTAAGTTTTTACATTTGTACTCTGATACTTAATAAAATAAGAATACATAAATGCTCTACATATGGAACAAGGATGAATAAGGTTTTTAATTTCAGGCTCGGCTGGAAAAGCACTCCTGTACTCATCAGGGTGGCCGGAACTTCGTCGCACCAACGGAACTACCATACGTTTAAGCACACCTGTCGGTTTACCAACCATCAAACAAACCAGACTTTATACAATGCTGGTGGTGCGATTTGTAGATCCAGAAAGTAAAGATAAGGTAGACATTCTAAGACTTTGTATAGATTATGTTGTAGATGGACTTGATCTCTATAGACGTGATGCTAAAGTAGACCTTGGTCAAAATTGACGAAAAATAACCTTGATATGCCTACACAATTTTCATTGCGTTTTAGATCACTCTGGAGTTCAGCTTCAAGCAGTCAGCGGGCTGGTGGACAGCGGTGGGTGTTGAAGTAAAATACAACTTGGAAACGACAGGAATTAGTCTTACAGCGCCACCTCCACCTGACGCACCATCAGCAGTCCTAGGTCGTTCGTACCACTGCTCGCTGCCACTAGTGTATTCGTCTGATGAAGCTACGCTGACTTTACCTGATGTACAGGTAACATCTTAATTTACAGATTTTACAAGTTGGAGCTGCTGAACTAGTATTTGTTGACTAAGCGTTTGTCTTCCTGTTCCAGATGCAAATGTTTATGGATAGTACGGAAAAATTTGATGATGCGTTTGACTGTATTGGATTTACTACTGTTCCCATCTGGTAAGACTCCATTAATCACATAAACTGTCTATGCCCTTTATAAACGCGTAGCATATTTTTTTAATTATGTGCCTTGTTAACAGGTCCGGTTTGATGGTGTCATTCATCATGCTGATAGGCCTTGGCATTTCAATCTCTATGATCATGGACATCAAAACCATGGACCGTTTCGAAACCAACCGGAGCAAACAACTTACCATCACAGTCAGTGAATAAGCAAGAATAGAGCTCTAGATAAACTGGTATATACTTTAAGAAATAACTTTATATATTTGTTCTAACGTTGAATATAACCATCCAAAGCGACACGATTTCGTGCTGAGGGTCCTAGTTTGGGAGCAGGTGGCTATACCGTAGAGTTGGGTAGGTTTTGCCCTCTTTCAGATATAGCCAAGCAGTATGTAGTAAAAACAGACATGAGGCAGCTTTCATGCATGTCATTGCTATTTTGCTATAACGAGGGGGCGGTGTTTTCAAATACCAAGGCAAAACGTGATGATGTGAAACGATGTGTTGACGGTGGAATATGTAATGCCTTGTTGAGATTCTGCAAAAGCGTTTTACGAACAGCTGAATGTCCTCTGAAGGGTACGGGTCTTTCTGAGCTAAGTAAAGTGGCTCCAAGGACTCAAGCCAGTTTGTTCAGCTCATGTGTAGCTTTCACGGCTTTCTATTTATACCTTGCTGCATCTTGGTCTTTTTTAGATAAAAGCTCTGTATTTTCAACATCGAGAAGACGCGTTTAGTCAACTTAAAGTAATAATATACTATTACATTTGGTAGTGACTATCTATCTCTATCCACGTAATTGTATATGATGCATTACTAGTAGGAATATTGATGTGTGTAGTGCGATTACGGCATGACGGTGTAATGATCGTCTTATGTGTGATATAGAAGTTGAGTACGTAAAGCAATGTAAATACGCACAACTGAATCATTCGTTTAAAATTGGCTTCAATTACCTTCAGAATAGAAATGAGAAAAAAAAATCTGTTAAGATGACATCATAATTGACAATAACCGAGAAGGTTTAGTGCTAGTTTCCATCAAGTCAGAGCCTAATCTGTGTAAAATAAACACAACAGAGAAATTTTGAAGGTGTATTTACTTGTGCATATGGTTATTTTAAAAACTTTGAAATGTGGGTTGGTCATAAAGAATTCATAACACCTTCAACAGGGTATGCCTACCTACTCTCAGATATTTTGACTTAGTTAGGACATTTTTTTAGATCAAAAGCAGTATTTTGCACGTTGTTCAACCTTTTAGCTACTTTTGGATCATTTTGATTATCTGAGCGTGTTCACGGCCTTCTAAGGGTTTGGCCCAAAGGTAGCAGTGTGATGTCGACGACGTCGGTTATATGTTGCTTATGATGCTTTGTTGTTACCTCAAAAATGTCCACACCGAGATTTTCCTGAGGTGTTTTATTATTCCCTTCAATTCGATCATATATCTCTTTAAGTCAAGTACAGTTTATAATCTAACATCGAGTTCTAAATATTATTTATAAGATTGTTAAGCACAATACCGGAGTCGGTCTAACATCATGAGAAGTTGTTTATGCTTCCGAGTTGAATAGATAACAAGTCAAACTGCAATATTCTATTCATTTATGTTTCTAAGTAAACATGGCAATGTTAACAGGACATTTAGGCATTTAAAATATTTGACATTTGCGCTAAATAGGACACTAATTTGGTATTTCGATTTTTCCGAGCTGGGCCGGGAATGAAAGAAAAGCGTAGAAGGCTCCAGCTGCTACTCCTCCCGGGCAAGTCGTACGAGTCGACTGAGGGATTTTCGGGGTCTGGTGGGACAACATCACCTGTACGGGGTAGCCTCCCCCCACTACTACCTCATACCCCTGGCTACAAGGTGACAGGAGCAGTATTCCACTTGGTGCCTTGTTGTAGGTTTCTCTCTCTTGGGCTGTTTTAGATGGACATTATGTTTAAATAAACGATATTAGAAAGGAACTGACGTGCTCTAAAACATAACGTCAATACTCATAAGGTAATAAGTGATAAGGCCGTAAACTAACGATATATTTAATAACTAATGCAGAAGTTACAGGTACTGTAAGGCATAAAATTAAGATTATAATTATAACCCGATTACTATTAAAGTCAAGTAATTAATAATAATTATTGATGTTTTATTTGGCGAATTCCCCTGTCAATCTCCGTATCCGTCATTCAAAACTTGATCGTTTACACATCATAAGAGTGTCTTTTACAAATCATTAGAGGGTCTTTTAGAAATCATTAGAGGGTCTTTAAGAAATGACTAGAGGGTCTTCTACAAATCATTAGAGGGTCTTTAACAAATTACTAGAGGGTCTATTATATATATATTACTAGATATGTATACATATTACTAGAGGGTATAATATTAGAGGGTCAAATGACTAGAGGGTCTTCTACATATCATTAGAGGGTCTTTCACAAATCATAAGAGTGTCTTTTACAAATCATTAGAGGGTCTTTTACAAATCATTAGAGGGTCTTTTACAAATCATTAGAGGGTCTTTAACAAATGACTAGAGGGTCTTCCACAAATCATTAGAGGGTCTTTCACAAATCATAAGAGGGTCTTTTACAAATCATTAGAGGGTCTTTTACAAATCATTAGAATGTCTTTTACAAATTTTTAGAGGATCTTTTATAAATCATTAGAGGTTCTTTTACAAATCACTAGAGGATCTTTTACAAATTATAAAGAGCAGTAACCGTAAATGCCAATTAATCGAGCAGACTTCCAAACATTATAGTGAAACTGGAGGATAGGTACCTAAACAGGCATGTATGTATGTATATCAAATTGATTACCGGTAAAAGGGAACACCACAGGGCACATCAGTACTTTGACAACTTTGTACTATACTTTAAAGTATATAGCACTTATAGCTGTACAAGCAAGAACACTCATCGTAGTACTATCTGGTCTCTCAATCAACAGAGGAGTGATGGTAATAAAATTCTTAAACGGGTACATCACCGAAAGAATGCCCAAAAATGTAACCGACTTAAATAAAATGATATAAGTAAAAACTTTCTCTGTCGCATGGTTTAATGATACGTAGTGTCATCACTCGACAGATCGAAATCGATGATCGAAAGTGGGCTCTTTTTGTGACGAGAATTGACGAATACATAACAATGAGTGTACAACACTTGACCCCACTTTAAAACGAGTTCCGCGTGTCACGAGGATATCTCATTTCACTAGTCATCGCTTCGCTATACTCTGTGACACGATTTTTTAATTATTATATATTATAATTATTTTATTGAAATATTCTCTATTCTATGTATTATTATCAAATTATTTAATTTAGTCTCATTGACGTAAGGAGGACAAGGAGATGGAAAAAGGGGGCAGGGGACAGGGGAGAGGAAAAAGGAAAGCGGGAATTGGGTCTCCGGAAACCTCACTAATTTCGGGAAATGCAATAAAGCGTTGCTTCACAACCGGTTTTTTGTGAGGCCATGGTATCGCACCGGTCGAGCCGGCCCATTCATGCCTAAGCATGGCTCTACCTCTGTCAATAAAATAAAGTAATATTTTGAAAGAGAGAGGATGGAATTGAAGGAAAAAGGATTTGGTTTATATGGATGGATTGAAGAGTGTAAGCAATACGTAGTAGTTCAGGATCGCATACCTACAATTTGAATTGGCCAAATGTGAGTTTGTTGGTTTTGTACATATATGCGCCTGCATATAAGCCATAAACATTTAACGGTGTAGGACAGTTAGAGCTACATGACTGATCTAGTAGACAGTAATGCCGTCTAAAAAAAACGTAGTTAATTAAACAGTCAAAGTAAATTTTAAATGGACCTTTTTCGCTCTTTTCTATTATATTAATGACATCTTTAAAACACACACATATTTCAAAAAAAATACAAAAGACTGGTCTGTTAGTCCAGCGGTTAATAATCCTGATTGCTGAGCCAGTAGTCGTGAGGTCGTTTTAAGACACCAGTGACATAGGGAAGTCATTCGTAATTCGAAAATGATTTTTAAGAAAATTTGAAAGTAATACTTCTAACATGCTCATTTAAGTTTATAAATAGGAAATTTTATTGCAACTAGATTAATTCAACCGTTAATGAGAAATAAGAGACAAGTTTACCTATATACTTGTATTGATGATGATTGATGTCGTTCTTAATCAGAATAAAGAAAAGGACCGCGGGACCATTGGCGTTTTTATCATAAAACTAGATGTCACCAGCTCGAAACTTACATTTTTCTATATAAAGTAGCTTATTCCTATTTCAGACTACAATCTACCGCGTGTCGACTTGGATCCAGATTTGTTCAACCCTTTTCTACTGAATGAGTAACAAAAATTCATTCGAACTTACACATTTATGATAGTAGTAAGGTTTTTCCTTGAATTTGATGAAGTTAATTTTACATAGGATTTTCATTTAAGTAGTTTAGTATTTACGTAATACTAAAATATGCTAAATGAAGCAGTAAAATCTATAGATTTTAATAGTGTTATGTGTAGGTTTATTTACCCCTGGATGGTGTAAAGTTATACAGAATAAGTAGCCCGAGGTCGCAGCTTTCTCCGACTCGATAATACCGAGTCACATTGACCAGTTGACGAAGAAAAACGCGACACGCGTCTAGGTTATCAACTAAAATACCACAAATTGTTGAACTCATTTCGGTAAAATTGACATTTATTGTAGAAAATAAAATTGTAGGTTTACAGTTTGGATGTTATATGTTGTACAAGTATTCATTTCATTTTACATACGACGGAAAGCGTAAAGAGCAATTTAAGATGGTAGAGTATTGCTCTCCTATACAGGATATTTGATAGCCTCTTTTTTTTTTTTTTTTTTTTTTTTTGTGTGTGGAAACCCCCACGGGTCATCACCTCACCGGGGCCTTACGGTAAGATGGTATTTCGGACTCGAACCGACTAATACCACACAGTGTTCCGACATGGAGTCTTCTGGCCGGGGCCTCAGGTGTACTCTAGAAAGGAAATCCCTGTGAACCCCGACAGACTTGGCCGGCTGGTAGAGGCGACCCCGCTATAGCTTAATCCTCTGATTTAAATAGGCGCGCGTGGAACACGTCGCGCCACCATCTTGGGCCTGCTTCTGCTAGGACGACGGATAGCCCTGTCCATCGCCCCCAGGCTAGCGCTCATGGAGGCCGGAGATCATTTTGCGCTCTCCGGCGCCTGGTGCGTCTACTGCGGGACATATTTGGTAGCCTGTGTTTACGAGTACACTTAAATATAGTCAGCAAACTGTATGCGTCTTTGTGTACCTACGTACCTATCGTTATTATTATTTATTTATTTACTTATTGGCTTTACGAGGTTCAAGGTAATCTTAAATTTTAATACTAAGTCCCACAAAATAGGGATGTTTGTCCGTCTTCTAGCATTTAAAAAAAAGTGTATGTTTTGTTGAGGCGTGAAGTCATGTATTTATACTATAAAATATATACATATATAAACAGGTGATCAGCTGCGCAAGGGTTACGTTTTTAATGTGTATGTTATATATATATGTATGTTTGTATATATGATGTTTCTTTGACGCACCCTAAAGGCTACAAGGCTAGATGGATTTTAACATGTGAGGTGACATAAACAGGCGCGGATCTATCTTCCTTGTCAGGGGGGTTATAATCATACATAGGTCTAGTTGCGTTAGTTAGGAATGGTTAAAAATCGACTACAAGTTGTTATAAAAAATATCTTAAAATCCACTTTTTAATAGCTAATCGAACTATAAATTAGTAGAACTTTTTAATTGTAAAAGTTGCTTTCTAACAATTAAAGAAATCCACTTCTTTATAGTATGTCACTAGATTTTATACATAATTTCAAAAGAGATATAAAAAAAATTTCATCAGCTACCACACTGTCATTACTTGATTCTATAGCCAACAATTTACCATTATGGCAATGGCCACGTAGTGTATATTATGACGATAAAAAAAAAAATGAAAATAAAATGGTCTCAAGCGTTCTGATTTAATTATCTAGTGCCAATGTGTCATTCTTTGGCCACTAATTTTGTGATTAAATATTAGTTTTATGTTAAACAAAATATTTTGGTTTAAGTTTTTTCAGTTTGTATTATAGTTATTCACTTTTTAACAGTTTAATTTGTGAAATGCTTGTTTTTAGTGTTTGCAAACACTTCCACACCTCATTTGATACTACACAAACTCACAAAATAATATAATAAATGTATATTCAATTATTGCCGTAATATTAAATACTCTTTTTGGGTGTCTAATCCTAATTTACACACTGTTTTAGGTACAAATTAAAATTATTGTTCAAAACACCATACTATGAACGTCATGTTCAAAGATTTTAAGTTTAAATTTTTTAAACATACATTTTCGGAAAAATCCGTATTTCTCATCAACATCCTTGTTACTACCTACAATTTCATCCAACTTTTAATCAGCCGAGAGGACTGACAAAAAGTTGGCTTTACGGATATTTTTAAGGAATCAATTTTCGGTTTCAAAGAAGGATTTCTATATTGAAAATCTCGAATTTTCCTAAAACTGTTAGTGATTAATGTTATACAAGGGGTCAACTATACGACCCTAATTATATATATATATGTATATGGACATATAACTTTTCTTTTTTGTCTTCCCTAGATAACATCATGATCATGATCATAATTCCCCTTTCATGTTCGGAAAAGGAAGTAAAGAAAACGACAGGTTCATGCTGTAATTAATTCTTGCCTACTGAAAAAATCATATTGTATAAATTTCATTACGTGCGTACGGGACAATGGTGAATTGACTAATGAATTGTGTTAGCTCATTAGTAAATGTTATTTTTTAAAATCCGTACATAATTTGTTAACTGCAGGCTCCTCCGGTACTTAGAAGACCACCAGCTCCTCAATGATCGACAATACGGCTTCCCTCGGGGTCGTTCAGCTGGTGATCTTCTCGTTTACTTGACTCACCAATGGGCACAGAGATCGAGAGATCTAACAGGCACAGGTGACCGTTAGTTTGGACGTCTGGGTCTTGCACAAAGTGCTCATTGCGAAGATTCCTTCCTATGGGCTCCCCGAGAAACTGTGCAATTGGCTCACCAGTTTTCTTACAGACAGAAGCATCAAGGTCGTTGTTGATGGTGCATGCTCCGACTGCAAGTCTGTGAATTCTGGTGTCTCACAAGGCTGTGTGCTATCACCCACGCTGTTTCTTCTGCATATCAATGACATGCTGCAGATTAGCAGCATCCATTGCTATGCACACAATAGCACGAGTGATGCCCTTTACACCGGCTGCGCTAACATTTCTCGGGTAAACGTCATCGAAAGCCGATCCAAACTTGTGTCTGAAATTGAAACTTCTTTATCAAAAGTTTCAGATTGGGGTCGACTTAACCTAGTCCAGTTTAACCCCACAAAGACACAGGTTTGCGCGTTCACCGCTAAAAAGATGCCTAACTGCATCCGCCAGTATCGGAATCCTTGGCGTCGATATATTAAACGAAGTCCAGTTTCGCGGTCACTTAGAGAGTAAGGGATATTAGCCTCAAAGAAGCTTGGTGTGCTAAACAGATCGAGACAGTATTTTACTCCGGCCCACCGCCTGCAACGTTATAAGGCACAGGTTCGGCCGCACATGGAATACTGTTCTCATCTCTATGCAGGTGCACCCCAGTACCAGCTTCTCCCTCTTGACCGTATTCGACGGAGAGCGACTCGCATCATCGACTGCCAAGATATTTCGAATTTTGAAGTACTTGTTCGCATCAGATTACACATCTGTTGGAGGTTTGTAAAAAATTTAAATGCTAAAAAATACGTAATATGGTAATATGTCGCCACTTCTCTCTTTCTTGCTTGTGCTGTGAGTTTTATTTTTCGATACAATCCAATTATGTCCTATATCCTCTCTGTTGAGCAGTAGTCCTAGAACTTAATTATCTAGCGATAACCGTCAATAGATTAGAAAAGAATTACGATGAAAAGAATACGTACCTACAACTGCATATGTTTATCATGTAACGTCAATACTGATCGCTCGTACTTTTCATCCTTTTAGCCCATCACCGTGCTAACGATGTGTTGCTTTGTTTGTTCATATATGAGAACTCATATTAAACAAATAAAATATCTAATAAAAATATCATATAAAGATATAAAAGAATATAGAATATAAAACTTTCAAAGTAATATTAGTATCAACTTTCACTTATAGGCGATGTGGTGCGGCTCTTAGAGACGAATAACTATAATTATTGGAATTTTATTGAAATAGTCTCGATGGCACACTTATGGTGAACGTCGTCCCACTTCCAATGTCGTTTTGTGTTTTATTTACATTTCAGACGGGTATAATCACCAATGTTATTAAGAAAAACTACAGAATACTTATATATAATAATAACTAAGTAATACAAACTTTGAGGGTAGGTATCAAGTTAAGTTTTGCCTCCTATTTTATGCTTCCTAATATACTTAACACAATCTGGGATGCACACAAAATAACTTCAAATTATAAGAATTTCAAGGCTTGTAAACGTGAAATTAAATTGTATTATATTCTTCAAAACTAAGAATTGTAGCATTGGCGATTCACTAGCGCTGCTATAAACCTTTAACAGGTTTAAAGCGCTTTTAAGCATAATAATGTAATTATTTTGAATAAATGAAAAAAGTATAATATGGAATATAACAGGTAAATAAATCAAAGCTTTACATGCGCTCGTATTCTAAAACACAGCACCATAGTTTGAGAGGTATATAGGCAGGATGACATAGATACTAACACTTAGTAGATTTAACCTAAATACTCTCAATGAATGGACGATGTTTAAAAGCAGTGTTTCATATTTTTAACCGACTTCTAAAGAGGAGGAGGTTCAATGTTGGACTATATGTATTTTTAGGAGTAAGAAGATAATGCCATATATTATTAATATATTACCAACTTACATTGCGTTACGAATGAGTCTTTAAATGATATATGTAATTTTTATGATTTAAAGGAATTGCACGGATGAATTACAATCTTTTTTTTTTTAATAAGTAAAGTGTTCCAAGGGGACGCTCACCTTTATTTATTTATTTTTTTTTTTTCGTGTGGAAACCCCCACGGGTCATCACCTCGCCAGAGCTGAGGGTGAGATGGTATGTCGGACTCGAACCGACTAAAACCACACGGTGTTCCGTCACAGTGGCTATATCGCAGGGGACCCGGGATACCCTAACAAGGAAGCCTTCGGGAGCCCCTGCAAGCCTTGGCCACCTGATTAGCAGGTGACCACTCTATGGAATGGTGGGGGCTTTACCCCCCTCCGAATCGAAAAGGCGCGCTCGGAACACGGCGCGCCAACGTCTCGGGCCTGCTTCTGCTAGGGTAACGGTCAGCCCGACCCGTTACCCCCAGGCCAGCGCTTATGGAGGCCGGAGATCATTTCGCACTCTCCGGCGCCTGGTGCGTCTTCTGCGGGACGAGAGAGTACTTGTCCTCTCCCGTTCTCGTTCCGCCGCTTCTTTTGCAAGCATTACTGTCTCGCAATACAAGACGGCGGAATCCCACGTACTCTCGCTTTGGACCATAGACATGACCATGGTTTCCAGCGAGAGGCTACCCACTCCCGTAGCCGCCACGAGGTCGGCACGCTGCTGAGTCCATGCAGAGCACTCCACCAAGGTGTGGAGTGCGGTATCCTAACGGCAGCTCCCACAGTGGTGGTACGCAGACGTTGGCTCCCGGCCTATGCGACACAGGTACTTCCCGAAACAGCCATGTCCGGTGAGTCCGTTGAGGGGACGCTCACCTGGGAATATCTTCTTTATTGAACACCGATTTGGATTTGGATTTGGATTAAAAAATAAATAGCTATGTCTGTTAGACAATAAATATATACTTTTGCTTTTATAAAGCTTATACCAAATTGTACATTACGTTATGTATTCTTTTACCGAAGCGAACAGTAAGAGGTTGTAACATTTTCGGGAAGAAGAGTCAGAAGGATTGTGAAACTGTAGCTGTGTCAAGTGTTATTAAATAAAGTTCATGTTTGTCCCACTGTGTTAGCACGTTATGACAGGTACACGAACAGAGCTTTGAATAGATAAGCGATCAGCTACCAGAATAATGATACGCAAACGCGCACGCTCGTAACTGTCGCTTTACGGGACGGCACCGCTGTGGTGTAGGGAACGGTTCACAAGAATTATTTTGAACAAACACAATGAATAATAACATAAATAATAGTGTGAATCACTCAATAAGTGTTATACGTACCTGTATACTTGATAGGACAGTGATAAGATACCTACATGTATTTTATCCTATAGAGATTCCTATAGAAATCCGTAGAAATAACAAAGACCATCAAATAAAGACGTTTAGGCTCTGGCCTGCCATATGGCTCATCATTTATACATTGTACATATTCTCGAAAAACAATTTTTTTTCATTCATGGAGTCGGGTAAAAACACAAAAGAAGATAAGATAAATTATTCAATTATTTGATTTATACTCAAAACCCAAAAAAAAATTAAAGTATTTGTATAAATTAATTTATTAATTGTCGCTGTATCTGTAGAATGTAAAACCCACTTTTCATTACGAAGACCCTGACCTCTTGATGCAACTACGTAACAAATTATGCGATTCACGTTAGCAGTGATACGATCAAGATTGTTAATCTACAACATACGCTTCTATGTATTTAATTGCTTTGATTCAAGTGACAGTTTTCTGATATACTTGCTTTAGAAGCAGCTTCATTATGGCTTCGCCTTTGTCTTACCACTTAGCATGGGTCCGATCTGTATACGTGTGTCACCAGTCGCCACAATTCACTGTAATCTTGGTCTTTGCAGATTATTAACATACGCAGCACTTGCTTGTCACAACACGATATGATGATGCTACATGCATAACTAATGTTTTCATTAGATATACCGTCTTGTACGCTTTAATCAATGGATTAAATCTAATTTACGTATTCAGGAGATGAGTCCATTCAGCCAATAAATGAAAAACGAATGAGCAATAAAATTGATGGATTATTCGGCGGTGGAATAAGAAGGACCGACATAAAATGACAAGGAATACTAATACTACATTTCAAGATAGTGTCAGCTAATAAATATGCAACCGGGTTTAATATATTTTTTAATAAATGTACTTACTAACTTAACACTGTCGTCGCCAGTGCATAAATTAATGCTACCTCATACTTCACTGACTCAGTCTGACACTAAGTACCTCGAATGTAAAAATTAAAAAGATATCGTACCTTAATTACAATCGTAATTGCAAAGATGAATGTCGACACTATAATTTCATTTTACAAAATGGTACACTTATGATTGCTGATGTACAAGATAATGAGCTGTATCAATAATAA
Source organism: Tyria jacobaeae (assembly GCA_947561695.1). Taxonomy (NCBI): domain Eukaryota; kingdom Metazoa; phylum Arthropoda; class Insecta; order Lepidoptera; family Erebidae; genus Tyria; species Tyria jacobaeae. The sequence goes on along the minus strand of OX387231.1, from coordinate 14,327,540 downwards.
GGTGTAATTAATTAAATATGTATTACATTTACAATCGAATATCTTTGAAACCGTGGGATTTCAGGTTGAAGGTTTTAAGTGAGACCAATTAAACTGTTTTTAAACAAATTAATTATACGGTTTGTTTAGGGAGATCTCTATTATATGTACATATTTTATGAGGCTATTAACAAATGTTATTAATTCTAAGTGTAACAGGATCTTATTTTATTTTTTAATGATACAGGAAGACAGACGAACAGCCGGGTCACCAATCCTAGTCTACAATAGAATTAAATGTAGAGTAATTATAACTTTCTGTCTTACTGGACTGGTTTTGTGCTGATTTTATAAGAGTAGGTCTTATACGTTCCAGGATTATAGCTCTTAGCTAGCCTAGCTTGTAGTCTAATCCTAGTCGGATTAACGTTAATTCAGGAACATACAAAGTTCGGACATAAAAAGCCTTCTATTTCACATGAAATTAGCATTTTCTAGTAACAGTAGTTAAACAGACATTTTCATATAATTATACATATGTATGTATGGTACTTGAGCTATGAGAAAGTGTCGTTTCTCACGAACTGAGATAAAAAAGACCAATTTATGTAATGCAATCTGCACTTTCTTAAATATCTACATGTCTATGTACATATGTAGATAATGAGAAAGAGGATGGAGTGACATTGTCATTACTTATTCGCTATTTTACTGCATTCTATAAAGATTGTCTTGCTTTAACTTTGTCCTCCTATCACCTACCTTCTCCAAAATCGAGTCGATTTAACACGAATAAAGACAATAAATCCATTATTATATATATATACTAGCGGACCCGACAGACGTTGTCCTGCATGATATTTCAAGCGATTAGGATCAATATAGATAAATAACCTAGATACCGACTGCAGCGCCATCTGCCGGGCTGATTTGTGAATCTAAACCATTCCCAGATCCCCTTGAACACACACAAAAAATTTCATCAAAATCCGTCCAGTCGTTTGAGAGTAGTTCAGTGACATACACACTCACAGAAGAATTATATATATAAAGATGTTTTATATATCGCCTATTGCCTACGATCTCAGTTCAATTGTTCATTGTCATTTATACGATCTCTTTCAACAAATGTTTGTGTCGTCAACAGAATTATCAATCGTTCTTACATCACAATACAGAACAACAATCATAATTATAAGGAAAGAAAAGGTAAAACTTGTTTTTCAGTGGAAGCAAAACGTAATATAAACCCACACACAGTCACAATGTCACAGTCATAAATGTGACAACTGACAATTAATTATAATAATAAATCTCTGCGGTGAAAGGTGATTGATTCGCGATAAGGTGCTCGAGTGGGGGCCGCACCCAGCCTGTGTAACAGTGCCTGACGCTCACTAGGGTTGTCACAAACAGGCATGACTAGACTATTTTCGAATTTAAATTTTTAGAATACAACAATTTTGATTATTTAAATCTGACACACACACAAACTTATTTCTTCTATTAACTGTCGTCTAAGTCTATCCAAAGTATGTCTGTAAGAAATTACTTTTAGCAACTATACTTTAAACGACTTGTCATTTTTGGGGATTCAAGATTATTTCTTTATTAAAATACATACACTCAAACCTGTGCCACCAAAGGCGTAGAAACGTATTAAATACATGAGCTTAATTCAAGACAGGAATATAAAAAAGGGAACGATATGTAGGTACGGAAGCCATAAGTAGCAAAGATGATTGATATATAGCCATAGCAGTCGCTGTCAAAGACAAGTCCAGCTCTCTATCTAACTCTTTATCTAACTTCATGTGTCCCATGATTAACAAATATTTTTTTAGTAAAAAAGATACAATAACTAGAAACATGCTTTTGTATTTGATAAATTATTTACAATACAAGCTATCCACTTGTGGAATGCGTTACCACTCACCATCAGACGGGCACAAACACTTTGTAATTCTCAACTCAGTTGCTGAGTGATGAGGCTCCTAATACCATGCAGTCTGTTTGTGTACCTATCTCTTCTTTTTACTGTTAACTCTATGTTTATGTGTATGGTGACATATCTATTATATTATAAGTGTTATTGTATATGTGTACATTTTCATGTTTGTCACAATAGTCAAAATATTCGTTATTTCCATAAACTCTTCGTTCTTCTTCTTCGTTCACTGCAACTCCTCGTGTCATCTTTAATATTTCTCTCCATCCAATGGTTGCCTGGAAGAGATCGCAAAACATTTGTTTTACTTTTAATTACGAATGTGTTTTTAAGATATATAATGATAGGAAATATTTTTAATCAATATATATGTTTTAAACTTTTTGTGAACGTCGATTATTCGCAGGTATTTTGATCATTCCAAAAAATGTGATCAAACCTTTTTTATATAATATCATTCGATCAAACCTTTTATTTTTTTTATTGATTGTGTCATATTTCCCTTACCCCTTGGAATTAAAACGGAATGAGATATAAATTATTTCTTGTACTTTGTTGGAAACAATTCCTTTGGCAACCTTACGTTTATCTTTAAACACATCAACACTTGTAAAAAGTGTTCGGCGTGTGTCGAGCGGTTCCTCTGCACCACCGTGCTCACGGCCCACTGCTTACGTAATGTTAAATAAAGATCAATTCGATACCAGTATTCTCCATGTCTGAGGCACGTATCATACAAAGTACGTATATAAAAATGTATAATCAATTAAACGAGTAATAATATTTTATCTGGCAAGTAGTTTATAAAGATAGAGGTTGTTCTTATACCTGGTTTATTTTTTAACAGTTCTTGAAGACGTTGGATTCCATATCATGATTGAGATAATTCGGATGCTCATGAATGTAAGCAATAAAAATCATAATAATTTAGTTTACCCTGTCTTTCTCACACAAAATGTGTAATCCAGTTTTTGTAAAATATTTCCACACACTGTTCTTACAATTTTTATTATTCTACGTAACGATGACACTCCTTGAGCGGCTCTGACGTCCTAAATCCAGACTCTGACTATATAATCAGAGAGTGGTGGTCGGATGTCACCTACCATATGACATAACTCTGCAATCAGGAAGTTTTTTACCTTGTTAGCTTTTCCGGCTTCATCTTTGATCTAATTTTGATTCTCCATCATGACTGTTTTTATTTAAAAATGTAATTATGATGCTATGAGTTCATGAAGTCAGAATGAGCCTCATATAAGCAGGCCTTCTGCTTTGTGTTGGACTAAAACATTGCGCCTCTTTAACCTAACATTAACATTCTAGTATATTTATTTTTAATGCATATAAAAATACCCATGGTACAATCTTCTGTAACCTTAAATATATTAAATCTCACCAACCACTCCTAACATAAGCATTTAGCTTAATTGGAAGGGTAAACAAGAGTACTAGTAATGTGTGGACCGACGTTGCATTCATCATTAAATCTGTAATATTGTTATTTTCATAATTGTCTTTATTTATTTACGAGTTCTTATATAAATTTATTCCGTAAAGTTCATTGACTTTACGGCACCTTCACCTTCTACTCATTATGTAATTATGTAACCGAATCTCTCATTCATTTACAAGTCATTCGTCAGTGTGTATAATAGCATTGTTTTAGGCGAGGCAAAATTATGTCTTAAATGGAAGATCGCAGTTTGAAAGCTTCAGGCCAGGGTGCGTGACCACAACAATAAACTTTTTTAATTTTGAGTTCCTAAAAAAATATAGACTACTTTTGCCTGAGCTGATTGGTTCGAGTCGCCAAGGTTTAGAATGAAATGTCTGCGTCTATGTTTCATAGAACTACGATAGTGGATCCTTCAAAAGAAGAGTAAATTGGTTTCTCTTGGATAAGCGTGTATCATCTTTGTCTTTCATTTTCAGATGAGTTGGAAGACAAACGCCGACGCAAATTACCGATATAAAAAACCGTCATAATGACGGTTCAAACTCATCTCCTATTTTTTAAAATTAAATTGTTTCTTTCTTTTAGTTTGTATGCACTTATTCTATATACTAGACTAGACTATACTTTCTAAAGTAGAACAATTCAATCTATTCGCATTTAGTTAGTAGAAATTCCATGTTATATAATGGCAGAATATTAATAATTACGAACATCCTAATATTCATATATTCATATTCTTTAATGTACACATAGAATACAGAAATAACAAATTATACGTCAGAAAGAAAATATTAAGTGCAAAGGCGAGCTTAACCCATAGTTGACTTTTCTTCCAGCAAACCTTGGGATTGAAGAGAGGATAGTAATGAAGAGTCAAAGTGTGTACATAGTAGCACGTAATAAACACACATATATATATATATGCACATAAACCTAAATACATGTATACAAGAAGAACAAGTTCACTCCATGAAAACACATATATAATAGATAATATAGCGTAAGCAATATGTTTAACATATAAACATACCTACACACAAATACACAATACTCATTGTTGAGAGCGATAAAAATGCTTGATTCTTCTCTTAAAACCCTAGAAGGGGCTGCCTTTGTTTTTGAAGACAGTGAATAGGTACACACTCGTATGTAACTCGTAACGTGAATATAATGCTGTAGGTCTGGCTTGGGTTTAACAGATCATGCTCATTAATTGTTTTGTTCAATTTTTTTTTATTGAAACAATCTTTAGAAAAGATCTAATTTTACAGTTCAATAAGCTATCCTCAATGACAGCCCCTGCGGCTGCCACAGTTATTGACAGCCTTGCGCTTTTTTGCCACTGTCAAGTTCTCGCAACGTAGCTTGTACACCGTTCACATCACGGATGGTGGTTGTTGCTTACCACCAGGTGCCCCTCTGATCATTTGTCTCCTATATTACATAAAAAAATATGTATATATATTTTTATGTAATGTGTAGCAGCATATTAAAAAGGAATATAAAACGTTTTTTCTTACCAATAGTATGTACTTTAATAGTGTGGTATTAGTTAGTGGTCTGTTCTGTTAAAACATCAAAGAACTGAAAAATAAAAGAAAAATAATGTGTTATTTATACATGCGGAGTTTAGAAACTTAACCCTTACACAGAAACAATTAACGGATGTCGTAATGATGCTACTGAAGGCAATTCGTCATAAAAAGTATTAAGTAGCTAGTTCAGATCATCTGTCAAAATGTCAACTTACTTAATGATGATCAACATGATGAGTTTGTCAAAGACGAGATACTTTTACGTAGGCCTTTCTTAAATTGCGTCACCGCATCAACGATACCTTGTGCAAAAAAAAAAAATATAATTAAATTTTTAGTGTCCGTTTTACAAATTGCGTCTTTCGAAAATTTCCAGCAAGGGATTTCAATCCGACTACAGTTTCAATCTAGCCGAATCTGATCGGACTTCAACAAATTCGAACACACACGACCGGAATAGGCTTAGGACTTCATTTTTTTACAGTTTTGCTCTAAATCTAATTGGTTTTCATTATTTAAAAAAAATACTGCAGAAATTCAACTGTTTCTTTTGCAAACATAATTTAGTCCTACTTAGCCGTTTATGCCGCTTATGAGTTTATGACTGCATATATATACTTCTTCTTCCGAGCCTTATTATTCCTATATAGTTCAACCAGCTATTCCTGAATATTAGTTTTTCAACTAATCGACAGGCATGCGTCTGACCTCCGCAACCTTAAGGGGTAACTGATAGTTAGACTAGTGGTCAATGACTGTGTGCGTGCGACAGCAGGGGGGATCGATAGTGGACCTCTCGTTCGCTACCCCTGCTCTCGCCGCACGAGTAAGGCACTGGCATGTTCTGGAAGAGGTTGAGACGCTCTCGGATCATCTGTATATCCGATTTGAGCTCTCCCGGACCCAGGACTCCAGAAGGGGTCACATGGCGCGGCGTTCTTCCCGCTTCCCGCGGTGGGCTGTTTCGAAGTTAGATAGGGATCTACTGGAGGAGGCAGCCATCATTTACTCTTGGCTGTCTCCGCAGCCTCCGACCGAGGAGGTAGACATAGGGGCTGGCCGCTTTCGCGATGCGATTACGCAGATTTGCGATGCGGCTATGCCCCGTGTTAAAGGTCGTCGGCCTCCAAGGAAGGAGGTCTACTGGTGGTCCCAGGAGTTGGCGGACCTCCGTGTGGCCTGCATTCATGCCCGGAGGTCCTACACCCGCAGCCGTCGGCGTCACCGCGAAGAGGGGGAGGAAGATCGGCTTTATGAGGTCTACCGAGAGGCACGGAAAACCCTGCTGCTGGCCATTAGCCGCGCCAAGGAAGTGAAGAAAAAGGAGATGCTGGAGGGTCTCGATCGTGACCCTTGGGGTCGCCCTTATCGTGCGGTGCAACAAAAGCTCCGCACGTCGGGCCCCCCCCTTACCGAGACTCTCCAGCCCAGCTTCTTGCAGGAGGTGGTTGAGGGCCTATTCCCGCAACGGGTGGAGTACTCACCCCCGTCGATGGCCCCCTTGGCCGGAGACGACGGAGAGTTCGAGGCTGAAGATGTTCCACCCGTCACGGAGGAAGAGATAGGGGCGGCTGTTCTACGAATCCGCTCCAAGAACACCGCCCCCGGGCCAGACGGGATCCCTCCCCGAATATTGGCCCTAGCTCTCAACCACATGGCGGACCGTCTCAGGGGGGTGTTCGACGCATGCTTGTCGTCAGGACGCTTCCCTGACTGCTGGAAGAGCGGGAAGCTGGTTCTTTTAAGGAAGCCGGGACGGCCTACGGATTCGGTCGCGGCCTACAGGCCCATTGTACTGCTGGACGAGGCGGGTAAATTGTTTGAGAGGATCCTCTCTGCCCGCATCGTCCGGCACCTGAGCGAGGTAGGCCCCGATTTGTCGGACGCCCAATTTGGTTTCCGAGCGGGGCGTTCGACGATCGGTGCTGTAATGCGCCTGAGGGCCGTGACCGAAGAGGTAGTGAGCTGTGGCGGCGTGCTGTTGGCGGTGTCTTTGGACATCGCCAACGCTTTTAATAGTCTGCCATTCAGCTGCATCAGGGAAGCGCTCCATTATCACGGCGTGCCACAGTACCTGAGGCGGCTGGTGGCAGACTATTTGGAGGAGCGTACCGTCGTGTACGAGGATCGAGAGGGAAATTTGAGTCGTCGGCCCATGTCGTGCGGTGTTCCGCAGGGGTCTGTCCTTGGACCACTCCTGTGGAACATGGGGTACGACTGGGCCCTTCGAGCTGATTTTCCCCCTGGGCTCGGCGTAATCTGTTACGCCGATGACACTCTGGTCACAGCCCGGGGGTCGACCTTTCAAGAGGCGGCACGCTTGGCCACCAGAGGAGCCTCACTGGTGGTCGGGCGCATCGAGGCGCTAGGGTTGCGAGTGGCTTTGGATAAGACGGAGGCCCTTTTATTCCATGGGCCCCGTCGAGGTCCACCCCCTGGCGCCTCCATAATGGTCAACTCGATCCTCGTACCGGTTCAGGCCCACATACGATATCTGCTCTTTCTGCAGCTGGCTCCAAGGTTGGTCGGCGCTGCGTCTGCCCTTGGGCGCCTTTTGCCCAACTTGGGTGGACCCAGCATCGCTACAAGACGGCTGTACACGGGGGTTGTCCGGTCAATGGCACTATACGGTGCACCGGTGTGGGCGGATGCTCTAACCGCCCAGAATAGGGCACGCCTTTGGCGCCCTCAGAGGGTTATGGCGGTTAGAGCCATACGTGGCTACCGCACCGTGTCGACGGAGGCGGCTTGCGCGTTTGCCGGAACTCCCCGGTGGGACTTGGAGGCGGAAGTGCTCGCCGAAGTTTATCGGCGGACGGCTGCGTTTCGGGCGGGTAGCGGCAGAGGGCCCCCGCCCGAAGAGGTACGCGAGTGGCGTGAGGCAGCTCGTCGAGCCACGATGGCTCGTTGGTCGTTCCGGCTGGAGGCTCCACGTGCTGGCTTTGCCGCCGTGGAGGCGCTCCAGCCGGTCATCGTCGAATGGGCAGAGCGGCAGCACGGGACTCTTTCTTTCCGACTGACGCAGGTTCTTTCCGGGCACGGCTGCTTCGGAAAGTACCTGCACTCGGTCGCTAGGAGAGAATTGAGTCCCGCCTGCCACCACTGCGACTGCAGTGAGGACTCGGCTCAACATACGCTCGCAGACTGCCCCGCTTGGTCGGCGCAGCGTCGGGTCCTCACTGCAGTCATCGGAGAGGATCTCTCGCTACCGGCCGTCATACGTTCCATGGCCGGTAGCGACAGGAATTTTACCGCGGTCGCAACCTTCTGTGAGGAGGTCATCTCGCAGAAGGAGGCGGCGGAGCGGGCCCGGGAGGACGATCTCCACTCGGACCCAATTCGCCGCCGGCGAACCGGGCGGCGTAGGCGCGCTTACCAGCGCCTCATGCCGCCCTGAGTGTGGCCGCGGGTGGTCGGGACGGGTTTTCCCCTCCATCCGCCATATAGCCAGCCGCGAGGAGGCGACGTCCTGGTGTGCCTGGACGTTACCTAATTGAGAGTTACCCAAGGGTGGTGCCCGCGCTTTTGCGGGCAACAGGCGCTAGGAGGGGTCCGGATGTCTTACCAAAGCTGTTCCCGGATTTCTCCTATTACAGGCGCAGTATGGCGCACCGTGTGGTTTTAGTCGGTCCGATTCCGACACACCGTTCCACCGAAAACCCCGGTGGGATGACGGCCCGAGGGGGTTTCCACACGTTAAAAAAAAAAAAAAAAAAAAAAGTGGTCAATGACTGTATATATGCTGTCGGTAGATAACAGTAGCGATCCCTTACTCGTATTTTACAACACCCACAAAGAGATGAGGACGCACTTACGACTCTTGAGTTGCAGGTGTCCATTGACGGAGGTTGTCACTTACCATCAGGTGACCCGTCTGCTCGTCTGTCCTCCTCAAGTATAAAAAAGAAATTAGCTTGAAAAACACATTATTAGAAAACGGTTTATAATTGATTTGTCATGCCTATTTAGTTAGGTTGCCTATAGAAAAGATGAAAGTGTTTATAGGTATAATATCTGTAACCATAACTCTGTACGAAGTGGTTTAAGTGGTGAACTGTGTTTGTGTGTTGTGGGTTCGATCCCCGCCCGGGAGAAGACTTTATGTAATAATCAAATTGTTGTTCTGAAGCTGGGTTTTTCCTAGTGTCTGCTGTTTTAATGTTTTTAAAGCCCCCGGGGATACAGGAATTGTTCCAAGGGCGGCAGTTGTCTATAAAAAAAACTCGCATAAGTGTATAAAAAAGAATATTAGAAAAATTAGAAACTTCTCAGCATCAGTCAATTCGAGTTATAGGTATTCGATCCTGACTCGCTTGAGCTATTGTTTATACTCAACTATCATATAATACTAACAAAATCAAATGGATTAATTAGGCTAATTAATCCATTTGATTTTGTTTTGAACTGCTAACATAGCCATTCAAATATGTTTAAACTATTAGTAAGTTGTAATAATAAATAAATAGAGATTATACTTACACTCTACCGCACTTAATGTTTATCTACAGTATAGTGAGTTCATCGCCACTCGACAGTCCTATCTACAGATCAATTCCCGCGACTCATCAACACGTGTTCTCACTGATACCATCTCAAACCTGATGCTACTTCACCTTGCAGAGCCTCGTACCATTATTATCTAGATATATGAGAATATTACAACAATTTCATCAGTTTAGAAGGAGTAGAAAGTCTCCTGTACAGTTACATACACTCACCTGTATCCCCAAAGGGGTAGGCAGAGGCGTAATAAACGGCCACATTTTGCCGATTATAATTTAATCCCATATACTTAATAGCAATAGTTGGGGTCCAGCCTATTGCCATGACTTTTGCCGTCACCCGGGCACTTTTGGGAATTGGATGGGAAAATTTGGAGTATATTAACAGGAAAGGGGGGAATAAAGGAAAGGAAAGGTATATTGTGTATACAGATGGATTGAGGAGTATAAACAATAGCTCAAGCGAGTCAGGATCGAATACCTATAACTCGAATTGACTGATGCTGAGAAGTTTCTAATTTTTCTAATATTCTTTTTTATACACTTATGCGAGTTTTTTTTATAGACAACTGCCGCCCTTGGAACAATTCCTGTATCCCCGGGGGCTTTAAAAACATTAAAACAGCAGACACTAGGAAAAACCCAGCTTCAGAACAACAATTTGATTATTACATAAAGTCTTCTCCCGGGCGGGGATCGAACCCACAACACACAAACACAGTTCACCACTTAAACCACTTCGTACAGAGTTATGGTTACAGATATTATACCTATAAACACTTTCATCTTTTCTATAGGCAACCTAACTAAATAGGCATGACAAATCAATTATAAACCGTTTTCTAATAATGTGTTTTTCAAGCTAATTTCTTTTTTATACTTGAGGAGGACAGACGAGCAGACGGGTCACCTGATGGTAAGTGACAACCTCCGTCAATGGACACCTGCAACTCAAGAGTCGTAAGTGCGTCCTCATCTCTTTGTGGGTGTTGTAAAATACGAGTAAGGGATCGCTACTGTTATCTACCGACAGCATATATACAGTCATTGACCACTTTTTTTTTTTTTTTTTTTTTTAACGTGTGGAAACCCCCTCGGGCCGTCATCCCACCGGGGTTTTCGGTGGAACGGTGTGTCGGAATCGGACCGACTAAAACCACACGGTGCGCCATACTGCGCCTGTAATAGGAGAAATCAGTGAGAACACGTGTTGATGAGTCGCGGGAATTGATCTGTAGATAGGACTGTCGAGTGGCGATGAACTCACTATACTGTAGATAAACATTAAGTGCGGTAGAGTGTAAGTATAATCTCTATTTATTTATTATTACAACTTACTAATAGTTTAAACATATTTGAATGGCTATGTTAGCAGTTCAAAACAAAATCAAATGGATTAATTAGGCTAATTAATAAACATTCCGTAAGATGATGTCTGAGATAAACATATTATTAGGGAGATAATATTTAGTACGTAATTGATTTTTGATAAAGCAAAAAGTCCCTTGCGGCCCTAATATTGTAATTATCTTTCATTTTTAATTAAAAAATATCCCCTTACTTCCATTAGCTACACTAATTTTCACCTTTCCTTTCAATATACTCCCAGTTCTTAAAGTCTTTAGCTCTTAAAGTGCTGGGACTCTATTACGTAAGTAGAACCAACTACTAACTTGCAAGATGTGTGTTTAAGACACCTCTGCAGGCGTGAGGGTATCTATATATGCATTTAATAAATATCGGTAGAGCCATGCTTAGGCACGAATGGGCCGGCTCGACCGGTGCGATACCACGGCCTCACAGAAAACCGGTTGTGAAGTAACGCTTGCGTTGCATTTCCCCGAATTGAGTGAGGTTTCCGGAGGCCCAATTCCTCCTCCCCCTTTTCTCTTCCATATCTCCTTTCTCCTTTTTTCCATCTCCTCATCCTTCCTCTCTTCTTTCCGCTCTCTGCATCCCCCATCCCTCATCACCCTCAAAGGCGGGCAGCGCACTTGCGACTCTTGAGTTGCAAGTGTCCATGGACGGCGGTGTCACTTACCATCAGGTGACCCGTCTGTTCGTCTGTCCCCCTGTAGTATAAAAAAAAAATATATATTGTACTTTCCTGAACAACTGCTTAGAAAGTCTTTCAAGAGCAAGAAACAAAATAAACAAAATCACCTTCCTGTTTAAATATTAGTTAAACACACACCGTCAGTTGGGCCCAAAGATTCATAGTCGACCGGGCTTAAATGATGAAGGACCTGTTGCCTTTAGGAGTGGTACAGTGACGGCCCAACTCTTAAGGGCAGTAACGTATACGCAGTAATGTAAAATAGCGGAAAATCTCCATTAAGAATTATGCTATTTAAATAATATTATTTTAAATATACACATACGAGTATTAACTTATAACTTAGCTACATATGAAGGTTTATTACGTTATTGTGTATGTTGCTCTTTAATGCATTACTTCGGAAAGGGCCTCACCGGGTTTCCATACGAAATCTGCACTGGCGTCTTTTTTTATTGCTTTTTATTATATTGCTGGTTGTTAAAAATTATTTTGGGCCAATTATGAAGCCCCTAGCATCCTTCGTTTTTTGCAAAATAAGGGTTGCAACCCCTAACTTCAAAATTATTTTTCTACAAAACTTTAAAAGATTTTTGAATGAAACCAATGCTAAACAAAGGCTACTCACTAGATCTACATTACATATTTTTACCATAATTTTCAACCATTACATATTTTTACCATAATTTTTCAATAGGGCAGCAAAAAAAAAGTTGAATAAAATTAAGGGTGGTTTTTCGTGGCTAATTCTTGAGGTACACCGACCAAACAAATCACGTAAATTACGTAAGTATCCAACTATTATACGTAGAAATTACATCGATGTGTGATGGGTGGAACAAATTCAAAACAATGATAGTTCTAAATAGGTAGGCACATAGTGTATTTTCGATAATATAATAAAAATCACTAGTGTTAAAACAAAAACAACCAACCCTTATTTTGCAAAAAAGAATGATGCTAGGGGCTTGATAATTGGCCCAAAATTATTTTAAAAAACTAGCAATATAATAAAGGCACCAATGTCAAAAAGGACGCCAGTTCAGAAACCCGGTGAGACCCTTTGCAAAATGGTATGTCCATTAAACAACACCATTTACGCAAGTGTATATCATATGATATGAAAATTAAGAGCGAATAAAGCATAAACATTAATTGTGACATAATATGACCTCTCGTGACCCAGCGCTGCGGTTCTCTTTAATAATGTGAACGATTTAAAACACATTATTTCTTTATAACTGACATTGCTATTTAATAGAGATTTAGAGTTTTTGACATACACACATACTTCATCAAAAAAATCTGTCTAGTTTTTACATTTTTTTTTGTATTTCAATATTGTTACAAATTTTGGACATTATGGCAGTATAAGTATGTTTATATGTTTTGTATTTGCTGATGTTTCGGTAAATTAACAACGGCTTAGTTCACTGGCAAGTTGGGAGTCTATATAATATTATAAGTTTGTGCTGAATGAACATTTGTGGTACTAGTGGTAAGATACTTGTAGTGGATCATGTCAAACATAGCCGTGTGGTTCGGTGGAGTAGAATACGTCCACATCATCTCTTTCCATGGGTGTCGTGAAAGGTGACAAAGGGATTGGACTGTTATCTATCAGACATTGTATACAGTTCCAGTTCCATTTAGGTTATGGCAATGGGCTTTTCATTAAATAGTTAGTTAGTTAGCAAAAAGTAGGCGCTTGAGACTCCTCTGTGCCCTTTTTGAAAATGTCAACTCTAATTATCACGGTTCATTCGATACAGCCTGGTGACAGACGGACAAACGGACAGCGGAGTCTGAGTAATGGGGTCTCGTTTCCCCCCTTTGGGAACGGAGCCTTTAAAATGACAGCACCACTTTCTGTATTGGTCACCCATCGATGTTTGATCCGTTATATTGTAATGTCTGACAATGTCAAAATCATTTGTGAAAGAAGCTATTGAATAATACAAGCAAATAGTAAAATATCTAAAGGTCATAGACCCCCACTTCTCACAGAGTTACGTGGTACACACAATTCCACGTAACATTATCTCCTGTGAGTGGCATGCAATCTCAGAGTAATGTGCCTTTTATATGAACATTAGTGAGTTCATCTCTACTTCACGGGTCACGGTGGAGACTTAATTTCACTTGTCTCTTTTAGATGTACTATAACAGTATCTGTATATTCATCTAACATTTATTTTTATCATACACAATTACGCCTAGACATTTGTGGAATTCAATATTGTGTTGAAAAGCAAAAGTAAAATGCAATGTTAGAGTAGCCATTTACCTACATGCTAATCTCATGACAAAAAAGACAGTGATAGGCTACAAGGCGCCTGTTAACCGCAAAGTTGCTAGCTCCATCTTCGGGTAACTCTCAGTGGTGAAGGGGAAAACCTGTTCCAACTAATCAAGAAATTATGATTATGAATTGACGAAATAATATATACATTATAATAATATATATATGTACCTACTCTTTAATCAATTATGTAATGGTAAACTATATATATATTATATATATAGTATAACTATATTTCCATCATTTCAAAAACAACTACACTTTAGGTACACATCATAAACAATTTTACCATACACACAGATCAAGTGTCTAGGGATCAAGTACATTTTTAACTATAAATGATTATGAAATTAATATTTACCAAATCTAATCTTCCAGACTGGCTTTCCTGTGTTTAATTTATCAACTGATACTTATATTTTGCAAATTGTGAGAAATTAACCCAAGTTAACGTCATCAATGAAATGGCAATAAAGGCATAAATATTAATTAATAATAATTATAAAGATAAAAATAATATAATCTGTGTTTCAACCATTGACACGAATCACACGATCACAGAGATTTGGAATTTAAAATCCATCAATCAAAAAAAAAACCACATTGACTAAAGGAGTTCTTTCTAACAAGTTAAAAAGTTGTTGTGTGGTATGCACAGCACTCAGCAGTACTCTTCTTTGGACCACATACCATGCGTGCCATGGCCACGGCAGAACGTTAATGCGAGCATCGGCAAGAGTGCGTGTTACAACTCTAGTCGTGTGTGGACGTGTATTGTCGTGCATTAGTCGCAACGAATCCCCCAAACGGCTTTACAAAGGAATCTTCACGTCTCAAACAATCCTCTCCGCATAAATCTGAGCATTGAGGGTGCCCTTCTAATGATCAAAATGAGATCAGATCTTAAACCGATCCAACAACTGGTCAAAACCATTTATAAATAAGGTATATTTATAGATGTAATTTATATGTGTATATTAAATTGAATAAAGGGAATAATAATAATAATAAATACTATTTATTATGCACCAAAAAAACTCAATATCAAAACAAGTATACATAATCTAGAATATGCACAATGGGCGGCCTTATCGCTAACAGCAATTTTTTCCAGGCAACCTTTGGATGGACAGGAGTGTAATGGTAAACGTCGCGTCGGTAGTTTTGGTGCCAAAAAGAATAAGAAGTGCATTCGTATGCGTATAAAAGTGAATATATTCGTATCTTAATCGTATAATATATAATAATCAGTACTTGTGTACATTCGACCATAGATATATAAATATATGTAGGTATACATATAAATATATATATAGACATACAATTACGAATAAAAATAAAATAATTAATCTTAAATGTTATTGTTCCCCTTCATAATATGAATAAACTTCCTGACATAATTTCTTGACTTCCAGAGATCCCCCAAACTCGAGTACGTTTTATATTCGGTCTTATACTAAAACGAGATTCATGGGAAAAGCAAACACAATCTACCTCCAGAACAACACGGATAACAAAATCTGCAGTCACTGCAGTGCGATTTTCTAAAATAAGGCTTTCTAAGTTTTTACGAGAAACTTTCCAGATTTACTATTACGTAAACAGTGAGTAGAGACAGTTATTTAGCATTAAGTTATAATTTTTTTATATTTAACTTTTTTAAAGTTAGCTGTGATTTTTGTACAAAACAAATGCACTAGAACTATCACAATCAAGACTTTGTCTTTAAGTATTATGGCAGTTTTACCATACGTATGTAAAGTAAGTATGAAGCTTACGGCCCATTCTTGTCCAAGTTAGGCAAACACTAGAGTGGCGATGTTTGGTTTTACTTAGCCTTCTTTCAGTATACCGCCGATCTCTACGATCATATGTATTTTCAAATGTTATTCGGAGCTTACTTAAAGGAGCGTTATTTTATTCCTGTTTGAAATTGGCCGTTAAAATAAAAACTATTAATTAAACAGACTAGAAAACTTTGAAAGTCAAAGAATTTGATTATTCTTGACGGAAGCCATTATGTATTTCCGTATCAATTCATAGAAATAAATAATTGAACTTGATATTCGGGGACATGTTAAGATTTTAGTTTTACTTTTTCTCGGGTATACAAATTCCTTCGTATACTGTTGGTATCCTGTGTGTTTCTAGGTGGAGCGAAATACGGCCACCCCAATCACCCATGGGTGTCATATATGAAACTATATTATGGTTCAAAATGTGGGAGTTTTATGTCTGCCCTACGACTGCGAGGATACAACAATATATATACTTACACACGAATATGTATAATATGTATATCCTTGTTATTAATATAAGCAGTAAATTTGAATTAATTTCGTTCCGCAAAAGTGAGTCATCAGTCATCACCTTTACATTTTAATTAATAATTTCATAAATACCGGATCGAGGAAGCACTCCCACTAACAATTATAAGCCATTTACGCTAAATAATTAGTTTCAATGTTTACTCCAACGAGTTTTATGTGTAATGTAACCTTAAAGTGAGGTTAAATTATTGAAACACAAATGTAGTTATATAATATAGAAGCTTCACGGCTCGTATACTGTTACCTATTGAGGTTGTTATCATTTATTTTAGTATATCGCAAACTGTTACCTCCCAGTTCAACGCTTATTCTGACGGCTTACATTAATTTGGCACACATCATACAGAAGCTCACGCGCATGAGGGGTATATGGTAGTCAGAGGGGCAAGCCTATTACCATCAGTCGGGCACTTTGTGACTGTATACATACTATCTGATAAAGAACAATCCCAAGGCTTCATCTCCTTTTACAACAACCAAGAACCCCACGGCAGCATTCATTTATTTCTGTATGTACATACGTGAGTTAAATGTGCACCATATCTTAAAAATGCCTAAACAGATTTGGATGTATACTTTAGAAGGGTAGAATTCTTACATACCAAGTGACACCGGTTAAATAAAATCCAGCATGCCTGCTGTATGGTGAGTAATTATTTTCTTTGGCAGGGTGTTCTTTATTAGGAGATACTAAAGGTAAGACAATCAGGTTAAAAGTTATAAGGTTAGAATTCTTAGATAACACCGAGTGACACCGGCTAAATAAAACAACAGCATGTCTGCTGTATGGTGAGTAATTAATTTCTTCGGTAAGGTGTTTTTTATTTGAAGATACTACAGTAATACGTTTCTTTCGTGCATTTTAATCTAACTTATGTCCTTTTGATGTTATCTGAAGTATCAGAACATTAAACTTTGTTTACAAACAAATGTATAATTGAAGCTTTAAGTTCGGCCCTTGACTCGGTGGAGTTCGGTAGTAATCGGTAATGATCGGACATGAATCAAGTCTCGCTCACTAAGAGCAGAAACCACAGATACCACCTGTCGATATGAGAGGCTGTGTACGAGAAGGGACCAAGCTGTAAAGGTGGTTACTGTCTTGGAAATATTATAAGTAAAATCACTTTACGTTCTATAGATATTTCTATAGAGAATATAAACGTTTAATTTAGATGAATAAGAATATAAACACTTCAAGACTAGATTTGACTTGTAACACTATAAGACAGATGAAGAATGTTCCTTATAAAATGCAAATATGTACATATAGTATGTCATGATCTATATTATGTCTTATTCTATTTGCTTCAGTTCGTCACGTATAAAACAGAAGGCAGTGGGCTCGGACCTCCGGCTACAGCCAGTTCGAGTAACAGGTATGCCTTCCCTTGCTTTTACTTTTACTAAGGGATGGGGGGATGCGGGCAGGGGAAAGAAGAGAGGGGGTTAAGGTGGGAAAGAGAAGACGGGGATGAGGGGTGTGGAAAGAGGAGAGGGGGAGTTGGGACTCCGGAAACCTCAAGCGTTACTTCACAACCGGTTTTCTCTGAGACCGTGCCGTATCGCACCGGTCGAACCGGCCCATTCGTGCCTAAGCATGGCTCTACCACTGATGTAATAAATTACGTAACAACTATTACGTTAGTGGGGCCGAATTCTAATTGACAAAATGTGGGTGTTTAATGCACCTCTGCCTTCAGCGATACGGGTGAGAACGTATATATAATATAAAACAGGATGTAATGCATTAATTAACAAATTAATGTATTAATAATTTTATATCAAATAGAAACAAATTCAAATTGTTTTATTGCGAATCAGAGGATGTTACACAATTTCATTATAGATCAGCTTTGTTCTACCACTTGGTCTACAATATAATCATAATGTAAAGGTAACTAAAAACACACGTCTTGTAAATAAAAATAATTATTAAACATATTATACTTCAAAACAACAGGCTGACTTTCAGTTTTACCACTTTTATTTCAACAGGTGAACCATGAACTTTGATGGGTATTTGTCTAAAATCAGCACAGGTGTTTGTGACAGTTAACGACGAAAATATAACCGATACCGATAAATATAGGTGCAGTGTAATTCATAATAACCATTGTTCTCCGTATGACACTGTCGCGTGTGTGTGTGATCTAGCCTCTTGTTTATTTATGTTCAGTATCTAAGTATGTTCTCATTTGTTTGTGAATAGATTTACAAATAATTATATAATCTAATATAGAATTGTTTTAAAACATCAACGATAAACAATGATCAATTATTGTCTTGGCTGTCTTTAGCATGACGCAATTCAAGAGCTTTCTCGCTACGATGCAGCGATGGTTGGAGAGTAAGTGAGCTTCCCAACCCACACTCGATGTTGGTTCAAGGCGCGCAACGCACGCGCAGCGCGTCCATACGACTACACGCACATTCATTTAAATAATTTAATTACTTTGGTGTTTGTGTACTTGTGATACTGAACTGAACTCGTGTACTTGTGAATAGGATTTTTGACTGGATTTGTCCCGATTTTATATTGTGAGTAATGTTATTATTATGTATATTATTTGTAATTTTTCACAAAAGTTTAAAAAATGTATTGCGAACGGTATTTATTTAATGTGTTTACAAACGTTCTTTAGTAGCAAAAAACATTATTATGCACAACTAACGCACATATACACACTCAATAAAGTTACCTACTACCAACAATTTTAGTTTCAGAGACTAACAAGGCAATAAAAACCATTAAATGGTTATCGCCGAATAATTACTCGTAGTAAGATCAAATTATAACATCATTGATTGTCACACCTCGATAGAGATCAAGGTAACGAGTTTGATGCCTCGACACAGGCGAGCATCTCATGTCTATAATCTATATGAAATTTAATGATTGGCTTGTATTTTTATTACTACTCAGGAAACGATTTTTGCTTATAGTTTACTAATAAGCCATTTAGTGAGAGTAGATTTAGCTTTGTCTGTACATTCACTGATGTGTGTGTGTTATGTATATACTTTGTCTGTGTCAATGTATATGAGCTAATATTAATTATGATTGATATATTTAATTCAATCAATTCACTCAATTTGGACTGCACGGACAATAGCGTAGCGGCTCAAGTGGTCACCTCGCCACTAAGCTGCCGTGCCGAGTGTTGTGGGTTCGATCCCCGCATATACAACACATTGTGTAATCCTCAAATTTTTGTCTACTGTTTTAGAGATTAATCAAAGTGCGGCAGTTGTCTTAAAAAACACTGAGATGAGGGACATATTATACATATAAACGTTATTTGTACTTAAGCCATGTAATACTAAGACGAGGAAGGTAGTTAAGATGGTAGAGTGGAAATCGGTCTGGAAATGAACAAGTGCCACTGTATGTAAGGGCCATCCTCAAACGATAAAATATAATGCATACTATATACACAGGGACATATTATATATACTTACTTACGCACATCGATATCAAAACATAATTTACTCATTGTAAAGCTTGTACTATGAGTTCTAACACAGATAAACATACTTATTTTTTTATTGTAAATATCAATATATTGATGATCATAGATATACATACACTCACGCGTATATCTCCGAAAGGGTAGACAGAGGCGTCTCCAACGTCCATTTCTTGCTAATCATAATTTAGTTTCACTTTCGTAATAGGAGGCAAGCCGTGCTTGTAGATATACTATCCGTCAGCTTTTACGACACAATCGGGAACACATGGCGTGATACTTTTCTACTCAACCGAAAGTACACGACTAATAGAAATATAATAATAATCATGCATAAAAATGATCCTACTTAGAGGAAATCGAACTATCAAGCCCTCATATTACAGTTAAATGCTCGAGTAGGTCAGGGTTACATAATATCTGTAACTCGAATGGGCCATATGGGATACGAGTACTTAAAGGTATCAAAACTTAAAATTGCCGGGTACCAGGTAAAGTGTCAGCAAAACCTTCACTGAATGCTAGTGTCAAGTATGACCTACATTGTACTTAAATTACATCCAGGTAGTAGAAGGATCACGTATCTCAGGGCAGGCAATTTGATACATGCGGTTAAGCGAAGCTGAGGTGTAATGTGTCAGTACACTCTAGAATATATGTTTATGTGTACATGTTTACGTCAATATTATGTATATAAAATCATCAATATATTTTTGTCTTAGTCCAGTTATTGCAATTGTTAGTATTATTGTATTGCCTGTACTACTAAGTTATTATTAGTATGTTTGTTTTTTTGAATGAACAGTCACTTGAATTTAAAATTATGGGATTATCTATCACACATCCTAAGGTTGCCTGGAAGAGATTGCATTTAGCCATGAGGCCGCCCTTTGCACAATATGTGTAACTTCTACGTATAGTTCTTATTATACAGATGAAGTTGTTATCTATCTATATATTTATCCACGTACACTTACTCATAATAGTGTACTCATAGAATAGGCCCACTACATCTTTTTCTTTCTTTTTATGGTATAGGTTTACAGACGAACAGACGGGTCATCTGATAGTAAGTGACAACAGCCGTCCATGGACACTTGCAACTCAAGATTTGTAAGTGCGGTGCCCACTTTTGAGGGTGATGAGGGATAGGGAGTTGGCAGGATAGGAAAGAACAGAGGGGCAATGACGAGATGAGAAAGAGGAAAGGGAGAACTGGGCCTCCTGCTTCACAATCGGTTTTCTGTGAGACCGTGGTATTGCACCGGTCGAGTAGGCTCATTCGTGTCTAAGCATGGCTCTACCACTGGCAACTCTTCCCGTGGGTGTCGTTAAAGGTGACTAAGGGATTAGACAGTTATCCGATTCTTCTTCGTCGCTACATACTAGACAGAGTGGTCGTGGTCGTCACACCTGGTGTGGTGGCAAACTTCACAAACCGTCGCCATTCGTCCAGCCCTTCTCGTATATTCGTGGAGTCGACCATTGAGTGCGGTTTTGATTTGATGGCGCATGGGCGTACCACAGACCGTCGTCTCGACGTCTGATAAGTCCCAAGAAAGTAATAATACGACTTTGAACGATGAAAGAAACTATAATGATGCCATTTGACCAATCCTCAACTACTATTCTCATAATAAGTTATGTATAGGTGTTAAACAGCAGTGGTGATAAAATACAGCCTTGACCCCCATCATTTCGATGACAGTGATTGGACAACACGGCATCCGTTCTTATTGAAGTCGTTCTTTCTTCATAAAATCTCCTAAGAAGATGAACAAGGTGTTTAGGAGTCTCCCAGAGGACTGGCCACTATATTTTACTTTACGCCGAAAATTGAAATGAAAATCCTCTATCGCTTGTATTATGGGGAGTGATCAGAGGAATTGTTCGGACTTATACCGGCTGCTGGTTTCCGAAATCGTCCTACGCGACAAAATATCCATCCCCATCACCTGGACGATTGGCACTCCACCACTGTGCGCTTCTCCAGAAGCTTTTTGCCTCGCACAACCAGCTTATGGAACAAATTGTGGCCCGCCGTATTTCCGAACCGATACGACCTTCAAACCTTCAAGAAGAGAGCGTACCTCTACCTAAAAGGCCGGCAACGCACTTGTGACTCTTGAGTGGCGGGTGTCCATGGGCGGCGGTAGTCACTTACCATCAGGTGACCCGTCTGCTCGTTTGCCCCCTATCGCATAACAAAAAAAAAATCTAGAAGGGTTCTAGCTATCTATCTCCCTACGTAAACTTTTTGAATTTCAAATTTATTTCACCACGAAGGTTAACATTCTGAAGAAAGAAAGAAGGAAAAAGAAAGAAAACATATTTTATTTCCAAAAACACGACGGCTTCTGCTAAGCTTTCATTCAATACAAACACATTTTTTTTAAGCTGCGTATAACAGTTTAGTACCTTATAATCGAAGTACTTTTAGGCTATATCACAAATAGTTGTTCCGAGTCTGGGTGGTCTTTGTGTCCGTTGATTGAATGTTTGTCTGTTTAGCACCCCGAAACACAAGAATTATTCCTAATACGGGAGTTGTCTTTTAAAGAAGAAAAAAAAATCTACACTACAAGGAAGAATTCTTTAGTATGGTAACACTACACATATATAGTTATGTCGACAGTTTATTGACATAAACATTAGTACGTAAAAACGACGTCCATTTGAAGTGAGATGAAAGCCTCCCAGCGGACAGGTTGCGCAGCTATTTTCTCCGCTTATAAAACTACCAGCACCAGAAATAACAGCTACATAGAAAGTTTTTGTTTTAAACCTTGTCATTTGTTCAATTCCAGAGCTATGCTTAGCAAGCGCTATACTTAGAACCATCGCTATTTTTACTTACTGCTGTAGTACTATATTATTTACAAGGTGTTCGTTGAGTACAACCATAGAGGCGCGGTAGGTTGCAATTGACCTTTGTGAATTACAATGAAACTTATATCTGACGGGGGTCTAAATTACCAGGTGCTCGAACTGGCTGCAGGCGGGAGGTCTGACCTGAGTTACAGGTATGGGACCTTGACGTACTCGAGCTATTGTTGATACTTTACAATCCATAACCATCCATAATCAATCCTAAGCAATAACCCTTTCCTTCCCTTTCAATATACTCCCAATTTATATTGCTAACTTGCTGGCTTGCCCCTATTACGTTAGGTGTTTACTCATTGGCAAAATGGGTGTATGTATTATTTCTCTTGTATTAGTATTTATTATAAATATAAGTTTGTGGGTCGGGAATGAAGGTCTAAGCTGGTCAAACACTAATGTACCTTTTTTGAACCTTACATTTTTCATTTTTAGTGCGAATCTAGACTATAATCCAATTCTGAGTAAGAAATCTCCAGATTAGTTCAGCCGTTTTGGCATGATTGAGTACTAACATCTATTATCGTAAGATGTAACATCTAGATGTGGGCCCTTTACAATCGATATTTTCAGAACGACCTCCGAACACTAATTAGTATATAAGCATTAATGACTCTCGACATAGCGTAGAGAAAATAATTTATAATGAGATCAAATGTAAATAAATAATAAATAAGGTGTATAATACGCATAACACAGTAATATGTATTATAAGATACAAGGGGGTAGACATATCTTCAAGGATAAAAACTCTTTATTACGGCAAAAATAGGCAGATTATAAAAAAAAGAGATAAGGTAAGATTTCAAGTATTTTTTATTTTTTTTTTGACAATCTGGCCTTGGCTTAGAAACATTCAATAAGTATTTTGGAACAGCCCTTGAGAAATATGTAATGAAGTTAGTATGTTCTAGTGATATAAACATAAACCTGAATACAGCTAAAGTAAAGTTCATTTATAAATCGACATTGACATTGAAAATGATGGATTATATTTAATCGCTATCGCAACAATCAAGCGACTAAGTATGTCACCATAACAGCTGATGGATCAGCATTCTCAAAAACGACACCAAAATCACAACAGTATGCGAACATCGGAAATTGTTACACGTTTTATTCATAAACTTTGTTCGTCGTGACCATGTTAATGATTTGAATAGAGGCAGCTCAGATACGCAAAGAATGTTAATGTGTCTTTTGTAGCTTTAGAATACAGTTGTTTGTAAATAGGCATATTTTTTATACAGATAAATATACTCACGTATTTTTTCCTTTGGGTTAGATAAAAATGGAAACATACATACATACATCACAAGTACCGAAAACCGGTAGGAGTCCTTAATTAAGGTAGGGCTACCGATTTTGCGTACGTTTTGCTCAATTCAATATATCTTTATCAGTTGGTCGATAATCCATCCTTACTTACGAAACTCCATCTTAGGGTGTTTAATGCTAAACACCGTTAGAGGGACTTTATTAATGATGAACGAAAACATAAATTCGTGTAGGTACGTGTAGCTATGAAAAACATAAATTCGCAATTATAACAACTATGCTTAAAACGTACGGCTCATTACGTCATGCATGCATGTATGGCCCATGCACAGTAAAGAGTACAGAAAAGCACATTTATCTCGAAGACGATTATTTCTGAGGAATACGAAAATAAAATCACGTTAACGTGTGCTAAGCCGCAAGAAAACGCTAACTAAACCTATTATTACATATAAATGGTACATCGATTGAGAAAGACCATTATTTAAACTGTCACACCGGTCATAAGATTCACAGTTGATCTTACCGTGTTACGATGACATTACTGTGGGTGTAACGGGACAGACAGACACACAAACACACATAAAGTTCGGTGTTACAACGAGTCACCGTGATCTAGTAACAATGGGTAGTAGGAAAGGTCAATCAAAAACAGGTATTTTATAAAGACCCATGTTTTCGGTACAATTACACATTTCAGTATACTACTGACATATCATATAGTAAAGTATACATTTCTACATAAAGACACTTCTTAGTTATCTTTAACATTCGATTTTAACCGCATTCATTAGTTTAAACTGTTTGTAGAACTTGCACGAAAATAGAATATAAATTGATTGCTATAAAAAATAACGTTAATACAAATAAAGGTTTTACCTATAGACATTAAATTTGAAATCATTTAAGTAATATTATGATAATAACCTTAAATTTAGTGGGGTATGGAGCGAGCTGTGCTTTGAGTTTCTTTGAAAGATAAGACTAAGAATAAGATCACCCGACAAAGAAGTAGACATAACTCCGAGAATTGACACACTAAAGTGGCAATGGGCAGGCGACATCTGCCCAGAACCGATGGCTATTGCGAATCAACAGGTCGTAGAGTGGAGACCGCCAATGGGTAAAAGGAAGTTAGGACGCCCTCAGCCAGATAGACTGACTACCTGAAGCAGGTAGATGGGAGAAACTTGATGCGAAAGGAGGTGGATCGGGTCCTATGGAGCATGTTGAGGGGTGCCCATGTTCAGCAGTGGCTTGCGATACTATAAAACTGACCCAGCAAAAGTTGTTCTGCCATAAAAAAACTGTATAGGGTCACCCTTATCATTTAGGAGTATGAAAAAATAGATGTTGGCCGATTCTCGGACCTAACCGACATGTACCCACAGAATGTCATATAAATCGGTCCAGCCGTTTCGGAGGAGTGTGGTAACAAACACCGACACGAGAATTTTATATATTAGATGTAGTACCGATAATTACATTGGAGTACAGTGGCATAGTTGTATTTTACAGAAATGCTGTTTTATTACCAAATATATTACAGGTTACGTGATCTCTGTTTCACGGGTCCCTCCATAAAGTAAACAGAGACTGTAAATATATACCCTACTGATTCGTTACCTACCGATACGAATAGATTGACGATCTACTATTAAAACGTCCATCAAACAGAGTGAGAAGCCAATT
Source organism: Tyria jacobaeae (assembly GCA_947561695.1). Taxonomy (NCBI): domain Eukaryota; kingdom Metazoa; phylum Arthropoda; class Insecta; order Lepidoptera; family Erebidae; genus Tyria; species Tyria jacobaeae. Next base: position 14,302,106 of record OX387231.1, on the reverse strand, counting down.
AAAGAAATACCGAGATGTTTATTACGATATCGCTATTGTACTTTACCTGCCATGGGTAAAGTTATGGAACAAGTCCAATAAAATGTCAACAATTATATAAACGAAACTATACTTAACCTGCCATGGGTACGTTTAAGTTACTTCTAAGGTGACGACGATAGCACAAGACCGACCTTGTTATAAAGAGGATGTCCAGCAGGAGCCCAATGTTCGGTTTCGTTCTAAGTAGGTGTTAGTTATTTTTGATTATACCGTGTAATTTAGGGACAGAATTGTATGTAAATTCCATATCTTCATTTAGTATTTCTCTACTTACCCGTAGAGCCATGCTTAGGCACGAATGCGCCGGCTCGACCGGTGCGAAACCAAAGCCTCGCAGAAAACCGGTTGTGAAGCAACAAGAACAAGAACATTTCCCGGAATTATTGAACTCAACTCCCCCTCTCCTTTATCGCTTCTTGACCCCCGCCCCTTTTCCCATCTTCACATCCCCCTGTCTTTTTCCTTGCTGCATACAATCATCATCCTCTAAGCGAGCAACGCACTTACGACGCTTGAGTTGCAGGTGTCCATGGGCAGCGGTTGTCACTTACCATCAGTGCTAATATGCACCACACCGCCCTAAAATTTGACACAATTCCATACCATATAACCTGTAAGAGATCGCCAAAGAGCGAAAAGGCCGTTTCTTATTAGTATACAATAAACAGGTATATTATTGTTATTATGACTACTAATCAGAGTGCCCTTAGGGACGGGCACTACCTTGCCTATAGCTTTCATCCGGGCAGTTTTGGGGATTAAATGGGAAAAAAAAGATAGAAAAGAAGGGAAAGAAGTAGGTATTACTTATACAGATGGATTGGGGAGTATAGCCAATAGCTCAGCAAGTCAGGTTCGTATACCTATAACTTGAACTGAACGGTGCCGGAAAGTTCGAGCCCCTTAGGCCACGCAATTTTTAATATTCTAGAGACAAAGGAAAAACAAGTAAAATTATGAAAAAAAATATAACACATGAATGCATTACAACCTTTCTCTCTATTTAAAAGCTGAAAATGAAGCTCCAGTTTATATTCTAACACCAAAGCCCACGTATGTATATCATCACGCTCCTGTCCATCCTAAGGTTGCCTGGAAGATGTTGCTTCTTAGCGATAAGGCCGCCCATTGTGCATTTCTTTTTCTGTTGTAATATCTGTTTCTGTGTATTTGTTTGGTGTACAATAAAAAATATATTATTATTATTATAACTCGAAATGTCACTTCCATTATAAAGACGATTCATATTACACACATATCTATCAAGCGGTCTAGGTCTCGAAAAATCTAAGCCATCTTTTTGCGCAGTCGGGTACAGAAATTGTAAAGAGCACTGTTCAGTATAACGCATATACGACAGCTTTTCGGTCTTAGAAAAAACTTTTGATATAGTTGCTACGTAATTCTAAACGCTAGATTTACATCGCCGAATACAAATGTACTCTTATTTTGCTTATAATGCGAATGGATTACACAATTACTGAGATTTTTTCTGCTTTGTTTAGATAAACTTAAATTGTTATTTAATACTTTCATTACATTGTGAGGGTGGCGTGGATCGAACCGTCGGCCAGGGAGACCCGTAGAAACGGTGGTGCCGCTGGCCGCCCGCGGCATAGAGAGGGGCCCAACCACGGCTAACCACCCTGGGAGGCTGCCCCGTCAGGTCGCGCATAATCCACGGAGTGGCTCGTCGTGCCGGTTGGTGACCGGATGGTGGGACCCGGCGACCACTTCCGGGAGGGTACGGGGGCCCTTCCGTCCGGCGGTTCGGTCACCGTCATGCTTCACCGATACATGATGACACAGCATTTTTAGTCTCAGTTTACATTGCCACGATGACTGTCATGCCTTTTACGCCCCCTTCCTCTTCTATCATGGCAGCACAAAAAAAGAAAAGTGGTCCTACAGCGGCATCCTCCTCTCCCACCAACCCGCTTTTTGAGGTGGAGTTCACTAACATACGTGGACTCCATGCAAACCTCAGCGCCGTACACCAACACCTCGAGACGGCTCGGCCGGCCATGCTCTTTCTCACGGAGACACAAATACGCCGCCCTGCCGACACGGCATATCTCCACTATCCCGGCTACGTGCTTGAGGAGTGCTTCCTCGCAAGGGCTGGAGTGTGCCTTTTCATCAGGGCGGATGTTTGTTGTCGCCGTCTGCACTGCCTAGAAGACACATCCTTCTCCATCCTTTGGCTCCACGTGGATTTTGGCTCTACGAGCCGGATTTACGTGTGCCTCTATCGCTCCCATTCCGGAGACTCCGAGACAACTCGACTCTTTGACCACCTGAGTCAAGCAGCGGATAAAGCGCAGGAGCAGTTTCCGACCGCCGAACTGGTGTTTTTGGGAGATTTTAACGCCCACCATGAGTCCTGGCTGGGATCTTCCAAAACTGACCACGCTGGTCGAACTGCCCACGCATTTGCTCTCACGCATGACCTTACCCAACTGGTACTCCAGCCCACCAGGATACCAGACATAACGGGTCAAGCGCCCTCTTTGCTGGACCTACTGCTGACGAATCACCCAGCGCAGTACAGCGTATCGGTTCTCGCCCCTCTGGGATCCTCCGACCACTGCCTGGTGTCGACCTCAGTGCCTCTAGTTACGCCTCCACGACCTGTGGTAACAAGGCGGCGGTTATGGCACTACTCGTCAGCAGACTGGGATGGAATGCGGGAATATTTTGCATCCATCCCGTGGGCTCAACGCTGCTTTAAAGATAGGGATCTGTCGCAAAGTGTGTCTGCCGTGACTGACGAAATCACTGTCGGTATGGAGTATTATATCCCCTACAGTGAAGTCGCCAGCACGAAGACCCGTCCCTGGTTCAATCGCGAGTGCATCCGGGCCGTTGCTCAAAAGCAGTCGGCCTACCGCGCATGGATCAGGGCCCGCGCACATTGTGACCCAGACATTGATCGCCTAAAAGCAGCACTAAACAGAGCCACTAGGGAATGCAAGAGGGCTTACATCAGAGCAGATGCCCAGCGCATTGCACGGTTTGGTCAAGAACTCGTCGCGTACCCTACGGGTAGCCGTAAGTTTTGGCGATTGGCCAAAGCCGTGCAGTCCAACTATTGCCAACCTTCGCTGCCGCCGTTGAACTACCCTGACGGATCACTGGCCCACGAGCCGCAAGAGAAAGCGAATCTACTAGCTGACCTCTTTGCGGCTAACTCCCGAATCGATGACCGTTGCGCGCACACGCCCACCATTGCGTCCTGCGACTCCGCAATGCGGGATATTCGCATCCGGCAGAGGGATGTCCGTGCGGAGCTTCGGTCACTCGATGTCCGGAAAGCCAGTGGACCCGATGGTATTCCGGCGGTGGTTCTTAAGAACTGTGCACCTGAGTTGTCTCCCGTACTAACGCGCTTGTATCGCCTGTCCTATTCCTCAGGAATTGTTCCGGAGGCCTGGAGAGAAGCGAATGTTCAACCCATTCCCAAAAAAGGCGACCGCTCCGATCCAGCCAATTACCGACCTATAGCCGTCACTTCCATACTCTGTAAGGTGTTCGAGCGGATCATCAACACCCAACTAATCCGCCACCTAGAGGATCACTCCTTGTTAAATGATCGGCAATATGGTTTTCGGCCGAACCGATCCACGGGTGATCTTCTAGCGTACGTCACACACCTTTGGGGTGAGGCTATGGATAGGCATGGGGAGTCCTTGGCCATCAGCCTCGACATTGCCAAGGCCTTCGATAGGGTGTGGCACCGCTCGCTTCTCTCCAAACTTCCTGCATTTGGTCTGCCACCTAAACTCTGCAACTGGGTTGCTGCCTTCCTCGAAAAGCGCCGCATTAGGGTTCTCTGCGACGGCGCGGCCTCAGACTTCCACGAGGTAAGCGCTGGTGTACCTCAGGGCTCCGTCCTATCGCCTACGCTGTTTCTTCTGCATATCAATGACATGTTGGCCCTTGGCAATATACATTGTTATGCAGACGACAGTACAGTGCACGGGCGATATTTCGGGCATCCTACTGCCAAGCTGGCAGACGTTGAGGAAAAACGACAGGAGCTTGTCGCTGAGCTCGACCGGGTCTTGAGCCGCATTTCCCAATGGGGCTGTGAGAATCTGGTCGAGTTCAGCGCCAAGAAAACACAAGCGTGTGTGTTCTCTAACAAAAAGTCTCCATTCCTTCCCCTTCCTACTCTTCAGAGCACTCAACTGCCACTGCAGGATAGGCTTAGTATTCTGGGTATGGATATTTGCCGGGATCTCAATCCGCGCGATTACATCGAGAGTGTCACTAAGGCGGCCTCGCGTAAGCTCGGCGTTTTGAACAAGGTGAGACGGTTCTTCTCGCCCGAGCAACTGTGTCTTTTGTACAAGACCCAGGTTCGCTCCTGCGTGGAGTACTGCTCTCATCTCTGGGACGGCTATGCGCAGTATTTGCTTGACGCTCTCGATCGGTTGCAGCGGCGCGCAGTCCGCATTATCGACTGTCCTGAGATCACCCAGTCTCTTGAGCCTCTGCAGTTGCGAAGAGATGTCGCCTCTATGGCAGTCCTCTATCGCCTACATCACGGGGAGTGTTCTGATGAGCTCTTCCAATTGGTCCCACCTTCTCCCTTCCTCTACAGGACTACACGTGCTGGCCTGAGGAGTCACCGTTTGTGCGTCGAAAATATACGTACCCGAACTAAACGGTTTGGCTCTTCTTTCTTGTGCCGATCGGTAAAAGCCTGGAATTCTCTACCAGCGCACGTGTTTCCTTCCCACTATGATCCCGGGTCTTTTAAGCGGGGCGTGAAAAAGCATCTCACCAGGCCGCCATAGTGTGGGTCACCATGCTGCATTGACTACACATGCAATGAGGATGGTGACCACCACTCTTTGACTCCACCTATTGCTTTCCATCAGGCAAAGTGGAGTCACTATGGTAGGCTAATATAAAAAAAAAAAAAAAAAAAATACAGTCTGTTTTGTAGCCTCGTGTTGAATTAATGCGAACAGGAACTTAAGTTGGTACGTAATCATTTGTCCGTTGGTTGGTTTGTTTATAAATGTCTTCGCTATTTAATTAATAAAATTAATTAAAATAATTAATATTCATGTTATGTAGAAGTACTTTCTCCTATTTTTTTTTTTTGTTACTTAGTTCTCTGTTTTGTGTTAATCGCAAAAAGGACATTTGAGGATAGTCACAAGTGTTTTATGCGATGTACATTGAACATACGATCATACATACCTTCATTTCTTTATATTTACACTCTATAAAAATCGTACGTATAACTAGTACGTACGTAAACTAACTATAACTAACTATAAATACGTCTGAACTAGGATTAATACATCTATAGGGGGCTTTAAAATAATTTCTAAAATACACACAGGTGTTGTCCCGTGAGCGGATGTAAACCTAAATACGAGGAAGCGAGGCGACCACTTGTAGCACTGCGCCATTCGTATATATTACCTTTAAGCGTAATTTTACTGGGTATTAGTTGTACTGTAAGCTGTGTATATCTTAAATACTGATAGATGACCGACTAATTTGTACATGACATCCTTGCATCTGAAGAAACAAGCAATATCTTTGTAAGTTATTCTCTTGAAAAACTCTCTAAGAGAAGCACACATACATACACACGCTCTCAAATCCCCGAAGGATAAGATATCACTTACGTAATAGAGTTCAAACCCATTGCCTTCAACCGGCTACTGTACATATACTTTCCCGCAGATAACCGTCCAATCCCTGAATCGCTATTTACTAAATGTAGTGTCTATTCTTCTTCACCGAGACAAACACGGCTTTCAAAATAAAGCGCTTAAATGTAATAACAAAACAAAAAGTTCTAATACTCGTCACATCTTAAAACTTGTGCCTTTACACGCCATTCCAGTTACTTCGTATTACGTCTCGCCACCCGTCACTCGCCATTACATTTCCATTATTCACTACAAACCAAGAATTCCGTCGTTTTTTCCATTGCTAATTTTAACCTGAGCAACGGTATTTATCGAGAGTACGACATCTACTTTGTGAAGCCAGTTCGATAGTGCAAAAACTCGTGTTCTTTAGGTCAAAGCACACTTACTGGTTAAGTTTTGACATGGATACAGTGATTTGAATGATATTACAATGAGAAGTTGGGTGTTTTAATAATCTCAATGTAGCCTTATTTTGGAAAGAATGAAGTCTATAAGAATAACTTTTGATTTATAATCAAACTTAATGTAGGTGTTTCGATCACAGTTTGGGCCCATATTTTGGGTAGCACTAGTCTTCTATGTAGTTATATCAACACGTACCACTTAGAAAGTGAAGAAGCAACTTGGTTGACAATCTCTGTATTATTTTAGACTTGTCTACCGCGGGACGTGATTTACCACAGACCTCTGTGGTCTCAAACCCAGAGAAGTGATAAGGTTAAGAAAGACACCAGAGGATTGCGATATAAGGCTTGCTGAATATTTGTGGGTGTGTCCACTCCGCAAAAAATGTTCACTTTGTGTCATCATGAGGCCGAAATAAATATACTTTGTCGTGATCTAGCTAATATATTAAGAGACTATAAGCACAATCGCTTAACATTTTTGGCAACGCTTATATGTGATAAGAGTTGTTAAACTTCAATAATCTATTCTTTTATTTTTCTTGTTTATTATTATAGAATGAAATCTCACGCTCAGGAATAATTCCTTTGTCCCACGGGTCTTGATAAACACACAAATAACGGACACAAAGAATCACATCTAGTCTTGGGACTACTATTTGTGGATCACACAAATTCTTCTCAACCATGGAAATCGAACCCACGATATCTGGCTCAGCAATCAGGCTAGTCAAGTCAATTGGAAAGTTTTTTTTTTAATGAACCTTTAGAAAATGATTTACCCAAGGATTTGCAAGTTTTTTATTTCAAAAGTGGCCACACAATTTATAACAATTAGAGTATTTATCATAATTTGCGTGGGGAGACATCCCACGCTTCTGTCGCAAATTGTATCTATCTTATAGGTAAGTTAACTAAAGTATAATGAAAAATTTCAGTACTGTGAAGTGACTCTCAAAGAACACTATTGACCAATACATTGTTTGATGGCCATAACTTTAACATTCAGTTTCATTTAACTTCTCATTGTGTTTGTACAACTGTTTGATATCTTTTAGCTATTTATTAATTGTCTGTACTTAGTTTCTTTGCATGCTGTGATCTCTTGTAAGTTGAAAAGTTGAGTATTAATTATTATTACTTGCAAAATGTGTCGTTTGTCACATGTATGTCTTGTAAGAGATCCTAAATTGGTACTCTTGTTAGTTTCTTTTGCTTATTAACGTAATAGTTACATAATATTTAACTAAAATATTTGAAAAAGAGTTTCTTTGGAGTTTCTTGCTTGTTCTTCTCCATAGGATCTACGTATTGAAACAAACAAGGCACACATGCACGTTGACTTAGTCTGACCGACTTCCTCTCTTGACAATTCAAAAATACTTATGATTGGTTCAGTTGAAATAAACGATTTTGATTTGATTTCATTGATAGATAACGTGGTACAATTTTATTTCAATGCGCCGCGTGGTTCAGGGCCGCAGGTTCAAACAGGGCCACCCCATCGCTTCCCCGTGGTGTCATAAAAGACGAGTAAAGGATAGAACTGTTATCTATCAGGCAGTATGGATACAGTTTACAGTGCCCGGTTAACGGCAATAGACTTGGCCCCTATTATGGGTGTTTAATATATCTCTGTCTACCCTTTAGATGATACAGGCGTGAATATGTTTGTAATATTAATATAAACCTATGTTTTCATGTTACAGTTGGAGACGTTTTAATTGAAAAATGGGCTAGTACTACGACAAGAACTCGAAGTGAAAATGAACGAAAGTCGAGAGCGAATTCGCCGTGAGCGGGAAAGGGAGAAGAATACATACACGTCGCCTCGTCTTGCGTTGCGCCGCGTGCTGCTTTTAGCTGAAGGAAGACAGTTCAGGGAGGCGGCCGCCATTTTATCGCGGCTCGGACCTGGAGTGCTGCAAGGTGTGGCATCAGAACTACCCATAGATTTATTGATAGAGGCACTACCACATTCTGCACATCTTATTGAAACGTTATTGAACAGGTGAGTGTCTAAAATAATAACCTAAGTATCATCAGTTCTACTAAACAGCGTTTATGCATCTATCGTACGAATATATAACAATATATATTGTAATATTTATACATATATTAAAAGGATGAGTTACACAATCATATGTAACTCGGCTGAAAAAATAAATATACATTTCAATATAAGGTATCTATCTAGTCGTAGTTTAGTTTTCTAGCATTTGTATGTTACGAAAGACGTATAAAATCATTTATGAATTTTCTTTGATTGTTATCGATTACACATTTATTAATCGACTCCCATGAAATTCGTTAGGGAAATAACTGAGAATCTTTACACACAGTTACGTAGTAGGTATCGTATTCCGTGAGAAAAAAAGAAAGTAACTCGTAAGTAAAAGAATCGCTTTATTGCTTAAAAAGTAAATCAAATATTTATGATAACTACAACCTCATAGATGCAATAAGTTACATCATTGCAAATTGACTATTAACTTAATGACAGTGTCATCAAATACTGTTTATCATACTTATCTTGGATAGATGGAGTTACAAGTTTATTAATCTTGAAAATGGTAATAAACACAGCTCGGCCAGTTGCCAGTTGTAATACATTTGCGAGTACGCTTTAAGCTAAAACATTAGCTCGGGAGATTTCAATTATTGATTTATTGTAAAATCTGATGATAATTAAGTTTTCTTATTATTACGTAACAGCTTTCTTGTATATCTTCTATTCTATTCTGATATAATAGAGGGCAACTAGCTTCATATCTGACTTAGTGTATCTGAGTGACCTGACTATTCAGAAATACCTATAATTAGATTAACTGAAATAAGTGATTTGTCATTTTTTCATTAGTATATTTAAACGCGCTAAAATCTAAAATCATTTATGTTCGACAGCTTATTTTTGTATATAAAAGATTATTTGAATAAAGTAGGATCGAAGCAGTAGCAACTTGATGTAACTGATCGCAACGGCTAAATTAGGTATATTTTTTTACAAAATACCTGATAATGTGAAGACATTTTCCATACGATGCCGTATAATGCGCTTGATCAGGTGTGCCTCACAGAAAACCGGATGTGTAGTAACGCTTGTGTTGTATTTCCCCGAAATAAGAGGATTCGGAGGCCCAACTCCCCCTCTCCCATTCCACTCTCCTCATCCCTCTCTACTCTTTCCCATCTCCTTAAGCCCCTCTCTTCTTTCCCCATCCCACATCCCCGAATCCCTCATCATCCTCAAAGGTGGGCAGTGTACCTACGACTCTTCAGTTGCAGGTGTCCATGGACGGCGGATGTCACTTACCATCACCGTACCTTACTTACCCGTCTGTTCGTCTACCTGTAACTGTAGTGGTAAGCAAATGGTTAGCATTGTAAGTGCTAGCTAGTTTCCACTTCATTACATGTTTACTTAAAAGTTTTTTTACTTCGTTAAAACGAGAGAAACGACTTATAAACTAGAATATTGATTACATTGAATTCCACTCAATAATATTGTTTCTTTCTTAGTCACGGTTTCAAGTGATTTGTTAAGTGGTCAGCGTGACGATGCTTTTCCGGTATAACCGTTATATCGTTGCATTCGAGTGATGCTTGAGTGAGTATGTGGAGATGCGCCGGGAACAAGTGGTACGGAATTATTCTAATATTTTTATACGTCTCTCTGTATTTATGAAATATTGTATAATGATCATCCTTCTTTTGATGTTGGTGCAATGATTTTCTTCTTTCGTTGTAATCTATTAGTCATCATTTCACGGCTAATTTATTTTTTATTAAATAGTTTATTGGACTGATTTTTATCTTACCGGACAGTCCGATAACATCCCTGATATTTATTTATTTTATAAATAATCAGACACGTTTAACAAAATTGATAAAAGGTTTCTGAATAATATCACGGTAGCTTCTAGATTATAATTAGGTATGAGTTCAATCCCCACATAAATTAACTTCATTTATAGCAATCAATTTGTCTACCGCACTCCAATGCTGAATATACTATTCTTATATTTCAAGCCGTGTGGTTCTCAGTGAAGTAGAAAAGGGCCTAAGGGATCGGACTGTTATCTATCAGACAGTATATGTACATACAGACATTCAGTTCATAGGTGTAGTGTGTCTCTACACAACAAGGAAACCAAAGTGGGTATAGGTTTACCACTGGCTCACCACTACACCTAGAACTAAGCGCAAGCGCACGTCTTACTCGTACCGCGTCTAACGACAGACTGCCTTGTCAGATGACGTTGACGGTTACGCCCTCTCTGGGGTACATGAGACAATATATATTATATCGACTTAATAGATACAAACACTACAACAGGTATCGGCAATAGACTTCCTATTACGTAATCAATTAGAATAGGCAAAAATGTGGGCGTTTGAGACGCTGCTACACCTTCTTGGATAATATACAACCTACATATTCAGGGAAACAGTGGTTGGGCCGGCTCACCGGTGCGATACAGGCCTCACAAAAAATCCGGTTTGAAGCATCGCTTGCGTTCCATTTCCCCGAAATTAGTGAGGTTTCCGGATCTTCTTACCCATATCTTCTTTTACCTTCCCGCATGGGGATGGAGATCCCTCATGACCGTCAAAGCCGGGCAGCATACTTACAACACTTAAGTTGCAGATGTCCACGGACAGCGGTTGTCACTATGTCTATCTACCCGTCATATAAAAACTATATACATATATGTATATAGGCATTAGCGCATGTATATTTAATACGCTTTCATTTTAAAGTAGGTAGGTATAAGGATTTTTGTCATTTTTATTCAGAGGTACAATGAAAGTGTTCGCACCGGTTTGAGTTATTCCGACGACTTTCTCATGATTTATTTAAAAAACGACCTTCAAAAACGTTACACTCGAATGAAGTATTGTTTTAGTAACATTACGCGTTTACCATGTTCTCATTTGAGGAAAAGTGTACATGAGGCCGCAATGAATACACTTTAACGGAATGGGTTTGGTTAAATTTGTAAAAATAAATTTAACAATAAACAAAAATAAATAAATAAATTTAAACAATAAATTTAGTATGTGCACACTTTCAACCGTGAGGAAGGATATAGGCAACTTTTTTAGATCTTAACAAGCTAGAGAAGCCGCAGGCGTGAGCTAGTGCGTTTACTAAAATCGCGTTCCTTAGAATTATATTTGTAGGAGTTCAGATGCTGTTTCACCCAAATTTATCTTTTCAATACATGTAAAGAAAATGCTTTTTTTAACTATCTATTCAATAGGGGGACAGACGAGGAGAGGGGGATAATGCAATGCAATGCAACCCTTGTTTGTCTACCGTTAATCCTTTACGGTTAATGCTTGGATTTGATTAATAATTAACAATTGCAAAAGTACATATGATATAACAATATTTATCATGAATTATTAAGTTCTCCAAGTTAAGAGTTGAATACTGTGGTTGTTGTGCCGGTGATATACGAGATCGGCGTAACGCGGGGTCCTCACTGCAGTCATCGGAGAGGATCTCGCGCTACCGGCCGTCATACGCTCCATGGCCAGTGAATTTCATCGCGGTCGCAACCTTCTGTGAGGAGGTTATCTCGCAGAAGGAGGCGGCGGAGCGGGCCCGGGAGGACGATCTCCACTCGGACCCAACTCGCTGCCGGCGAACCGGGCGGCGTAGGCGCGCTTACCAGCGCCTCATGCCGCCCTGAGTGTGGCCGCGAGTGGTCGGGACGGGTTTTCCCCTCCATCCGCCATATGGCCAGAAGCGAGGAGGCGACGTCCTGGTGTGTCTGGACGTTGCCTAATTGAGAGTTACCAGAAGGTGGTGCCCGCGCTGTTGCGGGCAACAGGCACTAGGAGGGGTCCAGATGTCTTAGCTGTTCTGTTCCAAAGCTGTTCCCGGATTCCTCCTATTTTAGGCGCAGGATGGCACACCGTGTGGTTTTAGTCGGTCCGATTCCGACACACCGTTCCACCGAAAGTCCCGGTGGGATGACGGCCCGAGGGGGCTTCCACACGTTAAAAAAAACCCTGAAAGACTATACCCTGGCAGTGACTATGAGCAGTTTTGAAATGCATGTGCTATGAGGTCAACGGCAGTCTATCGTGTGCTTAGTGAGTAATGTCTGACATGCTTCTACAACATATAATATACTTGTCAACTTGTCCTTATTTTAAAAGACTTCAAAGAAAAGGAAATATTTTTAATTCTATTGGTTTTTTGTGTGCAGCAATATGTCTACCGTAGGAGAGCCATGATAAGGCACAAGTAGGCCGGCTCGACCGGAGTACTACGGCCTCACAGGAGACCAGTAATCAAACATTGCATTGTATTGCCGAGATGGTAGTGATCATTGCATCCTCAAAAATTGGCAGCGCATTTGTGACTCTTTGAGTTACAGGTGTCTATAGGCATCCGTTGTCACTTACCATCAGTTCCTCTACTCGTTTGTCCCAATGTCGCAATTTATAAAGTGAATACTGTCGTTCTTTTTGTCGTCCAATTTCCCATGGAAAATTCAGGGAAGAAAAGATACACCAAAGTGTAATTTTTCTAATTTAGGCGAATGCGAATGGAAGCTAAGTATGTCAGCGGAGATTGCGATGACCCATACGTTGGAAAGGCCTCTAAGTATAGAACAACTTAACTTAACTTTTCTATTTGTTGTTATTCTATGTTACAGATTGTGTTTTCCAAAAAATGGGATCTATTTGTGAGAACCAAATTTTGCAGATATTTACATAAAATACTATCTTCATTCTAGCTATTAATTGAAGGTGAATTTGTTAAAAATATTTTATAACCACCCTTGAAACAAGACCTTTATAATCATTAAAATAAAATTATATATGGTCGTATAATATAATTATAAAGTGAAATAAAATCACATTTTTTTTTATATTATAAGGGGACAGACGAACAGAACTCATGCAATACACTGCCATGGACACCTGCAACTCAAGACTCGTGGGTTTGCTGCCCGTCTTTGAGGGTGATGAGGTGAGGAGATGGAAAAGAGTATGAGGAGTATGAGGATGAGGGGAGAGGGGTAGTTGGGCCTCCAGAAACCTCACTAATTTTGGGGAAATGCAACGTAAGCGTTGCTTCGCAACCTATTTTCTGTTAGGCGGTGGTATCGCACCAGTCGGGCCGTTCCATTCGTGCCTAATCATGGCTCTACCACTGTGAAAATATTTTTTACATAATACTAAGCGCTTTCTAGACCCAGGTGAGCACACCAATAAAAAAATCCAAAAAAAGTATACAATATATAGGTAAGATTATTAAAAGCTGTTGTGTCGAAAACAGTAAAATCCACATATCGAGATAATTATAATATAATCTATCATTTCAACAATGCAAGATATTACCAATACAATGTAAAATTAAAATGGCTATTACCAAGGAAGAAATTTTAAACATAGACCAGTTTTGTGTACAAACACGTAAAATGTACGTGGTCAAAGTTAAGCAATTTATATGGAACTAGAATCTGTCGTAAAACCTCTTTATTACAAGGTTTTTTTTCCTGTCAATTTGTTGCTGTCTAACTCGGCATTAAGGGAATTAAAACATACGTACCTATATGAAATCAGCCATTTTAGGGTTGCGAATATTTTGAATTCGTTTTTTTATGATGTATTCAAATGTGTGGTATTAAATAGTTGGTTGGTTTGAAAAAAATATAATCCGCCATTTTGTGGTGGCTAAAATTTTTTTTTTTTTATACTATAGGGGGACAGACGAACAGACGGGTCACCTGATGGTGACACCGCCGTCCATGCGGCGGGCAGCGCACATCCCGCAAGTGCACTGCCCGCCTTCGAGGGTGATGAGGGATGGGGGATGCAGGGAGCGGAAAGAAGAGAGGAGGGATGAGGAGATAAGAAAAGAGGAGAAAGGAGATGAGGGGAGAGAAAAGGGGGGAGGGGGAATTGGGCCTCCGGAAACCTCACTCAATTCGGGGAAATGCAACGCAAGCGTTACTTCACAACCGGTTTTCTGTGAGGCCGTGTTATCGCACCGGTCGAGCCGGCCCATTCGTGTCTAAGCATGGCTCTACCACTGAAAACTTTTACTTACAAAGATACTTGGACTTACAATGAAACTGAATATACATAATTGTGTTGTCATCAGAAGTACAAGGGTCTTCCAAATTTTAGATCAAACGGTCAAAAGGATGAGGGAAAATATTAATTACTACATATATTTGACCCAAACAGGGCAAACCAAATAAAACCATTTAAAAGTACTCACATTTTTAAATTAGGAACAACCTCTAGTACATTACATGTAACAGGTTAACACATTACATTAATATAATCATAACTTACTAACTCAACTTTTAACTTATAATTGAAATTAATAATATAACGACTATTACACATACACGATATTTGAAAGCACAAATAACAACTTTACAACTATCAATTAATCGTTCACGCTCCGATCATGTTGGATTACCGATAAACAATTTATTACATTGCCCGCTATCCTCCATCTTGTTTTGTCTTTGCTTTTTTTGAGATCAAGGCATTCACTTTTACTACCTAATATTGACATCTGAGGTTTCACTATGGAGAAAGGTCGCTAATGCATCAGTTTATTGTTAGTTATGCTTGATTGCATGAGTCAGTCGTCTGTTATATATGATTCGGTAATGAATATGGAGAATTAAATTGGAGTGTTAAAGTGCAAAAATTAATTTTAAAGTTTGAGCAACCACTTTCTTGTAGATAATTGGTACAAGTGACATTTTATTATGTTTAGGGTTGGTTTGCACCTTTCATTGGTAGGTAGTAATGTTAATATCACGTTATATAAATGAGTATAAGCAGACGTTACTGTAGGTTTTAATAATCGATTTATTGATTTATATTCGACACAAGTTTACTAACAGCTGCATTTTTTTGTGTGTAAAAAATTAGTACCGTAATAGGCCCAGCCTTACAATGCAATAACACGAGAACGTTTGAGTCGCATACCTGTAACTTGAACTGGCTCTAGCCGAGAGGTCTCCACCCAGGTATTTCCATAAAATACTGTTTATTTAATGATAATACCATATTTCATGACAAAATCATTATTTTTCATCATTCAGCCTATTTACTATTTACGTTGGGAGTAGATATAGATTAGATTGTCACCGCCTTTCGCATCCAGCCTATCCCAGCTAGGTATTCTTCAAGTTATTTTCGCAGTCTTCGGCGGTTCAGTCGTTCATTCGCGGTCTCCACTCTAGGGCCCGTTTGATCCAACGGCCATCGGTCCTTCGCCTGTGGACAGTTGGGTCCCTCCCGAAATTGTCGAAACATGAGTTTCAGACAGTGTACTATGAGCAGATTTGTAGTCTTTTTATCTATAGAAATGTTTCTACTTATTATCTGTACAGGGTCTTTTAGGAGCGTTAAACTTTGAATAAAATTAATAATGAAAATATTTTGAAAAACATTTTTGTAAACAACACATTCTGAATTATCCAAGATTTATTTTTTTATAATTTGGTAGAACCGCTTCAAGTCGAACCTCGATAACACGAAAACCTCCAAAACTCGAGAAAATGTTTTTTTCCCTTTATTTGAAGCCCCAAAACCCCCATTACTCGAAATGTCAACCATACAAGATTTGTCAAGTTAACAATAATCAGTGAGTCCCCACAAGCCATTTTGGTATACATTTTCCCTCCATAACTCGAAAAAATAAATTGAATCTTGAAATTTAGCAATGTTTGCTTTTGCAACCTTTACAACTCATTTATTTGAAACTAATTACCTCTATAACTCGACGAAAAACAAGTGTGAAAACAAACAAACAAATAAAGAAGAATGAAAGGAGAATGTTTGGCTGGGCGTTCTGTAGAGGTAATGGATTCTATGGCTGACCTTATTCTTATGGCTGACCTTAACACGTGCATATTTACATGGTGCCAGGTGTTACATTTTGGTAACTTATTATTACTGCATTGATTTTATTTGAACTCTACCGAAGCAAGTGTTTTGTTGTCGATTGACAAAATATCAGAAATAGTTTGGTTATACTGCAATATACATAAATTTTAACAACAGTATACAATTCAACATGCGCCTCATGAGTTTCCATCAAAAAGTCAAGAACAGCATCAAATGTTTTACAGAATTTCATAGAGCTAACTAGCAATTTGAAAGAAAAGACTTTTCTGCTCTTTATACCTTAGAGAATGCTATAGATAGGGAACGATCGAATTATCTAAAGCAAAAAAAAATTGGTAACTTTTTTAATACACATTTTGAATTTTGAGGATGTTTCGGAATTAATTATGTTGAATACCTCTACAAGTCGTATGTTTCCTTAGAAAATGTGCCCGAGTCGAAATCCTTCATAAGTTGATAACTCTATAACTCGAATTACATGGCGTCTCGTTTTAAGTTCGACTTACAGAGGTTCTACTGAATATATAATATGCCAAAAATATTTTTTATAATAAATAGTCATCGTTTCCATCCATGTTAACCGTCTCTCTTACGAAATATTAGCTTTATAGATAAATGTTAAGCATCAATTTTAGTCATTTTCAAAATAGTATTTCTCTATTAAAAAATCATAAATTTTCCAAAAACTGTTAGCGATTTACTTCATTCATAGGGTCAATTGGGAACATGCTGTACAGCAGCAGTATCATAATAACTCTTCTAATGTTCTAGACTTCTATAAATTCAGGGCGCGATATAAAAGTAGCATCAGATAATGACAAACCAGTCACCATGAATGATGTTATCGGATATAAATATGTGATAATAGGTCCACGTTGGGCAGGTCGGCGGTCGGTGGAGGCAGGTGAAAGTACCCGGTCAAACCTGTTCCTCCCTCAGAGCTCCAAGAGGTGAAATTTATGAGAATATTGATTGGTTACTTGTAGTACTTTAACTTCGAAGCCTGAAGTTGCTGAATGAATGGGAAATGAGCAAATAAATTATATTATACCATGCGCATTTAAATAACCGTGGTAGAAATATAAGAAGTATAGGCTTGTTGTGTTTTGCACCGCATGCATTCAGAATGAATAGACATCACACTTAAGATTATCTTATTGAGAGGACAAAAGACTTATGTTTTATCTACTCGACTACAATATTCATTTCATTTTTATTTCATCAACAATGTTACATTGTGTCCAAAATCAAATATGAATTACAGATGAAAAACAATAAAACCTTCCACAAATCGACATAATTTTAAATAATATACGGATAAAATTCAAACATGTCATAATTGAAAATTAAATAGTCAATACACATACTTTTTAAGTTACTAATCTATAGTTTATTAAATAGTTTGACTGCACACAAAATTGTGTTTAATAATGTATTGAGTGAGTGGGTCTTCCCGTAGGCCAATCCAACCTCCCTGTTTTCTCTCGCAATTGTCTTTTCTGCTCTGTTTCATATTTATGAATATTTTGTTTGGTTCACTAAAAGGACCATGATGACTATGTACTGTTACAAGATTTTTGAAATATGAGCGACACGATTCTTTCTGCTGGATTCGTACCATAGTTTGAATGCAATTAATGCCCTTTTCTGGTAATCCACACAGCCAATAATACTTATTTGTTTCTATATTTCTATCTTTCATTATTTGTTACCAAATATAGTTACGTTCAGCGTCTTTTTATAGGTGTAAGACCCAAATGTTTCCTTTATATAATTGTAACGTGCCAGATAAAATCACTTAATGTATCTGAAGCGTAAAATTATTACGAAGTTGTTGTAATACTGAACATAAATTGGTAGTATTTAATTTTGTACACAAATATGTAATTTTATATCATTCGGGTGCAACATCACATACGTAACTTACACAACTCATTTAAAGGTATTTTAATTTTAACTATTAGCTTTTATTCCTCATTCCTATTTAAAATAGAAGAAATTGTATTCATTCGATATTCGGCTTTACTCACGCATGTATTCGGGGAAGTTTCGGAAGTGTACTCCCGTTTTCCTCCAAATTCCCACAGGAATTTTAGTTGCACCTTCCCCCGAGTATAAGATCAGAAAAAAAAATGAAACAATGAAAATGAATTTTAATTCCCGTGTTTCTAAGGGAACCTTAAGGAGTGAATTATTGATTAAAAGTCTCCGTTGGACTTAAATACAACGAAGATCAATAAAATGTACTTCAATATAATATGAAACCACTCTCAGTTAGTTATCTTTGACACATTGCGGTTAAGTAATTATTACATGTATCCGTGGAGCGAACAATTCGTAACACATTTGACACTTTGACCAAAGAATAATTATAAATGTTATAAAGTATTTTATGAAGGAATTTGGATGTACAGGACACAGTAGTAATTTAAAAATGGTCGGTGGTACAAATACGACTCCTTATTCCAAAACTTCGCTTGAACGAAATATTCTGACTTTGGCATTTCCGGTCTTATAATTTGTCAAATTGAATAAACTGTTTTAATTAGGCTCTCCTGATTTCTGGATTTATTTAGGACCTATAGGAATAGAGATTTTTGCTCCATATGTTTTATTTATTTATAATGTATGCTCAGTATGGTACAGAGGTGGACTTAATGCGAAAATCATGGTGCATTTAGTAGTTCACAAATAGGTATATTATTTAATGGAATATTATAGAAAGAATAAATTGCATATTTTATATTTGTACTGTTCTGATGACTCTGACAGTTTACGGCCGAGGAGGAGGGGAAAAAGGGGTGGGCAATGGGGAGAAAAAAAAACAGGAAGGTAAAGGGGAAGGTATTGTTTAATAACCACTTTTATGTAAGGCCGTAGCACTGGTTGAGCCGGCCCATACGTGCCTAAGCATGGCTTTCCCACGTTAAATGCGATTTAATAATTTAGTATTTGTTTATCAAATCATCATAGATATTTATTATTGTTCTATGCATAACACTAGCGATAAGATTTAGGTGATAAATTTGCTTGAAGTTAAAGAGAAAATCGCTTATGAATCGTTTTGAAAGCGATTTAATTATAGTGTTTCGAATTGTGAAGCAATTCATGAATAGTGGATGTAGGCACGAAGTTGAAAGCATTCTTTAGTATCTGTCTGTCTGTTTCGATGGCGTGTTTATTACTTAACTCACATCTCCTTATTTAAATGGTTTCTTCAACACTTGTTTTATGTTTTAGTTTAAAAGATATGCGAATTCCTGTCTCACTTAAACAATAATAGGATTTAAGATAGTGTTGATTGGCAGATATTACGTTCGTCATTATATTTTTCGTGGCTAACGAGTATTGTATTTACTTTTAAGTGGCTCTTATTGAGCCTAAAATAATTAGTTTTAAATCATTTTCGATTCTCGTTTTTTTTTTATTCTATGTTGTTTTTCTAGGAAATCTCTTTAGATATAAAAACATCAAGCTAAGTTGCAGCAATTCTCATAATCTTGATATTGGTATGACTGCATATAAAAAGTTATTACATATTTCAAACAGAACGCTTGGAACATTTTTAAAGTATAAACGGAGATCTTCGCTTATCTGCGTAATTTTAAAGCTCTCGAATCGGATTAGAAGGTTAATTACTAACTGTTATGAAATTTTAGTGGTTAAGATGTTTGTCCACAGAATATACATAAAACTATAACATGTTATCCTAACTTCTCTTTAGAACATCATACAGTCGCACGTGATGGCAAGAGCTTATAATTACCAATACAGCTTCCACCGGATTCAGTAAATCGCAAAATGCCACGTAGGCACGAATGTCACAGAAACCCTAGGCAAATAATGCATGCATTGTATTGATTAGTGAGTGAGGGTACCGGAGGCCCAATTCCTCTTTTCACTCGCCTCAACTTCTTCTTCCTCATTACTCTCAAAGGCGGGCAGCGCACTAATGACTCTTGCAGGTGACCATGGGCGGCGCTGTCCCCGTCCTTACGTCTATCCCCCTACTTATGAAAAAACATGTTCATATAATTTGTTCATATTGAACACACAAGATAACTACTCAACATAAAAATTACAATATCGCTGCAAGAAATTACGAAGCAAGTATAAAACGTAATTGCGTTTTCTTTCTTCAACTATTACATCAGAAAAACTTCCTTCTGTGCAGATAATATTTCTCCGAACAAAACTTTGCCGTAGAAACAGTACTTGGCCGTACAATAGAATAATGAATACCAGGGACTGCTCTCGACAACCTCTTTATTGAGTGGATGAACCAAAAAAAAAAACTATTTATCTTTCATAAGGCTGTTGTTACTGTGACGGCGGAGCGGGGATCGAAGCGGGTACAAGTTATATCTTATTTTGTTATAGTCGCTATCATTTTACTTGCGGATGACATTGCTATTCAAAATGGTTATATTTTACCCAGAAAAACAGTGCCATAAAACGATATGTATTTATGTTAGTGCAATTGTCTCCAAATCGCGATTTTATAGGCTCATTGCTCTATTGATTATGCATACGTATAAAAGTGCACCAGAAATGAGACAGACAGAGAACTCGTTAATTAAAGTAAACGAGGTTTTTCAGAAGAGATTTCAAATCATATCGTTTATAAGCATTTGTAATTGATGGTGATTAATAGGCCTTGTGCGTGTTTGACAACTTCGTAGCATAAAAGTAAAACTATTTTTTTTACCAAAATCTGTAGAATATCTTAAAATCAGAGGTGAGTTTATGTACTAACATTTCATGAATGAAAAAAAAAATGAAAATATTGTATAAAAAATTGTTACTCACGTCTCAACCAATCTCGCTTATCGCTCAGCTTGTGTTGAGACCATAGCTTAATGCTTTTAAGTTCTGTTCATCTTGGAAGCGAGGTGTCGCGCTAATTCTATGCGTTTTCATTGTGGTGTGGAAACCATGATGTGGGAACAAGATCACCGTAACGTATCACATCGGTACTGGCCCGTTATTGAAACAGTTATGATTTAACACGGGCTTGTGGTCAATGTTTATCATTACCCATCATTGCTTAATGTGATACATGATGATATAGATAATAGCATCGTTTAACTTGTATGTTCGAAGCGTAGAGAGATGTATGTAACCAGATAAAAAATAAAAAAAATGTATGAATTTTTAACCGAATGCGCAAGGAGAGTTATGTTCTTCGAAAGTAACTATGTATGTATGTAAGTATGTATGTTTGTGTTGCTTTGTAACTTAACCTCTCGTCATAGGTTTAGTATATAGTTGAAGGAGGCAATCTGCACTTCAGGATAAGCAGTTATCTACATATGAGCACTATCAATATCTGTGGCCAGGTTAGTGCAATGCCCACCCTTATTTTCAATACCTTAGAGTTCTTGTTTCATTGCCATCCCCTTAATAAACAACTTAATACGTCTTACGTTCGGTGCCTCGCTCAATTAATTTATTCTCCTTATTAAGTATTTCCTTCAAAGATCCAAGAATGTTTGCCTAATTTAATTAATATCTCATACATATATTATTATACGTTTAAAGGCCAACACAATTGCGTGCTTGCATCTTGCACATAGCCCTGTTTACAAAAGTATTTATTAATTAATAAAAATGAAACGTAAGGAATGGGAGCACCCACATATTTTTTACCGTGAACAATTTTAATTGTATTGCAATAAGTTGGAACGTCGTATCTAGCCATCTTTCTATGTGGAGGGTTCGAAAAATAAGTAGTGATGCAATAATTTTTAGATACAATATAACTCTATCAAAGATTAATGCAATATTATATTGACTGCACGGATGGCGTAGCGGTTTAAGTGGTCACTTCGTCACTACACTGCCGCTCCGAGTGTTGTGGGTTTGATCCCCGCACGGGACAACACTTTGCGTAATCCTCAAATTGTTGTTCTGAGTCTGGGTGTTCTTTGTGTGCGTTGTTTGAATGTTTGTAAAGTCCCCTGCAATACAAGAATAAATCCTAGTGTCGGATTAGAGAAGTATTTTAATCCTCCAGAAGATTATGTCACAAACTCGTCACTTGATCGTCGTCAATTTTATATAATATTCGGTATATCAGCAAGTACTAACGTGAAGGGCGTATGTAAATGTTTATTCGGCAAATTTATCTGAATATAAACTAAGGGGTGGTTATAGTTTAGGACTGACGAAGAGACACAAGACGAAAAAGACACCTGAAACTCAAGAGTCGTAAGTGCGCTGCCCGCATTTGAAGGCGATGAGAATTTTTAGTTTATAAGATACAGGAATAATTCCTTGTGCTGTATCCTGGGAGCAGGAAAAGTTAATTACATTTAGATAGAATAGAATCGTTCTGAAAACATACAACATTACTTTGACCAGAAATAAATACCGCGTTTTACAATTTTTTCCCTCTTGGTAGATTGGAAGTAATATCTCTCAAATCCAGTTCGGAATGTGACTAGGTCGCGGAGGTAGTAGGCCAGTGGGCCGCTGTTTTATGATTACAATTTATGGTTTGTTTTTATGAGTGGACTGGTTTTAGTCATTTATAAAAAAGCTATATTTGAAATAAAGCATTTACCTTACCTACTCGATACCTACCTATTCGATAATAATTTGTTAACAACAAGTAAGTAGTTTTTTATTAATTAATAAGGACAACACCTACACCAGGAATGATTATTGTGTCTAGACTTTAAAAGTATACGAAAAACGCACACAGAGAACAGTCTCGGGGCAGCAATTTGGGGATATTGTTCCGTCTCGGAATCTAATCCACGACCTCTGGCTCAGCACTCAGGATCACTAACCACTAAACCAACAGGGTAGTCATTCTTTTTGTATTCAATTCTGTGTACGCCATAAAAAATGCCGCAAATAGACGAAATTGATATTCTAAATAATTAATTATTATGCATATAGATATAAATATCCGATTTATTAAAAAAAATCTAAGCAATGATGCAGCAACATCAAATTAGTTATTGTTTGAACTTGTGGTTTGGTTTAATAAAAAGTAAATAATATTTCATTTGTTCCCAGATTAATATCATTGGAGATAGCCCCCCGACCGGACGTACAATGCGAAGCAGTCGCGTGGAGGCTGGTTGGACTCCTCGGAGCCGATCAGAGCTCCGGTATTCGCGCACGCACCGCACGGTTGGCGTCTGCACTGGTACATTATACACCTGATACAAGAGATGCGATTGATGCAAGAAGACGGCAGCTTGATGCGGCTGTGCAGGGTAAGTTTATTGTATATTATTTCGCGCAAGACCGTTGGGACCGAAGGGAGCTGATTTACAAGTTTAACTAGTAGAGATTTCACAATATTTTTATGTATAAGGTATGCCTAGTTCTTTATCACTGTCAAGCGTTTATCGTTTCATATTATAGTTATTACATAAAGAAATAAGATTTTCTGCAAATTAAAAAAAAAAAAAAATTATGAAGTATTTAAGTAGTGATGTTTGACTATCATTTTAAAAGGTACCAGAGTCTTAGCGCTTCTAAAGAATAACATGCGTTCCATAATCAGACACCGTCTATTGTAGAAGATTTAACATACATAGAATGTAGCAGTATGAGTTGATGCCCATGAGTTTCAGAGATTCCGATGACATTAATGATCTGTTATGATTGTTCCTAAAATACTTTTCTTTAAATAGAGGCGTGAATACATATAAATGCTGAATTATTACATACACTCCATATCTCAGCAACTTATCTCATAAAAAACTCAGTTCACAATTTATTTAACATCTGTCGGAAACAACATGTCCACACATGTATAACATTTTTTTTTTTATTTCCTTCTCTTAACAATAAAAATACACTCAAACCATTAAATCAAGTACACAGTGAACCATTCTTGTTATAAACATGGAATTTTCCAAGGATGTTATGTTTAAGGTCTATTTAAAACAGATTGCACACATATGTACACACAAACATAAATAAAATAAACATTGACTTGTATTTCCCGGACGCAGTAATTCGTGGATAAGGAAGTAAACCAATTATAAGTATTTCCTTTGCTGAGTTCTGTGATGATTTTTATCCGCGATCGTGTCTTCTGGCGCGGAACTGTGAATGCACTACACTGACATTGTAATATTAACTTTAGTACTGTTTTGATACATTATTATTATAAATACTCACATCTGCATCCCGAAAGAGGCAGCAGGGACTTATAAAACACCATCAGGGTCACTAAACACTAGACCAACATGTCAGTCAAAGAATTTTGGTTAGGCTTAAAAGACGAAAAGCATATTTTCATCGACCGGGCACTTAGGGAAGTTATGAAGCATATATGGTAGAAAAAATATGTAAAAACGAACGGGAGATTTGTTATACTAAAGGGTTGGAGACGGTAATTAATAGATCGAGCAGGGCAGCAGCACCCCTTATCTGTAAATTGAACTGTACAGTACATTTAGAGTTCAGATAATTCTATAATATATGACGAGGGCAGTAGGCATAACCAATTACATTCTGGGGTATACTACAGCTGAAGCAGACGCAGTAGTAAAGTTGAAAGCAAAGAAAACTAAAGCAAATAGTACTGGATTGTGTTAGCTTAATACTGACATGATAATTTTGGAGTGGTTTTGCAATTAATGTTTATTATGATCGTCTGTGGCTTGTATGATAACTGTCTAATCTCTATCTAGGTCTTGGCACGCATGGTTTGACGGCGGACGCCAGCGGCTCCCTGATCTCCTTACACGTGGCTATGAAGAACGAGCTGCACAGGCACGTGGAGGTATACAAGCAGGCGCTGCACAAGCTCGAGGAACTGGTATGTAATTATATGTCTTAGATTGACGTCTATAAGATTCTTTATTCAAAAAAACCTTTATAAAATTTAAATTGACTCTTCTGCACCTCTTGGAGGTATTCTTTTTTTTTTTTTTTTTTTTATTCGTAAGCCTACCATAATGACACCACTTTGCCTGATGGTAAGCAATAAATGGAGTCCAAGAGTGGTGGTCACCATCCTCATTGCATGTCTAGTCAATGCAGCATGGTGACCCACACTATAGCGGCCTGGTGAGATGCTTCTTCACGCCCCGCTTAAAAGACCCGGGATCAAATTGGGAAGGAAACACGTGCGCTGGTAGGGAATTCCAGGCTTTCACTGATCGGCACAGGAAAGAAGAGCCAAACCGTTTCGTTCGGGATCGCATATCTTCGACTCGCAAACGGTGACTCCTCAGGCCAGCACGTGTAGTCCTGTAGAGGAAGGGAGAAGGTGGGACCAATTCGAAGAGCTCGTCAGAACACTCCCCGTGATGTAGGCGATAGAGAACTGCCATAGAGGCGACATCTCTTCGCAACTGCAGGGGCTCAAGAGACTGGGTGACCTCAGGACAATCTATAATACGGACTGCGCGTCGCTGCAACCGATCGAGAGCGTCAAGCAGATACTGCGCATAGCTATCCCAAAGATGAGAGCAGTACTCCACGCAGGAGCGAACCTGGGTCTTATATAAAAGACACAGATGCTCGGGCGAGAAGAACCGTCTCACCTTGTTCAATACACCGAGCTTCCGCGAGGCCGCCTTAGTGACGCTCTCGATGTAATCACGTGGATTGAGATCCCGACAGATGTCCATACCCAGTATACTGAGCCTATCCTGTAGTGGCAGTTGAGTGTTCTGAAGAGAAGAAAGGGGAAGGAATGGAGACTTTTTGTTTGAAAACGCGCACGCCTGTGTTTTCTTGGCGCTGAACTCAACCAGATTCTCACAACCCCATTGAGAGATGCGGCTCAAGACCCGGTCGAGCTCAGCTACAAGCTCCCGTCGTTTTCCCTCAATGTCTGCTAGCTTGGCAGCAGGATGTCCAAAGTATCACCCGTGTACTGTGCTGTCGTCTGCATAACAATGTATGTTGCCAAGAGCCAACATATCATTGATATGCAGAAGGAACAGCGTGGGCGGTAGGACGGAGCCCTGAGGTATACCAGCGCTAACCTCCTGGAAGTCAGAGGCCGCGCCGTCACAGAGAACCCTAATGCGGCGCTTGTGGAGGAAGGCAGCAACCCAGTTGCATAGCTTAGATGGCAGACCAAATGCAGGAAGTTTGGAGAGAAGCGAGCGATGCCAGACCCTATCGAAGGCCTTGGCAATGTCGAGGCTGATGGCCAAGGACTCCCCATGCCTATCCATAGCCTCACCCCAAAGGTGTGTGACGTACGCTAGAAGATCACCCGTGGATCGGTTCGGCCTAAAACCATATTGCCGATCATTTAACAAGGAGTGATCCTCTAGATGGCGGATTAATTGGGTGTTGATTATCCGCTCGAGCACCTTACAGAGTATGGAGGTGACGGCTATAGGACTAAACGAAGCTACTGGTAATCGAAATAAAGTGAAACAATGTTACCCTGTCATTCGTTTACAAAGTCTGAAGCCGTGTCTACTTCTGTCTAAATTCCTCCTTGAACCATTGGGTTTTAACACCTTTTAGAAGATCTTTATAAGCAACTTCTTGTCCAAGCATCTCCTAAAAAAAATGTACTTACAATTATGCCTATCTTCCACATGTTGTTTACCATAATTTAATTCATTTTACGTTATATGGGGCACTGTGTATTATTGTATATATACATATGTATTTTTAGATACACTGTCTGATATATAACAGTGTAATACCTCAGTCGCCTTTTACGGCACTTTTCTACTTTACACATGTAATTAATTTCAATAAATTAATATGTAAGGGCTGCGCAAAAAGCGGTAGTCTTGTTGCAAGATCTATAGGTTTTTAGGACGGAGTTGTTTACTCCTTATCAGTTCTAAGGTTAGTTTTTTTTCCAACAGTCTTCCGTCACGGTAACCCAAGACCCAGCAGCGTCATCCCACCAGAGGCTCCTAGCCCTTTCTCACTGTGACGTGGAACGTCGCCTTATCGACAACAAGAGTCTTCTGACCATCGTGGACAAGCCAGCATTGCGCCAACTCCCAACGTTGGTCGCATCGTTGGCTGCGCGTGTGGAGAGTGATAAGGCGGTGTTGGCGTGTATTGGACAGATTAAAAGAAGTGATCCAACCTTGGATTTGAGTGATACCAGGTAGGTTTACGCTCTTTTATTATTTTATGGTTCACTGAGTCAGAGTTGTGTATGTTAATTTATTGCTAGCAGGGACCTACTTTTACATTTTATATTTATTAAAATATTAAATATTTTATATTTAGATAATATTGACCGAAAACAACTGAGTTCATAATATAAACGAATATAATAAGTATTTTAAACTTTAGATTTTACGAAATTAAATTTGTTTGGTGGAGATTTTCTACACAATTGGTAAAATATAAAGGCTACTAACGTAAACAAGTTACCTGTGAACGTACCTGTGAGGTACATATGAAATTAAGTAAGTCAGTTTTTATTGAGTAACGTTCATGATATAAAAACGAGGAGTTGTCGTCAGCATATCGACAAAGTAAAAGTATATATAACTTGAATATTAGCGCTATTAGATCTCATAGTGTACAAAATACAAAAACCCGTTTTACCTTAAAACTGAGCAAATGAAATATATTAAACTCTGTGAGAACATTATATATTAATTTATCAATGTCTTATGTCCACCGCAGCTTACAAGTTTAGAATATATGTATGTACTTATTATGTGTTATAATCTGGGTCTTAAACCTATTTCCCAATAATCGTTGAAGAAACAAGGAACTGTAACCATAAAATACAATAAAAATATATTTTAAACATCTCATTTAAATAGTGATTCGCTTTAGAAAGTAACTTATCAAGTTTAACCGCGTATATCAAGTTCGCAAAATGTTGATCACTTTTCGTTTTAATTCTTAATGATTTGTAGTCTAATTATATTACTTTCATTTCGTTTATATCGATTACATCATTATCATTATCATTAAAAGTGATATTTGATTAATGCTGACATTTATATGCTGTCTGAGAATTATTTTGTTTAAAAATTTGAAACGATATATTTAAATGTACAGACAGCACACTAGTAAAATTTAGTGAAAATAATTCTAGTATTTTTCTGCGTTACCATATCAGCGTCATAATATATCATGCTATGAAATGTTATCGTAACCGAACGGTGATTGTATGTTCTGTCAAAATACAATTCATTTTGATTTAATTGTATAATGAAAAACTCATATCAGGATATATTACATATCGCCAAGACCCAAATGAAATAGTACGGCGAAGGTATGAAAAGTAAATATATGAAAAACCGAAATTATTATTATCATCAATGCTGGATATCTTGAAAATCACTTTTTCTGTCTGTTATTAAGCACATATTATAATCTTGCAAAGTTATGTAGACTGCCTCTCTTGGCGTGTGTATTATGTATTACGTGGAGAGTCGTTGGAAATCGAAACAGAAAAATCTGTCGATTTGAATTGTTTGGAAATTAACCATTTTTATCGCTTAGTAAGAATTGCATTTCAATGTTATATACAGAACTGAGACGTATGCAAGTATCCATTCATATTCATTAACCTACTACAGTCCATTGCTGGACATAGCCCTTAAGACAACTCAAACAGACAACAAGGAACTTAACAAACAAACATTCAAACAACGGACACAAATAATATCCAGACCCATCTAATAATTATTTGTCGATCACACCAATTTAGTCATGACTGAATCAAACCCATGTACTCTGGCTGAGCAGTCAAGGTCACTAACCACTATACCAACAGGCCAGTCAAGTTAATTCGCATCAAGTCGACCCCAGCCATCTCTTTATGAGGTTATTACATTATTTATTCATATACTTACGAAGGCTTGCTGTGTTTGGGATTTGAACCTGCAACCACTGACCAACAGTCTCATTTCCCCGTTCTATAAAAGTCTATTAGTTACTATAGCACTTACTAAAAAAAACAAAATAATGTTATCCAAGTTATTTTAGTTTTAGCTAAGGGATCGGAGTGTGCTCTATCGGACAGTATGCATACAGTCATACAGGGGTCGGTTGACGACAATAGGCTAGAACCCTGTTACAAGAGTGGGACCAAATTATCCATCTATTTTTCTATCTTTTCCTTCCTTGTTATTTATCTATCTTTTCCCGTCCAGTCTGCTCCCCTATGAATGGAGGAATCAGAATCAGAACTTATTCAAGCTAAAGCTTAACGTGTAAAAAGTTTCTTAATAAATAAGTTATAGTTTTCAAAACGTGTGCGTTTAACAGGCTTCGGGGATACAGACGTGACTATAATGTACACATGCTCTATAATCAAGAATTAGTGAGTGGTAGAACGACCGCACCCATTGTAATGTATCAGTGGTCACCTCACGACTACGCTGCCGCGTCGAGTGTTGTGGGTTCGATCCCCGCACGGGACAACACTTTGTATAATCTTCAAATTGTTGCTCTGAGTCTGGGTGTTCTTTGTGTTCGTTGGTTGAATGTTTTGTAAAGTCCCCCGCGACACAGGAATTAATCCTAGGGTGGGAGATGGTTTTTAAAAAAAAAAGACTCCTCGTTATACATAATACACACCACAAGAGAAGCAGTCAACATAACTTTGAAAGATTGTAAAATTAAGTACATTACGAGTCTTATAATGACTCGAGGTAATAATTAACATTTTATAAGAAAGTAAAGGCAACACCATAACTTTGTAAATGTAATAACAATTACCTCTTTAAATTTATTACCTTTTACATACAAATACGTAAATAAAATAGCCTTGTGATTGTAACATGGGGGTAATGCAGAATGTTTATTTTAACAAGTGTAAATTATAAATATAAAATACCTGTTACTTTAAAATCCCTCCAAAAATGGGTGGTCTTTAAACGGCTGAGACTTTATTGAAATCTGGCTACTTAAGTATTTTTATATAATATAGGGGGATAATATAGACGAACAGACGGGTCCCCTGTTGGTAAGTGACAACCATCGTCGATGGACACCTGCTACTCAGGAATCGTAAGTGCGCTGATAGCCTTTGAGGGTGATGAGGGATTGGGGTATACGGGGAGGCAAAAGAAGAGATGGGGAATGAGGAGAGGGGGACGAGAGGAGAGGGCGGGGGGAGTTGCCCCCCGTATCCCTCATTAATTCGGGGAAATGCAACGCTTGCATTGCTTCACAACCGGTTTTCTGTGAGGCCATGCTTAGGCACGAATAGTGCCTAAGCATGGCTTTACAACTTAAGTACGAATGGGCCGGCTCGATCTAAGTAATACTACGGGGTTCACGGAAAACCCGTATCTGCGGCCCAATTTCCCGTTTTCTCTTTTCCCTCCTCTCATCCCTCCCCCATCACCTTCAAAGGCTGGCAGCAATGATTTTCACTTACCATCAGATGACAAGTCTGTCTGTCTCTCCCACTATATAATAAAAAAATAAAATAAAGAGAGTACCCTTTTACGTTATTTAGTGTCACCCCTGACAACATGTTTTCACAATTTCATGATGATCAGTAGAGCAGATAAAGCGTGAAAGTGTTAAATGCGTAATGTCTTTTAAGAGCTTGTATTTAAATAACACCACGAGTAACATACAGCAAAAAAACATAATATAGTATAATAAAAAAGTTAGCTTTTAAGAATTGTTATGGTCGTGATGAATTCAATTGCCAGTGGTGATGAAATGGTACCTATAACCATTAGATTCACTGTGCGAACATTACTACAATACTTACTAGAGTAACAGTGGGACGAATTATTAATATTTCACTTTTATACTATCGTGTGAATTGCAAAACATTGCTCATGATTCAAATACAAATGTTCACTTTACGTAATATGTCTGGATGTCTTTATTTGTATTGTTTTACATTGTATTGCCTCAATTTTCGTACGTTACGCAATGCAACAATTATTTTAAGAATAGTCTATTTATTTAGTTAACAGATTCACTCGTAAAAGCGCCATGAAAATTTCTCTATTAGATAAGTTTATATAATAGAGAAATTTTCAATATAAACTTATATTTTTGTGTCAGTTGTCATCACTTTGTCAATAGCTAATATGTCATCACATACGACTCGAGCTTACATTATACTATACAACTATTTATTTTAGAAGAGGTTTCATCATCGACACATTTTTTTTTACACCACTTTATACACTATGTATTATAATTACTTATACGCTTATATTTAAACACTAATATATATTATACATATATGTATAATATACATGTTATATAATTCTCATAACATACTCAAAATGTGTTAATATGTATATCCTTACATTACCGTTGACAATAAAATAACCCTTATTTTTACATTTAATGGCTTTGTCAATCCAAAAGTTAAGAAATCGCTGTTGTAATATAAATTTGCAGTTTATTTTGGTGTACAATAAAGTATATTTCTATTCTATTCATTTCTACTGCATGATAAACATTTCAAAGAAAAAATTAACTGATTACAAAATTATAGGTAAACATTACATACATATATATACACCTGCAAATCGAGTCTTAAATGCTCTGTCCGCCTTTGAGTGTGATGAGGAATGGGGGATGCTAGGAGGGAAAAGAAGAGAGGGGGGATGAGGAGATGGGAAAGAGGAGAGGGGGATGAGGGGAGAGGAAAGGGGGAGTTGGGACTCCGGAAATCTCACTCCTTTCGGGGAAATGCAACGCAAGCGTTAGTTTACAACCGGTTTTCTGTGAGGTGATGGTATCGCACCGGTCGAGCCGGCCTATTCATGCCTAAGCTACTACTATAAAAAAACCTAACAAATTCTTCGGTCTGATTCGCCTAGATACTTAATGTTGACCGTATAGTCAACGATTTGTGTGTATTTATTTAAATATACGGTTTTACTCACGTGTGTATTTTGGGGATACCCGACTAGTTTCGGTTTGGACTTATGTGTGTGTTTATAAACCAAAGAGGCTGCGGAATGGGAACGGGAACTCTATGAGCGCTGGCCTGGGGGTAGTGGGTGGGGCTAACTGTTACCCTGACAAAATCAGGCCTCAGACGGTGACGCAACATATTGCGCTCGCGCCCTACTGGTCTTGAGGGGGAAGGTAAAACACACTTTCATAGTTACGGATAAAGTATTCCTTTTATTGATGTAAATAGCCGAGTTCGCATTAGTATGTTATGATTTCTAACAATACGTAATTAAGTTAGAAATTGATATATAATAAATGTTTGTCTGTTTGAACGCTTTTTAGATAGTTATTAAGGAAGGCTATACGCTATAAAACATTACGCTGTCACTTTTAGGAGCGGTGCAGTGTGTATGAACACAGTTAAAACTGCCGAGAACGGCTAGTCCCTAATAAAATTTCTAAATCGACCGTATAATTTATCCACCTAGTATTGATGAATATTATTATAAGCCTGAGTGTACTGTAACTAATTTGTACGTAAACGTACAGCATCAGACTGTAATTGAACGCCATTACATTAAATACAGGCGTTTATCACATTGAAATGACCATCTCCACGCTTACAATCTAACCACTTAAGCAACAACCAACTTTAAGGTTGCGGAGTAGAGTTTAATTTGATGTAGATGTTTCTTTAAAAAATCTAGATTAAATATTTAATAACCGATATCACAACCTCACAGGTGGTTATTTGGAACTTTTATTAAATAACAGCGTTAAACTGTTAATGATGTAATACTCGTAGTGAAAGCACAGTGCAGCGTGCGACGGGTTATGTAATATTATAATGTGTGAATTATTTTGTATGTTTAGTGAAATCTCTCTCGAAAACGTCGATTCATTGGCTTTTCTTTATTTAATGTTTATGTAATGAACTGGTTGTACTCATATTTAAAGTCTGTTGGAAGTTTTTATTATTATAATGTTTTAAGAGATATCAATTGCCTGATGTTCATTTTCTAGTTTTATTAGGTTTTAATTAAGCGGGAAGCTTTAATTCATTCGGTACTACATTGATGATTAATTAAATACTTGCTTTATAATAAAATTGCATTATTAACATCCTGTTGCTCACCTAATGTTATTAGTGATAATGTCTGCATGTGACGTGGGACAGCCAAGCATCGGTACGTATGCCTTCGACCGGAGAACTTAATACGAAGGACTCGCAGAAAACTGTTTGCGTTGTGTTTCACGAAGAACCGTAGACCCAACTCCCTTTTTTAATTGTAATATGCGATTGTCCCCCATCATTGAGATGATGATCATTGGATGGGAAGAATAAGTTTGATATATGTATATTCAATCTCACTTGTTCTTATTTTTTGAAATCACGAATTTTCCTACAAAAGACTCTATATGTCCTTTACAGAGTCATCTATGCGATCTTAAAAGACGTGTCCTTTTATGATCATTGAACAAACCAACATTCCATTTAACATATCTTTACAAGAAATAGCCAGTGTTGCAGTTGCTACGACATACATAGAGAGAGTCGTCTCTTGTAATTACTCAGTACTTTAATAGGTACTTTACTTTCTACAATAAGTCTCACCTGCTTGGCAAATAACTACTTAAGATTAACACCTAAAATAAACAGCAATTATTTAACTTAAGAAGCCTCTCACCTTAAGATTCTTTGTGGAATGCATTCCACAAATAAACCTATAATTTAGTATGTAACTAAATATCTTTACATTTATACAAAAGAAAAGCAAGAATCATACACAAGGAAAGAAAATTATATGTGAATAATTACAGGGAGACAGGTGAGTGTATGTATATATGTACGTATATACTCAATCGCTTTTGTAGCCTGAAGGTTTTCTGTTCTAAAACGTTGACGTTTGTCTTCGAACTGAAACAAAACACAATACCATCATCATCTCGTTTTATCAAGTAAGATTTTATACAACTACCATTACTCATTTTACTTTTTAATTACTTAATTTTCATTGAATCGTAGTCATTATATATAATGTTGATGTAAATCTTTTCTAATAAGTAATACTGAACGGTCGGGCCGTTAAACCAGAGGTAGGTTCGGTCACCCAGAACAAATAATTGTGTGATGAGAACGACAATTGGTTCCGTGTCTCGATGTAAATTATCTATAATATGTATCTATTTAGAAATACATAAATAGGAAAGTTTATAAGTTGTTTAATTACCATAGTACAGCTACGCTTAGTTTAGGAGCAGACTGACGTGTGTGAGATGTGTAAAGTTATTATTTAGTAAATGTAAATAATACTATGAAAAACATTCTTTGTGTCATTTCATCCTACTCTGTATTCTCAAATTTATAGTCTAGTTAAAATAGCCGCCGACTCATAACTGTAATTCTCACGATAAATCAAAATAGTGCGTCTGTGCACACAATAGTGAAGTTATTCATTGTCTTATAAAATACTTGTAAAAAGATTACACAACGGAGAAATTTATGAGAACTATTGTTGAAAGTTGTATAAGAGAATCTGTATAATAATAATAATATCTTTTAATATTTCGTTTACACTGCCCAAAATAATTGGGCACATAAATTAAAGAAATTACCCATGTGGATAGTTTATATTACTTCTTTACTTCAAGTGTGCGTGTTGTGTTCCGTTATGACTAGCCAGTAATGTAGTTTTGTAGTTTCTTTCATCAAGACGTGTGTTCTGTTAAAAATTTTGAGTTACATTCATCAATAGTTTTTGGTTTTATAATGATAGCTACGAGCAAAGATCTAGAATTTTAGTTTGAGAATGCCGAAAATATTCATTCAGTTTTAAACTTTTGTAGGTTATATCTTTGGGTCGCTTTTTATATGTGTCTGATGAATGAAATAATCAATAAGTATATTCCTTTTTCTTAATTGCCTATTTCAACATGTAATGAATTGTAAACATAATCCACCATGCGGCCATCCGTCGCGTTAGGTGTTTAATCTTGGGGAACTGGTTATATTTTTATTTGTCAATCTAATAGTTTAAAATATATTTTATTATAAAAAAAGACTACAATCAGATTAATTATTATGCAGCGTGTTTATTCTTCATCACCTTCTCTAACAAAAATTTCATCGAGAAATTCTACCGGTGCTAAAATATTTTGGTGATGTCTGGGCCATTCCAAATACGATATCACGGTATAAAGAATTCTACACTAATCAACAAGTAAGAGAAAAACACGGTCCTAACAAACTTTTATTGTTAACTAACAAATTTGGAAAGTTCCCGGTGGCTTTCCACATTTCCCATAAATCCTCACAATACTGCTAACGATAAATCCATCTGCGACATTTCTTCACTTACATGCTTTTGAAATGAAATGAACTCTATTGTTAAGGTGCTAAAGTTTAAATATAAGAATTGGCAGAGACAGTTTCGGTTGTTAGAAAGTGTCGAGTTAAATTCATTTTAGATTTAGTATTGTGAATAGTTTAAAGACATTAAAGGAAATAGCTTTGTTCATTATAGTACTAACATTATTTTAATTATTATGGTTTTATTAATTGTGATTATTTATGATACATATATAGTTTTATCAATCACTAGTTAACAAACAAACTTTAACCTTTACAGGCCAGTAGCGGGTGTTCTAATGAGCTACTCCCGAGGATGTGCCGCAGTGCTAGGACAGATGTCTGAAGGAGACAGTAGAAACAACGACCCTGCAATACCTCGCTCCCCTACAGACTCAGCTAGCGATGGATATCATTCCGACAGTGATGATTCACAGCAACACCCTGACAGGTAAGTTAGCAGACTCGGACCCCATACTCTCCTGGTTGTGGATTCTCTCGATATGAAAAACGAGACTACCGCAAGCATATTTCACTAGTCACTATGCGATATGTTCCTTTACACATAAAAATAGTAAATTCACAATGCAAATCCATACTTTATTTATAATGTCGTGTTTTTATTTTATTATTGGTAGTATACTTTGTACTTAAACATTAAAATGTAGTTAACACATTATATACTCATGAATTAGTCTTACTATAAGTTTTACTTTCGGGTATTTAAGAGGAGAAGAAAGAAAGAGTACCTATATTCTATGTAGGTACTCTTTCCCTCTCATTCATAGATATTCATAAATATGAGACTCATTGGAAAACCACACGATGCATGTGGGTGTGGCTCACTGTGGGTATGAACATCACCGACAGTGAGCCATGTATTGTGTAGATGTTAGCGTAATAACAGCGCTGTTTATTACGAAGTAGCACAATATTAAGCTAAAAGTGAGTGCAATATAAATGTATTATCCTCTTTGTTGCTTGCTTTGTAGCTCATCACTTACGAGTATCAGACATTGATGCGTTGACGAACTAACTATCAATGTGTAACGTGGAAGTCTGGCCAACTTGTTCTAGAAATGTGATCGGCCAGTATAAATAATAATCAGAAATAAATTACAAACACTAAATAACAAAATTAAAGTTTTTAATAAAGAAAAATTTGAGATTATGCACTAGGATCAAATGTATTCAAAGGCTTCGATTGCAGACTGCCCAGTGGTAGTTGAGACACATAAGAGACTGGTGGACTGGAGAGGTTCTCAGTCCCTTAAATAGTGCCGTGTTTTGCGGGTTTGTGAGATTGGAGTGCACGGCATTGCGCGACACACTCATTAGGGTTAGGCTTTTTATTTATTTTATTTCTAACATATTATAACCCTACAAGCTCTAAAAGAAGATACGAAGGTTGTGCTACTTGAACACCATTGTAAATAAGTCCAGCAAGTCGTAGAAAAAGTCTGTTGATACCATTATCAAGGTCTTGTTGAGTTAGATGTGGTATAAATATTGTATTAATATTATTCTAGAAGCAAGCTTGTATCCCAGTATGCGGCGGTGTGGACCCGAGCCGCTGATGAAGCGCTGCCAGCGCTGGCAGCTCTGGAACAGCTTAGGCACACACCACACCTCAAGTATAAGATCATCTTCTCTGTCGTTGTTGTAAGTATAGCTAGCCGGATCCGTATATACTCGTACATAGAGGTAGATGTGGATGAGTGACGTCATAAGGCGAAATCGACGAAAGTAGGCGATTCATTTGCGATGTTTATTAGTCGTGGTTTTGTATGTACTGCAGTTCCCTAGTCTACTGATTATTAACTTGTTAGCAGTGTCTTTAGATAATATTAAATAATAAAAAGCCCATTGTACTCTAATTTGTGAGGCAATGTTTTTTCTACTTTCCACATATTTATCTCCTTAGGTACATGATATATAACATTCACAAAGGTGCATGGTTCAAATTAATAACTTGACTGTTAGCAGTCTATGTGGACTACAGAATTTTGGAATCAAGTAACATTGCTGTTTCTGCAAACACAGAAAATCTATTGAAGTCATGTTTACTTTGGAACCCTTTTGATGTGTGCGAGATAATAGAAATGCATTTTGGCATTTGTCTTGTGTTGACGTTAAAGTAATGCATTGTGTTAACGTTAAAGTATTTTTCTCAGTTGTCCTTCCGTGCGGCCATCAGTCTTCGCGATCGCCGCCTGAATGAAGTGAAGGCACTTCTAGGCGTTGACGTTGAGAGTACTCCCAGTGATCCAAGCTTAACTCGGCTTACTGCTGCGGCGACCAGGGTTCTACACCAGACCGCGCACAGTTTCCCACTTGGAGAAGCTGAACGTACTGTTGTAAATCAGGTTTGTTAGTCTGATTTTTCGGTTCAGACAAAAAAGAATTACCAAATCTTACTAAATAAGCAATTGTCATCATCTCATCTTTTGCAGTAACCATGCTTTTATCAATATTTTTAGGTGGTAAGCACACTCCGTGAGTACCCATGTCTCTCCAGCTGTGGAGCTCTCCACGCTCTAGTGGCTGCCGCATGTAGGGCTGCATGGACCATAAGTCTACATTCACCGCCCCTCAGGATCGATACTGATTTCACACCAGGTAACATTAAGTTAAAGAGGTTCTTGAAAAAGCTTATTAACACGTTGCACCCTTGATGCTGCAGGTGTCGTTTAACTAGAATGACTAATTACATATGAAATGAAAAAGATCCGCTGATAGTTGACGGTTGATTGTTTAGCTACGCGTGGATAAACTATTTAGAATTGTATACCGAAAGATATACAAGCTATAACATATAAAATGTTTGTTAAAAAAGAGAGAATGGATGATTAAAAAAATACAGAATACTTAACGATGTATTAAATTTACACTAAGTTCTACTTAGTGTAAAGATATTAATATAACTAAAATGTGTCTTAAGACAAACTCGTACCAACTTTATACTTTATGTTCTTAAAAAGAAATCTTAAACAATATTTTGGTTCACGTGATTTTTATATATGTAGTTAGGATTGGGTATTTCATTTACTTACAGAAAGCCTTTGGATTGAAAAAAACACTACTATTTTTTTGTCTATATATATATAAGAGATTTTGACATATATATTGACTCATCACGATATCTCTGGAACCATAAGGCGTGGAGACTTGAAATTTGGTAGGAATATTCATTTCGCCGAGTAGAGGTCAGCTAAGAATGGATTTTACGAAATTCTACCCACAAGGGGTGTTGCAGGGGTGTCAACAGGTTTGCTAGTATAATATATGATCCTTTTCTATTAGGTACAAAATGTGTTGTTATATTAAATGTGTTTGGCGATTCAGGATCGAGTTAGTTAGTTTTCTAGATTGCGCTGTAACGGTCAAAGTGACATAACAATATTTCTTTTATTTCCAGTTGTGATGAACCCAGACAAACACGTGCGCTTCTCCTCGAGCGACGGACGCGACAGGCGCTCCGACCTGATCAAGTCGTTCGTGTGGCCGGCTCTCATGGACGGAAACAGATGCGTCTTCAGGGCAGTGGTGCTCACATGAGAATATTGCTTTATATTTTAGACATTAGTTTCAACATTCCTGTGCAGTGAACTAGACCGTATATTGGTTTATAACAATGATTTGTTCTGTTTAGAAATGTATATATACCAGTTAAGGTTTGATATATACGATTAAGCGTTATTTCTTATTAATTAATAAGAAATAACGTAATTTTTTCACCACTGAAATAGGTGTTAATTGATAATCCCAGTGTATTATTGTTTATTATTGTGACTAAATATGTATATTGTTAAAAGGAATTAACTGAAATAAGGAGACCAATGATATAAAAAGATATTAAACTCTTATAAAACAATATACTCATAGGTACTACTTGCCACTTGCACCTAACAAGTTAACGATACATTTCAAATTTTTTCTTGCCGTATTTTGGGTACAGTACCATGCTACCATGTAACAATAGGCCATGACTTTTACTGTAACATGCAATGGAAATGTCGGTCTAAACGCCTTTCTCTGAAGACTACGAGTTTTCATATCTGTATGACATTTTAAAATCACAATATATTAAATGAGATCGAAATGAATAATATTGTTATACTCATTCAAAGGATAAATAATTAGTTTCACTCACATTATAAAAGGTGAGGCTATTAAGGTGAACCGGACAATTAATAGAAACACACTTTGAAATAGAAACACACTTTGAAATAGATACACACTTTGAAATAGAAACACACTTTGAAATAGATACACACTTTGAAATAGAAACACACTTTGAAATAGAAACACACTTTGAAATAGAAACACACTTTGAAATAGAAACACACTTTGAAATGGATACACACTTTGGATATATAACATGTAAATCGGGAATCTTCTGAAGGGAATAAAATCGAAGCCCTCTAACTAAGCTTAAATTTTAAACTCTTCAGGTAATACTTCATTCTGGAGCTCAACAAAACCTTTTATTTTATTTGAATGCCTTTTGAAGTATTAAATCAATGGTAACGGTAGTATAGTGTATTTCGTTTCATTTTTTATATTTGTAAAGTTAATTAGCACTGACTTTTGTAAAATCTACTAGTACTGTTTACTAAGTATCTAAGTTTGACACAGACAGACTGACTGATTTTCATATTTACAGTATCAGTTCTCAGAATTTGACATCCTTAAACTCTTATTAGCGTAAGGATGCGTAGGAGGGAAATTAAATCTTATATATAAAGGTTTTTTTTATAAGATTGATTATTAATTTGCGATGGTTTTGGGTATTTTCTACGCTCACAGCAATTGTGAACGCTGGAAAGTATTCAGTTCTAAATAATGACAAACTGGCGTATTTCTTAACGGTCATTTCGAAATTCAGCTGAGAAATTATAAATTTTGAACATATTTCATCCCCTATTACTAACCCCCCTGTATTATATGGTACAAGAATCACAAAAAAAAATAGAGGGGTAGTTTTTGACCTTAAGTTTTTTACACTCAAGTCCCTACTAGATCGTTAACCTGGTTCAAGCCATAGGTTTGCCTATGGCTTGAACCAGGTTAACGGTTTCTTTGTTAGGGTAACTTCCTTAACTCAACTACGACATTCTGTGGAATTACGTGTTGTTGTAGTTGTTACCTATTGATCACAGGGTTTCTGATCTTCCGAGTACCGATCGGACTTTGACTAAGTTGAAGGTCTATTTGGTAGAGTGACATTACACGACATACTTAAGACTTTATTATCACTGAAGTTTCCCGAACTATGACGAAGAATCCTCATAGGAGAATATTCTTTATTTGTACCTTACAATGAGTAGTAACAGAATAATCTACTAGGTCGAGTTCTCGGAGCACATGACTAATATTTAGATAAGTTGAATGCCAAAAAAAATGATTCAGTGAATATATGTTTAATACGTTTATTAATAGCCTCAGTAATATCAAGGAACTCTCTTATTTTTAAAAAGATGTAATAGATGCGTAAGATTTAAAACTCAAAATATTCTAATTATACATTCAGATCTGTCTCCTATGGGAAAAAAATACAATATTAAAACATTCAATAAGATGAAGACCAAATGATGTTTAAAAAACATTAAAGTTAATAACATAGATTAACTCAAATTTTATACATTCGTGTACAAAATATTCTTAAGCTAAGTTAATCTAGAAATAAGAAATATTTAATAAATTATTATGTACCTCTAAATTACATACATATAATAAAAATATCAAGCGACCATTTTGTTTTGATCTATTACAACACATGATTCAGCCAACAACGCACTATCTTCACGATAAGATACCAGAAACACTTGATATATACATGAACAGACAGTTCTAACACAGTATAATTTACAATATTGTGAAAATATGAGTTATCCTGGACCTTATGGACCTCCTCTGTCAGGATGGGGATCACAGCCGCCACCACCAGAACAATATCCCCGCCCCCCTCCATACTACCTCCCACCTCATCAGGTGCCATTTCCACCTCCTCCACCAGATGGAGGAGCACTCACCGCTCCTACTCCTTATCCATACTACTTCCCGGGTACCATGATGATACCAGTGCCCATTGCGCCATTACCAGCGCCTTCTGCTGATCAATTCGGACAACCAAACACCTATATAACCAACCACATCTACCACGGACAGACTGTAGTCTCTTCAGATAATACAGTTCAAGTTGGGGAACCTTCCGGAGATTTTGACTGGGTACCAACGACTTCAACGCTGGCAAACTCACTAACTGGAAAAGCTGTTGTTGGTGGCCACGAAGGGTGGGATGGAAGTCCCCTATGGGTAATTAGAAGCTGGTATAACGGCGATCTGATTCCTGGAAAGTTATCTGTAAGACATAGTTCAGCTTCAATTGTGAACGATGGAAAAGAAATACCAGTACAAAATATTGAAGTTCTTTGTGCCAAACCGGAGAACTTACGTTGGATTCCAGCTTCAAATGGTAATGTGCCTAATGGCGCAATTCCTGGTGGTAGAACAGCATCAGGAGAGACCCTTTATATCGGTCGAGCGCGATACCAGTTGTCTGTGACGCCAGGAAAAGTGCACCCAAGTCATAACTCGTGCTACATCGCGTTTGCTGGCACTGAAGTGGCCCACAAGATGTATGACGTGCTATGCAGGATCAGCTGAATGATGAATTCTCTTGTGATAAAATTGTTCTCGTTTTTGGACTGTGATTACAATACAGGTTGATTTTACGTTTTGGAGTGATAGGATGTGCAGTATCATAGGACAGTGTTGTGTTTAAGACGCAGAATTTTGTGGGATTTGCAACCTTTCTAAATATTTGTGATTTTTTTTTGTGGAAGTTCTCTTTGAATTAAAGCAAATTAATATGACGTAAGAAAATAATAATATACACACGGACGTCATAAATTTGAAAGTTTCTCTAGTTCAGTTTCATATAATTCTTTAGTATTTATTGGTCTTCTATATATATCGTTGCATATGTAAAATTCAATTATCTGGAACTTGAATGTATATATATATATGTATATAAGCTCACGGCGTTTTCCCATCGTCGTAGGCAGAGACCACAGCCAGCCACTTCTACTTCTACCCTTAGATACATCAAGAGTTTCCTCTACTGTGTATAATACATACTGAATTTAAAACTATATATACTCCTTAATTTCATGAATAATAACGATATTAATAAAATAATTGGAAAGCATCCTTAAGATTTCACTTAAAATTTAGACATCCCAGTTATAAAGTAAAACTTTAATTTATGTTATAATTAATTTATACATATCTAAATAATTATGAATATACCAGTTTGTAATAACATAATTCACTTTTAAAAAAGTAGACAACCGACTTCAAAAAACGTCTATCATAAAGTTTAAGACTTATATGGTTTTCTCATGGATGCCATTGTCAGAACTGAACAAAATTGAAATGGGACCACACTGGAAGCATCAGCTTTCGAATAAAACAATCATCAAAGTCGGTTCACCCAGTCGAAAGTTGTAGGGTAACAAAACATAAAAAAAATACAGTCGAATTGAGAACCTCTTCCTATTTTGAAGTCGGTTGAAAAGAAGCACTTCACTCCACTCCATTGTTTATTGAATGATTTACTTATTTAGAACCTAAAACTGTTTCAAGTGCAGAAATAAAGTGTTTTCTAATACAAGTGTGTTTTCTTTTGTTGTCTCGTGTGTACGTGTGAGTAGGTTGTCGATATCTTATCGATAAGGGTCTACGTGTATTCGAATATGTGATTAGAGGATTAGCACATACACAAAGAATTTAAATACTCCACATTTTTTATCAATCTTGCTCAATGTAATTACAAATTTCTTTATTAAATGGAGAAACAAACGGATTCATCTTTTCTGGATTTTTTAGACCGAACTTGGTATACTGCATATTTTAGGTAGACAGATAAATCCTCATTGAATAAAGTACACAATAACAATAAAGTTTATATGCATTGGTATAATTCCTATGAACTAAAGTTTGTATGCATTGGTATAATCTTATGAACTAAAGTTTGTATGCATTGGTATAATTCTTATGAACTAAAGTTTGTATGCATTGGTATAATTCTTATGAACTAAAGTTTGTATGCATTGGTATAATTCTTATGAACTAAAGTTTGTATGCATTGGTATAATTCTTATGAACTAAAGTTTGTATGCATTTGGTATAATTCTTATAAACTAAACTTTAGTTCAAAAGAATTATAACAATGCATACAGAATTGTTATAATTCTTTTTAACTAAAGTTTGTATGCATTGGTATAATTCTTATGAACTAAAGTTTGTATGCATTGATATAATTCCTATGAACTAAAATTAGAAGCGTGAAACAATATTATTGTAAAAAGTTTTCTGCTTTATCGAGATTTTCGATCGCTTCCAGGGAACCACTGGATGGAGATTACAAATTAGTAATAGTTACAATATGATATGATGTAATTTGCATATTTTAAGATAAACGATTGAAATATTTTTAGATAATTTTACATAAAAAAGTTATCTTTTAACAAGTAGTGTTATTGAAAAATATATAACATTACATTAAAATTTTATTTATGGTGAATAGAGCTCTACAACTATTTATATGATTGTAATTGCCTGGCTCTGACAAAGAATCATCATATATATACGCACACATATGAATATTTACATTTAAACACTCGATAACCATAACCCTCTTACTCAGTCCGGTAAAAAAGCTTAGGATGCGTTGGTAGGACATTCAAATTGTGTGTTATTTGTTGTTTAATTAGCAGGTAACATATAAACACATGATCGTTACTTGTAGTACACAGGGTGTTGCGCTATTAATCTAATATCATTAGGTTCTGAGATCGAAAATATACATAATCTCAATAGCTTCGTAATTAATCATAGACATCATTGATCTTTTAAACATTTCAACCATAATAACAAAGTTGCTGAAAATCAATCAAATCAATCAATTATATCAATCTATCAAATCAATCAATCAAAAAATTTATTATTTGAAATAAAAAGCAACGATGTCATAATTTACAAACATTACCAAAATAAACAAAAACGCATTGAGAACAAACAAACATAATTATGTCACTCCCTCAATTGACTCTTATTCCTTCTATCAATATCAAATACTGCCATCACGAGCGATTTTAAACCTTAAAATCATGTGGTTATGTGTAAAGCAGTTGCAATAAAATGTAATCACACAGGTACAAGTGTTAACTAAT
Source organism: Tyria jacobaeae (assembly GCA_947561695.1). Lineage (NCBI taxonomy): Eukaryota > Metazoa > Arthropoda > Insecta > Lepidoptera > Erebidae > Tyria > Tyria jacobaeae. Next base: position 14,257,684 of record OX387231.1, on the reverse strand, counting down.
TACTCAATTTGACCTCCTCAAATATGCGTGTGAGAGTTCTGAACCTCTCAGTCGGAGGACTTACAAATGTGAGTCACTCCTTGAATGTACTAATGTCAAATATTTTTTTAAGCTGTTATTAATTTATTCTTAAGTTCATATTTTATAGTTCAACCCTTGAATGATTATAGCTCTTTGGGAAAATAGACGCAGCCAGTCCATTCGTGTCCGATCTAGTTTTACCTAAGTAAGGTTTATTTACCTGTAATATTTTGTAAACGGACAAATATACTTTATTATTTTTATTATTTATTTTATTTATTTCCTAAATCTTAGCGACTCCATCCACTTTTTAGGAACTCTCGTCTATTGTCTACTTAATATTTATTTTTATTGCTAAGGAACGATCAATTTAAGCTCTACAGGTTATATCTACAGGGTATAAAATTAATTCGTAAGTAAATAATTGTAACTAATATAATATGGAATTTTCTGAAATAAATGATGATGATTATTATTATTTTTGTTCTCTAAGTTTTTCTCAGCTCTCGCTGGTTTTAACCACATTTACGGGTGGGAACTAAAATCAATATGTAAATGGTAGGTAAATGTGGTTTGTTATATTTTTATACCGTGTTGTATAATATTATTATTATTATAAAAATCAAAAGAATACAAAATATCAGAAGAAACAAGTTAGCCACTAAAATATTATTAGCCAAGCATAATGTTGCTTAATATAAGACCCAACAGCACCTGGACCAAAAGAGGTCATGCTAGATTGCCTCTTTTATTATATTACAAAACTGCAAGCTATCTATACTAATTGCTGCATATCAACCAGTCGTGATGTCCAATCAACTAAATTGAGTTCACTTGTCGACACAGCTCACAGCGGACAGTGTTGAACGTTTGAGAGAGCAAGCTACAATACAATTGATTCGTTTCTTTCTTCGTAACCGTTTTTATAATTGTGTAAAGTGTATTTTGTAGTTCGTAACGATGAGTTTAGTTGTGAATGAGTGATTACTTATCTAATTAAATTTAAAGGTTAGTTGTTTTAAGTTATATGAATTATAAAAAAGGTATGCATTACAAGTGTAGCGAGGTTCTTGCAGTAAGATATATAAATATATGTTAACCGCAAAACCTAAACGATTACCTCTTAGAAGAAATCTGATTACCTCTTTTATAAGAAATGCTATAGGAGTTAGAGTAGATTCCGAAAGTCCTTCGTAGGGAATATCTAATCTGATGAAATGTCAAGAAAAAAGTAATAAGAATTTAGTATCACAATAACTCATTAAAAATGCAATCACGCTGTCTAGGAAATGGAGAAACAACAAACAAAAAAGTATAAAAGGATAGAAGAATTGGACGAGGATGGCGTCGTTACTCTACTGCAGCGATGGGAGTTGGGTGAATTCGTGGAGTTTACGAGGGAGAAACATCTCGACGGAAGAAGATTACTTGTAAGATAAAAAGATAATTATTATTATACATATATCAGACAATACACCGTTATCTTTCGATACGAGTATATGACCTGATCTAAATCTATCTATATTAATAATAATAACAACTTCACACATCTTACACACTGCTGTCTGATCCCAAACTAAGCAAAGTTTGTACTATGGTAACCAGACTGCTGATAAACATACTTATATATGTATTTATAAATACATACATATTATAGATAAATTACACCCAAACAGAGAACAAATACTCGTGCTCATCACACAAATATTTGTCCTGGGCATGAATCGAACGCACGACCTCTGGCTTAATAGTCAGGGTCACTAACCACTGACCCAACGTGACAGTCAATATATTAATAAAAGGAAGTTATTATGTTTACTTGTTTAGACGCGTTAATCTCTCAAAATACTTGTATTTTTCTAATTTGTATTGGATAGAGACGGTTTAAATAAATTAATTAAAATTAAAATTAATTGCAAAAATAATAACTTAATTTAGTCTTATATAGGGCTATGTATGTTCTATGTACATGCATATACAGAAACATGATACTCTGTATTTTGCACGTTGTTTATTGAGATCAATTAGATGTACTTAATATGATAAAGGTCAGCAGCCATGCAGCATCTGCTCAATTATCTGCACATTCGTTTCATTGATCTTATTTTTTTACCATTTAATTTAAGGAAGTCAGCGAGGGTATTGTTAAACTTTGGAAACCTAAAGTTAACGCCAAAAAGTTAATCAAATTCATTGAAGACATAAGACTTAGACCTAATGAATATTTATATACTCAAGATAAAAAAACGGTTAAAGAAGAACAAGATAAAGGGAAGGAAGTAACAAAGGAATCATTTGAAACAGAAAAGACGGAACAGGATAATTGTGACATATATAGTCAATATCAAACAATACCTACCAGAAAGAAAGAAGAAAGCACAAATACATCGGCAATGAGTGCTGTAGAGGAACTGATAAGAAGAATAGTGCCAGCAAAGAGTTTTCTTTACAGACACCAACAGAGAACTGACAGATCTCCGTCTTATTTACCAATGGACGCTGGTGGACCTAAGAAAAAGAAACTATTCAGACTAAGTTCATACGAGTACCCATTCTTAGATATTAAATCCAGATTTTCTAGACAAGAAAGCTCAAATGATAGAGGATATTACTCAATGAAAACAAACAGTAGACACTACATATCTAGACCTTATAAAAATTCTGAATCTAAAACAAAATACAAGTCTCTATCTTCTGCTGAAGAATTAAATGAAAGATATCCAGAAGATCATTTTTACGAAGATTTATGTTATAATGAGGTGGCGAGTAGAGAAAAACCGGTTGAAACTAGAGTAGTGAGTGTTAAACCTTGTTTTGTGAAGATACAGGAACTATTTCAGTCCTTCAAAGCCCCATTTTTTAAACGGCAAGAGATGATAGAAGAAAAAAAAGTGGAAGAGATAACTAAAGATACTAATTTATATGAGAATAGTGATAGCACCACTAATATGTACGATTCTGTACATGTTAATAGACAGGATAGTGAAGAACGTGAGGCTGTACAGGTGAGTAATGGTTGTTTACACGATAATTATGTATTGAACTTACATAAGTATATTTATTATGTGCATGGTAAGTGTTTTGTTATTTATCGGCTCGATAGTATAGTCTGGTAAAAATATTTATTAACAAGCGTGTTTGGGTTCGTTTGTTGGTTTGTTGTGCGTATCCACTTTAACTACTCAATCCATAATTATGATTGCAAATGTATACGTAGTACGTAGGCAATGTTGATGTCGGGTGATAGTTTAAGAACGCAAAATTTTATGTGCAATCGATGGTCTAGATGTAAATAGCAGCGAAAAAGAGCTGTAACTGTCAGAGTCGTGGATGAAGCTGTGACTGCTGTTAGGCAATGTCTGTTATGTAAACCCTCATCTGAGGCTCTAAGCTTAATTGAAAATTTGTACAAGTGTTTATTTAAAAATAAAATATGTCTTCTTTCTTCTGATAACAAATGATCTGAAAGCCCAATCCGAAATCAACGTTGCCCTGTGTACTTTCGTTGGTAGAGGTACACAACAAGAACAGCTGGTAAGCTCATTTCACTATGAATAAGTACTGTTCTTGAGGGATAGTGCAATGATTTGCAACATCTATATTATCTGGTGTAAAGCAGCAGACAACATTAATAAATAAAACCTGGGCCTCAAAAAAAAAAAAAACAAATTTCTTCTACTAGCTAGGAATAGATAAGTTGACAGTCGTTGATAGTACAAGTACAGAATGTTCAAGTATTGCCGTGAGGTTTTTTAGTGGAGTGGAATGCACATAAAAGGTGGCTAAGAGTTCCAACCACTTTATATATAGTATTAGTGCCAGGATGACAGCAATAGACTTGCTCCCTGCAACCGTTGTGTGACTAAATTATTGTTGTCAAAATGTGGGCGTTTGAGACGTGTCTGCCTGCTCCTTCAGAGATATAAGAGTGAGTGTAGGTGTACCTTTATAATGTTCAATACAAAATTAACATGTTGCTTTGTCATTTCTTTTTTTATTCTCTACACGATGACATCACGTGTAGATTATTTATTAGGACTCGTTAAGTTAAGTGGCTGGACGAAGACGGTGCTAAATACATAAGCGTGATTTTAGTTTTTTGTTCAGATTGTTGTGCACAGGGATTTCCTTTTAAGGGTTTATCTGAGACCCCGGCAATAAGACTATCTGATGGAACGCGGTGTGGTTTAAGTCGGTTCGAGTCCGACATACCACCCTACTGGTCCCGGTATGTCGAAAAATAAAAAATAAAAAAAGGTAATTTGTCATACTTAGCATAGATTTATATTATTTTTTTTAAGTTGCAGATTCTTAAATCAACTTAAAAAGAAAGTTAAACATCAATCAATTATAATGTTCCGTCATCATTGTATCATCATTCAGCCTATCGCAGTCCCCTGCTGGACATAGGCCTTTTTGAACGTGCGCCAGCACCCGGTTCACCAGTTTCCACATCCAGTCTATCCCAGATAATGTACCTTCCTTAAGTAAAATTTCTATAAATCTTTCAAGAGCTATTTTCAGCAAAATTTATTGCTGAGCTAGAGATCCTTTAAGAACAATACTTTTTCTGGATCGAAGGTTACGATCAGTTCAGTAGTAAAGACGTGAAAGCATTACAAACAAACAAACCACTCTTATTTGCATATATAATAATATTATCATCATCCATATTGTTAGTTAGAATAACAGGCATCATCATTAATTAAACCAAATAAGTTTATAATTTCAAGGCGTCTATCATGAAAAACTGTATCTACTAATTGAAATTTAATTAACACCAACCTTAAGTACAACGAACTCACTTAATCAAAGAATGTTTGCAGTAGGTTAACAAATGGCTGACATATCGAGTAACATAAATAAAAAAACAATAGAATTGGAAACCTATTCAACACAGCAGAACGACATCTGTTTATATATTGGTGAACCTTATTGCTAATTTCAGATTAAGTTGCCCGTTGAGGACTATCTCGAACCTGTACAGCTAAGCAAAGATTACTGTGATGTCAATTATAAACAAAAAGAAGAGTCACTCATGGGATACATACTCAGCATATTCGAGAATAGATTCGGGATAAGGCGTGGTAAGTGTGAATATAAAATAACCTATTTTAGTTCCACATTAGAGTCATAGATGGCGTTTAAATAAAATTATCAGACGTTATACATTACACATTATATTATGTTATATACAAGTATATTATTACTACTACACTACATTTTGCCAATCAGTATTTGGTTCCACTGACGTAATAGGGGGTAAGCCTATTGGCGTCATCTGAGTACATACTGTCTGATAGATAACAGTCCGTGGCTTTAGACGCCCTTTACGTCACACATGGGAAGACAGGGGGTATTCTCCTCTGCTGAGAACCACAACAACAAAGTTAAAAGTGACGGTAGCTCGATGCCTGACGCGTCGGACTTGCGATCAAGTGGTTGCGGGTTCAAACCCCGCCCATTACACTACCGTCATAAACCCACCCCTATAACAAGCATTTAGCTTAGCTGGGGGGTTAACAAGAATACTAGTAATGTGTGACCCACGGTGCTAGTGCTTTAAAAAAAATACCAGTATAAACATTATTAAACATTATCATTATTATTTTAACCTTGACTAAGATAATAATAATAATGTTAAAACTATGTAATATTGGTTTTCTCTTTATACTTGGTTTTATATTAATTTAGTTTGAGACCAACACGTAGCTTTTATCACAGCGAAGCATAAGTACGCAGTCTGGTTGTCGGTGCAGCAGAATAAGACCACCTTGTCTCTTCTCGAGGGTCTCGTGAAGGCGACTGAGTAATTAAACAGCTATTTATCAGACAGCATATATAAAATATCAGGTTGACACCAATAGGCTTGATCCTTTTTAGGTAAGTGAGATTTAATTGTGATTTCCAAAGCGCATGAGTGGTTTGATACATGTACACATATGTCGTCGTATTATAGGATTGACCACGTCATGATGTAGTCAACCATTTCATGAAATGGTAATTATGGAACGGTCGATTACAACATGATATGGTCAGACCAGATCATTGAATAATTTATTTATTTATTAATTTCTTTATTGTACACCTTTTGTTCATATATACATACAGAAAACATGTTATTACCAACGCTTAAAGGTATGAACAGCTAAACGCACGACATAGTCAAACATTTCTGACCATATCATGAAATATTTGCATTACCAACTGTTAAACACGATGATATCGTTTGGTGTTTATGATGTATAATGACGTCTGAAAATTATTTAGTTTTAAAAAGGTATAACAATGTGCAATAAATGTGACGAAATATCATTAGGACAACTTATACAGGTAACTTAGCTATTTAGAAGTTGTATTAAACTGTTTATATTATGAAGATCTTACGTATATATGGCCAAACGTGGATAGACATCATCACACGTTGACGTTTTAGCGATATGGCCAGTTTTAGCCAACCATTTCATTAAATAAGATTATTTCATTAAAGTACCTCATTCTATGATCTGGCCACGATATATATATATATATATATGTATAAAGTATATATGTAGTTTATTTTATAGATATTACTATCTGTACTTACCTATTAATTCATATCCCGCCCTTTCTAAAAGTAAAATAAAAGTATTTTGACGCAGCCATTTGTCGTTGGAAGACAATAATAAATACGAAGGACATGAGGACAGAGTACTTTCTCATCGTTAAGTCTTGTTTTGTTTTATCGCATATGCGTAAGAAACATGTGCTAGGGTTGTCTGTTACTTGACGTGTGATATCGACTGTCGATAACTCTCGTGTGGTATGCAAATAGTTAACAAACGTACTGGTTTTAGGATTAATGAACCATTCCACTAATAAACTAAAGGCTTACAGGGGAGAGCCATGCGCAATTACGACTAAAAATATATTATAAATTGTTATTGCACTTGTGCTGTCAGGATAGTTGGATGTGAATTATATGTATTTATGTTTTGCGATTTTATGTTTAATGATTGTCAAAATGTGGCGGTTTGATGCCTTTGCCTATGCTTACTCCTTTTTTGTATAATTTCAGATATAATAATTTCAATCGACCCATTCATAGATTTATACACATTGCATTAGCTAGTTTTTCATTTACAGACCCGAAATTTCGTTTTCGGGTTATCGATATTGTCTTTTGTGTATTTATAAAAATAAGAGCAAATAGGTTTTACTTGTTTTCACTTGTATGCAATTGGATAAAGTGAACTATCAGTGGACTTTTCTGTCGACGTTTTCACTGTCCTACTAGGCCGATGAAAATAAAACAAACAAAAAGTGGTAGTAAGTATGATACAATTATTTTTGTTTACTTCTTCAGAGAGTTGTGCTAGTGGCGGGTGCATTGAATACAATACTCACTATTAAATTAGAATAGTAATATATTGTTGCTAAAATAAGAAGTGAAGTGCGTACGAAAAGTAAATGAATATAAGAAATTATTATATTATACATATTAGAAATTAGCTGTAGATTATATAGGTAAAGAAAGTGAAAATGTGTGATAAAGTGTGTGTTTTTGAGATAACAAATACATAAATAAATTACAGTAGGCTGTTACAATCGAAAATTATTTCTACTGCTTCACGAGGATCGCTTTCTGCTTTTTTATGCTGTAGGGGCAAACGAGTAGACGGGTCACCTGATGGTAAGTTACCGCCGACCATGGACCCAGCAACTCAAGTGCGGGGGACTTTACAAACATTAAAATAACGGATATAAAAGAACACCCAGACTAAAAACAACAATTTGAAGATTACACAAAGTGTTGTCCCATGCGGGGATCGAATCCACAACACTCGTCAGTACTGTAGCATAGTGGCGAGGTGACCACTTAAACAGCTGCACCACCTGTGCAGTCAGTTATTCACTAATAAAGCTTGAATTTTTTGTCTCTTGAATGATAGTTCACTTTCTTGTTTTTTAGTCTTTTATTGCCATGAGGTTAGGATACATGTAAAAAAATTAAATTAATGGGACATCTTGAAGTTGGTGGCCGTGGCATTGAAAGATGAAGTTATATAAGTAGCTTTGTGATCACCCCAGTTTCACCTGCATTTATGTTAACTAATGCTAACTGCGCCGCCCCTAATGGTCGCTTCATGGTGTTTTAAAGCCTTATTCCTCAATAAAAAAATGTCTAATAGAGAAATAATATTTTAAATCCACCTAACAGTTTTCTAGAATAACGCGTTTAAACAAAAACTATGTCTTGAATTACCATTGAACGATATAATTGTTAATATAAATCACTGTTCGCTGTTCATCGGGACTTTATTCTTTTATTGAAAGCACGGTTCGTCGAAAGAATGTTAATAATAATAAATGTTTTATCGATACCACAATTTGCACATAGGCCGATTTTCTGAGAACACCACTAGGCGAATTAGAATTTATCGATAGAGAGCATTGCAGGAAGCACTACTATAATATAGACAGTTAATGGTATACCCAAATCAGCTAGGTTAAGATTAGGTTCAATTGCGTTAAAATTTGCGATTTTACAAAATGACGGTAGCTGCCCTAACTAAGAAAAAATTGGTAGGAGTCGGTCTGGAATTCGTTGTGGCCGCAGTTCTAACCTCACGGTGTGTTGTGGTATCGCCGAAACAACATGGTATTTCTATAGACAGATGGGAGTTACGTAAAGTTCATTTCGCCGCCAACCCATCTTGCCGATTTGCGGTATCCATCTTGCTTTGTGAATGAAATCATCATGAAAGTTAGTATAAATAACTGGTTTTCATAATATCCTTTACTATAAGATCCTTTATGAGTATCAATAAATGTCAATAAAGTGTCAGCTCCTAATTGCATTGTTTCTCTACTTGTGATATCATAGTCTTGAGTCAGAGCGGAGTCACTCTTATCAAATAACTAAAATTGTTATTAATTAGACTTCCAAAGATTTTAATAACAATCTGTCTGTTTCAATTTGAAATTATCGGACTTAGACAAATCGACAAAATAGTAGACAATCGACTACAATGCGTATCTCATAAAATTTAAGACTAATATGGTTTTCTCGTGGATGCCATTGTCACAACTGAACCAAACTTTCATCTAACTACCCTTGAAGTACATAATTTCCAATAAAAAAAGGGTCATCGAAATCAGTTGGCGTGATATCGAGTTATTCGTCCATTTGTCGCGCACATGCAAAAGGTGCATTAAACCTTTTAAGACTTATATGGTTTTCTTATGGATGCCATTGTCGAATTGAGAACCTCCTCCGTTTTGAAGTCGGTTGAAAACTAGGATTAATGAAAAGAAATAAAGCTTTCTTTTATAAGCGCGCTCTTCTCATCTCCTAAAAATAAAATAACCTATCCGAAATATAACTAGTAGACGTAAATGTAATCACTTTTTAAGAAAGTAGATAAGCGCCTTCAATGGGTTTTTCAAATTACTCTCCGCAGTAAGTTAAATTGTAAAAACTTACCAGTTAAAAACTTATTCGTGATTTTCCTCTTATAATTAACATGCTGTAAAATTGTTATAAGTAATAACTTTCAGAATTAATTATTTTGATTGTATTTTATATTTTTGCATGACACTTTTCTAGTCCAAATATGTTATATCTTGAATATTATTCATTGTAACACCATTTATCACAGTATTGGAAATAAATATGATACTGATATACCATGACCAAATCTTGATTTGGTGACAATGAGACCACCGCAGGAGTATGCTCCTTCGATTAAATAAAATATTAAAATCGGTTCACAGTTGTAGGAGAAAACGCGTACATACAAATAACAACAAAAATACTTGCAGTTCAAAATAGATCCTCCTCAATTTTTAAAGTCGGTTAAAATCCTCAAGTAAACCTAATAGACCCAATCTAAAAAAGACACTGTATTTATTTAAAAATTGGTATAAAACAAAACAACAACAAAGAGTACACCGCATAAACAAATAAAATAAATATGGCTAAAGCTTTCATAGAACTCGTCAGGATTGAACGGATGATACGTTAACTCAACTTTGTATTATCACACTACCACTTCAATCTGTGATAATAATGGTCATGATAATATGTAGATAATATTCAACGGATGTCTGTAAGAGATAAGACCGCACATTTTATCACTACGTAATAATGTAAATATTTCTTATGTTTCCTATCATTTGGTGTGCAATAAAGTATACGCTATGTATATGTTTAAATAATAGGTCTGTAGCTAATCACACTCTTTTGTGTTTTAATAACAAATTTCTAATATGTAAACTAATGACCTACTATGCAAACAATAAGTATATGATTGACAATAAAAGTGTAGTGCATCTGACAATGTGTTGGTGGCTAAAAATGGGTGTTCCATTGATGTACAATTTGGGGGAAAGAGTCGGCAATAGTGTTGCAGATCTCTTCTTCCATGTAATACATTGTCTGACTGATGTTGTTGCAGGTGAGGAAACTGGTTATCATTTTATATGTAACCGTCTAAACAAATGACGGAAGGAAAAGCAATAACTCCAACTCGTTATCGTGTTTCGTATGTGTGTATATGTGTGTGTATTAAGCTCACATTTTGCACATTGTAATTTGGTCTTACTCAAGTCATAAGCAAGCGTATTGCTGTCAACCTGGTTCTTTAGGAATTGGGAATTAAAGAGAGGAAAATTAAGACACCTTCTGGCTTAGCCGAGTAAATACGTGACCTTTCACGGAAATATAGACGTCCTACAGTTGCTGGAACACAATTAATTGGTACTTGATCCATCTAATTATATCTTTCAGCCAGATTATAGGATTCTTTTGTTTCAGAAACACACGATGACAGTCCATCATCAGATTCAGAATGTGACCATAAAACTGAAAGCTCCCCGAGTGAAGAAGGCCGCAAGTGGCCGGAAGACCGCAAGCAGGGCCTCACAAACATGGCGGATAGGCCGCTGCCTGTGCCGGTGGAAAATGAGCCTTATTACATGAATATTGATAGAGCTGAGGCGCAGAATCTCTTGAAAGGGCAGCCCGACGGCACGTTTGTGTTAAGGCCGAGTAGTCAGGTGCGTAAGCGTTTTTTTCACAAGAAAAGTTGTGTTTTCAACTGCATGTATGTGTGTATGTGTATGTGGAGTGTCTTTGCCACGACCCTGAGTCTAGATTTGGCCATGTGAGATATTATTTGAATCGTGTTAATGGTGGAAGTGACAGAGTATACGATATCTAAATTACGTTAGCGAAAAGGAGAGAAAGTTAATATCGATGCTTAAAAGGCAATATTTAGCAAGACATGTTTGCAACTATATTTTATTTTCAGTAAAAACTACTCTTTGTGATTTTCTTTTATAATATAGGGGGACAGGTGGACAGACGGGTCACCTGATGGAGAGTGAAAACCGCCGTCTACAGACGGGGAGATGACGAGAGGGGCAAGAGGAGAGGGGGATGGGGGAGGGAAGCTGGTCCTCAAGTTGGTCTATTGCAGGAGACTTGGGTATACCCTAGGGGGTTGCTTCCAGGAACCCTGCAGAGTAATGGCTGGGGTGAAGTCGGCTCACATCGGCAGAATTGGCGAGAGACTAGTGGGTCTCCCTTCCGGAACTCGTGCATTCTGGTCTCTTGCTAAAACTGTCCAGGGGAACATTTGTAAGCCATCCCTTCCACCTCTGCACATAGGAGATAATTGGTTAGCCCACGACGCTAAAGAAAAAGCCGATCTTCTAGGCTCAACTTCAACTCTTTGTGTCCAACTCGACCCTGGACGACGGGGTAAACGCACCGCCGACTATACCGCAGTGCGAGAGCCGCAGGCCGGAAGTCCGGTTTACACAAAGGGTAGTGCGTAAAGCGCTTCTTTCCCTCGACGTTCTTAAGTCGAGTGGGCCCGATAGAATCTCTCCTATCGTGCTGAAGATGTGTGCTCCAGAGTTGGCACCGGTTTTAACGAGCCTTTATCGGCTTTCCTACTCTCTTGGCTCTAGTGCACCTTATCTCTAAAAAAGGTGATCACTCGGATCCGTCCAACTACAGACCCATAGCCATCACCTCCTTTGTCTCCAAGATAATGGAATTCATTGTTAACTGCCAGCTCCTCCGGTACTTACAAGCAGCTCCTTATTGATCGACAATACGGCTTTCGTCGGGGTCGTTCAGCTGGTGATCTTCTTGTTTATTTGACTCACCGGTGGGCACAGGCGATCGAGACCAAGGGGGAAACGTTGGCCGTTAGTTTGGACGTGGCAAAGGCCTTCGATCGGGTCTGGCACAAAGCGCTCCTTGCGAAGCTTCCTTCCTTATGGGCTTCCCGAGAAACTGTGCAATTGGCTCACCAGTTTTCTTACAGACAGAAGCATCAAGGTCGTTGTTGACGGTGCATGCTCCGACTCCAAGTCTGTTAATTCTGGTGTCCCACAAGGCTGTGTGCTATCACCCACGCTGTTTCTTCTGCATATCAATGACATGCTGCAGATTAGCGGCATCCATTGCTATGCAGACGATAGCACGAGTGATGCCCTCGTGCTATCGTCTGCATAGCAATGGACGCCCCCAACATTTCTCGGGTAAACGTCATCGAAAGCCGATCCAAAGTTGTGTCTGAAATCGAAACTTCTTTATCAAAAGTTTCAGATTGGGGTCAACTAACCTAGTCCAGTTTAACCCCACGAAGACACAGGTTTGCGCGTTCACCACTAAAAAGATGCCATTGGTCGTATCACCTCAATTTGAGAGCACTTCCCTAACTGCATCAGCCAGTATCGGAATCCTTGGCGTCGATATATCAAGCGAAGTACAGTTTCGCGGTCACTTAGAGAGTAAGGCCATATTAGCCTCGAAGAATCTTGGTGTGCTAAACAGATCGAGACAGTATTTTACTCCGGCCCATCGCCTGCAACTTTATAAGGCGCAGGTTCGGCCGCACATGGAATACTGTTCTCATCTCTATGCAGGTGCACCCCAGTACCAACTTCTCCCTCTTGACCGCATTAAACAGAGAGCGGATTGCATCATCGACTGCCAAGATATTTCTGATCGACTTGACACCTTGGCGTTGCGTAGAGATGTAGCTTCACTCTGACAGACCTTAGGCGCTACCACCATATTCCATGGTGGTAGCGCCTAAGGTCTGCAGGGTACGGGGGGCATTGCCACCTCCTGTTTGAGAGAGGATCGTGGAACGACCGTTTGTATATACAAAGGCGCTGGCCAAGATCTGCAAGGTTCCTGGAATCATTCCTTCCTAGGGTGTACCCAGGTCCCTTGCAATAGACCTACTTGTGACAGAACAGCTTGTGGTTTTAGTCGGTTCGAGTCCGACATGCCACTTCACCGTCAGCTCCGGTGTAAATTGTAATTTATTGTGTACAATAAAGAATAAAATAAAACCAGAACTAAGTATATTATTCTATTGAACAATTAACAATGAATCTAAGTTTTATTACACAAAATAAAAAAAACTAAAGTAAAAATATCCATAGAGTTTAATCGTAGTATAATTGGACCCTTAAGTTTACTATTATATGGGAGATTCATTCATTCATTCATTCATTCATTCATTCATTTTTTTGCTATTTGTTTACTGCGACAGTTAAAACATAAAAATATGAACCAGAGCTTTCAGGGTCGCAGAAAATTCCAAATACATACAAAAAATACTAAAAACAAAAGATATACGTTATTTGAGTTCGGGTTAAATATATTATCTATTTGTTTATAGATTTGCCAACTAAATACGTACATAGCACTGACCTAGTCATTATTATGGTGTACCGTTAATTAATAGGGACATTCGCGAATGTGTGCATATATAATATGTATCGTTATTAATCGTTATTAACGCCAATGTCTCGATATACACATTTTTAACACGCTTTTCATCATTTCTTTTCGTTATTAACTATGTATACAAATCTTGTAAGTAAATTATATATACTTCTAATTGTCGCCACTATTGGCAGGACTTCTAGGCCAGCATGAAATACTCAGAACATAGATAATAACTTAATGAAAGTGATTACACAGTTCTCATAAATACAACTCAAAACTTCTACTTCTACTTAACATATCATGCAATCGTAAAATAAATACATATACCAATCTAAACCCATTTATTATTTATATAATGAGCCACGTACAAAAAGTCTTACATGAAACGATGACATGTCGTCGTCTGGATTGGTGCCGCTCAATGCTTGTAAAGTATGACAGACTGTATATATTGCCAACCCAAAAGACAATCTGCGCAATGGATATTTCTATTCCAAGATTTGCCGACAAAAGTAAAGAAGTGCAGAAGTCAGTTTGTAACAGTAATTCTAGGAGATAAAAGGACTGTTCCTGCAAATTAGTATGTCAGTTATTGATTGTCAGTTGTCGTGGAAAATGTTACACAGCAGTACCCAAGAAGTAGGATCCTCCATACACCTCGTGACTCTTTTTTATTTCCAAAAATAAAATAGAAATTTGGAGGAATTCGTTTTATAAAACCTGAAGATACGTATCCCTTTCGGAGACTACTTTGACAAGCAATAAAGTCAGTCTTGTGACTGTTATATGTTGAATAAGCTGATGTCTAGACGGTTTATGTGCCTGTAAATACTCGCATTACTTTTTATATTCAAATGAAGCCTCTAGTAAATACACTAGCATCAACATGTGTTGTTATGTCAACTTGACATCCATCGGAATTATTAATAAAGAATTTTGGGTCACCCGTCTGATGCAGGGGTATTTTTTTAACAGAATATAATACTTTTATACAAAACTCTTTTTAGATTTTAATTAGGTTTTGCAGTCCCTATTTGGGATCAAATTTATTATAAGTACGTAAAGAGAGAGAATTAGTACTAAAAAGTTTTAGAGCACCATCCACTTCAAATTTCCCCATTCTAAATGACTATAACAATTTTATTTGTATTGACAGTTGTGTAATGACTAATGTGGCACCTAGAACCGTACTGAACCGTGACCTGCGTGTGACGCGGTTGTTCTATACTGCTAAGTGCAGAAAAAATGCCGATTGCGACAGTTAAGTTTGTAATCCTTATATTGCAACTCATAATATATCAAGTACATTGTTACTTGTGTACATTTATGTTCATTGTAATTAACTGTGAAATGCACACAATTTATAATCATTTTCAAAATATTATGCATAATTTCGCTGACACTGGTGCGGGAAGCTCATTCAATGAATGGACGAGACTTACAAAGTATTGATGTTAAAAATGTACTTATTGTGTAACTGTTAAATGTACCACAAATACATAAACTAGGAAGATTCTGGCATGTGGTAAACATGGGTCAACTTTTTACACGTACCCAAAGATATAGATATATAGAAAAATCTATTATAATATATATTAAACTTGTCATTTTCAGCCTGATCACGCCTACACTCTCAGCGTATCCTGTTCAAACGATGTCCACAATGTTGGCGTCCGCCGTCGGCCAGACGGTCGGCTAGCACTCGGCTTCCCTCGCCGGGGAGAACACAGCTTTGCGACCGTGGCATCATTGCTACGTCATCACAGAAAGCGACGGCTGCTATTAGTCGCTGGTGGTGACGTCATCGGTGCCACTACCCTGAATGAATCGCCACATTACTACCAGAGTCCTAGTAGTATTCCTGTACCGATTATAAAAGAGTAAACTTACTGAATAGGTGAGGATCTTAATGCTTTTATAGGTATTTCAATAGTGTATGCATAGGTTCGAGGCTCGGATTTCTCGACTTCAGCCGACATTGCTCAGAATTCCCAATTCATCCCTTTTCTTAAAGGTAAAGGCAGATAGAAGAGGTTCTATCTCGCCTTTACCTTTCAATATACTCACAATTTTCGTATTTAACACCCAAAGTGCCAGGTCGATGGCAATGTGTTTGCGTCTATTGCATGAGTGAGACTAAGTTGTAGTAAGCAAAATGCTTATATGCCTCCGCCCAGCCCAGTGGGGGTACATACTTTATTTTATGTATGTATGTTATTCGTATTTTTAAATTTTATAATTATTATAATTGTTTTATCTTTTGAAGATTATTGGACTGTATGAACAGTGATTCGAAAAACACATTGATGTTGGTCTGCCAATCCTCACTTGGATAGCGTGATGAACAGTGGAATTGATCTTCACTATATATGTAGAGGGTTTTCCTGCCTAGCGGTGGTCAGTGGGATAGTAATGTAATTATAAAAACATGCTTTTAATTATGATTTATTTTAAATATGTAAAATAAACAAGACATTATTGCAATAAGTAATATATTAAGTACCAAATCACTTCATATAATTACTTGTATAAAGTTTTGATGACTTTATGAAATTACAACAGTTTAACAGTTTATAGATTTCGTTTTATTTATTAGCCTTTTTTAATATTTGTTATATTTGTGTATTTATAATATTTGTATAGCTATTACGGCTAAAATGTGCGGTTACACATTATACCTTACACATTAGTTTTAGCCGGCTTGATTTAGGTGCAGCCGTTAGTAAGCCGCCCATGGACACCCGCAACTTAAGAGTCACAAGGGCGGGCCCTTTAGCAGTACAGTCTTTTCCTGACATTTTGAAGGTCGTATCGGTCCGGAAATACGACAGGCGACAATTTGTTCAAAAGGTTGGTTGTGCGAGGCAAAAAGTTTCTGACGAAGCGGGTTAGATATTTTGTCGCTGTCTGCGGCTGGTATAAGTTAGAACGATTCCTTTGAACTCCCCATTATTCAAGCGATAGAGCAAAGTGAAGCTACATCTCTACGCAACGCCAAGGTGTCAAGCCGATCAAAAATATCTTGGCAATCGAAAATGTGAGTCGCTCTCCGTTCTGAATGCGGTCAAGAGTAAGAAGTTGGTACTGGGGTGCACCTGCATAGAGATGAGAAAAGTATTAGTAGGCGCAGGTTCGGCCTCACAACGGCCTTATAAAGTTGCAGGCGGTGTGCTGGGGTGAAATACTGTCTCGATCTGTGTAGCACACCTAGCTTCTTCGAGGCTAATTTGGCCTTACCCTCTAAGTGACCGCGAAACTCGACTTCACTTGATATATCGACGCCAAGGATTCCCATGCTGGATGACCGCACTTCGGCTTTTAGCCGTAACATTTTTATTCTATGAGTTATTGCTGCAATCATCACGATGTTGCAATAACAATCATAGCAAACAACTTGACTCCTCCTTCTTTAGTTAAACTATTAAACAAGATTTGTATCAATTTAAATAAGTAACGCCTTATAATACTTATTAGCTATCAGTTAAAGTACAAACGTTCCGAAGATAAAGAACAAACAGACATAGACTGACAAAAACAATAGACTTGAATTATATTTTATTGTATAAATAGACGTAAAATACATTCAGCTGATTTGATATCCTATTTTTAAGGGCCGTTTATCCTCAATAAAAAAATGTCATTATGAAACTAGTTCGGGTTATATGACACATTCCCGTAGCCCACTTGCTGTGACTTATATATTAAATTTAAAAAAGGACCACAGACTTCAATGCCGTAAATACTAATACAATAACATAAATTAAATTCTTCATAAATTAATTGTGGTGAAAAAAGGTGGAATATTTTCTTCAAATTTAGAAGCCAACCTTGAGAATAGCGCTTCTATTGCAACAATTATTATCTGAATCAGTTCACTAGTAGTAGCGAATATTGCTAAATACACACACACAAAACAAAAAACATTTATTCCATTTGTTTTTAAAGTAGGTTACCAAAATGGTATGTAAAATGTTAATCCATTATTTACTGGACTCTTTCAAAACTGTTCTCAGCTCAGTCAATATACATTTTGTGTCTTCGAATAAAGGATGCGGTGTACTTAAAGTTTTATGACGCATAACATAAAATGTTGCCGAATAGAGTTTACGAGGTGTTAACATTGTCGCATGTGTATCCATTATCTATCAGTTATACAAAGTTATATTGTAAATTACATTTGAATAAAGCACAATAAATTGTTTAACTTTGTAATAGAATGTCATATGCTACTTCATATAATATATATCAGTAAGAGGACTTGAACTTTTTATATTATAGGGGGATAGACGAACAGGCGGGGCACCTGATGGTAAGTAACAACCGCCGTCCTGCAACCTCTCTCCTTCCCTCTTTATACTCCTGTTCCTGGCAGGAGTTGGATGAAGGAAGGAAGGAAAAAGTTTGAAGGAAGGAGTTGGAGAAACATGCGTTGAATATTCCTCTGTGTATCCCTTAGGAGATACAGGCGTATTACTTAAACGTGGGAGAGCCATGCTTACACTTATGGGACGGCTCGACCTGAGTATTACCATAGCCCCAGTCAAAACCGGATGATAAGCAATGCTTGCATCGTGTTCCTATGAGTGAGTGAGTTTACCGGAGGCGCAGCCCCCCTTTTCTCCTCCTTTCTATTCTTCCCCCCTTTACATTTCCGGGGGCAGTGGTAGTCACTTACCATCAGATGACCCTTCTCCTCGTTTAATGCCTATGTTAATTTTTTCATTTTGTTCATTTATTTGTTTTGACCGATGAAGATATATAAATAGTAAATAATGATATATCTATAAAGATATGAAACACACCAACGATTAGCCTCACAACTTGCCACACCAAACTAAACTTAATTGGTATATTTATTTCTTACAAACTATATTTTATGATTTTTTTTTACCATTTTCAGTTTGTAAAGTCGTTGACGGGGTTTAAGGAGACATGATCCTAAGATTGCCTCGAAGATATTGCTTCTTAGCGATAAGGCCGCCCATTGATATATTTCGAAATGAAAGGTGTCAAAAGTTCTAATAGTATTAGTGACATAAGGTTGTAGATTTAATAATGCAGTTCGGTTCTATATTGTTTTCAATTTTTTTTTTGTAATATAATCTAGTTGTAGCTGTAGATAATATACTATGAATTTACCTAGCAATTGACCTAACGAAAAATATAAAAACAATACCATATGGCATCGCATTGAGTGTTGTAACCCTCAAAATGTTTTGAATGCTAAGTTATTATTTATAAATTGTTTAATACAAAATAAAGTTTATTTCATTTGTTTATAAATTATACTCATATATAAATGTAAATTCAAATGAAATGGTAATATCCATTAGCATTGTGGAGCATGAAATGAACGCACGCACTAAAAACCATTCGTGTGAAAACGTGAGCATTACCACAATGCGGGAAGTGTTAACATTCCTAGTAGTTTTCCTTCAGGAAACCTGAAAAACTGAATCACAGTTACATGTTGCAAGGGCGGTGCAGGGTTCACAATTTGTTTAATTAATATTTATATAGACTGGTGGTTTAGTATTGATGTACATGATATTTACTTGAATGTGTAGATAAAGTAAGTTAGGACATAACGCAATATATGATCGTAATGACTTTTGAGGCTACGAATAGAGATTCGATATGTTGTTTTGATGGATGAATCAGATTCTTATCAATACTATTAAAATTAGTATTTATTAGTAACTATTTTGTTCCCACTGTCTAAAATACTATCAATACTCGAGCAGTGAAAGATACTTGATGATATCGATGTTTTTTTCGATAGCGCTATCGAAATAAGTGATGTTATTGAATTGCATTTATATGATACATGTTTAAGATTTCTGGCAAGGAAGTCAATTATTCTCAAATTAAGACAAGGAGAATTATAAAATAAAAATCGAATCGTAAAGTATTTTGACCTACACTCAGCACTTTTATTTATAAACTTACTCTACCTTGGTCCGTATTAAGTTTTTAATAAACTCAAAGAATATCGAATATTGTGGCTAAGTAAGTATCTCCTATACTGCCACATAAAGCTATTAGAGCTCGTTCTAAGCAGGCTCGATCATTCGAGATCGGGACTGCGTGCACTCGTTGAAGGAGTCACTCACAATCCGACCCATATGAGGCCAAGCATAAAGGCAGTATCAACAAAATTTGGCCACAAGAAGAAGAACGCATTCTAATATTAGAGGTGTGGTACTCGTTGGAGTAGAATAGAGCCACACCAACTCTTCCTTTGGGTGTCATTAAAGGGGAATATAGGATCACACTATTTTGTATCCGATTGTGTGATAAAATCGGGTACATGGGCGTTAGTGTATTCAGGTACATATATGTATGTTCTCGTCTCTATAGTGTACTTCAAACAACATAAAAAAATGATTATTCTATGAAACATTGATAAGAGTAAACAAACGTTTGAAATCGAATAACTGCTGAGGTACTGTAAGGTTAAATTTCGGTTTTCTTTACTATTAACTTGGTATAAGGCTTGCAGATTTATTGAAAGTTGTTTAACTTGGCTGTTAAGTGTTTACTTGTGCATATTATGGTTGCCGTATTTATATATAACACAGTAAAGAGATTATGATATTTTAGTTGAAGTGTTCTCGCGACAATCTTTCTGTTTTGCCTGAATTGAATTATGGTTTATTGAATGTAAATTTTTAAAATAATCAAACTCTGAACTGAAGTTCTTAATTTAGTGTTTTTTTTCGTATGTTACACGACTTCCTTGTTTTATTTGTGAACTGATTTCAGTAATATTTTTTTTTACTCGTTAACGGTTGGTATTATATAATTTGAAGTAAATATTTGTGAATATTTAAGGGGTAAAGAATTAAGAATACTAGAATTTACATAAAGCATATTGAAGTCGAATAATATACGCACCTTTAAATAATACACATAAATCTTTTTTACACGATAATCTGAACATTTGATATTATTATATTGGTTGCATTTCTATAGTTCATGTATGCATATATTAAATAAAAATTTAATGTTTAACTCACAGCCCTGCATTACATATCGCCCTTCAATATACTCGTAATGTAGGACTTAGGCAATTGAATGCTGTTTGTTCGTGTACTAATGTAGGATAGGACTTACTTAACTTCTCGTGTGTTGAAACATCCTCACAAGCTTGTGGCTGAAATCAGTGTTGTGTAGATATTCGTTGCTTGAGGTGTGAAGAAGGCTAAAAGGAGGTGAGTTTTTCATTGGACATTCTTAACAATTTCTTAGTAATAATATTATGAAAGTGATGCTGTCATTTGTTCGTTACTCGTTACCCCTTGACACAAGCGGTTAGGCAGTGGTTAAGGACACAGGATTTATCAAGAAGAACGTCCTGTTTATTTATTTTTCTTTTCTTTTCATCACCTTCATCATCATTGCCTTTCATCGTTCACTGCTGGACCTAGGCCTCTTCAAATTTATAACTATTGATTTTAAACTTTTCGAACTTTTTCTGGTTCGGTCTGGCTCGTTAACCACTAGGCCACATAGATAACACACAGACCCACAGGCCAGACAATTTTAATGTGGATAATTAGTTAATTTTACAATTATTACACATTCACGTGAGCAAAGCTACGCTTAGAAAGTAGTAATGTTGAGGCTAATTTTTGTCTAAATGATTTTATAAGAAGAGCCATAAGCAATCGAAATTCACTCCAATTTACTTCATCAATTGCGGAAACCAAAGTTGGTAGAATTTGCGTGAGTTATTATTTCAAGACAATGCACAAGAATTGTCGTGTTTAGTAAATGTTAGGAAAGTATATAAAATATTACTGCATGCAAATCATGAAGTATAAAAAGAGCAGTAAAATATTTATATATCTACGTGGCTAAAGCAGTTTAACTGTATTATAATTTCAATATTTATTGTTTAAAAGTCATTTAAAACTGATGAAGTGATAAGACGAGTTACCGGGTAATTTAA
This sequence comes from Tyria jacobaeae, assembly GCA_947561695.1. Lineage (NCBI taxonomy): Eukaryota > Metazoa > Arthropoda > Insecta > Lepidoptera > Erebidae > Tyria > Tyria jacobaeae. Next base: position 14,235,968 of record OX387231.1, on the reverse strand, counting down.
AAAATAAAAAAACAACATATTTATCAACATATTTATTTTTTTATTTATTATAACATTATCAATACATTAAACATATGTAGTTAGAGGATTCGGACTGATTCGACCCTGATTTTCTTTCCTCCCTTCCTTATTAATCTACTTCAAAATTTGATTAACAAAGTGCCCGGATGACGCCAATACTTACTTGTCTAATACTTGCCCCCTATTAGGTAAATGAGACGAAATCTGTTCGTCAAATTACTCTACAGTTTACGTTCTGACATAAAGGTCTAACACATCATTCTTCTTTTGTCCTTAACAATCTTAATACTATTTTAAAACTTTATATGTTTCAGTATCACCATTAATGATCAAGAATGATAGCAGTAGCGCTTGTGTGTATCGCCTGCGCCGCGTACTGGCTGTGGCAACAACACCACACAGTGACAAAAGAACCCCCTCTAGCCCCAGGGGCTTGGCCTATCATTGGTCATGCACTTCATTTTATTGGGGACAGTTGTAGTAAGTATATTATCTGCAGTCATTAAAAGATAGATAGTGGAACTTACATGTTTGTTTTGCGAAGACTAATTTTTGATTCGATGATGATCCGATGAAATAATCCCAATTGACAATGACTAAGAGTTTTATACAAACTATGTGACTGCCGCTATTGCGACGGTACAAGTGATACTTTACATGTTAGTCGATAACGTTGTCTAGACTGTACATACACTTATCTTTAAAATATTTAAAATTTACCTATATCATTTGTAATTAAACAATATTATGTACGCAAGGAAGGTACCATAAAGCCGATTTCAGCTCTCACTCTACACGTTAGTTAGTGCAATTTACGTACTAACTCAGTAAAAAAGTAAATGTTTAACATATCACTTTAAAAAAAAATTAGATAAATGACATCAATGAACCACCTATCAAGAAAAATCGTAAAAAGCTGTGTTCTTACCTTAACTTTCAACCTTAGAGCTGAATTATTTTGCTTTAAATGTAAGTGGGACCCAATGGCAAGCATGAGTAGCTTACCCTTGGGTCCAACCCCTTCGCAATGAAAGAGTCACTATAAGAAAATACCCAAATCCCTTTAAGTGCACCTCTAAAATTTAAAATTCCCACGATTTTTCCAAAATTCAATCATCAGATACAGATTCATTCATTCATCATTAATTCAATCATCTGAAAACCATGGGGCTACCTGGAAAGTATATTTCAGAAAGGAAAAGATTTTTAAAATCTTCCAGTCGTCTTCGAGTAATAGGAAAACATAAATAAAAAATTAAAAAATATTCCCACAAAAATACACCCAAAACCATAAAAAATATACCCAAAAAAAGATTCCCACGAATTAAGAACCTCCTCCTTTTTTGCAGTAAGTTAATAAAAATACCAACATATTTCTGTGTATTTGAACTCGTTATCATTAAACGAGACTATTGCCAGGTCAGACGGGCTTAATACATGTTTTATGGGTTTAGGGTTTACTATTACATAAACACATACATATATATAGTGATTTTATGCATTCAGAATTATGGGACACCATCAGCAATGTAGCCGAGCAGAGCTACGACGTGGGAGGCGTGGTGGCCGCGCGTATTGGACCTAGGACCGTTTACAGTAATTATATTATCTATAATAACTAATAATATAAATGTAAATGTACTACTACTAAGCCGATGGTCATTAAATTTTGAACACAAGTTCTCAAGGGCAAAAGGGCTGCACTGTTCGTGAGAGCCAAAAAGAAAAAGTATATAACTAACTCAAATGCGTCTATCCTGATGAATTGTGATAAGATGTATTTTTCACTACTTAGGTAACTTTAGAGGTAGAATATAACATACACACAACAAAACAGTCGAATTGAAGCCGGTTAAGAATCTACAACAAAGCCAGTGCAAAAAGGCTAATTAAAGTTACTATAATTTAATAATGCTGAAGAGTTGCTTTTATTCGGATGAACGTGATTATCTCTGAAATTACTACCAGTTATATTCCCAGACCTGTAGACCACCTGCAGTAATGTTGGTATAGACTCTAAAATGTAAAGCTAAATCACAGCCCAATAATTAGAAAATATTATAGCATATCATGCCACAGCTTGGGAGCTGAGCAAAAATATTATAGCATATCATGCACAGCTTGGGAGCTGAGCAAAAATATTTATTTATTTTTATTTATTTAAAACTCTTCCTGCATAATACAACGCACGAGGCGGACTTAATGCCACATGGCATTATCTACCAGTCAACCTTTGGGTGGTTCAGTGAGGGACATGGCAAAAATATTATAGCATATCATGCCACAGCTTGGGAGCTGAGCAAAAATATTATAGCATATCATGCCACAGCTTGGGAGATGAGCAAAAATATTATACCATATCATGCCACAGCTTGGGAGCTGAGCAAAAATAAATGGTGATAAATGCTGCTGCTATTGCAGTTGATGAAGTTCGTGACATTCAGGTTTAACTAACATACATTTTGTGTCTACTGTAAATGATAAAAAAATATATATAAATATTATTGCAGTTGTAACAGACCCAGATGACATGTTTACGGTTGCCAATACCTGTCTAGAGAAGGATGGGTTCTACGACTTCGCGAAACCTTGGCTAGGTGAAGGCTTGGTCACCGGAAAACGTAAGTTTTGTCAAGTATATTTCCCTAAATGTTTATAATACCAACACAAAACCATATATGTGCATAACGCGTCAAGTTATAAGACATATAGAAAGATTCATACATACGGCCACGCCTGTACCCCTGAACAGGTAGGTCGAGGTGTGTTAAACAACCACGTTTTGGCAATCAGAATATGGGCCTGCAGTACTAACGTAATCAGGTCATTAAACGCTACATAACAGTAAACCCTCTAACACCTTAGAAACTAAAGATTGGGAAATTGGGAAAATATTAAAAGTAAAATAATACTATTTGTTAGAATTGCGAAGTTTAAGTGGTAGGTAGCCCAAGCAGTTCATGATCGCAAGCCTACAACTCGAACTGACTGTTAGCGAGAGGTCATAGCTTTTTTTTTGTTTCCTAATCCTCATGGACGTCCTGTCCCTTGGAGAGGGCGAAGGGGTCTGTCAGACTCTTAACGACTAAAAGCCAGCAGTTGCACACTATATATACGAGTTTAAGAAACATGTGTGTTTTTATTTTTCCTTCTCTATATCTTAATAATATTATATTATTACATTTGTGAATATTGTCAGTATCGATATGGAGAAGTCATCGCAAGATCCTCAACCCGGCATTCAGTCAGATCGTGTTGGATCGGTTCATGGGCGTGTTCAACAGCCAGTCCAGGAAACTCGTGGATGCCTTGGAGAGGGAAGCCGGGAAGGGGTTTTTTGACCACTGGATGTACACCAGGAGTAATGCCTTGGAGACGATTTGTTGTAAGTCACTTGATGGGGCATTAGCCGTAATTTTGATTTATTTGAGTAGGGAAACTTATATATTTATATTTTTAAATTTTAGAATATACATATATCATATCATTGAAATATATATATGTATATATTTATATATATGTATATATTATATGTATTGTTACTGTTATACTTTACTAAACAAAGTTTTTTTTTTTTGTAAAGTATAACAGTAACAATAGAAAACAACTTACATACTTTTAAGTTACTATTAAAGAGAAACTTTAAAGGAATTATGATAGAATTCTAACAAGTCTAATAAATGTGCTAAATAGTATTAAGAGAAAAGAGATCTATTGCTTATATTTGACGACTTTAAGTGCCGTTATGAACAGCGGCTTTATTGCGTTTAATTAGTAAGTTAGTGAACAGAATAAGTATAATATTGACTCTAAAAAAGTAAATAACCGCCTTCAATGCGTACATATATGATGAATAGTTAAAATGGGTAATTTAAAGACTCAATCGTAAAGTAATTCAGGTAATCACACGAGTGATGCCTCAACTTCTAACCGTTAGGGAGCTGTGCCTTCTATCGTCAGCTCAACAACATGCTACAATTGCAGACTATTGTCTAACTTAAAACTAAAAAAAAAGAATACATAAAGTCGAACATAGAAACTCCAAATTTTTTTATGTTGCTTAAAATGTAATACATTTTAAATATTTTACAGTGACCGCCTTAGGAGTGGATTTTACTGATTCTTTATTAAACAACAAGTACTTTGAGGCCGCAGAGCTAATTTTCAACAGTCTAGTGGAACGATTCATGAAATTTTGGCTGCATAGTCCGTACACCTTCCGATTTAGTAGTCTCAAGAGGAAGCAGGACGCTTGTCTCAGCATAGTCCATAAGTTGTCTGATACGGTGAGATTTATTTACACTAAATGTACACACTGCTACACTTACACACAGACTTACACATTTTACACTTATCATTCATTAATATTATAACATACATATATACATACATACAACAATAGTTTAACATATAAGAAAGGGCAGGCAGAAGCGTCTGGACGCCCACAATTCGCTAATCATAATATAAGTAAGTTGGTTAAGTAAGTTGAATGAGGTTGTGATTATAAAACATTTTCTAACTGCATTTGTTTTTTACAGGTTCTTCAAAAAAGAAAGTCGGAATTTAATGGCAACATCTGTGCTGAGAGAAGCATAGTTCCAGGTTGGCAAATATTAATGCCTTCATCCTATATCAAAACAATTCAAACTATATTCTAAAGATTTTGTAGCGCGTACCGTGTGTATTTTAGAATACCTTATCCTTATTTTAGAAAGTCCAAACCATGTTTTTAATTTATTTTTAAATACAGGTACAAGATTTAAGGCCTTCATGGATCTTCTTCTAGAACTTTCGCTAGAGAAAGGAGTGCTGAACGACAGAGAGATTAGAGAACACGTAGACACCATGATTGTTGGCGGCCATGACACTTCGGCCAATGTCATGATGTACACTATGTTGCTTCTAGGAGCTAATCCAGAAGTTCAGGAAAAGCTTTACAATGAGTAAGTATTATTACTTAGGCATAAAATGAGAAAGCAAAGCAGCCCGTCTGTTATCTTCAATAAGTTGACAAACAATAAAAAAAAAAACAAAATGAAGTTTATGCGTCTCTCTTTCTATATAGTTTAGGTGGTCATCATTGCAAGCCGAATAAAGTAAAGCTGTGCTTGAATTGCTACTTACATAAACGCTGTCTAATAAAAGGTATAGGGAGGGGCCACTGTACTTTTTTAGAAGCTTTTATTCGAACAAAATTTTTTGAATCTCGGCTTATCGGGAACTGCGATGCGATTGTTATTAATGAGCGCAATTCTTCTGCATTCCGCAGAGGTTGACCATTAATCTTACGTATACGTTCAGGTTAAAAGAAGTTCTCGGCGATGGAGACAAAGACATCGAGAAACCAGATCTATCTCAGCTGGTCTACCTTGAGGCTGTGATCAAAGAGAGCATGAGGATCTACACCATTGTTCCGGTTCTTGCCAGGAAGTTGGACAGAGATGTTAAACTTAGTGAGTAATCAGATACAATTGTAAAATTTAAATGAAACACATACATACATATATAAATCTTTAAGTATATAAAAATAAATACAATACGTCATGTGTGTTAATAATGTTTTGTTCTTAGAAAGGAAAATATTTCTTAGCTGTTCCTTAGAATCAGTCTATAGTACCGTATAAACTTAGACAAAAAATATACAATTAAAAGCTTTTAGAAAAATCGAAAGCCTCAATACTATGTGGTTCATTCGACTGTAAGACATTGTGACATTGGAAATTAAGTAAGTTTCTAAGAGATTCACAATTTCTTCTTCAAACCGGCGTAAATTTATGAAAGGTTTGATGGCAGTGGAACGCTTGAGGAATGCATGTGAGGTGAGAAGCAAGAGGTAGACTGTTGTATCTGCCTACCACTAAGAGAGAGAGGCGTGAGAATATGTATTAAGAATAGAATAGACTCTATTGTACACCTTTATACAAAAAATTACAATATTCAATTAAAAAAAAAGGACAATGGGTGGCCTTATCGCTGAATGCAATTCTACCAGGCAACCTAAGGATGGACAGAAGAAGACTTGATGCAAAAGAACATATGGGTAGTTTGGGTAATGACGTGTACCCTATTTTTACCATTTCATCAGTGGACTCATTACGTGTATGTACAGTGATATCAAGTGTACTGAACTGAGTATGACATATTTAACACTTTGGCAAGGCATTCTCTGTGTTGCGTGGCCCCTGTTGTGGGTGTTAGATTATGAGGCACATCTATATTTCGCACACATTTGTATTTAAAAAAGATTTATTGAGTAAAATCCCTGACTCACTTTTACTTTACATACTTTTAAGTAAGCAACATGTAAACTGTAATTTTTCGTATGTGAATTTATTTAATACTAAGAAATTTATATGTAAGACATTCAATTATTTATTGTTTGTTATTTATTTTTTATTTTTTATGATTTTATTTGTTATGTTATCGTAATATGTATCATGGTATCAAATTTATAATATTCTGTTATGTTATGCATTCACATATTATATAATACTAGAGGCTCCATATTATCCCCAAGTGTTTATTTTATATATATACCTGGATATTTTTTGGTAAATCGTGTAAAACAACGAAAAGAAAAGTTAAATAAAACAATCATCAGGACTCGAACCGGGGTAATCTGGTTACGGGACCGCCTTATTTCCCACCTGACCTATTACAACCTTGTAGATGGTGGCGAAATTTACCTTCGTATACTAATGATATTGTAGCAGTTTTTCATTGCCTGAAAACACGGATAAAACGACGTTTTCTAAAACTGAAACATTACTAGATATATTTATCGCCCCCGAAACCGCCTATATACTAAATTTCATGAAAATCGTGGGAGCCGATTCCGAGATTCCAATTATATATATATACAAGAATTGCTCATTTATATATACATATATACGAGAATTGCTCATTTAAAGATATAAGATTAATGACAAGTATGACATATTTGTCGTATAAAGTTTAAATCATTATGGATTTAATAAGAATATATTCTGTGGTGTTATATTTTCAGAAAACTGCACGCTTTTATCTGGTCGAACTTGCTTCATGTTCGTCTTTGGTCTCCATCGGCATCCAGTTTGGGGTCCTGATCGAAATGAGTTCCGACCGGAGCGTTGGCTCGACCCATCTCGGCTACCGGAGAACCCCAACGCATTCGCAGCCTTCAGTTTTGGAAGAAGGATGTGTATAGGTAAGAACCAGCACGGATTTATAAAAATAGGCTAATATGTGTTTCACACAGTGCATTGCTAATATATAATTTGAGGGATCTTGACTTTCTTTTAATTAAACTTGAATTTCAACGCTTAGAAGAAACTTTATGTAAAGAGCATGAACATGCGAAATAATATTATACCCAACACTTCCTTTTATAGTAGTTACTTTACTCATAAAATATTTATATTAAACTTTGACAGGCAAAATGTATGCCATGATGTCAATGAAAACGACCCTTGCTCACGTGATGCGCCGTTACCGAATCACAGCAGACAACTCCCAACTGCGACTCAAAATGGATGTGATGTTAAAACCTGTGCGGGGATATTTTATAAGCATTCAGAAAAGAACGTAGGTAGCTATTTTATTTGTCAAATATTTATGTTAATGATAACTCAGGTCTACGAAAATCGAATCTTGGTTTTTAAGTTGTTCTTCTACGATGTATATAAATGTAAATAATGTAATAATGAATTGTATATATTCCCTAACATTGTTTAATAAATAAAGTTTTAAGACCACTGGTTTATTCATGCAATGGTTGCCTGGAAGCGCTCTTAAATAGCAATAAGGCCGACAATACAACATTTGTTTGTAAGTATATTTTACATACATACATATGCTCACGGCTTATTCCCGTCCAGGGTAGTCAAAGACGGTGGAACGCCACAACTTTAAGTATATTTATGTGAAGAAAAAAAAAGGGGAGTATAGCTATCGATCAATCTGTAGTTAATAGTGATCTTACATTTTCTAATTTGTGCACATCTATACTAATACTATAAAGAAATTATTCAAGGCTTAAATCTTTGTCAAAAGCGTTTTTCTTGCCTAGGGAGGGTAGAAGCAAGGAGAACCGACTCATAAAAGGGACTAGTTAAAAAGTGTCCAGCTGTAAGCCGTAAATAACAGTTCAAACACCCTCCAAAATAGGGCTTGTGTATATTCAGAGTTGAATGTAGCAATTGTTGACGGATTCGCAATCGCATACTTCACGAAGTTATGAAAATAAAATATATGGCAAGTAGAGTAAGTAGTTAGTACTACACAGTATTGAATACTTTAACTATTTGTGTAGTCCAAAATAATTTAGTAAATATAACCTAAATTTCCAAATTTAAATCAAATTTCTTTTTTTCATAAAATTGCTCAACAATTATTTGAAATCAACTTATTTAAAATTATAGATCAATACAGACAGAATCATCGCAACCATAGGCGGCCTTGTCAAATGTGAAATTAATATTCAAAAAATTAAATAATTAAATAGTTGCCTGTGTTGATCTATAACCGCCCGTTTCCAAGTGGTTGAAAATGACGAGAAGAAATTGGGCAAACAAACTCATGGCCACTCTTGTAAAACACCAGATAGATATATTACAATATTTCGTTTAAAATCATTGTTTTTAGAAAAGGTGAAGGTTGGTTTAATTGTTTATAAATTTTTAATAATTCATTTAGTCATTTCTTAATAAGTAAAAAACTGCCAATATTGGAAAAAACAAATGTGAAAATAATTTGTGTTTTGAAAAGTTGTTAAAATGATTCACCTCAGTCTCTGAAATATTTCTAACCCAGTAAGAGGTTAAAAAGCCAGGACAGGCCAAAAAGTGGTACTATTGGGTTTTTCTAATAAAACATTCTCAATAACAGCCCGGAGTGTGGACGCGGTACTCTATACTTCGTAGAACATGACGTGTCATATTTATATACTCTATTTATCTGGCAAAATTAATATCCGTCAAAAAACTGCCTAAATTGACCCTAAATTTAGATAACTTGCATATTTTGTGCTGTTTAAAAAAATGCAAATTATATAATTAATACAATATAATTTCTATGTTTTTAGAAATTAAAGAAAAAAGAATTGAAATAAAGTGTCTGTTATAAATACTGAACTTCTGATAGACTTCATCTACTGACTTAGTCTGACCGACTACTTTTCTGGACACTTTAAAAATGCCTATGATTGGTTCAGTCATACTAAATGATTTTGATTTGATTTGAACTAAAATTGTATATGTTACAAAAATAGGCGAGTATTGAATATTTAGGGTGAAGGCAGATTTACATTGAGTTAGTAACTAACGTCAGTGTACTGCCGAGTCAGTGCTGACCTGGCACTGCCATCGTGTAAATTGATTTCAAGTCAGTACAGTAATGTCGCGTCAGTACTGACTTCAATATTCCCGCTTTATATTTTTCATAGCATATAGAGGAATTACTTAATTTTTGACATTCACATTTCATTTTTAACCTTTCTTTTGAAGTTCGTTTACTGTTTTTTTAATAAAAAGTTCTTTATATATACATTAAAAAAACCAAAAATAAAAATAAGAATATTGGATGTATGTTTTGTCTTCATCTATCTATAAGTTATTGTATTATATTTTATTTATTAACAATAGTAGTTTTCTTTTCTTTAGTAGTATGTGCTAAAAAAAGACTGCGGTACGGACACAACTATTCACATTAAAAATATATTTTATCTAAAATTAAGGTATTGACGGCACTAAAATTCGAATTTCGAATATTAATTCCTTAAGAATCAAATGTTGACACTATCGAGATACATAATAGACAGCTTTGATGATTCCATTACTTTTTTAAATTTCTCGGCTTTCGTGTCTTGCGTCACATAATTTAAATTGAAAATTTTATCTGATTTCTGTCTTTATTTATGCCTCCAACACTACAATAAACAAATAACATCTGGATGTCGATGATAAAAACAACATGAAAATAATTCTGTTCACAATACTTTTATTCCTTGAAACACATTCATTAACCATTGTACTATTGAATTGTAGTGGACATATTCGTCAGTTAAAATAACATTCTTATAAAAATAAAATCAAATAAATTATTTATAGTTTGTTGTCCATTTTTTTTTTGAATTGTGACAATGAAAATATATTGGCGTGGTTTTAGATATTTCGAGTTCGACAAACTGCCTAATATTAAATGCCGACGCTGCCGTCGGTGACGTTGTAGAGCTTTTTTATCTTTTGTTTTCTTCGGCCATATAGTAATTTATGATTAAAATGGTTCTAATTTTTTATATAAACTTTGTAAACGATGATGGAATTTTGGGTTCGAAGATTAACAATAAACCGGTTTTTAAGGTTTGTTCTTATGTGCCCATATTGTTATTGGTTTTTAATTATTTGTTACGATACCATATAATTTATTGATATATAGGAAAAAATATAGCAAGATTGTACTGGCAGAAAATAATCAAGTATTTTTGAAGTAAATTTAAGATTAGAACGAACCGGATTTTTTCGGTCTTATATTCAATTTTCGAACTCCTTTGTCATTCTCAAAAAGTAAAATAACACACCAAAAATTACATTAAAAATACCTTTTGCTTGCAATTTGCATTAATGTTATCGTTATTTATTTTAAACTTTCACATAGCTTACTCGCGTTTCTAGAATTTTAAATATATAAAATAAATGGTTGTTAAGTCACAAAAAGACAGTTTATTTCTACAGTATTACTTCTGCATCAGAAGTTGTTATGGAGTTCTTAAGACAAATAACAGTTACCCCGTATAATTCGATCGCATTGAACAGACGTGACATAAATATACAGGTACGTACTAAGTATTGCAATGTATTTAATAATATTTATATAATTTAATATTAATAGTCTATTTTCACAACATCTGGACTATGTGATACGGGCATTAGCGAAATGAAAATGAATAATAAATAGTGCTGCCATATTTAAATAACTATTTTGTACAGTTAAGGAGTGTATATTGCAATCTTTTAATTTTATCAATCTTTGCTTCAACTTTCTATATATTAATATTTATGTATAACTACGATAGGATTATCCCCGGTAAACTTAGGGTAGGATGTGTATAATTTGGGGATGTTATCTCACCCTCAGCTACGGTGAGGTGATGATCCGTGGGGGTTTCCACACGATAAAAAAAAGCGTGGGATGTTTTAGTACTCGATATTTTTTACTTAAATTTATTTTAAACAAAGTAATATACAAACTAAAGTCACAGCTGTCATAGCAAGAGCTGTCAGATTGACATTAACTGAATAGAAGACGCTGGGCTGTATTTGGATTATTTTCTAAATACGTATTTATAATTAAAGTAATCACTTTGATATTATTTTTATTTTGCTAATGCCGTATCAGTTATCTATATACTATAGTTAACAACAGTAAAAATTGCACAGTATTTGACATCGATATATTATTTAAAAGGCTTCCTTAAAATTTCATTCTATAAAATAAAAGTGTTTTTATAGTAGAAACAAGGACAATTATATATCATTAAAAATATTTGACCAAATATTTAAAGGGTCCTGTGCACTTTGGGTTAACAGGAATTAGTGCATTTTAGTTATAACTACCACTTCATCAGTTCACAGACTGATATTGTCTACAGTAGCAGCAGTTACAGGAATTATGTGAACCCAACGTGCAAAAGAACACAGAAATATTTCAGACTATACTACGGGAAGTCTCAATATGATTAACATTTTAATTAAAATTATTTACTCGCTAAAATAGTTAATCCAAAAAATGTTAAATTTGAATTTAAAATAATACAACATAGTACCGTCTTTACTTATGCACACAAAACATTTTAAAAAATATTGTTGTGTCTTAAAATAAAATAGTAATCTCAAGTAAATTGAACGGAGTTGGATTGCAAAAAATTCCATCTATTAATTTATCACACATCTATTGCACAAAAGAAGCTTCATAAGCAATTGGACGATTTTAACATTAATAAATATTTTATAACATAACACACGACTAGCATCATAATACTTTCTGCTTGAATAAATAAGAAAATAATTTAATTGCACATTTTAAATGTAAATAATGTAAACATCCTCTTACACACTTAGTAGTCACATCTTACACCTTATTCCTCAGGCCGAAGAGACGAATATTCTATTTTAAAAGGTTAACAGACCATAGATTTGTTTGAATATAAAAATATATATTTCTCATTCATTTACACGTAAGTACCTATCGACGAGAGGTTGGAAAGGGAAAACGATAATGGTAATCTCTGCATTCATGGGCGGAGAAAGTTTATTCAAGTTAATAAAGTCGTCATTCACAAATAAAAAAAATTAATTATAAAAAAAAAATATTTAGAAAGTAACTTTACAAAGCTAAAGTTCCTACAGTACTAATTGAATATTAATTATTATATTTTTATAGTAATGGTATTTTTTTATATTAGTAGTAATAGTAAAATTGTTGTATTTTAATAATGTAGGTCATTACAGCGACATATGAATTTCTTATTAACTTGAATGCACTTCGACCAAAGGTAAGTTAAAAAATCCATCAACTCTGTTGTTTTTAAAATAGAACATCGTGAAGTAATACTAGATCACAGTCTATGTAAATAATACATATAATTAGATAAACATTTACCTAGCATTTGCTTTACAGGAAACATTGTTACGTCAAAAAGACGCAGAGATTAAAAATACTAAAAGTGACTATCAGTTTAGTTAGCTAATAATTTCGCTTGACCGAACAAAATTACATGTCAAAACCACTACTATTATAACGGTCTTAAAAAAAAACAAGACATTAAAATAGCAATTATAAAGTCTGCCATTCTATACACCAGCATTCCTGGGTCTGACGTGTAGCGCAAAGTAAAATTTTGGCTATGCAGGTATTATTAATATTTAACACAACGAAGAAGCGACGAGGAAAAACTGCAAAAACGCATCTACATTGTTTTAGTCTTGAGTACAAAATGTAGTCAGTCGTCGTCGTCACTCATCATCAAATAAAAACAATGCAAATGCGTTCGTTTCTCTTGTGCCCTTCTCTGGGTGCGACTGCGACAACATATTTTGTTGAGTTTTCATCATGTAATTAATTTTATTGAATCTTCTTATTAAGTAATCCTTGTGTTAGTAAAGTAAAGCTTTTAATATTTAGAAAGAAAATATTAAGAAATATTGGGATAATTTTGTTCAGTCGTATAGAAATATATATTTGATGTAGTCTACTTAATACGAAGTATCTAACAGTAGAAATGTACAACGATAACGACTATTAAAAACGACATTTTGACTCTCACTAGTCGAAGTAGAGAGTACGACCCTGAACTCTGACGTCACTTTGTAGAATATCTAGTTTAAAAATAACATATATTTAACATCATTTGTTTTATATTTTGGGCAACAATATTATTTCATGAAAAGAATTTTTAGCAAAATTACATAACAAAGAAAAGAAAAGAAAGACAGACGTTCGCTTTTCTCAAATCTCGGACATTTTTTAATTACTTAGTGTAATTTCTTTGAAGTGGGATGGGATTACAAAATCTAAAAAGTATAACCAAGCGATTTTTTTTATTTTTGGACCTTTACCAAATAATAATAAAATGTTGTAAAGTGGCAAAATAATACCATGATATTAGGAAGTTTTTAATTTTTAATTCTGGCAACGTATTATATGTTTGTATAGATCTCTGTTTATTTGTATAGTGTCAATCTTTCTCTGAAAAACAATACACGTTTTAATTGCATAATCAGATAGTATTATTTCAATGTCAACATATGTGAACAGTAATAATTCAAGTTAAAAAATTTAATAACCAAAAGAGATGCTAAACAAGGATGTTAATACTATAAATTATATTTTTATAAATTTAAATTACAGATAATCATTTTCTACAAAGAGATGTGAGAGACGACCCTCACGCTTAATCGATCGATTTGGACGGCTTCACTCTGTCCAGCTTCTCAGGTTTTTCTGTACTGTTCTGGCTACTCCTGAAAAACATTAAAACATAGAAAACTCTATTATACAATACATGTCATCACTGCCAGTTATAGAAAGTTTCTATAACTGGCACTCTAGTTAAAAGTATTATGTAAGTTTTGATTTATTTGTTAATGACAAAATAACTGTAAGGGATCGATTTCCATTAAGAAGCCAGATTTCTTGTTCGTAACTTTATTCCGTCTTAGTTTGTTTATTAACTAGGTGAAAAGGCTTATGACTGTGATTGACAGACTGACGGATAAGGAGGTTATCGTGTAGATGTACCGCGCACTTATTATTGTTTGTTGTTTTACATCCCATTTGAAATTAACATACGCAGTTGTCATTATATTTTTCATTTCAAGATCTGAAATTTGAACTGGTGACAAAAATGAAGTAATGACTTACCAGTTGAAACTCAACCGTCACAACATATGGCAGAGGCGGCCCTTATGCTTCGTCTTCGCGGGCAGGTCTCCTATCAGCGGCGTGGCTGCCCCCCCCGGCGTCGTCGGTGGAGCGCTCTCGGGAGCCCCAGCCCGGAAGGGCACCGCGTACATTGATCTGGAACATGCTTTAGTTTTACTCAGTTTCAAAACTGTTTCGCGCTTTATTGACTCGTGGTTAATATTTGCAGGGTAGATTTAATCGCGGTAAAAGAATTCTTAAACTTTTTTAAGCGGTCAGAAAAGTTTTAATACTTTGTTTGTATTAATAGGGCTAAGCTAAAGGGATAACATACTAAAAAACATTTCTATATACTTAACTTTTAGATTCGAACCATGAGCATAAATTAATATTGAAATACTTTTCCTCTTAAAAATTATTTACCTACTTACATAGTTTACAAACTGCTTTACTAAACAGCTGTGCTACCAGTAAGTATAATACAAAAACTAAATACAAAGTTAAGCAGTTGCAAGGTATTTAATGTTTGTATTCGCTCTTTTATTTTACACTCACATCCATCTTCAGTCAGTGACGGCCATACTTTTGACTGTTGATTGTTTAAAAATTCCAAAACCAAATGGATAATCCATAACGAAAGAAACAGAGTTATTAAAGTTAAATATCGTTTAAGATATAAAAAAAGGCTTGTTTTTGGAATTTTGAATGAATTAGTTGCGATCTACTGATAACTAATATATATATGCTACAGAAATATCAACTCAATTAAGCTATGTAAGAGTTTCTTTGTATTATTTTCAACGTTTTTAAGTATAAGTTCTTTAACATACAAGCAACGAACACAAAGAACCAAGACTAGGAATAACTATTTAAGGATTACTCAAATTTTTGTCCATGTGTGGGAATAACAAGTTTTCCTCATTTTGTTGATATTTTTATTAAATGTATTCACTTTCGTCGCCTCTTAAATGAGAATCTATGATATACTATCTGTAGTTTTAATAAGTGAGCACCTGTACCTTCTACCAGCAATAAAACAGCTTAAATCAGTAACTAAACTGCTAAACGCCTAAAAGTTACAGCGTAATCTACCATTTCTGAGCATGAAGCTTGGACCTCCTAAAATTAAAGACATATACCTTGTGAGCTTATTTCTGCTCGACCTGGAGGTGACGTTGGAACTTTTGCCTCTTCTCAAAGAGTGAAAAGAGTGTTTGATTGGCTTGACAACCGCCATGCTGGTGCTGGTGTCAGGAATCGTCTTCGAGCAGTTTAGAGTTTGAACTGTGAGTTCCACATCTTTTATCGGCTCATTTGATGCTGGAAAGATAATAATTGATATCTTTTGTTATTAACAAGAAAGAAGAGAGCGGGATCTCTTGCCAAGTCATAAAAGGGCAAGCAGAGGTGTATAATACATCCACGTTTACTGGATGTGCCTATGTCCTCAACTGGGCACTTTAAGGACTAAACGTAGGAAATCGATAGTATATTAAAATTAAAAAGTAAGAAAAAGGGAAGGGAATAAAAGAAAAAGGATATTGACTATACGGGTCGAATTGGGAAGTCTATGCAATAGCTCAGGCACCTGTTACTGGGCAGTTTGAGCCTTCAATTTCTATAGTATCATTCGCAAATGGCAGGACTGTGACGTCACGGCTCGGAATGATTATTTTACATGGACCTTCTAATTTAAATTACTTAAATGGGTAAATGACTTTACCACGGTTTCAGTAGGTGACAACCGTATGGAACCATAAAAAAAAGGACCTAAAATGGTTACCACAGAGTCCACAATAAGGTACATGATGCCTTTGCGTAGTCTTGCAGAAATTTCAGACAATTTCATAACTACTTACCGGTGAACTCTTCGATAGGTTTGTCAATAGTATCATGGTCTATCCACGTGAGACCCATCTCCACCTTTTCCGCGAGGTCTTGCCACCTCTGTCTGTTGTCCATGGTGCCCGAGTAGAGAGGCAAGATCCAAGGGAATGTGTCAGAGAGGACTTTGTACAGAGGCAAGCAGATCATGTCGATGAAGCCCACTTGCATTTGGGGAAGTTCATCTTTCTTTTCTCTGAAAAAGGTATTGAAAATTTACAATAATTATATAGACTATGTTCACACAAGACCTTTTTTTGGACTGATTCAAAGATTTTTTTAAGGATATCTATAGCGTGGGTAATACAAGTATACATATATGTGATCACTGAAGCTTACATCTATGTCCTCGAAAGGACGTCTCAAACGCCCAGTTTTTGACAACCATAATTTTGTCCCACTTAATTATTTGGGGCAAGTCTATTGCCATCAACCGGGCACTGTATTACTGTATATATACTGTCTTGTAGATAACAGTTATTCACTGTAGTCTGACGGATGTTAGACCCGACCAGCACTTGGCAACGCAATGCATCTCTAGAGGCTGACGCAATAGTTTGCTTAGCTGAAGTTACAGAAAAGGACATGAGGTACCTTGCATTTGGTCAGAAACTAGTTAGTTTTAATACCTGTCCATCATAGCGATAGGCTGTTGGTTTAGCTGCAATTTCTCTAGGTCTCCCTGATCGAAGAACTCGTCGGCGACCAGCTTGGCCACTTTGTGTTGCACCTCCCACGGCTTGGCAATCGCGGACACGTCGCACGCTGTCATCATCATACCGCACAATACTGGGATAAAAGACAGGAACTATATAGAGTTGATATTGAGTTTAAGTTTGCAAGGTGCAGACCTTACTGGTTTCGTGGCGAGGTGGTCTACTGCAGCAGCTCTATTCAGTTGTGATGTTTCATGTGCATGCGTCAAAAAATGTAAAAATATGTTTTTCAATTGTTAGGTGAAGAAGTCGGTCAGGGTGTCAGAGGAGCGATCACGTAGATGTATCCATAGTGTTTAATTACCATTAATAAATGAAAGTATCATGCACGGTTGAAATGTTTTTTGATTCTAATAAACTTTTCTACGCTAGAAAGTTTAAATATGGTATATTTTCACTAAATAGAAAGCATTAATGATAATTGTATACCGTATATTGTAAATAATATATTAGTAATACATTCCTTATTGACAAACATGTATGTACTCTATTGTATTTTTTTCATGCAGTTTGTGTTTTTAAATATACATACATAACACATATACATTATTTTACAATTTCTTACATTCTTTCTTTTCCGGACTCTGCCAGTCGAATTCCCCGTTCTCCACCAGCTCATGGAACTTGGCTCTCTTCTTGAAGTACATCGCCAGGTCCGTTGATAAAATTGCTGTCTCCACCACTCTCATAACGTTTTTATAATCGCAAGGAGATAGAGCCTGAAATAATAAATATATTTAAGACATACGAGTGGTCTCACGTGTTTATGTCCAGGATGCCCGATTAATTTCGATCCTTACTGGTATCCTATGTCAAGGGTTAAACGACCTGTCCCATCTGTAATCTCGAATGGGTATGTCGGGGTATAATGCATTGCTTATATGGATGGATTGAAGAGTGTAAGCAAAAGGAACTATCTGATACGTGAAGTCTGAGACTTCTAACCTAGAATAATATATTATGAACTTTTTGAAATTCTTTTATCACTTATCAGCATTATTCCACCACGCTAATATTCTATTTAACCCCTAAAGCTAAGGAAAATGTTTGTATTATAAGTTGTTTCTTATCTGCAGCTTACTTGCTGCAGTTCAAGCCTAAAAGCTGTTGATTCTCATGCCTCAATCAAAACAAACCGATAAGAAGCTAGATCCCATATCCCGTTATATATTATTTATAGGGCAGTAGATAGAGTTCAGGGTGTAGTCTCTTACCTGAAAGATGTTATTGCTCTCGCTATTCAATATCATAACACACTGATCAAAATGATGATGCTCCATTGTTGACGTTGAATACAAAATAGCCAGAGGACTTTCAGTTTTCGTTTGGAAGGCGTTATTAGTCCCTCTATGATCCAAGTCGTGGCAAAGACAAGCTACGAGGAGTCCAAGAATCTCTAGGTCTGACATGAAACGTTCCATTTTCCCAGTTTTGAGCATGGCAAACATCGTCTGCGCTACGTTAAGGGCGTGTCGCCAGTTGTGGTACTTGACGGGGCGATAATTTTTCTTGACGCTCAGGGTCCAGCGGCATAGAACCTTTAAATAATTAAAGATTAGTGTAAGATTTTATTTAAGGTGATTTATTCTTTAATTATAATATATTCATCTTCAAAAGAAATTAATACACATTCTGATTGTGGTTGAATCTGAATGTTTGGAAGCACTCGTTTTCTTCTCTTTTTTTTTTGAGTAGTTTTACTTGCTCGACTGGAGTAATACTACGACCTCACAGAAAACCGGTAGACAAACAATGTTTGCATTGTATTACCGAGTGAGGGTAGCGGAGGCCTAACTCCACCTTTCCTCTTTCCTTATCCTCTCCTCCGTTCATCACCCTCAAAGGCGGGCAACGCATTTACGACTCTTGAGTTGCAGGTGTCCACTGGCGACGGTTGTCACTTACAATCAGGTGACCCGTCTTCTCGTCGGTCCCCCTTTATAATAATAGAGAAATCAAATTCTGCATTAAAATTGATTCCTGTGTTGCAGAGGATTGCCCAATATTCATACTACGGACACAAATAACACCTGGACTCGGCGCCAAACAGTTTGTCTATTCCTTCGGGGATAGAGGCGTAGGGGCGTATGTACGTATTTACTAAAATATATAAGTATGTTTATCAGCAGTCTAGTTACCATAAAAAAACTCTGCTCTGTTTGAGAACAGACGGCAGTGTGCGATATATATAGCGATTATTATTATTTTTATTTCTGCTATTTATATTAAGGTTGAATATTGTATTTATACCTACAATGATTATTAACATTAAAATAAATTTAAAATGTAAAACATTTGAGTTATATACTCACATCATACGGTATATGAAACTTCTCAACGAGGTTGCATTGAAGGAACATACGCAACGTTGCCCTGCACGTGTCTTCGTCCGCAAGTTCGAAGTCTGAAACACACAACAAGTACATTGAATCCTACAGATTTTTAGTAACTAAATTATTAGTATGAAATTCAAGAAAGTAAGCTTCATCTGTTTTTATCAGAATATGGATCATCACTATAATGTATGTGGGTAGAGCTATGTCTGCTGCCTATGGTTGAAAGTGTTCTACACTATCATAGCACCGCGTGAGACCCCGACGAAAGCAGACACATTACATTGGAAGTGACCGTATATAAGCGTGGTATAGTGAATATAGTAGTAAACATTGTAGTTTTCTATAGCTATCTATTAAAATATAGAAAGACTGCGATGAAAACGCCAATATTAAAATACATAGTTTTTTATAGAGTTATTTTCAATCGGTTGCACGGATGGCGTAGCGGTTTAAGTGGTCACCTCACCACTACGCTGCCGCGCCGAGTGTTGTGGGTTCGATCCCCGCACGGGACAACACTTTGTGTAATCTTCAAATTGTTGTTCTGAGTCTGGCTGTTCTTCGTGTCCGTTGCTTGAATGTTTGTAAAGTCCCCCGCGACACAGGAATTAATCCTAGTGCGGGAGTTGTCTTTTTAAAAAAAGAAAGAAAAAGAAAGAAAGAAAAAGTTCGCTTTATTCTCTTTACCACAAATGAATTTATGTGTAAGGCGAGACATCTCATTCGAACACTGAGTTCGTATCCAAGGCTACTATACTAAACACCATCGCCATCGTATTTGGCCTCTCCTTTTTTCCTTCCCGCATTCTCCAACCGTCACCGTTAAAGGCGGGCAGCGCACTAAAGACTCTTGAGGTGTACATGGACGGCGGTGGTCACTTACTATCAGGTGACCAGTCTGTTTGTCTGCACCCCAATTTTATAAAAAAAAAAAATAAGAATTTCTGAAAAACGTCTCACCATGAAATTGAAAGCTGTATAGATTATAAATTTCGGCGGAGGGAATGACATCCTGACACAACTTAAACGTGTCCTCCGTGGAAGCCGTCGCGTGATACGACAGACACTCGAGCGCCACCTAGTGTTGAACAATAACACAAAATGTACATTTTTATAGAAATGAGGTAGTTGTCTGTAGTTATAATAAATTACAGAATTAATCATGAACATGAATGTTTCTTTTTATATAATTAATAAAAATTAAGTTTTAGTAATACGATTTGAAAATTAGATTCTATTACTTCCTTGAACGATTTGATAGTTCAATTTTAATTTAATCCTTATTTTGTCGTAATAAAAAGGTGGTAAATATACTATAAAAATCCTGAGGGGTCTGTGGACCCTCGGTCGGAATAAAGTTCATACACGGTAACTAGCAAGAAGTGTTGGAAAAGAAGTATTATTACACTTTTTTCGGTTTCGCTCCCATACGCTCAGAGCGTGTAACGCGCGATAAGGAACTTCGTTCAAATACATCCAACACATTTGCCATCTTAAATTCATGAACTACAAATATGTAACTTTAATTGTAAATAATACAATTACTAATTATATGACATTAAATTGCAAGGTATGACGTCATAAACCTTGTGCTCATAAAATTTCTGCAGACAATATTACTTATGATTATTATGTTTAAGTTTTTTATTAGCCACAGTCGTGTGGTTCTCGGTAGAGTAGAACAGAGCTACCCTCTCTTTTTATGGGTGTCGGAAAAAGCAACTAAGGTATCGAACTGTTTTGTGTATACAGTCATATAATGACTGGAATAGGTAAAACGTGTGTGTCTAATATTTGCCTAAGTTTGTTTGTAAGTTTGTAATCGTATTCTTGTACCCAGGATACTTTTATTAATGCTTATGGCAATTTCTTTGCTATATCATGCATCATAAAACTGAAATAGTACCTTTTGTTTAGCCATCAGCTTACACGCATTCTCATACATCTGCGTGTTGTGAATACCGAGCCCGCAGAAAATGGCGAACGCTTCGAATATCGAGATGTCCCCGTCAGTGAACTGGGAGCCATTTTCCTGTGGAATATGTAGTTTTTATATTTTTATATTGGAATCTATTACTATTTATTATAATAAATGCTGAATATGTTGGAAATTAGTGTACTTAGTTTATTGTTTATAAAGATATTTAAAACCTTATCTATTTTAGAGAAGAAACAGATGTCTTGAAACCATTTTGGAGTGACATGCAGTGTGGTTTATTCGTGGTAGTCAGGATCACTAAGCACCAGACCTACATGCTAGTTGAACTGATTCTTGCTTGATCGCGATACCTGTCTCCTCACTGTATATGATAATCTGTGATATCACTAATAATATTATGATAACGCACCTTATTGATGAGTTGGGCAACTCCAATGACATCTTTGGCACCGTTAACAATAGGCATGCACAGCATCGTCCTAACATTTGCTGCGTCATCGTTAGTGACGTCATGGATGATCATACCGTTCTCTCGCCTCCACTCGTCTACGTCACATATGTTCAGAGCTTTGTTTGACTGCGCCACCTGTAATGAGTAATAATAAAATATATTTGTCTATTAAATACATATTTTTGATTGTAAAATTAATAATACTTGACTTTCTATCCTCCCTTTCTTGTCAATATTCTCCAAATTTTCCCATCTAGTCCCTCCTAGTATTCGCATGATGGCAAGAAGAGCCAATTACGTAAATGAGACGATAATGTAACTGTCAAAATGTTTGCATTCAACGTTATTTACCTCGTCTGCCTACCCCTTCAGGGATATAGGCATCTAGCACTCGCACTATTACGACGATTCAGATGACACCCCACATGTCGTAATCCACCAATCTCTCGTTACCAGGGCGTGATAAAGAAACATCTTACACAAATACATGTGTCCATGGACGGTGGTAGTCACTTACCATCAGGTGACCCATCTGCTCGTTCGCCCCCTATCGCATAAAAAAAATAATACATTTATTACTTTTGAAAACATTTTCTTCTTTCGTGCGAAGTCGAGTAAAAAGGACATAAAAATAGCAGCAAAAGATAAAAGAGTGGACTTTTTATTTTTTTTTGTATTAATTTTGATCATATTATTTATAGAATTCCAATAATTTTCTTCTAATGTAGATCTGATTTTATTATTGCTTGCAATAATTTCGAGTCTCACTTAACTCATCTTCAAGAAACTTTTAAGTGACTACCGCAGCCAGTGGACACCTGCAACTCAAGAGTCACAAGTGCGTTGCCGGCCTTTTAGGTAGGAGTACGCTCTTTTGTTGAAGGTTTGAAGGTCGTATCGGTCCGGACATACGTCAGGCGACAATTTGTTCCATAGGCTGGTTGTTGTGGTACTGAGATGCACCTGCTGTATTTTCTATACAATAGTAGTTTTATTTAAAAATATTTGTTACTCGAGACGAAATATTTACATTGGCCTCAAGAGTTTTTCGTTTTCAAATAACTATGGTTAACCTCTAATCCTAACGAAAGTCAAATATGCCGCAACCAGTATTTGCTTAACGTATTAACCTAACGCAGCATCGACCCTGGGGTGGGATGAAAGCCGCACTAAAGCAAAACCCTTATTTATTTACTTCTGAAGCAGTGCCAATATTAGCATCTGCGAATTCATAAATGTTTGTTATTAATAGAGAATTCCTTATTTTGGCAACCTTCCAAAATTCATAAATATTAGCGACATCTTCTGAAGTTATCAAATATATAGATATCTCTCGTGTAATAAACCAGCTTTTGTCCATAATTTCACTTGCGGTAAGCTGGATTTCGTCAATTCTTTAAGATCTCCCTCGTTCAGAGTACTATTTTCTATATGAAAGGTACCCGATGTTCTAATCTGTGCTCCTGGCAACGTACTAACTAGCTAATAACTAGCTATCGCCCTCGGATTTGCCTACGTGGTATGCCGATAAGAAATAGTACTAGTATACTAAATTTCATCAAAATCCGTACAGCAATTTCGCAATGACATAATTTCAAATTATTGGATGTAAATTTATATGTGGGTAGATATACATATGTGTTAAGAGCTAGTAAGTATATAACTATATATAACTTACTGCTAATGCAATGGAAGCGAGGGTAGATTTGTTGTCATGTCGCGGCGTGAGGGTAGTTCTAGACTGATGGGCTCCCAACTCGAACAGAGTGTGGAACCTGGTGAGAGCTGGAGGCGGCAATGCTGGCAGCGCAGACTTCTGACCGCCAGGACGTTGAACTATTCGTTCTAAGTGACTCTGGAAAATAATGAGAAATGACTTTCATTTTATTTCCAATTGCAATTTTTCAATTTGATTTCATAATTATTAGTTCGTTTGAAAATATATAGAGGCAAAACATATATCCCAACATTAATGTTGATTTCAATAATAATAATATGCGAAGTATATTCTCCAAAAATGTTATTGCTTTACCATTAAAGATCCCGCCTGGAATCAAAACAACGACCTCTGGCTCAGCAGTCAGAGTCACTAACCACTAGACCAACAGCTTTGTTTTTATTATAATTTTTCCTCCTCTCGGGGCTGTTAGAATCAAACCGACTAAAACCGAACGGTATGCGGCACTTCGCTTTAAATAGAAGGTGTCCAGGAACAGCTTCATTGAGGCAAACGGACTTAGTAATTACCCTGGAACAGGTTGGTGAGTCACAATGTTTACCACGACTTTGGTAATTACTAAATTGACATGTAGCCCAGGTAAGTGTAAGTAGTTAAAAACTACACCAATAGGTTAGGAGGTTATCTGCTGCATGCAAAAACAATATAGTATAATCCTACATACCGATTCACAGTGATCAGTATCCGAAATAAATACAGCACACCGTTCACACTTCAACAATTCCCGAGCCTCGGTCATAATCTTAGTCACCAGGCATTCCAAGTTGCTCTGCTCCTCAAATATACTCCTGGCGAGGGCCAGCAAGATTTGATTTCGTTTATACTCCAGCACCGACGACTCAAATAACTGGGCATTTTGGATACCAATGCCGCAGAATGTGAGATATCGGCGGAAAACTTCCACATCTCTTGGCGAGAATTCTTTACATCCTGGAAAATAAAACAGGTAAAATATTTCTAAAATATTTGATCAAGGAACTGGGAACTCCTTAGTAATATAGCCACTCAGTCTTTAGGGCTATTAATCAGTGGTAGGTAATAGAAGAGCTTGAGATGCAATTATTATGGATGTACCTGCTATTTCTATTACTTAATAGTATGTAATGTGAGCTAGTATGTTGCTCAATTTCCATTCTTCATGTTTTCTTTTTCCTTTTTTTAAATACTTTCCTCTTATTTTTGTTTATTTACTTTTAGGAGATACAGGTAATAGAGCGCGATAAAACAGTATTGTAATATTATAATATTTATCTGGTGATAAATATTATAATATTACAATAAAAAAAATTAAAGTGAAATACACACGTGAGTAAAACCGATGTTTCTAAAAAAATATGAATAACAACAACGAAAGTTTTCATTATGACAAACAAGTTGACATTGTAGCTAGATGACATCATGTTTATTCAAAATGAACTCAAAGTAAAGATTTCTATTTTCGGCTCACGGAAAAACGCGGATCAAATTCTTTGAAACCTAAAAATAGATAATTTTCTACCAAATGTGCTTAGAATATAATTACCGGAGTTTTTCCTAACGTAAGTTCTTTCACTGGGATTTAATAAACTTTGTGTAGGTCCGAATATAAATAACTTTGACACCTACAACGTGACGGAAATATCAATGATCTCAATAACTAGTTGGAATAAGTCAGTAAAAAAAAGTTAATATATCAGGAGAAATACTGCAATAGATGTGAATAACATTTATTTTATGGTATTATTTTTGGTTTACTAATAAAAATATATACTCGTGTTCCAGAAATTAAATAGTAAAAAAGTAATAGTTTGTTTGTGTGATGTGTGAAAGAATATTATTGTATCTATGTATATCATAATGTTAATTTCTTTTATAACGTAGCTAAGAGGCTGCCTTAGAAAGTTCGTTAATTCGGCGGACTTAAACCCTAGGCCATTTCCCCATAATGGAGATGAGTCCCACCATCTGGTATTCCCACTAACTTCTAAAAGATGGATTTACGTCGGTTTTCTATTAATAAAATTTGATAGACAAACAATATTAAATTTTATTAAGTTTAAAAAAATATATAACTTTTTAGTTACTTTTCAGTACAAAAATTAGTTATAACACAGAGGAATGTATATAAAAACATTAAGGATCTCCAAAAGCTTTGAAACCTTGGAAATACTTATAATAATAATATTTTTATTATATTAAAACCTTTTTTTACGAAGTCATTTGATAGTGCGGCTGGTGAGATGAGACTTGCAATTCAAGGCATATATAAAGTTTGGTGTCTCTTCTGTTGATCACTGAGGACTTAAAGTCAAGTCTTGTTGCAGAATCAAAATCAGGTTTATCATAAAAATACTACTACATCGGACCTGAACCGACATATAAAAATTCAACTCAGTCAAAATAAAACAATTCAGATATCATTAAATTAGGATGTACTCTAACAGGTTTATATCTAAGAAGAAAATACGTTCTTCACAATGAGTTGTCGGATATGTCACATCGCTAGTACAACACTTAGTATTCTTTAATTTACAATACTTATGTGTATTACACGTTTAAAAGCGTACAATAGGTATGTGTTTACCTAGACGTCAATATATTATGACTTATAGCAATCTATTTAAATAAGATAAATTTCCTATTCCATGTAATGTGCATTAATGTTACAAATAATATCAAGTGTATAGTTTACTCCTACTGGAATGGTGGAAAGTGGTATTGCTTATGTATATATAATTGTAATGTAATGTAATGTAATTTGTAACTCGAACTGGCTGATTCAGGAAAGTCCGAGCCCTCTAAACATCGCCGTAATGTATGATCCTTTTCTTAAAGGGTTTTGGTTGGTTTCTTTTACCAGCTGTTACCGCCAACCCTCAACCCCAGAATATAGATTGAAGTGGCCGGGTCGCAAGTCAATCATGTTATATTTAGATAAGGATATCAGTTCTGTATATTTCTTATAGTTCAGTTAAAGGGGTGTACTTACCGTCTGTTTTGTTGATAATTTGCGCAACACCTACAACGTCCCCTTCATAATTGCAGATAGGCATGCACAGTATCAGTTCCGTCTTGTATCCTGTTCGAGCGTCGATTTCACTGTTAAACCTAAAAACGATCATGAATATAGTCCAGGAAATATTATACGCTCTAAAATAAAGAATTTTCAATCAAAATATATGCTCAGAAATTTAATTTCTTTGTTTACTTCGGTCGGTTTTTATTACATCAGTTTATAGACATTTAAAAAAATATCAGTTCCTTTTTAATTACTTATGAATCTTTTATATATAATATTTTATAACATAATAAATCATCGCATTTCAATACTCTAATATAAAGTAGGTATCACAAAGAAAAGACATATGTATATTTATCAATGGATGATGTCTTGAGTCTAAATTCTGGGATTATTATAATTAAAATGGAAAATGTTGCCTGATTTTATTGTCCTGTTGGTTTAACTGGATTTACCTGGGGTCAGAGTAAGCATTTTTGATATTGATGGGATGTTTAGTCTGCGCCGCGAGCCCGGCTACACCAACGCCAAAGGGGATCTTAATTTCTTGCGTCTGCGCATGTCTCAGAGCGTCGTTCAATTCTGTAAATGGAAACTATCTGTTAAATTTCGGCAACGATAACAAACATTAATATAAAACAATACATCATCTCGCAGTACAAGAAATGAAGTCACATTCTACAAGAAGTACCAGACACAACAATTAGCCTAGTTTGGACTTGGAATGAACCAGATGCCTGTTGATAGTAGTTTTTAAGGGCAATGTAATTAGTTACAGAACTTGTTAACTCTTAGTTTTGCACATAATTGAATGGTTCAGTGCCCTTGTTGAGATTTTGTTGACCTTATTGTATTTTTAAAAGGATACAGAGATAGCATTGTTCGCACATCTATGTTTGACTTAACTGTTAAACAGGAATTTAAGATAGTGTGTTGTGACTACTACTGGTTAGTGATCCTGTCAATTTTCTAATCTCTCTATATATGTTTCTAAAACACAACAATTGTTTCTACGTTTGTCCGTTATGGACTGAAACCATCTAACCGATGTGTCCCAAACCGGTTTCCTTAGAAAGGTAATAATGCGAAGATGGTTTTAGACCGCTAAAAGTTATTTGGTACACTCGGTTTTTAGCGTACATGTCGGGTATCTGCTATTTTTGTTTAATACTAGCTGTGCCCGTGACTTCGTTCAAATTTACTAAAAAAAAAAATACTTATTACGCTTATAAAACAATAGGTACGATGAGGTCTTTTATGCTATACTTTTTAGATAACCAGAGCGTATCCATTAAAATGTTATGTAAGCAACACATCTGAAAAAACGACATACTTAAAATTGTCTGTGAAAAAGCTATTTTATTTTCTAGTTGAACTTTTAATTTTTAGACTTCAAGTAACCAAACGGCTCGTTTAAAAACGTCTGTTGTAAGTGAATCGTCGGTATTGAAATATCTTTAAAGGTTGACCCATTCGTGAACTTCTAACACCTTTCTTTGCGTCCGGGCTTAAAAATATATGACTCATGACTGCATTTTTGATTTAAACAAAAATGTTTACTCCTGAATTCAATAATAAAAATATTTATAAAATAAACGTAAATGTAAAACTGTTGTTGGTATGTATATGTATATTAACATGGCCTTATAACGCAATTATATTGATATCTACTGGACCAAACAATTTTTTTTTATAGTATAGGAGGACAAACGAGCAAACGGGTCACCTGAAGTGTCTTCCGCCGCCCATAAGCACCTGCAACTCAAGAGTCACAAGAGTGCTGTCGGGTTGGGAAAAGGTGGAGCGGAAAGAGGGGATGGGCAAATGAGGAAGGGAAAGGGGAAAGGGGGCTGGGCCTCCGGTAACCTCACTTACTCGGCCAACCATTGCAAGCATTGTTTAACAGCCGGTTTTCTGTGAAGCCATGGTAATACTACGGTTGAGCCAGCCCATACGTGTCGAAGAATGGCTCTCCCAAGTTAGAAAATAATAGAATTTCTCAAAAGCTAATTTAAAGCGTAAGACGTAAGCGTATCGTCTATTACGGATAATTTATGTAAAAAGTATATTCTTCTGTGAAATGTACTTGAAGTTTTGTATTGTTTTGTGTATCTTTAGTTTAAATTTGTGCAAATCTTCAATAAAAAATAAATATAAATGTAAGTAAATAATTGTTTTGTTATGAGGAAATAAAGTTTTCTCATACTTTATAATTGTACCGTAAGCATTATTTCTAACTTTCCCAATTATGTTGATAGAGTGAACTAAATATGCATTCCACGTATATATATTATATATAAATTGTGTTATAATATAATGCAGGAATCTCTCAATATGAATGACACAAATGTTAGGTAGTGATATATTTTTCTTGTTTTTTTTTTATGGTTACCCACTGGTAAGCCGACTTATATGAAAAGTAGATTAAATTTTACTAGGAATAATACACAATATTAGTGCACAGAGTTGCTATTAAAAATCGTATTTGTTACGAACCAAAAATTGGTACAAACATTTCGGTTCTACAGATTTATTATATATAGGCCTCCAGTGCCCTCACTTACTCGGCACATACAATGCAAGATTTGTTTAGCAACCGGTTTTCTGTGAGACTGTGGTGTTACTACGATCGAGCCAGTCAGCAGCAGAGAAGCGTGGCCCTCCTATGCAGAAGTTCAAATTAGAACGGAATAACAGTAAACCAATTATGTATCAAATTGACTAACTTCAGTAGGTAATTTAAGTTGTTTAGTTATAAATATATATTTTATTATTATTATTTATTTGGTACCGCTTTTCTAGAAAACGGAACGTTGTTTGTGTCATTTGACAAGAAGAGAAACTAAATCTTATTTTTTTTATTCTTGTTTAGAGAATTTGCGACTCCAATCGTATTCAACTGCAACTTCAGTTGTTGCCCGTTCAATTCCCATTCTGTGCAAATATTGCAACAAGAACTGAGCGCCATTTTATGGAGACAACATATCTACATAATAATATAATTCACGCAATGAATAATTCTTGAGCTTCGAAATTTGTTTCAGAAATTCATTTGGGCAACGGGTCACCTAGAGTGGTCGGAGAATCCTTTTTTTTAATTAGAAATACAAGCATGTATATTGGAGTTTTTAATATACACATCTATATTAATAAAGTGGAAGATTTGTTTGTTTGTTGGTTTAACACACCTCGGGATACAGCAGTCAATTTAAATTTTTGTATATATAATAGGGAAAAATTTTTTCGTTTCTAAGTTTTAAAGATTTTCAAAATGTATAACTTTAGAATTAAAAGGCGTTGAATATAATGAATATAAGCTACTATTTATTAAGCTGAATGCAAAACAAAAATAAGAGTTTATGTTTCTTAGAATTTATTACGTTATCGTATTTCAAATCTACATCTTTATGGCAAACTTGTATTTAGTAATAATCTAGTCTCCAGAAAACAAGAAATAAATTATATTTAATAATACATATTTACTCATTGACATACATTTTGAGAAGGTACCCAATCGTAGGTGAGATGTATACAAATGCTTGTGTACAAATCGATTAACAGTATTACAACATCTATACACCATACGCCATGGCGAACAGAGTTTTATGTTGTCAAAAGTTAATTTTTAAATTGAAGTTTTGCGTTTTCCATACAATTAATGGTATTTTTTGAAGTTGTAAAAGATTAAATGTTTAATCTTTTAAAACTTCAAGAAATTTATAGTAACACTGAATGTACTTGTTTTTTTTTTTATTTATAATTAAAATGTAATTTACGCTTAATTGTGAGCGCGCTGAGTGTTGTTTGTTTATCCCCATACAGGACAACACGTTCTGTAATCCTCCAGCTGTTGTTCTGAGTCTGGGTCTTCTGTGTCCGTTATTTGAATGTTTGTAAAGTCCCCCGCGATACAGGAATTAATCCTAGTGCGGGAGCTGTATTTGTTGGATATATAAAATAATGGCTAATTACGATTTTGGTTGGGTTAAGTTTGTTTCATATTGTCTCAACACTAATAACAGCGGTCTGGTAAATTACTCAAAGTGTAATAAATTTGTTTTTAAATAGATTTTATATAAATAAAAGACTTTCATGGTTTCTAATTTACATTTACATATATACAATTATTTGTTTTAAAGCTTTAGAATTTCCAATTTCATGTCAGTATGTTCATTCAAGGTTAGTTGATAATTAACAATGCCAGACCGTGACAGACGTCAAAAAAGGCCTTTTTAATTTGTGATTACCATTCAACTTGTGTAATATAGTATTAATATATAGATATCTTTTCTCTTTTCTTTCAAATATAATAAGGCTGTGGAGTTTTTTGAAATTATATGTTTGTGATGGATATATTTATTTATCGAAAATAATGGATAGAAAACATGACTGATGGCAAACTATTGTAGTTAAATTAAATATTCAGCCTTTGTACCTCCTCAATTTCAGAACAATGTTTTCGATAAATCTTATTAAGAAAGCCTTGATTCTTAAGGTTGTGTCTAAATTGGGTGCGCACGTCAGGGCCAGCTATATTTAGATCGTCCCTGTATTCCCGTTGTAGGTAGTACACACTGTTTGTTCCTCACTATGATATATTGATGGGCTTGTCTCTACGTCACCTGATGTCTATGAATATTGGTTACTGTAATATAAGATTAAGGTTAAGTTGTCAAAGGGAAAATAACGTTGTATCTAATAAATAATAAACAACTTTGACATATATTTGTACAATTTACATATATTTATTTAAGGAAGGCCCTGTTTTACATTTACACGTTTAACTGGCCTATGAGTCTAGTGGTTAGTGAATATAACTGTTGAGACAGAGGTAGTGGGTTCGATTCTCAGCTGTGTCAAAAAAAAAGTAATATCGAAAAATAGTTATCTTAAGTCTGGGTGTTACTTGTGCATCCCTCACGTCACAGATATGTCACTTTACGCTTTATGCTGCACACTTTTATGTCTATAGTATGAAAGGAGTCAGAATCTTTGATAGAAAGATAATTGTAGATAATCGGGGGCAGTGTGGATTCTAAGAGAGTTTGTGATTTGAGTAACGTTGTAAGCTTATTGGGATTAGAGATTAGTGACGAAAGTTAAATAGGCACGTTGGAAAGCATGAATGCGGAACGAATGACAAAACTAGTATATGAAGCGAACGTAAGTGGGATTGCTGGTGGGGGTCGACTATGAAACACATAAGAACGCTCCCCAAATAGGGCAGATCAGGTGTACCCGAAAGCACTTTTGCATATTAGGTTATCTTACTTATAGCGATGGATATTGTTTAATAGTGCTCAAAGAGAAATTGTGTTTTTTTTTATGGTATAGGGGGACAAACGAGCAGACGGTTCATCTGATGGAAAGTTAATCCCTCTGCCCATGAATACTTGCAACTCAAAAGCGACAAGAGTGCTGTCTGCCTTTTAGGGTAGGGGAACGAAGTGAAGGGAAAGGGGTTTGGGCCTCACTCACCCGGTCATACAATGCAAGCATTAACAGTCGGTTTTCTGTGAGGCCGTGGTAATACTACGGTCGAGCCGTAACATAGCTCTAACACGATAGAATGTGTGTGTTGTCAATAATGGGATATAATACTGAAACTGGCAACTAACTATAGTTTATTAAAACTTTAATCTCGTAGAGAAATGTAGCTGTTCTTTTCTAAGTTTATTATCGATCTATAAAAGGATCTGTCGGCGTTTGTTGTAGCACGGGAGGCACCGTTGATATGCAAGGTGATCTCAGGTAGCCATATTGTCGATAGTCTAGAGGTAATAGAAACTAGATTCTGCTATCAGAGTTGATAGCTTGTAAAACAATATCGGTATGTAAGCCCTCAGCTGACGGTCTCACTCCCATTTAAAGAAGAACTAATTGAGGTATCATCTCTAAAGTTTGGGCTGTTATTATTATACATGAGTGTATAAAACTTTTGACAAATGAAATTAGAACTCGAACTCAACGTCGCCTCCCATACGGAGAAAATATATATGTCTTTGTATAGGTAAGTAGTAATTCTACCGGGGGAGAGCCATGTTTAGGCACGAATGGGCCGGTTGAGTTGCAGGTGTTCATGTTGTTGTGAGCCGCCTATTGCGTAAGTTTGACTTAATAACTACATACTAAACACACACACCTATACACACTAACACACACACAGATACACGTTTGCACACACACAGCACACACACACACACACACATACACACACACACACACACACACACACACACACACACACACATACATGTTCGCACACACACAAAAACTTACAACCACACACAATAATAATAACACAGCAGTGACATGTAGTCAATATATTATGTAAACTAAAATAAATTACACGGCTGAGCTACAGGCTGCTGCTTAGTTTAGGAGATAGTGTCCATACACAAAATTAGTTGACCACCATCAATGTCGACAGTTCATGCACATCTTCTTGCACATAATTTAAATTACCATCTTATCTTAGTCTATATTAAAATATATTGTTTAAAGAAAGTATGGTGAGAAAATAAACTATTGTTATTTTATTAATTTTTATTATTTTATAATTATAGTGTCGATTGAAGTCAGCGTTTCTGACGCCTCTGCCTACCTTTTGAGGTTATTAGTAAGCAAATTCGTGAGGTGCTAAATTCTATACTTGTAATCAGTATCAAGACACCTATAAAACACGGCAGTACACACCGTAATAAAATGCAATAAACATTAAAATTATCAGCTATTAAAAAAATATTACGAGCTATTGAAGTGTTTATTACACACGGACGATAAACAATGAGACATCAAAGCGGCGGTAAAATGCACCTTCTAAGGCGACCACACAAGACACCATACATACACTTCGTCTTTATCACCAAAGAGTTACGTAGAGGCGTCAGAAACGCTGACTTTATGCTTAACTATCATTAAGCCAAAGGCTATTGACATCATACGGGCACTGTAAGTCTGTATATATACTTATTAGACGTGAAATCGGGACTCAATCGTGATAAAATGTTACATAAGGTACAATACCTTTTTTAGCCAACGTTTCGAATTGCACCGACCGAGCTCACGGGTGGTCTCCGTGAAGTGCGAGTTTCGGAAACTACCAGAGTTCGGTCTTCTTTTTTTGTGTACTGTCTGATAGATAACAGTCCGATGTTGTAGTCGCCTTTTACGACGCCACGGCTATATCCACTCATGTATGTACAAGTACATTTACGACGCCGCGGCTATATCCACTCATGTATGTACAAGTACATTTACGACGCCACGGCTATATCCACTCATGTATATACAAGTACATATTTTGTCACACTATTATAAATAACTCTTATCGTTTGTATGGAATTATTTAACACTAGTTCATGAGCACTGTTTTTTATTTTTATCAGCATTTAAACCCTACATGGTTGTAGGGTTTAAATGTTACAAATAAGGGTAACAAGTAATCCATTGGATTGGCGACATACGAGTGACCCCGTAGAAATGTAATGTATTTTGCAGTAAGGAATGTATTAACTAAAGTTAAACTTGTCTCCTTTTGATGTGGAAACCCTCACAGGTCATCACCTCACCGGAGCAAACGGTAAAATGGTATATACCGTTACATGTGGGTCTATTTCAAGGGACTCGGAAATTATAATAATAATATCTTCATCAACTCACACACGGCACAGCTACTACGGTAACCAGACTGCTGATAAATGTACTTATATATTTCTTAATACATACATACATATTATAGATAAATTACACTCAGATACAGGAATAAAAATACTCGTACTCATCTCACAAATATTTGTAATCGGTGGAACCAGTATATCAGTATACTCTGCATACCAGTTGCACCGTGGAGGACGGAAGTTTTGCACACACTCAATGAATGTTTTTACCTAGCTATTTCTCTTTGATATCTTTTTCTTTTGACAAAGTAAGTGGGAAAGGCAGAGCGAATCTGTTTATCCAATTTGGAAGCATTGAAAGTGCTTACGACGTACGTGCGACAAAATCGATAGTGGCTTTAATTTGTCGCTCGAAGGCACCCGCTCTTCAATACATGAATCATATTTCAGGGCAACCGATTTACCAAGATCATGTATATTTATCAGGGATTTTCGGATTCTTATTTAAATAAGCAGTTGGTTACTGTGGTTCATAAATATACATTCGCATATATAACGGAGTGTGCTTTCGATGCTATATATGCTTCAAACGTAAAAAGGATTTTTTATTTTATTAAAAAAAAAACAACTCCCGTACTTGGAATGCCAGGGGGAATCCCCTTACAAACATTCAATAAACACGAAGAACACCTACATTCGGGACAAAAATGTTTTGCGTTTATCCACGTGTTAATTAAATTAAATATAAAAATTACAATACAAAACTTCGAAAGTAGAGGTACCCACCAGTGGTTATCTCATACAGGCAACCATGAGAAGAGAGCATTGGAAATATAATAAGGGCAGTCTCGTGTACACCAGGATTTTTGTATTATGAGACAATGTAGTGAATAAAGAACATTTTAATTTCTTTCTCTCTATTGTCTTTTTATTAGTTTTTAAAGAACTTTACTACAGCTAGGCTTTGGTATATTGTATCTTGTTACTGATTTAAAAGCCTGTGGAAATAAATTACTAATACGCATAGTTTCCTTAAATCACAGATAGTGAACCGGGGAGATGTAATTAGTAATTATACTGTACTGTAAAAAATGTAAAATTAAAAAGAGCATTAATTTATTAAAAACAAGTACCTAGCTTAAAACGTCGGAATGCTATAATGATTTTTACGATATTTATGGTTGAATAAAGAAACTCACGTACAAGCATACTTGAACCCTAAAAGCATAACACAAGGAGTGTGTTTCAGGGCAGTCGTGTCATAACTGATTTTCCCTATTTCTATATACATTTAGATATAAGTACCTGTATCTCTAGTTACATCGAAGAGTTTCGCCTGCAAATATCTGTTTGGTGGTGTTCCTTTCGCCAGGAATAAGCTGCCTCTGTCTGCTGATGTCAGCAGGCATACATTTACTAGGATCTGGGAACAAAAAATGTACAATAGACACGTTATTCTCGTAATAAAGAAAGTGAGTTTTTAACTATTTTTCGCAGTAAAACCAGAGTACAGCTTATCGGCTCCCATGGCTAACGAAGTGTATATGCAACGTAATAAAGCTGCGTGGTAGTGAAGTATATAATAGGGGCCCCGTTATGAGCCCCGAGTGTCGTAAAACGAGACCAAGAGATAGGACCCTATTACGTTAGTAGGACCAAATTATAATTGGCAATATGTGGGTGTTTAATACACCCCTGCCTACCCCTAGGATGCAGGCATGACCGTATGTATGTTTTCTTTTATGATATCGGAGTACAGACGAACAGACGGGTCAGCTGATGGCAAGTGACAACCGCCGTCAATGGACACCTGCAACTCAAGTCTGTAGTGCGATGACTGAGTCGTAAGTGTGCTGCCCGCCTTTGAGGATTATGAGGGATGGGGGGAAAAGTGAGAGTGGAGATGAGGGGAGAGGAAAGAGGAGGAGTACTTTCGGGGAAATTCAATACAAGCATTGCTCCACAATCGGTATTCTGTGAGTCCCTGATATCGCGTCGATCGAGCCGGCCTATTCATGCCCAGGCATAGCTCTACATACTGTATGTATGAACTTATGTATGTCTTCAATTTCAGTTTCCGTTATTTTTTTTTTAATAAAATTTAGACAAATAAAATATTTAATTTTGATGTACAGACTCTACACAACTACACGTACTTTTTTTAACTTTAGAGGTTATAGTAGCGTTTGTCGATATTATTACACTAAAAATGTAGGTGTCATCCTGATCTAAATCATTTTCAGCATAATTCATTAATTTTCTCATATTTCACGTTTTTGTTGGACCACTCGTATTATGTGGATTAAAAATAGCCAAGTTGAGTTATAGCCGGGAATTAAAGGGCATTTACGACCGCTAACTTTCGCGCACCATTTTGGTTGGAAAAGATGAATTAAAATGCGAAGAATGAAGTACCTTATTTATTTATTAAACAACAGACGGCAGGCTCTTGTGCTAGATTACACACAACACGACAGCGTTTGAGAACACTGTCAACTAAGATTATACAAAACCAAAGTAAAATATTCAAATTAAAATCTTGTTTCTATCTTTTCAGATCTTCAATGAATTTTATAAAGATGGCAGATATTGACGCAGTCGGGATTTTTTGTTTTAGTTTTTTTTTTATATATTTTTTTTCCAATGTAGATCAAGAGACTTTAAAAATATTTGAGAATGTTGAGAACAACGTTCCGATAATTACATACATGTATTTCTTTATGATGTAGCACTTCAGTGAACTTCTGATGTTAACTTACTAGTGTGTATAGTTACCAACCATCTAGGAAGCTAGTTACCGTCAGGGATAGTCAGATGCAAGTGAAATTGCTATTATTACGAAATGTATAATTGTCATAATTTGCTACGCATTTCTTGAAGTGAAAACTTCTTTAGGCGCGTTGAGCACTTTTAGGGTGAATAAAAAGCGTGAAACTCGCGTCATAGTCACCGCACGTTTCCCATGAGCTATATGTATACTGTGTATATACTACATATGTGTACTTTTTCAGCTAACAAAAAGCGTGAAACACGCGTCATAGTCACCGCACGTTTCCCATGAGCTATATGTATCCTGTGTATAAACTACATATGTGTACTTTTTCGGCTAACAAAAAGCGTGAAACACGTGTCATAGTCACCGCACGTTTCCCATGAGCTATATGTATCCTGTGTATATACTACATATGTGTAATTTTTCGGCTAACAAAAAGCGTGAAACTCGCGTCATAGTCACCGCACGTTTCCCATGAGCTATATGTATACTGTGCATACACTACATATGTGTACTTTTTCGGCTAACAAAAAGCGTGAAACTCGCGTCATAGTCACCGCACGTTTCCCATGAGCTATATGTATCCTGTGTATAAACTACATATGTGTACTTTTTCGGCTAACAAAAAGCGTGAAACACGCGTCATAGTCACCGCACGTTTCCCATGAGCTATATGTATCCTGTGTATATACTACATATGTGTACTTTTTCGGCTAACAAAAAGCGTGAAACACGCGTCATAGTCACCGCACGTTTCCCATGAGCTATATTTATCCTGTGTATATACTACATATGTGTACTTTTTCGGCTAACAAAAAGCGTGAATCTCGCGTCATAGTCACCGCACGTTTCCCATGAGCTATATGTATCCTGTGTATAAACTACATATGTGTACTTTTTCGGCTAACAAAAAGCGTGAAACACGCGTCATAGTCACCGCACGTTTCCCATGAGCTATATGTATCCTGTGTATATACTACATATGTGTACTTTTTCGGCTAACAAAAAGCGTGAAACACGCGTCATAGTCACCGCACGTTTCCCATGAGCTATATTTATCCTGTGTATATACTACATATGTGTACTTTTTCGGCTAACAAAAAGCGTGAATCTCGCGTCATAGTCACCGCACGTTTCCCATGAGCTATATGTATCCTGTGTATAAACTACATATGTGTACTTTTTCGGCTAACAAAAAGCGTGAAACACGCGTCATAGTCACCGCACGTTTCCCATGAGCTATATGTATCCTGTGTATATACTACATATGTGTACTTTTTCGGCTAACAAAAAGCGTGAAACACGCGTCATAGTCACCGCACGTTTCCCATGAGCTATATTTATCCTGTGTATATACTACATATGTGTACTTTTTCGGCTAACAAAAAGCGTGAATCTCGCGTCATAGTCACCGCACGTTTCCCATGAGCTATATGTATCCTGTGTATAAACTACATATGTGTACTTTTTCGGCTAACAAAAAGCGTGAAACACGCGTCATAGTCACCGCACGTTTCCCATGAGCTATATGTATCCTGTGTATAAACTACATATGTGTAATTTTTCGGCTAACAAAAAGCGTGAAACACGCGTCATAGTCACCGCACGTTTCCCATGAGCTATATGTATCCTGTGTATATACTACATATGTGTACTTTTTCGGCTAACAAAAAGCGTGAAACACGCGTCATAGTCACCGCACGTTTCCCATGAGCTATATTTATCCTGTGTATATACTACATATGTCTACTTTTTCGGCTAACAAAAAGCGTGAATCTCGCGTCATAGTCACCGCACGTTTCCCATGAGCTATATGTATCCTGTGTATAAACTACATATGTGTACTTTTTCGGCTAACAAAAAGCGTGAAACACGCGTCATAGTCACCGCACGTTTCCCATGAGCTATATGTATCCTGTGTATATACTACATATGTGTACTTTTTCGGCTAACAAAAAGCGTGAAACACGCGTCATAGTCACCGCACGTTTCCCATGAACTATATGTATCCTGTGTATAAACTACATACATATGTGTACTTTTTCGGCTAACAAAAAGCGTGAAACACGCGTCATAGTCACCGCACGTTTCCCATGAGCTATATGTTTCCTGTGTATA
This sequence comes from Tyria jacobaeae, assembly GCA_947561695.1. Classification (NCBI taxonomy): domain Eukaryota; kingdom Metazoa; phylum Arthropoda; class Insecta; order Lepidoptera; family Erebidae; genus Tyria; species Tyria jacobaeae. The sequence continues at coordinate 14,196,978 of OX387231.1, read as the reverse complement.
TACTACATACATATGTGTACTTTTTCGGCTAACAAAAAGCGTGAAACTCACGTCATCGTCACCGCACGCTTCCTATGTATACTGTGTATAATCTAATAACTCGACGATAAAATTCACAAGTTACTTAGTTTTCACTTCTATCGGCAGTCCCCAAAGACTGCCTGTTTCGTTTTATTTAGTAGGAGGACTTAGTGCCTAGGGCATTCTCTACGATTGTAACTTAGGTGATGGTGAAAAAACAGGAAGTAGTTGGGTTTAAGCAATTTTATTAAAAACTAGCTGACCCGACAAACGTTGTTCTGCCATATAAAATCTGTGTAGGGTCACCCAGGGTTATCATTCAGGGGTATGAAAAACAGATGTTGGCTGATTCTCAGACCTACTGAATATGCTTATAAAATTTCATAAAAATCGGTTAAGCCGTTTCAAAGGAGTATGGTAACTAACATTGTGACACGAGAATTTTATATATAAGATAATGTATTTTAACTTTTATTCGCAATATCTTAGACCTTATATTTAAATATATATAGATAAAAATATAGAATAGATGCCAAGATTGATGGACAAGTTGATTCTAGCAATTGTTTGATTCTGTGCTCCTTTACCGTGAAATTATGATATTATGATCGGTTATTACGGTAAGTAAGTATGGTTATCAGCTGTCTGGTTGCCATAGTACAAGCTCTGCGTAGTTTGGGATCAGACGGCCGTGTGTGGGATGTGCGTAGTTATTATTATTCTCTTTATTTCTTTAAATAGACATTTAAAGTACATTTTAAAATACATTCAGATATATGTATATAAAAAAAAAAGATTCCTTTTTTATGCGATAGGGGAAACAAGCAGACGGGTCCTCTGATGGTAAGTGACTACCGCCGCCCATGGACACCCGCAACTCAGGAGTCACAAGTGCGTTGCAGGCCTTTTAGGTAGGAGTACGCTCTTTCCTAGAAGGTTTGAAGGTAGTATCGGAACAGAAATACGGCAGGCGACAATTTGATCTATAGGCTGGTTGTGCGAGGCAAAAAGCTTCTGGAGAAGCGCACAGTGGTGGAGTGCCAAATGTTTGATAAATGTTACTAGCCTGGAATGACAACATCAAATATTTTATATTATTACTTCCTGGGCGCAGCAGTCTTTTTGGATTTTGTGGCCTCGTTCTAAGATATTTGTGGCTCCAGTCTCGCAGCACACCTTTAGTGGCTACTTGGCTGATGTTTAAAAGATCAGGTTGTGATCTAATTATATGTCGCTCTCTGTCCGATCCCACTACGTATATAATACCGTCTTGAGTCAAATATTTTGAAATGCTATAATTTTCACGAGCAGCCAGAAACAGATCATGTCGTGCTTTAGTGAGGAACTCAGACAACGTGAGACTAGAGCATTTTTTGGTTTTTGCAGACCAAACTATGTTTCGTAGGGATACTTGCTGTAGCCTTAAAAGAGGCCTTCCCATGAGATGGCATCGTTTAATGGAATTCACAGAGAAGTCTTCTATTTTTATTGAGTCTTTACAAGAGCGACATCCACTTCTGTAAGATTTTCATTTTGCTGCTCAGCTACTCCATAGAGTAGCAGAATTTTAGTCGTTGCCTTGCATCTCAAGGTGGACAACGCTGCGGGTCTTGCGGACTGCTTGTTACTGAAGGAGGTCTATGACGGTAAGGCATGAAGGTGCGAAAGCCAGTACACTCACTAGACAGTCCGGCAACATTGATTCACCTTCTAGTGGAACGCGTATGTAAGATCTTTTATTATGTCTTGCAGTGACTTCATGATATGTGTATGTAATTAGAAATAGTGTTAAAGAAAGGAGATAACGGTCACTGGCATGTACTGTACTGTAATCTAATATTGCACTCAATTGATTAATATGTTTTTACTTAATTTAATTTAAAGGAGGTAGAAAATTACCTGAAACCTGGCTAGCCGTGAGATCTCCAAAATAGTACTAAGAGGATTCAAGGCTAAGGAATACCAGAAGTCACTCGAACTGTCACAACATACCTCGCCTGAGCGTTTATATCTCGCTGTCATCTTGAGATTGTCGACATCCTCCATGGCAAAGAACCGTTTTCCTTTGCTGCACACGTGCCTCCAAGAAAGTAAATAGAGTTGTGTCAATCTCATACAACTCCATCACCCTCAGGAGTCACGTATACGGTATACATCGAGAGACATAGGATTTTTTCTAATCTATCCAAAATGCCATCAAATCCCTTCGGTTATGGCGAACTTATTGCTTGATAGTCGTGTCAATGATAAGGAACTCTTCTTTAGTGCGATGTGCCACACTTCTACATCCATTCTGATAGAAAGCCATTATATTGTTTATAGTTACATGTGCTATTATTACGAGTATAACTCTCAGAATGGACGTAAATAGTTTGTAAACTGTTGGCACACAGCTTGATTATTATTATTAGTATTATTACCAACAGCCGTATCTCACTATACCTTAATTAAACTTGTGAAAAGCTACTTATAATATAAAATAGAATTGCAGGAAAACAAAGCTCATATCTTTGTTCTTGGGTCGTTCTACTTTAAAAAGTCCATAAAGCGAAGTGCGGGATTAGATGGGATGAAACCGTTTTGTTTCAAGATTTCCTCGTACTGGGATTTAAGTTAAAAAGGTAAATTTAGCAAAATGGGGAACAACAGATCTGTCTTATTAGTTTAAATGGAATCATTTTTAATATTTATAGACATTCACTTAAATAGTGCTAATAGTGCTTCATTAAATATGATGATTGATATTCATTTGATTTTGCAGGTTTCCACCACCGCACCACAAAACAAATTTTCCATCCCCGTCACTGATAATAATTGGCACTCCAACACCGTGCGCTTCTATTGTAATTTTTCGATTGCACTCGCACAACCAATCTTCTAATGTAGTACCATTCACGTAATAGGGAGCCAGCGTATTGCCGTCATCCGGGAACATTTTTGGGAATTAGATGGGAAAAAGGAAGATAGAAAGGGAAGAAAAGGGATATTGCTTATACAGATGGATTGGAGACTAGAAGCAAAAGCTCAAGCAAGTCGCGTACCTATAACTCGAACGGGCTGGTGCCGGCAAGTCCGAGTCCTCTCTTTGTGTTCGTCATACTTAAAAACCTTTCAAACAAAACAAAATTGTATCATTCCCAAGGTGATGACTAACGTTAAGTCTAGGAAAACAAACAATTTAATTAACAAAAACGTTTTCAAAAGTGTATATTTATGAACCTATTACTTAAAACAAATTATTCTCTACGCAAAACCCATCAATATTTCCGTAACCGCATTAAAACTTTAAAGACGGCGAACGTGGGATAGGAATTTAAATTTCAAATTGTTTATCCTCTCTCCAACATCACCAGCTAAATAATTTAATGATAAACTTGGTTAAGTTATTACTCTAATGTTTGCTCTCTGATGTTTATAGTAAAATAAAGGAAACACAACAGCGCATCTACAAATAGCTTTTAAGGATTGATATAAGAACACAAATTAAACAAACGCTTAAAGTTTTAGACAGTAGACAGCCGTTTGAGCTGAATTAACTAACAAATTATAATTACGCAAAGGGTTTTCATACATAAATTTGAAGTTTAGTGAAACACTGACACTTCATCTTAATGGCTACCTCAAAAACCACCTCGATGTCTAACCGTTTAATCGTTAATGAGTTCGTCTTCTTCGTCAATTGACTCCGTCATTAACATAGTGAACTTCAAGTACTAATTACTACTCACTCGAACATTCTATGAACAAACTGAGTGAATGTGATAATAGTGTCCATGTTTTTCTATAGGTTCATATATATATTGCCTGCCATAAGGAGAACCCCGACTGCTCTATTAACTTCCTCTATGTTAATCCCCATATCACACCAACTATTGAAAGGAGTAAAATTATTACTCACATAGCTAAATCCATCAGTCGTCTAGGCTCTTGAGCGTGATAAAGAAACATCATACGTTGCAGTCTTGTTTACCTTTGAAGAGCCATGCTTGGGCCGGCTCGACCGGAGTAATACCACGGCCTCATAGAAAACTGGTAGACAAACAATGCTAGCATCGTATTGCCGAGTGAGCTTTCCATCATCGTCCTCTCCTCTTTACCCTCTCCTTACTCAACCACTCCTATTACCCCTCCCCTCACCCACCCCACCCTCAAAGGCCGGCTTTATGACTTTTGAGTTGCAGATATCTACGGATGGCGATTTTCACTAACCATCAGGTGACCCATATGTTCGTCTGTCCCCCTATATTATAAAAAAATGTCTGGCAATAAGTAGACTTGGAGCTCTCTGCCCTCTTCCAAATGCTTTAGCATATTTACATGGGAAGTTATCGTCCCGCACCAGTCTTACCAGATTATGGCTAGTTGACGTTTATTTTACACATAAGCAAGAATCTGTCTAAAGTTTATACAACATTTACTACTTTTTGACAATATAATTAATTTTTAAGTGTTTCGTTTTCAACTATTATTATTGACATATATACTGTTTATACGGTATGGATATGAGTAATTTACGTTGTAGATATTTTATGAACTATAGAAATTATTGAGTTGTAAAGGTGAGAACTGTGTAGTCTATTATTTAGGTTTATGTTTTGTGTGTCCTAGCAGTTCTGAGTATGTCAAGTTATGCCAATGGTGGCGTATGTGTCGGGTCGTTCGGCTCTGGTTTAGATGGCTGGTCATCTCCGGACTGCTATTACTTAACATATAATACTAATTACCATAAACGTTATTTTAGAATAATGTATTGCATTGTCCTCACATATATTATTTTATTTTATGTGCACTTATGAACTGTTACAAAAAAACTTGTCTAAAATATTTGAAAAAGAGTGTCTTTGGAGTTTCTTGCTTGTTCTTCTCCATAGGATCTAAGTATCGGAATAAGCAACTAGCTCTTGGCCCGTGATGGTATGGTCTGCAACGGGTTTTGCGCATGGCGTCGCTTGGGCCCAATTGAAAACCAGCGTCAGGCTTCGGCGTCGTTTGACACAACGCTGAAATGGGTCCGTTTTTGGCACTGACGGTGAGTCTTCCTGTAAAACTGTTCATGCACCTGTGTTTTTGTGTGCCAAATTATCATTTTTTCTTTCTTTGTTTCTTTCTTTAGCTTCATGACTGTCTTAGTTACTTTTGACAATTCAAAAATATCTATGATTGGTTCACTTGAAATAAACGATTTTGATTTTGATTTTTGATGTCAATCGACGCTTCGCTTTCTGTGGATAGTAATAAATTTAAATTCCATACTAAAAGCTTATATTTAACTTATTGTCTTGAATAGAAGAAGTAGTATAGAATATTATAGTATTGATAACGATCATGAAAGTAATGAACTTGACCTGATGACTTTCCACTTACGATCACTGGGGCTTAAATATGTATTAATTCGTTTATGTGCAGAATCACGAAAACCAAGAGTAATGTGCCTAAAAAGACTAGACGCTATCTATACGATGCTGATATTATTTTTACACAGTCAAGGATTTTAACATTTATACAAATGAAAAATCATAGGTACTATTCAAATACGAAGGTAATCTCCAACTTGATTTTAAATTAATAAATAAAAATAAAAAATCTTATATCTCAAACTTCACCTTTGTTTAAGATTTAAAGTTACTAGTATAAACTATTGTACAATAATTTTTGGTTAAATATTGCACCTGTGCTTACCCCTTAGAGAATACAGGCGTGAGAATATGTATGTATGTACATACATACATACATTACGTTTCTAAGTGAAGTTGTATGCCAATTGGGAGCAAATGGCGTTCTTTTATATGAAATTTATAGCGAGTGTGCGCTTTAAATCCGACATTTGAAGTGTGATGATGACAAATGTTTATAAAACACTTGAAATGTATTCTCATCGAGTCTTGTGCTGGTGTCTTGTCAAGGTGTTCTACTCGTCTGTGTGCTGTCAGCCGATTCTGCAGACACGAACAATTTGTGCGGGATGAGACACAATAAAGTATTTTTCGTTTTTTCTAAGCGCGCGCAGGTTTACAGGGGGTGACAATCCGTTTCAAGACGACGTACATGTTATCAAAGGAATTTGTGTGTTTCATTTGTGGAATTTCGAAAAACTGTTATGGTTTTATTTATGGTAACATTTCACGAGTTTAATACGCAACTGATGTGAATCTAGCAGCAAAAACTCTAGAATTGTGTAATGTGTGTGTTGTTTTATTCAAAGACTTTGTTGATTAAATTCTTTTGCAATTGCAGTGCTTAGTCAAATGCCATGATTTAAAAACAAGATTTAATAACACGAAGACTACTGTTTTCACGAAGTTGCATAAGTTTTGCTATGACTCGTTAATGGTTTTGATACTATGTAAGTCTGAGTTTAGTTTATTAGTTACAGTCATCGAAAACGCACATAGATATTTTAGTTATGACCTGAAGTTATGAAAACTCGTTACAAAGTAAGTAAGTATATCAGGGGGATATATGCATTAAGCGCCATAGCAGTTATGAGATTTTAAAGGAACATGATCATCTTATATTAATACGCAAAATATAACACGAGATTTTAATTAAAGCTATAGAGCAAAAAGGGGATTAAAAAATTAAAAGCGTAGCTGACGGACAGTAAGTCCTCTGAATACATTAATTAACGCAGCGACCCCTACACTTCACGGGTATCTCTGCTGAGGCCGCAAAAAATATAGATTTTTAAGCAGCTATGATTATTGTGTTCATCAAAATTAAATCCAATGTCTACTAAAGCGCTTAGCTGTATATTTTTGTCTCCTGCACAAACCGGGGCCATGTTTAATGTTTTAGATTGTGACAACCCTTACATAAAGGTCCGCAAAATGGTAACGGTTACGATAATTGTTTGCCATTAACCTGGAAAATGTAGTCATGCTATTCCAAGTGTACATAACAGTTTTTTATATACATTTACTAAACAAATGAACGGGCGGATATTGGTATTTCTTATAAGTTGGCAAACCAACATTCAAATAAAGTACTAGCTATTGTATTCATCAGGAGAAAACAGTTACAGATTATAAATATGTCTCCAGTTTTTGCCTATTTGGCATATATTCTACAAGAGGCTTTTGATTTACTCTACTTTGTAACGAACTAAGATACGTATAGAAGAAACATCGTATGTTAGTTCTACATTTATCCTTTCACACTCACAATTCATCCCGTTTAGCAATTTTACTCCGTTTAATTACTATCAAACAATCATCACATAATCAACTATGAAATAGCTATCCTACTAACAGATTTAGTCAAAGGATTCCCCAGAGCACGACGCTTGTGCCTAACAGGATGAAGTAATAGGAATCACTTGATACGCTTCCTTGTAGTTAGTTAATTCTTATATAGCACACTTTCATTTTTAAATTAACAGGTTCGTCAAACTTATAAAAAAATTAAGGGAGTCAAATGAGGCACATCTAGTTACGGAGTAAATGAAAGTGAGTTTTAACAACATAACCGGTGTTCAATACACAATTATGTATTTGGTGAACTGAAGGTCGATAGATGGCGTTAGCGTTAAATTAGATGTCACTATCGTTGCGTTTACACGGACCATATATAAAGGTCAATAAACTTTGTATTTTTTGAGCAATATTATTACACTAGTTCAGGTGAAGAGTTGTATTTTATTTCAACCATCATCACAATCAGGCCAAGTAGTGTTGTTCCACCGCAAGTTTCGGCAAAGGCTGAGATTTGTACATGGTCCTATCGAGTCGGATACTCGTAGGCTTTTTGAGTTCATCCCTCGTACTAGCAGTGGATCGCTGTGCAACGGTACGAGTAAACGCGCATAGAAGTGGCGCATGTTTAAGAGCTCGAGCGGCTGCAAATTGTTCCAGAAATCACCACAGAGGGCGCCACCTACGTGCCAATTCGGAATAGTGAGTGTGAAGTGCAACTGTGAGTACATTTTATTTGTTTACGTTTACAAGGCAAAAAGACCTTACATTTGAAGCAAAATTGAAGTTACAAAGTTTCTTTTAATTTGAACTTGTATTAAATTTTGTTCAAGACATTCAAGTAGAAGATTTCAATGCAGTGACTTAGAAACATTAAGAGTAGTTTGTAGTTACTTGTAAAACTTAGTTTTAATGCATGTTAGTTTAGACACTTAGAATAATTTATAGAAAACGGGGGAACGAGAAGTCTATGTCCGTTTACCGCCGACAGTAAGTACATTTTAAAACTTGTATTTTTTTGAGAATCGTTTTGCACTTAGAATAGTCGCTTAACGCTTGACTTGTTGGTTATTTTAGTCTGCTTTTGGATTTGTTTTGTTATTAGTACACCTTATAGTTTACAATTTCATTAGACTTATTTCTTTAAACCAATGACTGACCTCTTTGCGGCTAACTCCCGAATCAATGACCGTTGCGCGCACACGCCCACCATCGCGTCCTGCGACTCCGCAATGCGGGATATTCGCATCCGGCAGAGGGATGTCCGTGCGGAGCTTCGGTCACTCGATGTCCGGAAAGCCAGTGGACCCGATGGTATTCCGGCGGTGGTTCTTAAGAACTGCGCACCTGAGTTGTCTCCCGTACTAACGCGCTTGTATCGCCTGTCCTATTCCTCAGGAATTGTTCCGGAGGCCTGGAGAGAAGCGAATGTTCAACCCATTCCCAAAAAAGGCGACCGCTCCGATCCAGCCAATTACCGACCTATAGCCGTCACTTCCATACTCTGTAAGGTGTTCGAGCGGATCATCAACACCCAACTAATCCGCCACCTAGAGGATCACTCCTTGTTAAATGATCGGCAATATGGTTTTCGGCCGAACCGATCCACGGGTGATCTTCTAGCGTACGTCACACACCTTTGGGGTGAGGCTATGGATAGGCATGGGGAGTCCTTGGCCATCAGCCTCGACATTGCCAAGGCCTTCGATAGGGTGTGGCACCGCTCGCTTCTCTCCAAACTTCCTGCATTTGGTCTGCCACCTAAACTCTGCAACTGGGTTGCTGCCTTCCTCGAAAAGCGCCGCATTAGGGTTCTCTGCGACGGCGCGGCCTCAGACTTCCACGAGGTAAGCGCTGGTGTACCTCAGGGCTCCGTCCTATCGCCTACGCTGTTTCTTCTGCATATCAATGACATGTTAACCCTTGGCAATATACATTGTTATGCAGACGACAGTACAGTGCACGGGCGATATTTCGGGCATCCTACTGCCAAGCTGGCAGACGTTGAGGAAAAACGACAGGAGCTTGTCGCTGAGCTCGACCGGGTCTTGAGCCGCATTTCCCAATGGGGCTGTGAGAATCTGGTCGAGTTCGGCGCCAAGAAAACACAAGCGTGTGTGTTCTCTAACAAAAAGTCTCCATTCCTTCCCCTTTCTACTCTTCAGAGCACTCAACTGCCACTGCAGGATAGGCTTAGTATTCTGGGTATGGATATTTGCCGGGATCTCAATCCGCGCGATTACATCGAGAGTGTCACTAAGGCGGCCTCGCGTAAGCTCGGCGTTTTGAACAAGGTGAGACGGTTCTTCTCGCCCGAGCAACTGTGTCTTTTGTACAAGACCCAGGTTCGCTCCTGCGTGGAGTATTGCTCTCATCTCTGGGACGGCTATGCGCAGTGTCTGCTTGACGCTGCTCTCGATCGGTTGCAGCGGCGCGCAGTCCGCATTATCGACTGTCCTGAGATCACCCAGTCTCTTGAGCCTCTGCAGTTGCGAAGAGATGTCGCCTCTATGGCAGTCCTCTATCGCCTACATCACGGGGAGTGTTCTGATGAGCTCTTCCAATTGGTCCCACCTTCTCCCTTCCTCTACAGGACTACACGTGCTGGCCTGAGGAGTCACCGTTTGTGCGTCGAAAATATACGTACCCGAACTAAACGGTTTGGCTCTTCTTTCTTGTGCCGATCGGTAAAAGCCTGGAATTCTCTACCAGCGCACGTGTTTCCTTCCCACTATGATCCCGGGTCTTTTAAGCGGGGCGTGAAAAAGCATCTCACCAGGCCGCCATAGTGTGGGTCACCATGCTGCATTGACTAGACATGCAATGAGGATGGTGACCACCACTCTTTGACTCCACACTTTGCTTTCCATCAGGCAAAGTGGAGTCACTATGGTAGGCTAATATAAAAAAAAAAAAAAAAAAAAAAACTAGATTTTGCTATCAGAGCTGATCGCATTGTAAAACAATATCGGTATGTAAGCCCTCAGCTGACGGTCTCACTCCCATTTAAAGAAGAACTAATTGAGGTACCATCTCTAAAGTTTGGGCTATTATTATTATACATGAGTGTATAAAACTTTTGACAAATGAAATTAGAACTCGAACTCAACGTCGCCTCCCATACGGAGAAAATATATACTTATGTCTTTGTATAGGTAAGTAGTAATTCTACCGGGGGAGAGCCATGTTTAGGCACGAATGGGCCGGTTGAGTTGCAGGTGTTCATGTTGTTGTGAGCCGCCTATTGCGTAAGTTTGACTTAATAACTACATACTAAACACACGCACCTATACACACTAACACACACACAGATACACGTTTGCACACACACAGCACACACACACACACACACACACACACACACACACACACACACACACACATACACGTTCGCACACACACAAAAACTTACAACCACACACAATAATAATAACACAGCAGTGACATGTAGTCAATATATTATGTAAACTAAAATAAATTACACGGCTGAGCTACAGGCTTCTGCTTAGTTTAGGAGATAGTGTCCATACACAAAATTAGTTGACCACCATCAATGTCGACAGTTCATGTACATCTTCTTGCACATAATTTAAATTACTATCTTATCTTAGTCTATATTAAAATATATTGTTTAAAGAAAGTATGGTGAGAAAATAAACTATTGTTATTTTATTCATTTTTATTATTTTATAATTATAGTGTCGATTGAAGTCAGCGTTTCTGACGCCTCTGCCTACCTTTTGAGGTTATTAGTAAGCAAATTCATGAGGTGCTAAATTCTATACTTGTAATCAGTATCAAGACACCTATAAAACACGGCAGTACACACCGTAATAAAATGCAATAAACATTAAAATTATCAGCTATTAAAAAAATATTACGAGCTATTGAAGTGTTTATTACACACGGACGATAAACAATGAGACATCAAAGCGGCGGTAAAATGCACCTTCTAAGGCGACCACACAAGACACCATACATACACTTCGTCTTTATCACCAAAGAGTTACGTAGAGGCGTCAGAAACGCTGACTTTATGCTTAACTATCATTAAGTCAAAGGCTATTGACATCATACGGGCACTATAAGTCTGTATATATACTTATTAGACGTGAAATCGGGACTCAATCGTGATAAAATGTTACATAAGGTACAATACCTTTTTTAGCCAACGTTTCGAATTGCACCGACCGAGCTCACGGGTGGTCTCCGTGAAGTGCGAGTTTCGGAAACTACCAGAGTTCGGTCTTCTTTTTTTGTGTACTGTCTGATAGATAACAGTCCGATGTTGTAGTCGCCTTTTACGACGCCACGGCTATATCCACTCATGTATGTACAAGTACATTTACGACGCCGCGGCTATATCCACTCATGTATGTACAAGTACATTTACGACGCCGCGGCTATATCCACTCATGTATGTACAAGTACATTTACGACGCCACGGCTATATCCACTCATGTATGTATATACAAGTACATATTTTGTCACACTATTATAAATAACTCTTATCGTTTGTATGGAATTATTTAAGACTAGTTCATGAGCACTGTTTTTTATTTTTATCAGCATTTAAACCCTACATGGTTGTAGGGTTTAAATGTTACAAATAAGGGTAACAAGTAATCCATTGGATTGGCGACATACGAGTGACCAAGTAGAAATGTAATGCATTTTGCAGTAAGGAATGTATTAACTAAAGTTAAACTTGTCTCCTTTTGATGTGGAAACCCTCACAGGTCATCACCTCACCGGAGCAAACGGTAAAATGGTATATACCGTTACATGTGGGTCTATTTCAAGGGACTCGGAAATTATAATAATAATAACTTCATCAACTCACACACGGCACAGCTACTACGGTAACCAGACTGCTGATAAATGTACTTATATATTTCTTAATACATACATACATATTATAGATAAATTACACTCAGATACAGGAAAAAAAAATACTCGTACTCATCTCACAAATATTTGTAATCGGTGGAACCAGTATATCAGTATACTCTGCATACCAGTTGCACCGTGGAGGACGGAAGTTTTGCACACACTCAATGAATGTTTTTACCTAGCTATTTCTCTTTGATATCTTTTTCTTTTGACAAAGTAAGTGGGAAAGGCAGAGCGAATCTGTTTATCCAATTTGGAAGCATTGAAAGTGCTTACGACGTACGTGCGACAAAATCGATAGTGGCTTTAATTTGTCGCTCGAAGGCACCCGCTCTTCAATACATGAATCATATTTCAGGGCAACCGATTTACCAAGATCATGTATATTTATCAAAGATTGCAATTGCAGTGCTTAGTCAAATGCCATGATTTAAAAACAAGATTTAATAACACGAAGACTACTGTTTTCACGAAGTTGCATAAGTTTTGCTATGACTCGTTAATGGTTTTGATACTATGTAAGTCTGAGTTTAGTTTATTAGTTACAGTCATCGAAAACGCACATAGATATTTTAATTATGACCTGAAGTTATGAAAACTCGTTACAAAGTAAGTAAGTATATCAGGGGGATATATGCATTAAGCGCCATAGCAGTTATGAGATTTTAAAGGAACATGATCATCTTATATTAATACGCAAAATATAACACGAGATTTTAATTAAAGCTATAGAGCAAAAAGGGGATTAAAAAATTAAAAGCGTAGCTGACGGACAGTAAGTCCTCTGAATACATTAATTAACGCAGCGACCCCTACACTTCACGGGTATCTCTGCTGAGGCCGCAAAAAATATAGATTTTTAAGCAGCTATGATTATTGTGTTCATCAAAATTAAATCCAATGTCTACTAAAGCGCTTAGCTGTATATTTTTGTCTCCTGCACAAACCGGGGCCATGTTTAATGTTTTAGATTGTGACAACCCTTACATAAAGGTCCGCAAAATGGTAACGGTTACGATAATTGTTTGCCATTAACCTGGAAAATGTAGTCATGCTATTCCAAGTGTACATAACAGTTTTTTATATACATTTACTAAACAAATGAACGGGCGGATATTGGTATTTCTTATAAGTTGGCAAACCAACCTTCAAATAAAGTACTAGCTATTGTATTCATCAGGAGAAAACAGTTACAGATTATAAATATGTCTCCAGTTTTTGCCTATTTGGCATATATTCTACAAGAGGCTTTTGATTTACTCTACTTTGTAACGAACTAAGATACGTATAGAAGAAACATCGTATGTTAGTTCTACATTTATCCTTTCACACTCACAATTCATCCCGTTTAGCAATTTTACTCCGTTTAATTACTATCAAACAATCATCACATAATCAACTATGAAATAGCTATCCTACTAACAGATTTAGTCAAAGGATTCCCCAGAGCACGACGCTTGTGCCTAACAGGATGAAGTAATAGGAATCACTTGATACGCTTCCTTGTAGTTAGTTAATTCTTATATAGCACACTTTCATTTTTAAATTAACAGGTTCGTCAAACTTATAAAAAAATTAAGGGAGTCAAATGAGGCACATCTAGTTACGGAGTAAATGAAAGTGAGTTTTAACAACATAACCGGTGTTCAATACACAATTATGTATTTGGTGAACTGAAGGTCGATAGATGGCGTTAGCGTTAAATTAGATGTCACTATCGTTGCGTTTACACGGACCATATATAAAGGTCAATAAACTTTGTATTTTTTGAGCAATATTATTACACTAGTTCAGGTGAAGAGTTGTATTTTATTTCAACCATCATCACAATCAGGCCAAGTAGTGTTGTTCCACCGCAAGTTTCGGCAAAGGCTGAGATTTGTACATGGTCCTATCGAGTCGGATACTCGTAGGCTTTTTGAGTTCATCCCTCGTACTAGCAGTGGATCGCTGTGCAACGGTACGAGTAAACGCGCATAGAAGTGGCGCATGTTTAGCAGCAGTTTCAAGAGCTCGAGCGGCTGCAAATTGTTCCAGAAATCACCACAGAGGGCGCCACCTACGTGCCAATTCGGAATAGTGAGTGTGAAGTGCAACTGTGAGTACATTTTATTTGTTTACGTTTACAAGGCAAAAAGACCTTACATTTGAAGCAAAATTGAAGTTACAAAGTTTCTTTTAATTTGAACTTGTATTAAATTTTGTTCAAGACATTCAAGTAGAAGATTTCAATGCAGTGACTTAGAAACATTAAGAGTAGTTTGTAGTTACTTGTAAAACTTAGTTTTAATGCATGTTAGTTTAGACACTTAGAATAATTTATAGAAAACGGGGGAACGAGAAGTCTATGTCCGTTTACCGCCGACAGTAAGTACATTTTAAAACACTTGTATTTTTTTGAGAATCGTTTTGCACTTAGAATAGTCGCTTAACGCTTGACTTGTTGGTTATTTTAGTCTGCTTTTGGATTTGTTTTGTTATTAGTACACCTTATAGTTTACAATTTCATTAGACTTATTTCTTTAAACCAATGACTGACCTCTTTGCGGCTAACTCCCGAATCAATGACCGTTGCGCGCACACGCCCACCATCGCGTCCTGCGACTCCGCAATGCGGGATATTCGCATCCGGCAGAGGGATGTCCGTGCGGAGCTTCGGTCACTCGATGTCCGGAAAGCCAGTGGACCCGATGGTATTCCGGCGGTGGTTCTTAAGAACTGCGCACCTGAGTTGTCTCCCGTACTAACGCGCTTGTATCGCCTGTCCTATTCCTCAGGAATTGTTCCGGAGGCCTGGAGAGAAGCGAATGTTCAACCCATTCCCAAAAAAGGCGACCGCTCCGATCCAGCCAATTACCGACCTATAGCCGTCACTTCCATACTCTGTAAGGTGTTCGAGCGGATCATCAACACCCAACTAATCCGCCACCTAGAGGATCACTCCTTGTTAAATGATCGGCAATATGGTTTTCGGCCGAACCGATCCACGGGTGATCTTCTAGCGTACGTCACACACCTTTGGGGTGAGGCTATGGATAGGCATGGGGAGTCCTTGGCCATCAGCCTCGACATTGCCAAGGCCTTCGATAGGGTGTGGCACCGCTCGCTTCTCTCCAAACTTCCTGCATTTGGTCTGCCACCTAAACTCTGCAACTGGGTTGCTGCCTTCCTCGAAAAGCGCCGCATTAGGGTTCTCTGCGACGGCGCGGCCTCAGACTTCCACGAGGTAAGCGCTGGTGTACCTCAGGGCTCCGTCCTATCGCCTACGCTGTTTCTTCTGCATATCAATGACATGTTAACCCTTGGCAATATACATTGTTATGCAGACGACAGTACAGTGCACGGGCGATATTTCGGGCATCCTACTGCCAAGCTGGCAGACGTTGAGGAAAAACGACAGGAGCTTGTCGCTGAGCTCGACCGGGTCTTGAGCCGCATTTCCCAATGGGGCTGTGAGAATCTGGTCGAGTTCGGCGCCAAGAAAACACAAGCGTGTGTGTTCTCTAACAAAAAGTCTCCATTCCTTCCCCTTTCTACTCTTCAGAGCACTCAACTGCCACTGCAGGATAGGCTTAGTATTCTGGGTATGGATATTTGCCGGGATCTCAATCCGCGCGATTACATCGAGAGTGTCACTAAGGCGGCCTCGCGTAAGCTCGGCGTTTTGAACAAGGTGAGACGGTTCTTCTCGCCCGAGCAACTGTGTCTTTTGTACAAGACCCAGGTTCGCTCCTGCGTGGAGTATTGCTCTCATCTCTGGGACGGCTATGCGCAGTGTCTGCTTGACGCTGCTCTCGATCGGTTGCAGCGGCGCGCAGTCCGCATTATCGACTGTCCTGAGATCACCCAGTCTCTTGAGCCTCTGCAGTTGCGAAGAGATGTCGCCTCTATGGCAGTCCTCTATCGCCTACATCACGGGGAGTGTTCTGATGAGCTCTTCCAATTGGTCCCACCTTCTCCCTTCCTCTACAGGACTACACGTGCTGGCCTGAGGAGTCACCGTTTGTGCGTCGAAAATATACGTACCCGAACTAAACGGTTTGGCTCTTCTTTCTTGTGCCGATCGGTAAAAGCCTGGAATTCTCTACCAGCGCACGTGTTTCCTTCCCACTATGATCCCGGGTCTTTTAAGCGGGGCGTGAAAAAGCATCTCACCAGGCCGCCATAGTGTGGGTCACCATGCTGCATTGACTAGACATGCAATGAGGATGGTGACCACCACTCTTTGACTCCACACTTTGCTTTCCATCAGGCAAAGTGGAGTCACTATGGTAGGCTAATATAAAAAAAAAAAAAAAAAAAAAAAACTAGATTTTGCTATCAGAGCTGATCGCATTGTAAAACAATATCGGTATGTAAGCCCTCAGCTGACGGTCTCACTCCCATTTAAAGAAGAACTAATTGAGGTACCATCTCTAAAGTTTGGGCTATTATTATTATACATGAGTGTATAAAACTTTTGACAAATGAAATTAGAACTCGAACTCAACGTCGCCTCCCATACGGAGAAAATATATACTTATGTCTTTGTATAGGTAAGTAGTAATTCTACCGGGGGAGAGCCATGTTTAGGCACGAATGGGCCGGTTGAGTTGCAGGTGTTCATGTTGTTGTGAGCCGCCTATTGCGTAAGTTTGACTTAATAACTACATACTAAACACACGCACCTATACACACTAACACACACACAGATACACGTTTGCACACACACAGCACACACACACACACACACACACACACACACACACACACACACACACATACACGTTCGCACACACACAAAAACTTACAACCACACACAATAATAATAACACAGCAGTGACATGTAGTCAATATATTATGTAAACTAAAATAAATTACACGGCTGAGCTACAGGCTTCTGCTTAGTTTAGGAGATAGTGTCCATACACAAAATTAGTTGACCACCATCAATGTCGACAGTTCATGTACATCTTCTTGCACATAATTTAAATTACTATCTTATCTTAGTCTATATTAAAATATATTGTTTAAAGAAAGTATGGTGAGAAAATAAACTATTGTTATTTTATTCATTTTTATTATTTTATAATTATAGTGTCGATTGAAGTCAGCGTTTCTGACGCCTCTGCCTACCTTTTGAGGTTATTAGTAAGCAAATTCATGAGGTGCTAAATTCTATACTTGTAATCAGTATCAAGACACCTATAAAACACGGCAGTACACACCGTAATAAAATGCAATAAACATTAAAATTATCAGCTATTAAAAAAAAATTTTACGAGCTATTGAAGTGTTTATTACACACGGACGATAAACAATGAGACATCAAAGCGGCGGTAAAATGCACCTTCTAAGGCGACCACACAAGACACCATACATACACTTCGTCTTTATCACCAAAGAGTTACGTAGAGGCGTCAGAAACGCTGACTTTATGCTTAACTATCATTAAGTCAAAGGCTATTGACATCATACGGGCACTATAAGTCTGTATATATACTTATTAGACGTGAAATCGGGACTCAATCGTGATAAAATGTTACATAAGGTACAATACCTTTTTTAGCCAACGTTTCGAATTGCACCGACCGAGCTCACGGGTGGTCTCCGTGAAGTGCGAGTTTCGGAAACTACCAGAGTTCGGTCTTCTTTTTTTGTGTACTGTCTGATAGATAACAGTCCGATGTTGTAGTCGCCTTTTACGACGCCACGGCTATATCCACTCATGTATGTACAAGTACATTTACGACGCCGCGGCTATATCCACTCATGTATGTACAAGTACATTTACGACGCCGCGGCTATATCCACTCATGTATGTACAAGTACATTTACGACGCCACGGCTATATCCACTCATGTATGTATATACAAGTACATATTTTGTCACACTATTATAAATAACTCTTATCGTTTGTATGGAATTATTTAAGACTAGTTCATGAGCACTGTTTTTTATTTTTATCAGCATTTAAACCCTACATGGTTGTAGGGTTTAAATGTTACAAATAAGGGTAACAAGTAATCCATTGGATTGGCGACATACGAGTGACCAAGTAGAAATGTAATGCATTTTGCAGTAAGGAATGTATTAACTAAAGTTAAACTTGTCTCCTTTTGATGTGGAAACCCTCACAGGTCATCACCTCACCGGAGCAAACGGTAAAATGGTATATACCGTTACATGTGGGTCTATTTCAAGGGACTCGGAAATTATAATAATAATAACTTCATCAACTCACACACGGCACAGCTACTACGGTAACCAGACTGCTGATAAATGTACTTATATATTTCTTAATACATACATACATATTATAGATAAATTACACTCAGATACAGGAAAAAAAAATACTCGTACTCATCTCACAAATATTTGTAATCGGTGGAACCAGTATATCAGTATACTCTGCATACCAGTTGCACCGTGGAGGACGGAAGTTTTGCACACACTCAATGAATGTTTTTACCTAGCTATTTCTCTTTGATATCTTTTTCTTTTGACAAAGTAAGTGGGAAAGGCAGAGCGAATCTGTTTATCCAATTTGGAAGCATTGAAAGTGCTTACGACGTACGTGCGACAAAATCGATAGTGGCTTTAATTTGTCGCTCGAAGGCACCCGCTCTTCAATACATGAATCATATTTCAGGGCAACCGATTTACCAAGATCATGTATATTTATCAAAGATTGCAATTGCAGTGCTTAGTCAAATGCCATGATTTAAAAACAAGATTTAATAACACGAAGACTACTGTTTTCACGAAGTTGCATAAGTTTTGCTATGACTCGTTAATGGTTTTGATACTATGTAAGTCTGAGTTTAGTTTATTAGTTACAGTCATCGAAAACGCACATAGATATTTTAATTATGACCTGAAGTTATGAAAACTCGTTACAAAGTAAGTAAGTATATCAGGGGGATATATGCATTAAGCGCCATAGCAGTTATGAGATTTTAAAGGAACATGATCATCTTATATTAATACGCAAAATATAACACGAGATTTTAATTAAAGCTATAGAGCAAAAAGGGGATTAAAAAATTAAAAGCGTAGCTGACGGACAGTAAGTCCTCTGAATACATTAATTAACGCAGCGACCCCTACACTTCACGGGTATCTCTGCTGAGGCCGCAAAAAATATAGATTTTTAAGCAGCTATGATTATTGTGTTCATCAAAATTAAATCCAATGTCTACTAAAGCGCTTAGCTGTATATTTTTGTCTCCTGCACAAACCGGGGCCATGTTTAATGTTTTAGATTGTGACAACCCTTACATAAAGGTCCGCAAAATGGTAACGGTTACGATAATTGTTTGCCATTAACCTGGAAAATGTAGTCATGCTATTCCAAGTGTACATAACAGTTTTTTATATACATTTACTAAACAAATGAACGGGCGGATATTGGTATTTCTTATAAGTTGGCAAACCAACCTTCAAATAAAGTACTAGCTATTGTATTCATCAGGAGAAAACAGTTACAGATTATAAATATGTCTCCAGTTTTTGCCTATTTGGCATATATTCTACAAGAGGCTTTTGATTTACTCTACTTTGTAACGAACTAAGATACGTATAGAAGAAACATCGTATGTTAGTTCTACATTTATCCTTTCACACTCACAATTCATCCCGTTTAGCAATTTTACTCCGTTTAATTACTATCAAACAATCATCACATAATCAACTATGAAATAGCTATCCTACTAACAGATTTAGTCAAAGGATTCCCCAGAGCACGACGCTTGTGCCTAACAGGATGAAGTAATAGGAATCACTTGATACGCTTCCTTGTAGTTAGTTAAT
This sequence comes from Tyria jacobaeae, assembly GCA_947561695.1. NCBI lineage: Eukaryota > Metazoa > Arthropoda > Insecta > Lepidoptera > Erebidae > Tyria > Tyria jacobaeae. The sequence goes on along the minus strand of OX387231.1, from coordinate 14,177,083 downwards.
TCTTATATAGCACACTTTCATTTTTAAATTAACAGGTTCGTCAAACTTATAAAAAAATTAAGGGAGTCAAATGAGGCACATCTAGTTACGGAGTAAATGAAAGTGAGTTTTAACAACATAACCGGTGTTCAATACACAATTATGTATTTGGTGAACTGAAGGTCGATAGATGGCGTTAGCGTTAAATTAGATGTCACTATCGTTGCGTTTACACGGACCATATATAAAGGTCAATAAACTTTGTATTTTTTGAGCAATATTATTACACTAGTTCAGGTGAAGAGTTGTATTTTATTTCAACCATCATCACAATCAGGCCAAGTAGTGTTGTTCCACCGCAAGTTTCGGCAAAGGCTGAGATTTGTACATGGTCCTATCGAGTCGGATACTCGTAGGCTTTTTGAGTTCATCCCTCGTACTAGCAGTGGATCGCTGTGCAACGGTACGAGTAAACGCGCATAGAAGTGGCGCATGTTTAGCAGCAGTTTCAAGAGCTCGAGCGGCTGCAAATTGTTCCAGAAATCACCACAGAGGGCGCCACCTACGTGCCAATTCGGAATAGTGAGTGTGAAGTGCAACTGTGAGTACATTTTATTTGTTTACGTTTACAAGGCAAAAAGACCTTACATTTGAAGCAAAATTGAAGTTACAAAGTTTCTTTTAATTTGAACTTGTATTAAATTTTGTTCAAGACATTCAAGTAGAAGATTTCAATGCAGTGACTTAGAAACATTAAGAGTAGTTTGTAGTTACTTGTAAAACTTAGTTTTAATGCATGTTAGTTTAGACACTTAGAATAATTTATAGAAAACGGGGGAACGAGAAGTCTATGTCCGTTTACCGCCGACAGTAAGTACATTTTAAAACACTTGTATTTTTTTGAGAATCGTTTTGCACTTAGAATAGTCGCTTAACGCTTGACTTGTTGGTTATTTTAGTCTGCTTTTGGATTTGTTTTGTTATTAGTACACCTTATAGTTTACAATTTCATTAGACTTATTTCTTTAAACCAATTTATAAGCAGTGTGGAATTGTTTAGTACTTAAAATACTTATCACGGTACTTATATCTGTTTTAGTACGCTTTTAGATTCTTTGTTTAGTTTGTTTTACTATTGGTAGTAGCAACTTTATTTAGAGCTGTTGCTGGAATTTAAGTAGTGTACAGTCGCGGGGTTTATTTATTATTGTTTACACATTTATTAATATGGAGGGGTTGAAGAGTGTTGTAACTCATTTACAAAATACAATACAAAAGGGATATGTTAATTTCAAAAAGAGTCCAAAGGAGAGAATTACTTTAGAATATGTACAAACTAGACAAGAACTCCTCGAGAACAATTGGAGTAAGTTCGAAACAAATTACTTCAAGCTTCGTGAGCAGATTGTAGGGGCTGTAGATCAAAACGTACTGGACATTTATGATTCAACAGAAGATGTTTATATTAATTTTAAAACGCTTTTGAAATCAACATGTAACAAAATGTCATCAGCCGAACCATTGTCATCAGCTAAGTCAACTGATAGTCAGTCCTCCAGAAGGTCAACGTTTGTGAAATTACCTAAAATAACTATCCCGACCTTTTCAGGAAAATATAGCGAATGGACAACGTTCAACGATTTATTTAAGTCTTTAGTTCATAAAAACGAGTCCCTTGATGACTGCCAAAAATTACACTATTTAAAAAATCATCTCACAGGAGAAGCTGAACAATTAATACGGCATACTCCAATAAGCGATGCTAACTATGCTCAATGTTGGGCTTTATTGGAAAGGCGTTATAATAACAAAAAGTACCTAGCTCATTGTATTTTGAAACGTTTATTTAGCCAAAAGCGTTTACACGTAGAGTCAGGTTCAGGTCTTAAAGAGCTATTTGATACTACAAATGACTGTTTAAATGCTCTCAAAAATTTGGACGTTGATGTGAGCACATGGGACATCATCATTATCGAAATAGTAGCATTTAAGTTAGATTTTGAGACTCGTAAACAGTGGGAACTAAGTATTAATCCTACCGGAGATAACGAGTTGCCAACCTTTGAACAGTTTAGGTTATTCATTGAAAATCGTTATCGTGCATTAGAGTTTATTGAGCCACATAAATCATCAGCTCGTCAGAACAAAATATCAAATAATTATAATCCTAAGGCTATGTTAGCTACAAATTCATCATCTATGAGCTGTGAATACTGCCGCGAATCGCACAAACTCTGTTTTTGCAAACAATTTGTAAAGCAACCCATTAGTAAGAGGCGGGAATTCGTAGCTAAAAGCAATGTTTGTTTTAATTGTCTGGGCAGCAATCACGCTGTTTCCGAATGCAAAAAACCAACGTCATGTAGAATATGCCACAAACGTCATCACTCTTTGTTGCACTACGGTGAAGCTACAACCGCCAGGCATAATGACCATCCTCAAAAACCGTCCACTGATCAACCAAGCAGCTCAAGTAGTGATGCACTCATAGTGTCATGTCTATCTACAGGCACAGTTCCTAAACCACGAAAGGTGTTGCTGGCAACAGCATTAGTAGAAGCTGAGTCTAACTCGGGGCAGCATCTCACAATCCGAGCCTTACTCGATCAAGGCTCACAGGCTTGTTTTATCACAGAGGCTACAGCGCAACTACTTAGTCTAAAAAGAATTCCCATTCAAGGTGTGATCACTGGTTTAGGTAACAATGGGTCAATCATTGCAAACTGTATGGTCAATTTGTCGATTCAATCACTTAAAGATCCTAATTTTAAGATTCAAGTGAATGCATATGTGTTGGGTAAGATAACGTCTTACTTACCCGATTGTAATATAAGTTTTAATAACTTTGAATGGCTAGACACCAAGGGTCTATATCTGGCTGACCCAGATTTCAGAACACCCAACAAGATAGACATTCTGTTGGGCGCTGATGTTTACAGTAGCATTATTCAGGAAGGCATGATGAAGAGCCCTTCAGGCACTCTCATCGCTCAGAGCACCACTTTAGGGTGGATTCTATCAGGTGTGATTAGCTCTGTGAACAATTATAAATTTAAAACTGGAAATATTAGTGTCATGCATGCACAGATAAAAGAAGATGACATTCTCAAAAGGTTTTGGGAAATAGAAGAACAATTAAATGAAAAGAAAATACTTACCGCCGAAGAAGAGAAGTGCGAAGAACTTTATAGGCAGACTACTATAAGGAATGAGCACGGTCGATATGTGGTCAAGTTACCGTTTCGAGAAGATGATCCTGCCTGTAAATACGGCAATTCGCGAGGCATAGCTGAAACAAGATTCAGGTCATTAGAGAAAAGATTAACGAAGAACACACAATTGAAAGAAGAATATTCTAAAGTAATAAAAGAATACTTAGAGCTAGGACATATGAGACCTGTATTGGAAAACGATGATAGAAGAGATGAAGCAGTCTATCTTCCACATCACGCTGTGATTCGAGATGACAAGACAACTACGAAGCTTCGAGTAGTCTTTAATGCTTCTGAAAAGAACACCAGAGGTGTTTCACTCAATCAAACATTGCTGGTTGGACCAACGTTGCAAGCTGATCTTCGGCACACGATCCTTAAGTGGCGTCGTCATGCCATTGGCCTGGTGGCAGACATAGTTAAAATGTATCGACAGGTGAGAGTAGCAGATGAAGACACAATGTATCAGCGCATACTCTGGCGAGACAGCCCAGAAATGCTGATACAGGATTACGAGTTGCAAACTGTTACGTTTGGTACCGCATCAGCACCCTACCAAGCTGTCAGGACCTTACATCAAATTGCATATGATGAAGGTAAAGACTATCCGATGGCTTCAAGTATAGTTCTCAATGCATTTTATGTCGATGATATGATGACAGGTTGCGATAGCCTTGATGAGGGCACTGAAATTTACACACAAATAACGAAATTACTAGACAAAGGAGGCTTCGCATTACAAAAATGGAACAGTAATAATCAAGACATGTTAGAAGCAATACATTCAATAGAAATGAGTAAAGGACAATCAGATCAACAAAGCAAAGAGGAAAAGCAACAGAACAAAGATATTGAAAGAGTACAGGGCAATAGAGAAGCGTTCAAGGAAGGAAAGAAAATAGATCCAAAAACAGACAATACGTTAAAAATCTTAGGACTTACCTGGAACCGTCGCGAAGATGCGTTTCAATATGGAGTAAATCTTCCTCCAGAATTGGCAGTTCCTGTTACCAAGAGAGCCGTAACTTCTGAAATAGCAAGGTTATTTGACCCATTAGGATGGCTATCTCCATGCGTAATAGTAGCAAAAATCTTCATCCAGAAACTGTGGCTCGCAGGGATACAGTGGGACGAAGAAGTTCCTACCGAATTATTAAAAGAATGGGGTACTTACCGGAAAGAGCTACCAATAATCAGCAGAGTACGGATACCGCGTTGGCTAGGAATCAAATCCGTAGACAATGTTGAGCTGCATGGGTTTAGTGACGCCTCCAAAGTAGCCTATTCGGCCGTAATTTATCTGCGGAGCATTGACGTCACTGGCCAGATACATGTTTCTCTACTGGTTGCCAAGACAAAGGTTGCTCCAATCAAACAAATTAGCATTCCTCGTTTGGAGCTGTGTGGAGCACTACTACTGGCAAGGTTGTTGAAGGAAACTGCGGAGGTCTTAAATGTGGCAAAGGACCGGGTAACTGCTTGGACTGATTCCACAGTTGTATTGGCTTGGCTCAATAGTCACCCAAGCAAGTGGAAGACTTTTGTCGCCAATAGAACCTCTGAAATATTAACCATAATGACATCAGCGCAATGGTTTCATGTTTCCACTAAAGACAACCCAGCAGACTGTGCATCACGAGGGTTACTGCCAAGCTTGTTTGTAGACCATGAATTGTGGTTTGCAGGACCGTCCTTTCTAAAGAAGAAAGACATTAATTATAAAAGGCCAAAGGACCTACCACTTCAATTAGAAGATGCTGTCAAATCTCACCTAGGTATAGTTCCCGACAGTTCTATTTTAGATAAATTTTCCACCTTACGACGACTGCTAAGAGTAACGGCTTATTGTCGACGGTTTCTAAATAAAGGAAAAAACATAAAACCTTATCTACAAAAAAAAGAGTTAGATGATGCTCTGGAGGTATGCATTAAGAAAACGCAAAGGGAATTATTTTCAGAAGAGTACACACAACTGCAACACAAGGGCGAGCTACAAACAAGGACAAGCAAGTTAAAATCATTATGCCCATATCTCGATTCAAAAGGGATAATGAGAGTAAGAGGTAGGCTAGAAAAGTCCCAGTTGGATGAGCAAACTAAACATCCAATAGTTCTTCCAGGCGCGGCTCCTTTGACTAAGCTTATTGTGGCTGAAGCTCATAGCAAAACTTTCCATGGAGGCCCACAGCTGATGCTCAATTACTTACGCTCAGCCTACTGGATTATTGGGGCCCGAAATGTGGTAAAGCATCATATTCACAGATGTATAACGTGTACTAGACAGAAAGCCGAAAGCAGAAATCAGTTTATGGGATCTTTACCCAGCGTTAGATGCACACCCGCAAGACCGTTCCTACACAGTGGTGTCGATTATGCTGGCCCCATAAACATCAGAACAACTAAAGGACGCGGACATCATACTTACAAAGGCTACATCTGTCTATTTGTGTGCATGTGTACTCGTGCCATACATCTGGAGGTGGTCAGCGACATGAGCTCGCAAGCATTCCTTGCCGCCTTTCGACGATTTGTCTCAAGACGGGGTCACTGTGCCAAATTGTGGAGTGATAATGCAACTACGTTTGTAGGAGCATCAAAAGAGTTGCAACAACTGACCTGCTTTCAGTCCACAATAGCAGAACAACTAGAGACTGACGGTACTGAGTGGCTTTTTATCCCCCCACATGGACCAAATTTCGGTGGCTTGTGGGAAGCAGGAGTAAAATCCACCAAATTTCACCTCAAACGTGTGGTTGGTGAATCGACGCTGACGTATGAGGAGTTAACAACTTTTTTAAATCAAGTCGAAGCATGCTTGAATTCGAGACCAATTAGCGTAATAAATAGTACTGAGCCTAGTGAACCCATACCATTAACGCCGGGACACTTTCTAATTGGAGAACCAATTATAAGTGTATCTGACTACACATACGAAGGGTCTAACGTAAACTGTTTGACACGGTGGCAATTCGTTCAAAGAATGCTTCAGTCTTTTTGGAGACGATGGTCTACCGAGTATTTGTCTAATTTAATGAATCGGTATAAGTGGTCTAAACGAGTTCCTGAGCCGAAAATTGGAGACATTGTTCTAATAAAAGAAGACGACTTGCCGCCAAGTCGTTGGTTGTTGGGTCGCGTAGAGCAAAAACATCCCGGTAAGGATGATATTACTCGCGTGGTCACAATACGTACCAAAACATCAATTTTGAAAAGACCTACTTCTAAAATTTGCATTTTGCCAGTCGAAGACTAATGAATTTTATCCTTATGTACCTTTTATTTAGTTTATTTTAAGATCAAATTATACACTTGTTAGTTTTATAAGTTTATTGTTAATTTATTCATTTAAGGTCAATTTATTAACTCTTGTTAGGTCATAATTTTATAGTTTTACAATGTTATGTTTAGAGAGTTAGTCCATTAATAGCTATCGATTGTAACAATTCGTGTTTTATGATATAACGTTCAGATACCACACAAAAGAACAAATTGTATGGCTTTATGGCAGTGGTATTTGAAAAATAATTTTGAGTTTTCTTTGTAATCTACTCATGAAGGACATTTCGCACTAAATGTCCTTGGTGGGCGGAATGTTCAATACACAATTATGTATTTGGTGAACTGAAGGTCGATAGATGGCGTTAGCGTTAAATTAGATGTCACTATCGTTGCGTTTACACGGACCATATATAAAGGTCAATAAACTTTGTATTTTTTGAGCAATATTATTACACTAGTTCAGGTGAAGAGTTGTATTTTATTTCAACCATCATCACAATCAGGCCAAGTAGTGTTGTTCCACCGCAAGTTTCGGCAAAGGCTGAGATTTGTACAACCGGTCACGGTGAAAATTTTAATATAATTGGATACACAAGTATACACAACAAGTATACACTTTCTACTTCTACATCTATCTAAAATCAGTTATAGTTAGGGAATTTCTAGAGTATCAATCGACTCGATAGTGTTGGGGCTAAATTGTGTTTGACCGACACGCCGTTGACTCTATTTTAAAGCGTCGCGTACATTGATGATTTGATGATGACATTTCAATAATTTACTATTAATCATGATGACTGCATTTACTAATCCTTGCACGACATTTATTTACAAATGAAAAATATAAATAAAATTATCATCCCATCGCACCATCTGTAGGATAGTATGATTTTTATTAAAGAAATGTTGGATCCTGTACCGCTGTAGAAATATACTTTAGATGAACTTTGTAAAAACCTAAACAGGGAGTTTTAATAAGTTCACGTCAAAACTTAAAAATGTATGTGCGTTTTATAAATTATAAGATTATTACTTAGTATTAACTCTTGACCATCATCACACAATGGGCAGGATAGGCTCTATAACAGTAAACGGTCCATAAACGTAATCTTTTAATTAATCATTAGCTTGGTTATTAAAGCCAACAACCATGATGAACAGACAAAAGGGGAAGTCGTTTTTTGTAATTTAAACTCCTTTTTATAGCCAACATTAAAGTCAGTCCCACACAAGTCATTGTTTTATTTTAACTACCAACGTATTGAAGATTTGCTTGCTTGCAATTTTATTTGTAATCTTGGAAATTCTTTAACAATTTTTGTTTGTTTTTGTTGCTGAATCTTCATCTAACATTGAAGAAGTAAGTAATATCGCCATGGTTAATCAGATGATAAACAATACCGGTACCAACTCTGTCGACCGTATCTATTTCAAAAACTAGGATTGTCCTACAAATGTTCAACACGGTTCTCGTTCAGCATGGATTTAATGGGCGGAGAAATATTACATTCTGTGCTTAATCAAGATAATATTCAACAAAAAGTGAAAAGCTTGTTGTGTAACAAGAAGCCTGATTTTAATTTAAGCTTTGTATTAAAAAAAATATTATTGAATGCTTCTGCAATGGCAAGGCTAGGGGGTGCAAGTGATTGGTTGTCCTCCTGTTTAGTTTCAAATCAGTTATGTACTTTACTTGGACTTTACACTAGCTTTCATTTATTATAAAATCTCTGTACATGATATGTATTAACATAGTTAAAGATAATAAGAAAATAGTTACATAAATATTAAACCTGACTCTAATATTAGCTCCATCCCTATTTAAGTTATCTCGAAATGTTTTACCTTATTAACAATTGCTGCTCAATCGAATCGAAATCCATTATGTAGTAAGTAAGTAAGTGTAAACATCACATCTTGCGCCGTCAGGTAAAAATAAGACGCTCTTTATTGCTTTAGAATTAAACTGAAATTATTCACATTGTTCAAGTTTTAAAACCGATGAGTTTTTTACTCTCACAAACACGATATATTTTACGTCTTTTTTATCAGAGCGTATAAACAAACAAACTTAATTTTATTTCTACCCTGCAAGTATTTTAAGAGCCTCTGTAAACGAGTGCCTATAAACGGAAGTTTAAATTAACACCACCTCACCCGTTTAATGTTCCACCCCATACAGAGTACTCCACAACAAGCTATTTGAACTTTGTTTTCTGTGGGAGGCGTATTGACGTAATTAATGTTGGAGAATTAAAAAAAAAATAAGAGTGGTTCAGATCAGGTTGTTATCTATGGGGCCATCTATAAATTACGTCACAGATTTTTTATGGTTTTTGAACGCCCGGTACTTGTAGTGATATACACTAGTAATATTTTTAAGATTTTGATTTACATATAAATTTGGCATTTTAGATTTTAACATGTGATGACATAAAGCTTTTGACCCTAACTCACCCTTGTCACACAATGTTAAATTTGGTCCCCCCTTCACGTGTTACGTAATTTACGGATGGCCCCCATCAGAACGCATATATTCAGTCATACAGTGCCCGGTTGACGTCAATAGGATGGCCCCCATTATAATTTACTAACGTAAAGTGGGACCAAATTCAAATGCAAATTAATAAAATGTGGACGTTTAATACACCACTGCCTATCCCTTAGGGAATGCATATGTGTATGTAAGTATAATATCTTAGATTGTTGTATTTAGTTTGCTTAGTTTTTTTTTAATTTTTTTTAGAAAGTATTTTATGCTTGTTACTTTTTATACCATACCATGTTACTTAAACTGGTTGATGCCAGCTAGTCCCAGACCCTTTACTTAAGGATTTGTACCTTCCATGATCAGTTCTGCAACATGAGGCGCAAATATCTTAATAGATTTAGAAAAAAAAAAAGATTGTTAGTGGCTATAAAATTTGAGGGTTTAAATTTAAAGTCATCCGACACTATTCAAATTCAGATTTCTTAGTTGACGCTCAACTCTCACTATCTTAAGCATTGTTTTCCAACTACGTGGTAGATGTCATCTACATAGATTTTGGCAAAGGCTTTCGATCGTGGTTCATGACATTTTTTTTTTAAAGAACGCTCGCTTTAGGAATAACTCCGGTGTTGCAAGGAGCTTAACGAACATTCAACCAACGTACTCAAAGAACACCCGCACTCGGTACAACTATTTATGGATCACACAAATTTATGTAGGAATCGAACCCTCAGCAGTCAGGGTCTCTAGCCACTAGACCAACCAGCCCATGCTTTGCAAATTGCTGGAACTAGTTATACATGGGGAGTACTTATTACGGTACGATGACACTTATTGAATCGCTCACAGGCTGTCGTGATGAGTTGATATAGATCAGATTATATTTTGGTCCACTCTTCTATATATGATATGATATGATGGATACGGATGATAAAAACAACTATACACCCATGCACAAAGTTGATGACTACATAACACTACAGCAGGATTTAAACGCACTTCAAGAATATTATACACGTAACAAACTCTATTAGTATCATTTAGAGTCAAATTGACAGTTTTCTCATAAAAGGCAACACATTATTTTGCATTCAATTTCCACAACATTATAATAGACGGTCAATCTAGTGCGCGATCTTGGGGTATTTATCGATTGGAAGATGCTTTTATCTGAACATATTGAAACGATAGTAAAAAGACCTCACCGTAAGGCTTTGTTATAAGGACGTGCAAAATGTTAACTAAGTTTAAAAGTTGTTTATTTTGCATACGAACGTAGCATACTAGAATATGGGTGCCTCATATGGTATCCTCGTTATAATATATACATTATTCGTATAGAATCAATAACAAAAAAAAATACTTAGCAGCTTAATTTCAAAACTCAGCAAAGCCTTTTTTCTTAACTGTACAGTTGTTGTCGCAAACATAAGAGAGAGGAGTGCCGGCGAAAGCTAGATGTACTGTTGGTACGAAATTATACGAAATCGACTTGATTGTCCTGAATTACTTAAAAATATCTATTGTAATAATTAAATATACCTCGAAGTTAAACAAGTCATTCCAAGCTCTTTGTTAAGCCCTTACATTTCACAAACTATGGCAAGAACACTGTTCTCTCCAGAATAAAATCGAACTATGAAAATTGGGTAAAGACACATAAAATGACCACGGTAGTGAGCACTCAAGATAAAAAGTGGTTATTAGGCTTAATATGAATAGGTAGGGTATTGTCTAGTTAGTTGAGAGGTTCGAGTGCGTGGCTCTGATCCCGAGGTCCTAGGTGCGATTCCCGGGTCGAGCAAAGTATAATTGGGATTTTAATTTTTCTGATTATAATTTCCGCAAAGCAGCACGCAGTCTGAGTTTGTGCCGGTGGATGGCAATAAGCTCGCCCCCTATGTCATTACATATGACATTAACCATAGGTGGTGAAGAGTAGGTATACTGTGTACACACACACACATACTGCCTGGAATGTTCTCACACACTCATATTATGGTTGCAACGTATTATTTCTTATTTATAATATTGCTGTAACCAGATTTGGACTTCCTTATTTATAATAATAACACCAACATCTATTTATGTTGTTAACATTAATTGGTTTCTCCTTACTTATCGACTTTTGAATTGTAATATTAACACTTAAGGACTGTTGTTAACCCTAATATAAAATAAATAAAAATAAAGCTATAAAATCCTAACTTTGTAACATATGGACTGCCACGGGACAAACAAAAAACATTTAAAAGCCGTTCTACACTTCGCGGCGAAATCGTTTAGCATCAATAAAAATACATGCAGTCGATATACACATACCCTCCTCTTTTTTGACGGCACTCATCGCCCTCAGGCGAGCGCTTATGGAGGCCGGAGATCGAAAGTAATGTAAAGCCTACAAATTTCAACTATTCTACAGGAAATGTACATTTTTTTAACTGTTAATATCTATCTACATTATAAATAACATAAATTGTTCGGTAGGCTTTCCTACTTATAAATATAAAACAAAAAAAAATGTGAATTCGTTGTGAGGAATTACAATTATTTGGTGATTAATAACACTAATTAATTTCAATAAATAGAATATTGTAGTACTTTATAGAATATAGTTGTACTTAGTTACGAGTAGGTACATATGTTATCATCTGAGGTTTAGTACCACTGTTTTGAGTTCACAAAATGAGGAAAGCGGTTATATTTGCAGTGCTGATCAATACAAGTAAATCTATTGCGTGCCCTATTGTTTGGCAATCTCCTTTGTTGGAGTATTGCTTTGTTTAGGATGTGCACAAACATAAGGGCAAACTGTTGTGATTTGTAATCTGAAATATACTAAGTAACTGTCACTGTTGAGTAGTCTGGCTGATGTAAGTTATTCCCTATTTAATAATATCTTAATATATTCAGCGATTAATAAAATCGAGTCATCAAAAAGAAAAAAAACTATAACACTCACATATAAAACTTGATGTCCAAAGTTCGGGTTGTAATTTCTGTTATCAAAGCTTCGTGACACGAAATTTGAGTATTTTTAAGTATATCAGGCTCACAGATATAAATACACACAGAAAGATAATATCAAGGTAACACATCAAATATTAATTTCCTTGCAAATATGTGGCCACTTATTCTAGTAAAGTAGTTATAAATAATAATCTACAATATGAATAACAAGTGTTCAAATACTGGCACGTAAGCGCAAACGTATCGTAATTTACCTCGTTTTTTTTTCTTTTTATGCGATAGGGGCAAACGAGCAGACGGGTCACCTGATGGTAAGTGACTACTGCCGCCCATTGACACCCGCAACTCAAGAGTCACAAGTGCGTAGCCGGCCTTTTAGGTAGGAGTACGCTCTTTTCTTGAAGGTTTGAAGGTCGTATCGGTTCGGAAATACGGCAGGCGACAATTACGGCAAGTTCCATAGGCTGGTTGTGCGGCAAGAAGCTTCTGGAGAAGCGCACAGTGGTGGAGTGCCAATGGTCCAGTTGGTGGGGATGGATATTTTGTCGCGTAGGACGATGGCGGAAACCTGCAGCCGGTATAAGTCCGAACAATTCCTCTGAACACTCTTCATGATACTTCCGCGTTTTCTCGAAACAAGACTTTTAGGCGTCTTAATCTAATAAATGTTATGCGTTTTAATAATAGTGTTTGTAGTTCTCAGTCGAGTAAAACAGGCCACGAAAAGCCATCTCATCTCTTAAAGTTAAGTGACGTAAAAGGTGACTAAGGGAACGGACTGTTATCTATCCGACAGTATCTATAGTATAATGTGTCCGTATGACGGCAATAAGCTTGCTTCCTATTACGAAAGTGAGTCTTATAGGCAAAAAGTCGTTGTTTGTGACGCCACTGCTCACGCCTAAACGTAAGTAAGTGTATGTGTAGTTAAAGGACTCTGACTTCCCCGCACCGACACGTTTGAGTTATAAGTTCGCGACCCTGACTTGCTTGAGCTATTGCTTATGCTTCCCAATCTTTCTGTATCAGCAATATCCCTTGCCATCCTATCCTCCCTCTCCAGTCAACTTACTCCAAATTTTGCCATCTAATTCCTAAAAGTGCCCGAATGACGTTATTTAGTTTTTAAACTAATTTATTGTCATGGCTGGCTGGCTGCAGTTTGTTTGAGCTTCACTGGCTTCCGGTGAGTATCCGATTGTTTGTTTGATAGCCTAAGGCTACAGATGAGAAGGTTCTGAATGCTTCATTTACTTGCGTTATCTTACAAATTAAGATAACGTAAGTAAATTTTTATAAAATTTGTTTTTTCTTTTTATAATATTATTTTTTTCTAATATTTGATTGATGCCAACTGACTGGACATTATAAAGAATGAACGCTACTACTGCATGCTAAGAGATGCTGACTATATGGAAATTTTGACTTGTTGTTAAGAGTAGATTGAGAAGGTTGTTAGTTTTCTGTAACTGTCAAACCTGATAGCAAACGATGATGTATTAATGAAACACTCTTGTGACTTCACACGTAAAATTTTAGTCATCATAAAAAATGGGTTCTGAAAGAAAATTCATCATAAAGCTAAAATATATGTTTATGTAACTGCTGCCTGTCACACCTAGTGCACTATCGTCGTGAAATACGTAACATGTCACCCAAGTTGCTTTATTCTTTAAAAAAAGTCTAGGATGCTATCATCTATTTTTCTGTTTGTGGCATTATCTTAAGAACACTTGATATGGTTTTTGGTTTTATATTCAGCATTTAGCTCAGAAAAGTTAAGTCCCCGTATAAACTATACTACTGACTTACCTTGTGGCAAAGTACATCTATGTCCAATTCATTAGCTACATCTTTGATAAGGTCCATAAACAGGTCGGCTTCATCTAGCTGCTTCTGCGCTGATCCGCTGGGAGAACGAGACCTCTGAAACAATAAACAGAAGTGTTTAATTGGAAGCTTGGGTACTTTCAATTTATATATACCACAACAAGCCACAGATGCTTGTAACAGCAGGTATACCAATCATAAATTCTCTTAAAAAAATTTATGCTCTTTTTCTGTTACGGGTACTATTTTATTTCCATAACACGACGTTTGTGACCTCATAGCTCCCATAAATATATAAAAAGAGTCCTTAAAATACAAAGTAGAACAGACATAAAGGCAAAATCCCATGTTCAGGCAGGCCATTTAAACGTAGAACAGACATAAAGGCAAAATCTTTTCTGTGGGTTAAAGGATTAAGGTTGCTCGAGTTAAGGATCCTCCACAATGAATAAAGCCTGTCTTAGCACCGAGTCAAAAGCCTCAAGACACCTAACGGTAACAGCGGTATATAATTTAAGTAAGCCTTTGTTTGTATGGGCACAATGAGCATCAGCTAACGACTAAATGTGCTGTTAGAAAATACGAAATAAAACTGGTATTATAGAATACTTTAATTTTATTTCTGTTGCTAGGTTAGGCTGGACTTTCGCATGATATCAATCCTCGCTATAGTTTCTTGCGCAGTCAGATTAAAAAGAGCAATAAAGAGCAAAAAAAAAAATACTCGTCATGATTCTATCCATAGAATCTTGAAAAATTAATATACCTAACATCGTAGGAAAGCTAAGTAAGCTAACATTGGCATTTTGCAAGATATCAATAATGTGCTACCCGGTGTGAATAGTTCATCGAATAAACTTCTTACGACTCCTACAAAGGGAATTTCCAGTAAATTGTGTGGTTCTCGGTACTGTAGTATAGAGCTTCTCTTCAAATGGGTGTCGGAAAATGTGTCTAAGGGATCAGGCTGTTTTCCATCAGACAATATGTATACTCTAGTATACAGTCATACAGTGTCCGGTTGACGGCAAAAGGCTTACCGCTTATAACGTCTCTCGGATCAACTTCTAATTGTCAAAATGTGGGTGTTTAATACACCTGTGTCTAAGTAGAAGAAGTAGTCCCTTCAGAAGTACATAGGTGGGATCGTGTAAGTGTGTTATTTAGGGATATTTTTTATTTAAAAAAAAATATAAGTGAATTTTCAATCTGTTATTTTACACTACTCACTCATTTTATGTAAAAAAAAACAACAAAATCAATCTATTAGCCCGCGGCAGTCATAGCACCTGGTCTACTGCCTTCCGCATCCAACCGTTTCCAGAAATAAGTTAAAGAGCGGTTGTCTATAAAATCTAAAAGGCGGTCCTTATTCCATTCCAGTGAGATGGGTCTATAGTTAGAAGCATCGGCGGCACCCCAGTCTTATTCTTTATAATTGTCACAACTATGACTTAAGCATTGGTTGAAAAACATCAAACACAACACAGCAACTACCCTTGGTAAGTGAACACCTGAATATTTAAGATGTTCCGTCATAACCGCAACCTAACGCTAACCTACTTGCGTTGCATTTCCCCGAAATTAGTAAGGTTCCGGAGGCCCAACCCCCCACTCCTTTTTACTCTCCCCTGATCCCCAGCCCACTTTCCTATCTCCTCATCCCCCTCTCTTTCCCCACCCACATACCCGCATCCCTCATCACCCTCAAAGGCGGGCAGCACACTTTCATCTCTCGAGTTGCAGGTGTCCATGGACGGCGGTTGTCACTTACCATCAGGTGACCCGTCTGTTCGTCTCTAATATGCTATTTGCTAATAAGTTCTTTTTAATTTATACTTGGTTGTTTTAAACAATATTTCAATTTATTCAGACTCCATATTATTTCTTGTTCTAAACATATTTTCGGTTATGTCGCGTTGTTCTCGTGGAGTAGAATAAAGCCACCCCATCTTCCCGTGCCTAGACTTGCCCTGACCTGTTGTTGACGCACTTGTTCTACCCTGTTACATAGTTACTAATATGACGCTTTCTCACAGAGCTAGAATGTGTACGTGCGGCGCTTTTTTTTTCATATAGAAATAAAATTATTATAAATATTATTTAATATGAATCGATGTTCATTGTTGAGACAAATTTAATTAGTGAAATTTTGATGGGAAACTAACACATTTATGAATTTTTTACGGGCCTGTTTGCTTAGTGGTTAGTGGTCCTGATTCCCACACGGGACAAAAATGTATGTGATCCACAAATAGTTCTTCCGAGTCTGGGTGTTCTTTGAGTCCGTTGATTTACTGTTTGTAAAGCCCTCCGCAACACAAGCAACACACGCAGCACATATCGAATGGCACACAAATAAATGACAATTATTTGTGTGCCATTCGATATTCCGTATAAAATACTCAATTGAAATAATTGTGATAAAAAGAAACAGAATCAGTGATACAATACAGTACATACATACGTTACAGATCTAGCTCTGAAATGTACATTAAGTAAACACCATTCAACCGTGTAAATGCTCCCTGGAATATCAAAGGGTTACTTTGCGATAGCTTCAGCCATTCTCCTTCGAAAAAGTGGCCGGCTCTTGAGTCAACTCAAGTCTGACATTGCACGTAGTAAGTTAAGTAGTTCGTAGTAAGTAGGCAAAGAGGGTTCTACATTTTATTAGTTTGGTGTTTACCTTTTTTTAATACTTTGATATTGCACGACTTATTTATAGTGTATATTTATTATTATTATTATCGATAAAAAATCATATTAAAAAATATATACCCCAATAATTATTTTCTTTATACCTCGAATAGAACTTGAAATTAATATTTTTATAATAAAGATCTTCGTTCCTGTCTGTTGTCCCACGACATTACACGGTTTTTCTTTATTTATTAAATATAAGGAATATATCAATTACAGGAACTTTTAAATTAGTTACACCATTTCTCTATATTGTTTTTACAACAACCATTTTTGATTTCTGCAGCACCCCAAGGACTGGCAGACATTGCCTTAGGCTTTAAGTCATGCTTCAATGAATAAATAAATTGCGTTAAGTTTAATTAATTAATTAGCATTTAGTAATAGAGCCAATGTTTAAAAACGGTAAAGATATATTTTTCACAACGGCCGAAAACAGGATAGTTGTGTTCTTAAACGTTATCGTTGGGACTAATAAAACATCTCGAGCAACACTAGCCTTTTAAAAAGTAAAAATGGCAGCTAATCTATGTAGTTTTTTTTTTTATTTTATAAAGGGCAGACTAACACGCGGCTCACCTGATGGCAAGTGTCAACCCATGGACGCCTCCAACTCAAGAGTTGCAAGTGCGTTGCCCACCTTGAGAGAGAGGGTTTAAAGGGAGGGAAAGAGGAAAGGGGAGGAGAAAAAGGAGAGGAGAGTTTGGGCCTCCAGTACTCTCACTCACTCGGTACAAGCATTGTTTGACAACTTGTTGTCTGAGGCTCTGGTATTACTCCGGTCGAGTTGGCCCGTCCCACCGAAAAACCCCGGTGAGATGACGACCCAAGAGGTTTCCACACATAAAAAAAATAAAAAGATAGGTGCTTAAGCATGGCTCTCCCGCGGTAAAAAAGTTGTGTATTTTAAACAGATAACTCCGTAATTTAATAACCGATTGGAAAAATCCAATTTGTATGTCGAAGGTATGCTGTTGTTTGTACCAATTTAAATTTGAAGAGAATAATCCACGTGTAAGGTTAAAAATTAAAGAATAAAAGATACTGTGTATTATATTTTTTATTACAAGCACATGTCGGTTATATATGTACGTTTTTTAAAAGTCAATTACATTTAGAGCTTAAAGGTTAACCTTTAATGCGAAAGTGAACTTTATGTATCTCTACACATGTATGCCTATGAGTATGAGTGCTGGTCATATAGACACATATTTGTCACTACTGTGTGTGTGACCATATTATGGCTTAATAGTAACTTTTACGAAAAGGAACATTTCGAAGGAATCCATTACAAATGTAAACATATATTACAATGTAATGAACAAGGAATTAGAGTAATATAATCTACATGTTTAAGTAGCGTCTTTTTCTCATTGCTGTAGAAGGAACCCCAAAAACAGACTTACAGAGTTTCACTTTAATATATTCAAGATGGCGGACAGAAAGCTTGAATAGAAATGGAAATTGTCTATTTCTTGTATTATGAATGTAGTAAGTGAGTTTATTACGGGCTGGAGAAATGAGATCTTTTATTTCTTATTTTACGCACGAAGCTTTGTTTGTTTGGAAATAAAATTATATACAAACATTTTTTGGTGAAGATCGACTAGAGCTAAGTGGAAAATAGAATTCTTAGATTATGTTTATAATAATAATAATATTGATTGTCGATATTGCTGTTCCTCATGACGATAATCTCGTGAAAGTTGAAAAAGATAAACAAATAAAATATTTGGATTTGTCTCACGAGATTGTCGATATGTGGAATATCGACTCGGCGATCATTGTTCCGATAATCATATCTGCTCACGGATTAATAGCTAAGAGCCTCGGCCAATACCTTAAGAGGCTCTCGTTAGATGGTTGGATCAAGGGACTGATGCAGAAGGCAGTTCTCCTTGACACGGCCGGCATTGTCAGGAGGTTCCTATCTTTGAAGCTCTAACCACCGGTGTCTTGGTCCCTGTACCCAATGTCGGTGGTCTACTATTTTTATATTAATATTTAAATGTATTTTATATTTATATGGTATATTTATAAATGTAATTTATATGTATATAACTAAAATAAAGAGATAATAATAATAATAGCCTTAATTCAGATCAACTTAACCTAAAAAAAACAATAACTCAAGCAAGTCAGTACATCTCAGTCTCATACTTATAACTCCAAACGTCTGGTGCCGGGCCCTGTAACGAACTTTTCTTTTAACAACTGAAAATATACATCAGCAGCATAAAGTTGTAAAAGAAGTAAAAAAGAAAAAAACAATCTGTGTAAAAGTTACAGCCGTTTAAATTTCCAGGTAAAATCACCTCCATTTCCCATAAATGCAGGTGAAATATGTTAAAGTTAAAGATTTTAAATCTTATATTTTTTTTTTGTAATGAAGGCATCCAATCCGCTATTGAGAAAATCCATACAGCGGAAAGGTTGGCGTCAGGCCGGCCGGCTATAAAAGAACTAGGCTTTGTAAAAGCCTTTGAAATATTACACATTGCTCGGAACCCAATTAAAAAAAAAAGGAAAATGGAAAAGCTAATATTTATTATATATGTAGGTCATTGTAAGTAGTACATAATAGCTCAGATCTGCGGCAACGCCAAAATTTCAGTATAATTAGTTCAGTTCAGTGAAAGTGTAAGACACAAGTAAATTACACACAATAAATTAAGAAAGACACTCTTATTTAGAGTGGAGTGCAATAAGAGAGCACATTGCACTTAACACCCAAATAACATTGGGATTAGGGAAAGAATATGATTATTTTCGGTTTTATAATATTACTTAGAATATGATAATTAATCAACTGTGTGTTTACAAAGCATATGTATCTAATAATGTTGATTTGTGTTCTTGAACCCAAAGGTATCTGCCTAGTTAGGTCCAGGTAGGGATGTCTTATATATACTAGAACTTAAAATTACTAAAAATGAAATAAAAAATCCGGTTTTCAGTATAGTAATAGAAACCTCACCAAGTTCTTTCATAAACTGTTCTATTCAAGATGAAAGAAAGTAAGTTGACGTCTCTAACTTCTCATCAATCTCCTTGTCTACAAAACTTTCTTTGATTATTTTAGCGGAATTAAAAATACAAGGCGAAAAAGGTCTAAACCTACAATTAAGCTAAGCGGAAATCAACTCAAAGTTCTCTAAAAAGATTTTTTTTTTTCTTTAAGAGCTGATGTGGATATAGAATGAATAGTCTTTTTTTAATTTGCTCCTTTTTAAAAATTTACAAGATGAAAAAATTCGTTCGGTCCCCTCAGATAAGTTGAAACATAGCAGAAATTTCTCATCTCGTCGTCTGCAAAAGCAGTACGATCTTCAGAACTTAAAACTTTTGTTTTACTTCAAACTTGAGATTTACTGTTTCTGTGTTAAGGATCTGCTTGACAGATTTAATTAAAATGAATTGAATAAAGAAAATACACATAAATTTAAGTTTTACCTAATCAAGTTATAAAATTATGGAAGTAAATAAATAATGATTTAATTTAAATGTAAGGTAAATATGTTTATACAAAAGGCCTATACCGTGTCGAGACTAACGAGACTTATTTTCATATTTGTACAAGAACATTTAAATAAATACAAATAGCCGTGTGGTTCTCGGTGTACTAGAACAGGGCCACCCCGTCTCTTCTTGATATTAAATATTGCTATTTTCATATATGTACTTAAGATAAGTATATGAAAATAGCAATATTAACACAAAACACGTATTTCGTGTCGAGATTAACGTGACTTATATACTTATCTTGACTATATGAAAATAGCAAATATTTAAGTGAAAACATATCGCAAATTTACAAACTAAGCGTAGCTAGCATAGAGCATATGGTTGTTCCTGTGTTAGTGGCCTGATTGTACCTAGTATATGGTCTATTGGCATTGGGTACGTCTGATAATTAGCACTAAACTTAATTAGTAAATACGATTCGACGAGACAAGGTACAACGTATAAGTAATTGAATTTAAATGAATATATTTATAGATTTTATCACATACATACACTTACATATATAATTTAGTCCACTTACTGGTAGATGGCCAGCCTGTTGCCTATTGCTATACATACATATATAATGTGCGATACAGATATATAAAGTCCAAATAAAATACATAGCAGTCTGATATATTATTCGCCTTTTACAACGCCCACGAGAAGAGATGTGGAGGCCCTATATCGTGAACAAGGCTAACATTTTATCATCATCTTGAAAATAAAATTCCTATTTGAAACGTTTGCTCTCATTTTTTTTTACAAAATATGTATTTTACGTGCGTACATTTGTAGTTCAGTCAGTGGATCTGAGATAGTCTTACTTTGACGTTTTACGTACTCTGAAACATAGGACTGCACGGATAGCGTAGCGGTTTAAGTGGTCACCTCGCCACTATCTGCCGCGCCGAGTGTTGTGGGTTCGATCCCCGCATGTGACAATTATCTAATCCTCAAATTGTTGTTCTGAGTCTGGGTGTCCTTTGTGTTCTTTATATGAATGTTTGTAAAGTTCCCCGCGACACAGGAACTAATCCTTTATTAAATAGGTTATAAAAAAGTTATATTACTAGAAAAGTACATAAAATAATTTATCTTTTGCTGCGTAGTCCCCAGTTTCCATTTCAAATTCCGTCTCATAAAAATCATATTCGAGAGCCTTCATTACAGCTTATATTTTATTGCGGTCACGTAGGTATAGAAAATCCGTGGAAAAATTGTATTCAACCTGGCTCTAATTTAGGTGTAGCCCCGCAGAGTTATAAATATAAAAAATGAAATATGTATAGTATACACAAAGTGAGCGTTGCGGGGAAACTGTCGTGCGATATCTATAAAACTTCATTATGTCGTGTGGTTCTCTGTGGAGTAGACAACGATGCTATAATTATACCCTATTTCATATTTGGCATAGTTGGTAGTCTTTAAACGTTACGAAGGGATTGGTTTGTTATCTACTCTGTCTGTTAATTCTACCACTTCATAGAGAAAGAGTTCACGTTACTTCTTAGTAATTGCGAAACGTTTTGTGGATATGATTGATTATACATCTATATTATTTTATAAACGACATTTGCGGCGAGTCTACTTGAATAAAAATTAAGTTTTATTTGCGGGTTTTATTGATAGTCGTATTATCATTCATAGGGCACTCGTTTGTTAGTTTCATAACTAAATATTGTGTATTTATAATTACATCACTCTCGTTAATATGTTCAGTCTTCGCCTCAAGACATTCAAACATTAGAAACTGACATACAATTTTCACACTGATTACAATGTTTCAAATGGAATAACTAATTAATTCAGAGTCATATCATAACTTAATTATCAATAATTATATTATTATTTGTACCTCATGTGCACAAGTCAATTTAGTAGTATATCAGACCTTTGAAAATCATAGGGCAAAGCAGAGATGAAGATGATTGGAGGGGGTGAGAAGAAGAGGATGAGGGCAGAAGAGAGGAAGTTGGGCCTACGGTACCCTCACTCGCGATATACAATCCAAGCATTGTTTTTCTACCGATTTTCTGTGAAGGCCCTGTATTACTCCGGTGGAGACGGCCTATTCGTGCCTAAGCATTGCTTTCACACGCTGTGAAGATTGATATTTACGAATGTTTCTTTAATATAATTTACTTGAAGAACCGCTTCTGATGAGGTTCAATTTTCAAAAACCAATAAATTTACACATATTCTAGCTTTAAATAAGCTGTCCTACATATAATATATATAAGACAGCATATGAACCGGATCCCGCCAATAGTTAGGCTCCAAGATATTGTTGTGGGCGCTGGAAACGCTTCTGACTACCTCTACGGGTATATAGGCTGATGTATATTTGAAGGTTTACCAGGCCCAGGCGTGATTTACTACGAAAATCCAAAACACAATAACTGCATTTTCAGACGTTAATTGCAGTGTTGGTCGCATGGTAAGTAGTTAGGCCTCGGCCATAAAATATTAATAGGCAAAGAAGAACTCGTGACGATCTAGACTTTGAGTATAACGTGATCTTTTAAACCTTGGATCTAAACAAATGTTTGCAACATCAATACACAGAGTTCAAAAACAATGATGAAAGAACTTTTTGAGTGTGTAAATAAGTTTTTTAAATTTCTTTAAGTAACAATGTCGAAATACGGAAACGTCTCCGTTATATGATATTGATAGTTCCCATTCACTTAAATTGACAGGGGAAACACGATAATTAATAATGAGTCGTGTGTCCCAATCTTAGACATTGACAAAAACTAAATGCAAAATTGCCAATGACGATAATATTGAAACGCTCATTTTTACATATGAATAAAAGATCTTACTGTAACGTACCCACCCCAAACCCCTAAGGGAAACAATATACGTAATCGAAACCGAGATCCAGGGGCGCAGTATTCAATAAGGGAGTTGAAGCCATAAAATTTATATCGCCTTAGAGTCCACGTCATAACGTTCCTCTGTAGTACCTACTGTTGGTGTACTGGCGTCTTTATACTGTCCGACTTTATGTATACCGTGATCAGTACGTGTTTGATTTTTATTATGTAAATTCTATACTAATGCTTTCTATCTTTCTAGCTACAATTTGAAAGTTTATTTTCGCACATCTAATTTATTTGCTTTTTATACTATAGGGTGACAGACGAACAGACGGGTCCCCTGATGGTAAGTGACAAACGCCGTCCATGGACACCTGCAACTCCAGAGTCGTAAGTGCGTTCCGGATTGATGAGGGATGGGGGATGAGGGGAGAGGAAAGAAGAGAGGAGGAGTAAGGCCTCCAAAAACGTCACTCATTTCGGGGAAATGAGTGACGTTTTTGGAGGAGTTTTCTTCACAAACGGTTTTCGTGCCGGACCAGCGGGCCCATTCGTGCCCCTACCACTGCAATCAACTTACACATGAAGCAGTAATATCATGTATGTATAAAATTTATATATGTAAACAAATAAGTATCAATTTGTAAATATCTTTCTACTTTCTTCATCGACCCTCTCTGCACCAATATATGTTTGTCTGGAAGATTATGGCATTAAGTTCGTCCCGTATAATGTAAAACGCAAAAAGGGTTAAATAAATTTATATTTCCAAAATATCCATAATATATATATATATATATATATATATATATATATATATATATATATAAAATATCCATCCCCATCACCTGGACGATTGGCACTCCACCACTGTGCGCTTCTCCAGAAGCTTTTTGCCTCGCACAACCAGCTTATGGAACAAATTGTCACCTGCAGTATTTCCGAACCGATACGACCTTCAAACCTTCAAGAAAAGAGCGTACTCCTACCTAAAAGGCCGGCAACGCACTTGTGACTCTTGAGTTGCGGGTGTCCATGGGCGGCGGTAGTCACTTACCATCAGGTGACCCGCCTACTCTAATTGAGAATGTGAACATGTTCGTCTAATCTATTGAAACTGCGTAACCATGTAATCTAAATTTCTAAAAATATATTTGTTTTCGTTTCATTCACGTCGAGCAAGTAGTTTGGATATTATGATCTTAATTTTCACTTTTTCATATCCACGTGTAATGTCAGTTTACAACACTTGCCGGTCTTGCTGTAATGTTTCTCTCGTTTATTGTTACCGAATATTCAACATGTTTAATCACAATATTGTTTTCAGTTTGTTGCATCCATATTTTAATAAATTTTTGACTGAAAGTTCATACACGCAAGCCAGTGTACGCTCTTAGAGACCGTTGGAAAGTGACGTCACAGCGGGTGTCGGGTTAAGCGTACTTAACAAAAAATATAATATCTCCGAAAGTATATAACGTATCATAAAACTGTTTTACACATTCTTTTGTAATTAATAGAGGTTACTTTAAAGTCAAAATTAATACTCTACAAAACTGTAAACTATTTTTTTTTCAATTAATTGAAAAGGTTTACATTTAAAAAGGAAAAGGCCTAGTGCAACAGTTTTCAATTTTAGTAGCAACAACTATATAGTACTTACTCCGGGTCATGATTTACTAAGGATGTGTAAAAGACTAACTGCACTAGTGCCGCCAACGTGTTGTGATGTATATATGGTCTTTTCCTGAATGTCCTAATTCCTGGTTGTGATATTTAACGTCACGTGAGTATGACGAACGTACTCCTTGAGAAAGGTCTCCTGTCGGGACCGAAACTAATCAGGCATCACCGAAGTACACGCTTGAGTAAATCAGTGTATTTAAATAAAAGAGTGGTGATAGTGACCACAACTTTCTTACATACTCGTACACGATCACGCCTAAATTCTTGAAGAAGTTGTATTAAACATAGAAGTTTTGCTAATTAGAATTTGGTCCCACTAAAGTAATTGTCATTAAACGGGACTTAATGAATTAAAGATACGAAAATTGGAAGTATATTGAAAGAGAAAGGTAAAGTAACGAAGTCAAAGTAAGGAAACTGAAATTGCTTCTTCGGATTGATTGGAAAAGGTCAGCAGCAGCTCTTGGACGACGGGGTGGCATACCTGTCACTCGAACTGACTGTAGCCGGGAGGTCGAGCCTCTACCCAAATACACATCTTCAGTTTATTAGCTTCGCTATTACGAAACAGCCGGTAACAAATGGGAACCAATATCGGTTGATATAAAAAATGTTCAGAATAAACCGTTCGTGAGTAAATTGGTAAAACGGTATATTTTACTTCAGGTAACAAAGGTGATGTACATTTTATGTTCCAAACGTTTTTGAGTGTTGGTGGCCTATTAAACGTGAACATAAAAAGAATCAGAACAGCCAGGCATAGCATGCTACATAAAAGTTCAATTTAATTTGCTCTAAGCCCAGTTTCCGATAATTCTAATTTTTTGGTTTTGTTCGTTATTCTGAAAAAAAAAAAGACCTTGGGTTGGGAATCATATTTTATTTATGTACAGAGGTAAGAAGAGTGAAGAGAGTTTCCCGTGGGAGAGCTAAAGGGCTGGTCCTATCCACAGAAAAATGGTAGAGAAGCAATGCTTGCATTGTATTGTCGAGTGAGTGAGTGTCCCTTACCATCCCGTGACCCGTCTGTTCGTCTGTCCACCTATTATATAAAAGTAGAGTGAAATAAAAATAGTATAACACAGCACTTATGATTCTAACATATAAAAAAGTATTTGTAAAACCGATTTTATATTACTTTCCTACAAAATCTTTACGTGCCGTTACGATGAAAAATGATAAAATCGTCCAACTACAGAGCAATGGATTTGATAGTCCACTCTTTATATATGGTTGGCGACGCGCTGTTGTCAGTTTAGACAATAGAACTTTGAATATACATAAGACCTATCGTGATAACTGCTACTGTTCTAGTCAAATACCAGCATATCAATTAACGTAACGTAAACATGAGAATACCGTAGTAAACTGTAGAGTTAGAAGATAGTAAGTAAGATCTTTAAATGAATAACGGCATTGCCGTGCGGTTCACGGTGATAAGGGCCAACCGATCTATTCCCGTTGGTGTCGTAAAAGACGATTAAGGGACCAGACTGTTATCTATCAGACAGTAAATATACAGTCATGCAGTGCTCGGATTACGGCAATACGCTTACTCGGTATTACGGACTTGTTTGCTTTGGACTAAATTGTGTTTGATTTGAGTTGAGTTTGAGACGACTCTGCCTACCTCAGGGACATAGGCGTGGGTGAAAGTATGTGTTTTGGACCATATGGGTGCAAACAGCTAGTTACAGGCACAACGCAACAATTGAAGAACTGACCAGATAGCGCCAGTATAGGCAAAGGGTTTTGAATAAACTAAGCAGATACAGACGGGCTCTGCGACTAGTTACGTTATGGGAACATTGAAAGTAAATAGTTATTTTAAATTTACCATTTTTCATATAATCAAAATCAAAATCGTTTATTTTAACTGAACCAATTGAAGGTATTTTTGAATTGTCAAGAGAGGAACTTGGTGAGACTAAGTCAGTCATGAAGCCAGTTGCCTGTTCCAATACGTAGATCCTATAGACAAGAAAAAGCAAGAAACTCCACGGACACTTTAATATATGTACATCACACACAATACCGTACAATACACAATTTAATATACATAAAAAAAATAGCTAGTTCCGATTTCAGACATGAAACACTGATCTGCTGAGCTTGACGATCTAGTTGTACGAGTATAAGCAATATACCTCACTCTTACTTCTACTGCCCTTCATTACATAAATGGGACTAAATTATAAGTGGTAAAATGTAGGCCAGTGTTCGTGTGTATATGACCTTCTTTATATATCAATTATATAAATACATTCATATGCTCACGCCTTATACGACCAGGACAACGACTTGCTCTTCTTCATCACCAGTCCATTCATACACGTTATTCGGTAACGGGTGCTTTTAATTTGGCCCTTTTTAGTATACTGCCGATCCGTCAACACATGATCAAAAAGGCCTACCCCCTAGATATACATATATAGCTGTATGTGTGTGTTTATAACTTTATCTCACACGTGTTCACAATAGTCGGTACGGCTACATCGAAGGTATTGACTTATGGAGATACATAAACGATAATAATGTGGGCGAGGCATTAGGGAGACATTCTTCGCAGACAGCAAGTCTAGAAGTATAACACCAGTGTCGCCATATTGCGCGTCACGTACACGCTGTCCATCTTTTTGTCGATATACCACTATGAGAGTCCCACTTCGTATTGTTCTGGGATTTTTATCTGTATGAGAGGAAGCTAAATATCTGATACGTGCGTATGCTCTGTATAGGGCTGACAGTTTACTGAAAAGTAATGTTACATTCACTTTATTATACTTGAACTTGTTTTGGAATAATGAAACCACATAGTTTTATAGTTGCCGTGTGGTTTATTGAGTAGAATAGGGACTAAGGAATCGGACTGCTATCTATCAGACGGTATGTATACAGTACATAAGTACATACAATGTACTTATGTACTGTATGTGTATGTAAAGTTTTACAGTTATATAATTGTTAACATTTGTGTATCTCAAAAGGCAAAACACGCACGTGATTTTGTACTCTATAAACATAATGTATGTTTAAATGGTGTGTATGTGCTTGACACTAAAATTATCTTGATCTTAAGGAGACGACGGTTTTCAAGTTTATGTTTGAATACCGCTGATACTAACCAAATATAAAAGCAAATATAATATACTTAGAGCTTTTAAGAAGACGTCTGACGATGTTTATAATAATATTAATTAATGACGTTTATAATGATAATAACAATAAATAATAGGTCTCCTTATGTACACTTGGTTAAATAATAATATATGACTTAAAACTGTAAGTGATTTGAATAGTTAGCGGCCTCATTGCACATAGGCAATTCTTTTCTTGCAACCGTAGAATGCAGTTATAACGTGATTATGAGAAGTTTTCGTCAAAGATGGTGTCAATACGTCGATTTATCATGTGTCTATCATGATAAATCGACCTATCGATCATTTAATAATCATATACAATATGAATGAAGTACAAAAAGACTATTAAAGTGAAAAACTCGTTAGAAATTTGGTTTAAGAGGTGTTAGTTTCTATAAATATATATTTCTTACTAGGAAATTGAAGTGAAAGTATATAGGCGCATATTGATAGATTTTAATGTATACTAGTCATTCTCTTCTTCTTCTGCATTTAGGGTCATTGCTACGTTGCAATGTCTTTGTGTCATGTTTTATAACAAACACAATTTTTTTTTTGCATTCGAATTTTACTTTCAGAGTGAAATGAACAATACATTATATCTTGAATACACTCACGTCTATGTTCCCGAAGGGGTAGGCAGAGGTCCAATTAACGCACATATTTTGCCGATTATAATTTAGTCAAATTTGTAATATTATGGGGCAAGGCTATTGCCGTCACACGGGCCTTTTTGGAATTAGATGGGATCATTTGGAGTATTGACCGGATAGGGAGGATAGAATGGGGAGGAAAGGGATATTGCTTATAAAAATGGGTTGGGGAGTACGGGTACGGGTATAAGCAATAGAACTCGAATTACCTGGTGCAGTTAAGTCTGAGTCCTTTAACTATGCTAGAAGTCTATAAATGTACAAAGTCATTTAAAGAACAATAATATAACATTATTATAGAAAAAACGTCATCGATAACGTTCATTATTTTCTGTCTGTCGTATGTGTATATAGCGTGACCGAACATCACCACGTGACACAATAACATAATTATAACAGTTAAAATTTTTCATGTAATATATTCAAACATTTCATTCTTTTGGAATAGAGACAAAGCGCCTGTTGTAACTATCACAGCAACAGTGTACAGCAGGCCACCGATTGCTTAACAAATTGTACCCGACAGCACACTCAGGCGTGCACTACCTATACTAAATACCACTAACAGTATTCCTGCTTTCGTTTTTAAATTCTTTTTAAAATACAACTCCCACACTAGGATTAACACCTGTATAGCGGGGAACTTCACAAACAGTCACAAAACGGACACAAAGAACACCCAGGATCAACACAGAAATTTGATTATTACACAACGTATTGTGCCGTGTGGGTATCAAACCCACAACACTCCACTGTGGTAGTGACCACATAGACCACTGCAAAGTATAGGAAAGTAAAGAATTGAGTTTAGATTAGATTAGAATATTCTTTATTGTACAGTATAGGAATTACAATATTAAACAATGTTCAGTCTTCTGCCAGACAACCTTAGGATGGATTTAGTGTCAAGAGAGAGTAATTTTATATAACTAAATATTTATATATCTTTACCCATGAATGCGAATACACATATAGTTATTTTATACTTCTATGTAGAAGAGCGTACGTGTTCTCCTCTAGTAAACGTTTTTCGTCGATTTGGAAGAGCAGATTTTTCAAAATAATAATATAAATGAATAGAAATTTCTGGTATAAATAATAGACTAGATTAAACTCAAAAAAAGTTTAAAGTTTATTAAAGAGAAAGAAGCACAAGTTGCGCAAAATATCACCAACTTCTTGGTTGCTTTTTCTAATTTTCATTACCAAGAATAAAAAAAAAAAAAAATATTTCCTAGAAAATATTAGCTAAAGTCTAAAGTCGCTTTTTAGTCATTAGTCTAAAGAATTAGAATCTATCGAGTTCCTTATCGGTTGATAAGACTAAGGTTCTTTTATTTAAAAAAAAATTATTAATAATCATTATGAATAAAATACCTACATTTTGCCAATAAGAAATTATAGGTCTGTAGTAAGCCTCTTGCCGTCAATCGTTCACTTTATGACTTTTATGCGATCCCTTAGTCGCGTTTTACGATATTTTTTTTTAAAGGATACTAGAAACGTCGATCACACATTACTAGTACTCTTGTTAACCCCACCAGGTAAGTAGTAAGATTTTTTACGTGGTAGAGGCATGCTTAGGCACGAATGGGCCGGCTCGACCGGTGCGATACCACAGCCTCACAGAAAACCGGTTGTGAAGTAACGCTTGCGTTGCATTTCCCCGAAATGAGTGAGGTTTCCGGAGGCCCAAATCCCCCTCTCCTCTTTCCTCTCCCCACATCCCCCCTCTAATCTTTCCCATCTCCTCATCCCAACTCTTTTCTTTCTCTACCCCGCATCCCCCTATCCCTCATTACCCTGAAGGCGGGCAGCGCACTTACGATTCTTGAGTTGCAGGTGTCCATGGACGGCGGTTGTCACTTACCATCAGGTGATCCGTCTGTTCGTCTGTCCCCCTATTATATATATAAAAAAAAAGTTAAATGCTTGTGTTAGGGGTGGGTTTACGACGGTAGTGTACTTAAAATTAAGTTGAGAGAACAGTTGAAAAGTTAAGGCAAGTAATAGTATTGAATAGCATTTAAGAAGTTTTAAAATCTTATTTACATAAAAGTTTGTTAATGAGTAGAAGATACGTATATGAATTTCCGTAATTGTATCTTTGTTCGTCTATTTTTGGACTACAGCTTTGGAAAATCAAAGATACGCGACGAGAGGTTTTTTAAATTTAGTCTAAAAATAGACGAACTAAGTTAACATTGTTTAATTAAGTTGCAAAAAATACCTTTTCAAATGTTATTCAGTTCTCTCATCTAAACTAAAAATGACTACAATTAACAAACGTAACTTATTCTGAAAACATAAGAGAAGGCCTCTGGTTCAGCTTAACAAAAAGAAAATTGCTCATGTTCCTCGCTTTCAGTCCATCATTACTTTATTGGTATTCCGTTGTGGGTCTTATAAGTCTAAAATAAGAAATGACAAACTAAAATAAGACATAATTTCTGTACAAACAGTCTCAATCTACTCAGTCATGTCTAAAACAAACTTGGCCCCGTCTAAATTAAGCCCAAATTTAATTATATGACACAATGAAATAGCATAATTTTAAATCTCCTAACTAATGTTGGAGAACAAACTTTTAGAGATAAATTTAGTGAGGCGTACAATGAGTCGTCAAAATATACATAGGTATTGATGGCTTCAGACTTACACGTTAGGTACCATATCGTAGATTGTTTGTTCGTTACTACTTCATTTATTTTGTTCTTTAAGTTCATATTTAATACATATCGGTCGGTCGTCAGCTTTTGCATTATTTTCTATTCACTGCCAGAAGAAATAGTTATTGGACGGAGATAAAGTAACCACGTCTCTACCCCATCACAATTAACTGCCGCAGGCGATATCTGTCGTACCTGAAGTCATAGCTACTGAATCGATCATCATGTAATTTAGCACATACTTACACACCCTCACGACAGTATTTAATTTTAAATTTTCAGATATTACTGATATAACTCGTTTCCGTATTCGGGCTCTTTTGGGAGTCAGATGGAAAAGTTTGAAGTATATAGACAGGAAAGGGAGGATGGAAAAGGAAGGTATATTGCTTCTACGGATGGATTGGGTGTCTGGGATGGTTGAGTGTAGGCACTAGCTCATGCAAGTTAGGGTCTTATAACTACAACTCGAACTGGCTAGTGCCGGTAACTCCGAGTCCTCAGACCGATGTCGATTGTCGAGGACGGTACTCCTGACAATAGTAATATGGTGTCTTTTATATAGGACAGAGTATTTGTATTCCGCACGCAAATATACTAGTTTACAATAAACATTTCTTTGGCGACTGTTTAAACAGAGGACGGAGTATGATTTTAGTATTTATATGTACGTATTTGTTACCCACCGCTAACGTCCCGAGGCGATTTAAAGTAATCAACTTGTAATTACCCTTTCCTAACCTACTGACCTCTTCTAAAATAGCCTCTTTTTGTTCGTGTACCAGGGTTGTGATATTGACGACCAATAAGAGGATTAAAAACCTTAGTTTAATGATCTTTGCATCTCTGATTATATTAATTAATTATTGTATTTTCGGAGATTATCTTGCAGCATATGCCATTTAGTAATAACGACGGGCTAACCACATACTTTTCGGGTCGGTGTCAGCCATACGCGGTTACCGCGGAGGCGGTGCTCGTTGGCCGGAACTACTCCGTGGGATTTGGAGGCGGAAGTGCTCGCCGAAGTTTATCGGCGGACAGCTGCTCCACGACAGCCCCAGCCCGAAGAGATACGTATAAAAAATTATAAGTTCGTCCTCTACCATATCGCTAGACGAATAGATCACAACTGGTCCTCAATTTGATGAATAAATATTTAGACCGACTGCGCAGCCAAGCTGCCTAGTGTACACATCACCTCTGTAATCGTCGGTGGGACATGCAGTACTGACTGACCGGCACTCTCTACGGGAATAGTAGACAGCATTTGATCTACATACATACACTACATAATAATTAAATATTGTAGTTTTATATATGTATATAAGTGAATAACACCGCAAGTAGACACCTGCAACTTAAGTCGCAACTTACTCAGCAGTTCCTTATTGAATAGTACAAGTGAACGTAAAACTCTGTAAAAAAAAAAACGATTGAATGCTGAAAAGGGTGCCTGGAAACCTGAAGGTTCAGTAATAGATAGCTATTGTGATCTAGCGGAGCTTGTTTTTTTGAATGGCTGCGCTATGGAGCAATGCCATTGGTTATTGTCGAAGGTGTTATTGTCACTTCAAGCAATATCCGAAAATTAAAAGCATTGAAAATTGAAAACTCTGTACAAATTTTTAAAGTTGCTGACTACAGTAAGCTTTAGAATGAATTGACAATTGAAAAAAATTCTATTGTACATTATTTATTATTTTTTTAGGTCGCGTAATAAAAAAAAAACAAAAAAAGAGACCGCGTCATGAAAGTATTTACATAAATATTGTTAAATAGGATAGAATTAAGCAAACAAACGAGTAAACTGTATTGATGTAAAATTAAATTAACAGCAAAGTCTGATTATGTAAAACGCTTAATCTACGTAAATTGTTTATACCACAACGTTACAATCAAACAAGCTCACAGCATGATGGTAATCAGTTGTAAGCACCTGTTCAACTCCTCGATTCTCCTCTATATTCCTGTCCTTGCTCTCTCAAAAGCGGGCATGTCATACAAATGTAAATCAAAAATCAGCAACATGTCGATATCAGAGAAAACCATTAGATTAACTAGAAGAGAAGAGCTGGAAAGCTAGAAAACAGAGAGGAGATTAAAATGGTGTAACAACATAGAGCCTGGATATTCTTTCGTCGTCTTTAATATATCTCAAACTCTACGGCCAAAGGCACAGCTTCTTATGAAACTTAACAGTATGGAAAGTAACAATATAGCGGCACGCTGAAATGTTGAATAAATGCGTAAGTACATAATTTATATGAAAATAAGCTGAATAATACACAGTAAGTAAGTACCTGGAACGCTCACTGTACCTAATGTATTTTAATGTAACCTTCAAATGAAAGCTAAGTTTTAAACGTTGACTATATTCAGAAGACTGGCAGACTTGTATTATTTAAATTTATAAATGTAGCGCGAGTGGCTTACTAGTTTAAGTAATGAAGTTAAGTAATTCCTCAGTTTTGGTTGAAAATTACTTCTTACAATCAAATTACTCGTAAATATATCTATTTGTTTAGAGAGTTCAGACTTCCCGGCACCAGCCAGCTCGAGTTAGGATTACGAATTTTTATTTTTTAAATAATCCTACCATAGTGACTCCACTTTGCCTGTTGGAAAGCAATAAGTGGAGTCCAAGAGTAGTGGTTACCATCCTCATTGCATGTCTAGTCAATGCAAGATGGTGACCCACACTGTGATGGCCTGGTGAGATGCTTTTCCATGGCCCGCTTAAAATACCTCGGATCAAAGTGGGAAGGAAACACATGCGATGGTAGTTAATTCCAGGCTTTCACCGATCGGCACAGGAAATGATTAAGTTAGAGGCAAAATGTTGGCGTTATTTACGCTTCTACCTACCCCTTCGGGGATGAGGCACGAGTGCATGTATGTATGTATTCGTGCAACTCTAATGAGCTTATTGATAATATTTTTATTACTATATTCTCCGCAGCTTCACCTACGTTTATGGTCCATCTTTCGCTCTTAGCATAATTATAACTCGAACTGGCTGGTGTCGGCAATTCCGAGTTCTCCAACTAGACGTACTGTCATTGTGTTAAGAACTAATTACAATAAGTTTAATTTAAGGTAGTAGAGCCATGCTGATTTATTCAGCAGGAATGGGCCGGCTACACCGGGGCAGTACTACCCTCTCACAGAAAACCAGCCTAAAGTGGCAACATTCGTGGTGTCGCCTTTCGCTGGTGAGTGAGAGACCGGAGGCCCATCGATGCAGGGGTGACAGTTATCGTGGTATGTGTGTGAGCAGTGGAGTGCTGTAGAGTCATTGTGAGGGTGGCGTGGATCGAACCGTCGGCCAGGGAGACCCGTAGAAACGGTGGTGCCGCTGGCCGCCCGCGGCATAGAGAGGGGCCCAACCACGGCTAACCACCCTGGGAGTGGCTCGTCGTGCCGGTTGGTGACCGGATGGTGGGACCCGGCGACCACTTCCGGGAGGGTACGGGGGCCCTTCCGTCCGGCGGTTCGGTCACCGTCATGCTTCACCGATACATGATGACACAGCATTTTTAGTCTCAGTTTACATTGCCACGATGACTGTCATGCCTTTTACGCCCCCTTCCTCTTCTATCATGGCAGCACAAAAAAAGAAAAGTGGTCTTACAGCGGCATCCTCCTCTCCCACCAACCCGCTTTTTGAGGTGGAGTTCACTAACATACGTGGACTCCATGCAAACCTCAGCGCCGTACACCAACACCTCGAGACGGCTCGGCCGGCCATGCTCTTTCTTACGGAGACACAAATACGCCGCACTGACCCGGCATATCTCCACTATCCCGGCTACGTGCTCGAGGAGTGCTTCCTCGCAAGGGCTGGAGTGTGCCTTTTCATCAGGGCGGATGTTTGTTGTCGCTGTCTGCACTGCCTAGAAGACACATCCTTCTCCATTCTTTGGCTTCACGTGGATTTTGACTCTACGAGCCGGATTTACGTGTGCCTTTATCGCTCCCATTCCGGAGACTCCGAGACAACTCGACTCTTTGACCACCTGAGTCAAGCAGCGGATAAAGCGCAGGAGCAGTTTCCGACCGCCGAACTGGTGTTTTTGGGAGATTTTAACGCCCACCATGAGTCCTGGCTGGGATCTTCCAAAACTGACCACGCTGGTCGAACTGCCCACGCATTTGCTCTCACGCATGACCTTACCCAACTGGTACTCCAGCCCACCAGGATACCAGACATAACGGGTCAAGTACCCTCTTTGCTGGACCTACTGCTGACGAATCACCCAGCGCAGTACAGCGTATCGGTTCTCGCCCCTCTAGGATCCTCCGACCACTGCCTGGTGTCGACCTCAGTGCCTCTTGTTACGCCTCCACGACCTGTGGTAACAAGGCGGCGGTTATGGCACTACTCGTCAGCAGACTGGGATGGAATGCGGGAATATTTTGCATCCATCCCGTGGGCTCAACGCTGCTTTAAAGACAGGGATCTGTCGCAAAGTGTGTCTGCCGTGACTGACGAAATCACTGTCGGTATGGAGTAATATATCCCCTACAGTGAAGTCGCCAGCACGAAGACCCGTCCCTGGTTCAATCGCGAGTGCATCCGGGCCGTTGCTCAAAAGCAGTCGGCCTACCGCGCATGGATCAGGGCCCGCGCTCATTGTGACCCAGACATTGATCGCCTAAAAGCAGCACTAAACAGAGCCACTAGGGAATGCAAGAGGGCTTACATCAGAGCAGATGCCCAGCGCATTGCACGGTTTGGTCAAGAACTCGTCGCGCACCCTACGCGTAGCCGTAAGTTTTGGCGATGGGCCAAAGCCGTGCAGTCCAACTATTGCCAACCTTCGCTGCCGCCGTTGAACTACCATGACGGATCACTGGCCCACGAGCCGCAAGAGAAAGCGAATCTACTAGCTGACCTCTTTGCGGCTAACTCCCGAATCGATGACCGTTGCGCGCACATTCACCGTCGCGCGCGGGATATTCGCATCCGGCAGAGGGATGTCCGTGCGGAGCTTCGGTCACTCGATGTCCGGAAAGCCAGTGGACCCGATGGTATTCCGGCGGTGGTTCTTAAGAACTGTGCACCTGAGTTGTCTCCCGTACTAACGCGCTTGTATCGCCTGTCCTATTCCTCAGGAATTGTTCCGGAGGCCTGGAGAGAAGCGAATGTTCAACCCATTCCCAAAAAAGGCGACCGCTCCGATCCAGCCAATTACCGACCTATAGCCGTCACTTCCATACTCTGTAAGGTGTTCGAGCGGATCATCAACACCCAACTAATCCGCCACCTAGAGGATCACTCCTTGTTAAATGATCGGCAATATAGTTTTAGGCCGAACCGATCCACGGGTGATCTTCTAGCGTACGTCACACACCTTTGGGGTGAGGCTATGGATAGGCATGGGGAGTCCTTGGCCATCAGCCTCGACATTGCCAAGGCCTTCGATAGGGTGTGGCACCGCTCGCTTCTCTCCAAACTTCCTACATTTGGACTGCCACCTAAACTCTGCAACTGGGTTGCTGCCTTCCTCCATAAGCGCCGCATTAGGGTTCTCTGCGACGGCGCGGCCTCTGACTTCCACGAGGTAAGCGCTGGTGTACCTCAGGGCTCCGTCCTATCGCCTACGCTGTTTCTTCTGCATATCAATGTAATGTTGGCCCTTAGCAATATACATTGTTATGCTGACGACAGTACAGTGCACGGGCGATATTTCGGGCATCCTACTGCCAAGCTGGCAGACGTTGAGGAAAAACGACAGGAGCTTATCGCTGAGCTCGACCGGGTCTTGAGCCGCATTTCCCAATGGGGCTGTGAGAATCTGGTCGAGTTCAGCGCCAAGAAAACACAAGCGTGTGTGTTCTCTACCAAAAAGTCTCCATTCCTTCCCCTTCCTACTCTTCAGAGCACTCAACTGCCACTGCAGGATAGGCTTAGTATTCTGGGTATGGATATTTGCCGGGATCTCAATCCGCGCGATTACATCGAGAGTGTCACTAAGGCGGCCTCGCGTAAGCTCGGCGTTATGAACAAGGTGAGACGGTTCTTCTCGCCCGAGCAACTGTGTCTTTTGTACAAGGCCCAGGTTCGCTCCTGCGTGGAGTACTGCTCTCATCTCTGTGACGGCTATGCGCAGTATTTGCTTGACGCTCTCGATCGGTTGCAGCGGCGCGCTTTCCGCATTATCGACTGTCCTGAGATCACCCAGTCTCTTGAGCCTCTGCAGTTGCGAAGAGATGTCGCCTCTATGGCAGTCCTCTATCGCCTACATCACGGGGAGTGTTCTGATGAGCTCTTCCAATTGGTCCCACCTTCTCCCTTCCTCTACAGGACTACACGTGCTGGCCTGAGGAGTCACCGTTTGTGCGTCGAAAATATACGTACCCGAACTAAACGGTTTGGCTCTTCTTTCTTGTGCCGATCGGCAAAAGCCTGGAATTCTCTACCAGCGCACGTGTTTCCTTCCCACTTTGATCCCGGGTCTTTTAAGCGGGGCGTGAAAAAGCATCTCACCAGGCCGCAATAGTGTGGGTCACCATGCTGCATTGACTAGACATGCAATGAGGATGGTGACCACCACTCTTTGACTCCACCTATTGCTTTCCATCAGGCAAAGTGGAGTCACTATGGTAGGCTAATATAAAAAAAAAAAAAATATGTAAGGAAAGTTTTTAGACTCCTTACATAAGAATAAATATGTTAGTATATACATATGTAAATGGTTATAACATAGCAGGTTCGCGTTGTTAAGAGGCGGCCAAGTCTGCCGGGGTCACAGGGTTTTACTTTCTATGGTATATCTGCGGTCCCGGCTACAAGACGCGATGACGGAACTGACTGTGTGGTTTTAGTCGATTCAAGTCCGACATACCGCTACAACCGGGTTTCCATACAAAACAAATATGATTATAATAACGTTTTAAATACATTAGTGACACTAATGAATAAATTCAATTAATGAAAGTACTTGTTCATAAAAAAAAAGTTTCATTAATTCTTTTCTAAAGTCGAAGAATCGACTTCGAATCGAATCGATGTCGACAAAGAACAATTTAATTAACCGCAGACTGAGTACAATGAAAGTTAATATTTCTCAAAACCTTGAACTTTATATATATATTCCACGTAATATTTAAAATAGCTTCCAATTCGCCTAAATTCAACGGAAATTTTCGACTCAATTTATTGGCATTGGCTCTCGGAAAAGTTGGCGTTGCTTAAAAAAAAAAGAAATTTCACAGCTCGTAAAATGGCGGGATACTGCTGAAGTTTAGCGAACAAAATTATTATTTAATTATGGATTTTAATTACAGTTTATGTTGGCACCCTTAAATCACCACACTTTTTTCTTTGATCTTTACAAATTACTCAATTAGCAATAACGTAGACGGTTAGTATTTTAGGCAAAACCTTCTGATTAAAATTAGTGTTAAGTGACATTAAATCGTTTCGTATTATAATTGAAAATTAACGTTTAGAACAATTTGTGTCAGAGTTTGTATACTTGAATAGTTTTGCATGCTAAAATAGTACTGAGGATTCAAGATTGACGATCGATTGACGACTAAATGCTGGGCTGGCTAGCTGACTAAATGTCGATACGAGAACGATAGAGAATACATGTAACGCCCCTCGTAGTATGCTGCATATAATTGAATGGTCAATTATTGCCGAAGAAAGCACGCATTGCAGTTTATAATGACGTGCTGGAGTCCATCTTAATGTAAGATATCGAGAGTTCGGTATAGCAGATAAATTATGAAAGAATAAATGCTGATGAGATATAATAACTGCGAAGTATGTTTGTACTCCAAACTATGGCTTGGAAGAGGACGTGGTTACAAAAATTAAAAATCCGAGATGGTTTGTATAAGGCGATCGTCAGTGCTGATGGGGGTGGGGGACGACCAAACAGAACCAATATTTTGAAATAAAGGCAGGTCAGAAGTACACGAAAATGGCGGTCTGAACAACCCTGGAGATATAAAGACGTCAGCATATATGTATGCAATTTCTGTACATACTGAATTCAATCATTTAACACCATAACAATTTTGTTTTTCATAATATATGGGGACAGACGAACAGACGACCCGTCTGACGGTGAGTGACAACCGTCCATGGACATCCGCAACTCAAGAGTCACAAGTGTGCTGCCCACCTTTGAGGGTGATGGGGAGGAGTTGAAAGAGAGGGGGGTGAAGAGGTGGGGAATAGGAAAGGGGGATGAGGGCAGAGGGAAGACAGCTCATTCGTGCCTTATCATGGCTGCTCTAACACTGTGAAAACGATTGTAGAGTTTTTTCTCATAAAACATTATCTCACTTGCTTCATGACCAGTTTTCTACTACTCGTAACTATTTCGTTAAATCTTTTCTTTGAACATAATTCGAAACTTCCTAATAGATACACGCACTCCGAATATCTCGAACTTGCCCCATAACTCTCAATTCAATAATATATTGTATTATTTTGTATATAACGTTACTTAGAAAATGGTACAAAATATATGTTTTGTAATATAAAAAATGTGAGGTTCTCGGTGAAGCAGAATAGGGCCACCCTACCTCTACCCGTTGTCTTGAAAGGCGACTTAGGGATCTAACTGTTATCTATTACACAACACATATATACATACAGCCATACAGTGGACTGGGCTAGTTTTTGATGTTTATTACTATGTATTATTAAGTAGCCGTTCTCCGCAGTGTTATAGTCCCATATGGTCACTGCTCTACTCCTTACAATCGAAGCGTGATCTTAAATATCTTATACAGTTACTTGAAAATTCGTATATCGAGAACAAAAATAGTTCTTCAATTCTAACTGGCAGTTCCGAAGTTTAATGCGTTCAAAATAATATATTTTTCAGCATAGTATTATTTTGTACTATTATTACTACTTTTATTATATGTATATTATATAAACGTAATATATATACATACATATGTATATACATATATGTATATTACGCATTCGATTTAAGATTTTTATGACTAGATTCTCTATCGCTTGTATCATGGGGAGTGTTCAGAGGAATTGTTCGGACTTATACCGGCTGCTGGTGTCCGCCATCGTCTTACGCGACAAAATATCCATCCCCATCACCTGGACGATTGGCACTCCACCACTGTGCGCTTCTCCAGAAGCTTTTTGCCTCGCACAACCAGCTTATGGAACAAATTGTCGCCTGCCATATTTCCGAACCGATACGACCTTCAAACCTTCAAGAAAAGAGCGTACTCCTACCTAAAAGGCCGGCAACGCACTTGTGACTCTTGAGTTGCGGGTGTCCATGGGCGGCGGTAGTCATTTACCATCAGGTGACCCGTCTGCTCGTTTTCCCCCTATCGCATAAAAAAAAAAAAAAAGATTTCTTAATTGGACTTCGATATTATTTGACTTTCTCCAAAAACAACAATAATCTACTTGAAATACTTCTACCCGTACGCCCGTACTCCAATACGTAGCCTTCCAGCCCCTGACAGGTACAAAAATACAATTTATTTTTTCATACCTCCGTCGAAACAGTAACTTATTTACAAGTAATTTATGCCACATCTCAAACATCTCTCACACCGTAAATCACTTTTGTCTCAACTAAAAGCTTTTTGGAAAATCGGTAATCATTTCCCCTCAAACGCTCAGCGAAGTGAGCTATTTCTTATTTTAAAAATCACTTACAGTTTTTTTTATTTATCAACGTATGTAGAGCAGTCACTTTTCAATAAAAAGTAATATGTTTAGGGTCAATATCTATATTATGTATATAACTTTCTTTTTTCCACAATAACTTCTGAATATCTGAACAGATTTTGATGGAAAAGGAATCTTTAAATACTTTGATAATCTCCTTATCACCCACGCTCCTTAGATGGATATAATTCTTATCTTATCTTACTTATGTATTTAGATAAAGTTTAATGTTTGAAAAGTGACTAAACCGAGATTGTACTTATCTATGCTTTAAAAAAGCTTTTGTCTGCTTAAAGATCATCAGCACTTTCCTAGTCGTTGGTGGGATTTTGAAGTCTTGGGGTTTTAAATTTACATACCATTGGCTGAGACGTCACAAACGCTCACTTTACTATTTGATGTAGATACTCAACGCAACATCACCCACGCGAAAAGAGAAGGTGATGTGGTCGGTTTTTTTAATTTATGCTTGGGAATTTCTATGTTCTAATTGTATAGTTATTGAGTTAAAACTTTTCAAAGTTTGATGCAGTTTATATAATATGATAAATTATTTCATAAAACTTTGCACTACGAGTATGTTACTGAAATGTACTGTAACTTCGAGTCAAAGAGTTTATTAAATAGTATAGTTATAGAAGGAACTTGCTGTACGCTTGCCCCTTTTTGCTAAATAATGGTTGACAAAATGTGGCGTTTCAAACGCCTCTGCTTACTCTTTCGGTTATACAGGGGCGCCTATCTGGAATTACCAGCAAAAGCTAAGTTTGTCAGCATACACGTAAGTAGGGACAAATTCTAAACTACAAAATGTGGGTGTTCGATCTCCTCAGCATCTATCACTTCAGCAATACGAACGTGAGCGTATGTATGGATGGTCGATTTGTGAGATTTGACATTGAAGTAAGAGGTAACGTGTCATAAGATAGTATTAGGGAGTTCTTTAAAAGGTTTTACACAGATCTCTATTTAATATGGGCCTGTTGGTAAAGAGGCCCTATTGGTGACCCTGTCTGCTGACCTGAAGGGCGTGGGTTCGATTTAAAAATAGAATCAAATTTGAGAATTACATAATTTTTCTTTGTGGCCGTTGCTTGTATGTTTGTAAAGTGCCCCGCAATACAGGGACAAACCTATGGTCTTTAAAATAATATATGTTTGTATACCTATTAAGTTAAACTAGGTCCTCTTATCCAGAAAATTACAGTAATAGAAGCAGTAATTTTAAGTGTTCTTTACGATACATACACTGCTGAATTAAATTCTTAGAAGCAAAGCGGCCAATTTCATGGACCAATAAACTAAAGAACAAAGAGTTATAATTGTCACAAACAATAGCATCTTATGCCCATACTAAGTACCCACAATGATGTCACTATGTCAGACATACCTGTGTATATCGAACTATTAAAATACATACATACACCTATTATAGATTTTGCCAACTATAATAGTCCCTTTAATATATTAACCCTATGGCATTAAAACCTCTACGAGTGGTTTTCATATTAATTGAAGAAATGCGGTTTTCGACCAAGGAGCGCCCTAATTGGTAAAAGGTGGTTGAAAACGACTGGATGCGGAAGAAATCGGACCGGGTGCTATGGTGGAACTTGGAAGGAGAGAGAGAGAGAATGTCCAACAGTGGACTGCTATGGGCTACTTAATTTATAAATTTAAATATTTAATTCATTGATTGCTACGCTTTTATTCACACGGCGGTTAGCACAGATCGGAAAGCCAATTCGTTAAAGATATAAATAGTCGGGCATCCCCAAAGTATAAATATAAAGAAATCCACAAAAAAAGGGTAGGCAGGGATGATTAAACAGCCTCATTTTACCAGCTGTCATTTTATCTTAATGACGTAATAGACGGTAACCCTTCTCCTTTCTCCAGGGCTTTGGGGGTGCGTTTAAAAAGAAAGGTTTGTAAGAATTAACGCAATGGTTGGGGGGCTAAA
Organism: Tyria jacobaeae; assembly: GCA_947561695.1. Taxonomy (NCBI): domain Eukaryota; kingdom Metazoa; phylum Arthropoda; class Insecta; order Lepidoptera; family Erebidae; genus Tyria; species Tyria jacobaeae. The sequence continues at coordinate 14,134,503 of OX387231.1, read as the reverse complement.
GCAATAGCTTGTAATGGTCGTGGTTCCATTCTGTCATTCAAACACCCTAATCTATGAAACTATTAATCTGATTATGAAAACATTACCTTTGATAGCCTAAATCGTGTGGTAGGCTATATACTATTTAACATTACGCTACGGTCTATAGGAGCGGAGCAGAGCCCTTAAACGCAGTTGTAATCTTAATTTAATACAAACTTTGTTACAACAGTTATCAAACAGAAGAGTGGCATACAAGTAGGCTCTCAAGCCGTTGACACTCTCACTCGCATATAATGGATTACCTACTATAAAACAAGTAATATAATTAGCTAAATGGACAGCAAGTAGTGACGTCACAGTGATATCAATAACAGGACTAAGATAATGTGTTAAAAGCATGTCGAGTGTTTTGTCCACTTTGTAATGGAGATAAGAAGATATTAATGCGGTACTATTTTGAATAGGCATTTTGCTGAACTTGTCACAAACGTTACCCTATGTTACTCCCACTATAAAGACTATTTGAACACCACCTCAAATATCGAACACCATCAAACTGACCAGGCTTTAGGCATTGACAAAGAAACATCATAGATGCTACATGCTCCAGAAAATGGTCATTATGTTCAATCAGGTTTCTACGGCACTCCACTACTGTGCACTTGTCCATAAGCTTTTTGCCTCGCACAACCAGCCTGTGAAACAAATTGTCGCCTGTCGTATCTACGGACTGATAAGATCTTCAACCTAAAAGGCCGGCAACGCACTTGTGACTCTTGAGGTGTCCGTGAGCGGCATTAGTCACTGATCATCGGATGTCCCGTCTGCTCCTTTGCCCTTTATAGTATTATCTAATTATCTTTAAAACAATATCAACCGACGTCAATGCCAAGAAATCATGAATTAATTTATGTTATATTACAACCGGCACATTTTTTACGTTAATTAAGTTTCTGCAAACCCCGTCGACGATGCAGGCGTGAGTGTGTATGTATGTAAATGTTTTTAGACATTACACTTGGTATCTTGACTTGGCCTTGACTGCTGAGCCAGAGGTCGTGGGTTCCGTTCAGTAATTGAGTCCTACTTACCATCGGAGGCAAGCCATTTGCCGCCATCCGGGTACTGTATTACTGTCTATATACTGTCTGATAAATACAGTCCGATCTCTTAGCCGCCTTATACGACACTTACGGCAAGAGATGATACTCGGTGGGGTAGAATACTACACCACCGAGACCCAAAAAGCTCAAAAATTTGTATGTTCCATAAATACTTATAGCACGACTCTGTGATCTTTGTATCCGTTATATGACTATATGTAAAGTCCCCGTGAAATAGGAATAATTACCCATTCAGTGCTGGAGTAGATGAAAAAAAAAAAGAAAATTAAAGACCTGAAGGATTAGATACATTTTTTTATAAGACCTAAGTATTATAATCGACACCTGACTTGCTTGAGCTATTTATTGCTTATAGACCCCATTCTAGCTGTATAAGCAATATTCCTTTACTTCCTATGCTCTCTTTCTTGTCAATATGCACTGCATAGACTGCACAGATAGCATAGCAGTTTAAGTGGTCACCTCGATCCTTGCACGGAACAATACCTTGTGTAATTCTCAAATTGTTGTTCTGAGTCCGGGTGTTCTTTGTGTCCGCTGTTTGAATGCAACACAGGAATTTATCCTAAAGCAGGAGTTATCTTTAAAAAAAGGTAATATTTCGCATCTCGATACCTAAATATTACTCTTGCTTCTTCGTGGATAAATAAAAGTGTTATCAGACCACGTAATTAGATTAAACGTAGTTTAGGTGACCTAAGGCTGCCAAAACTATTCGGCACTAGTCTGGTTCTTACCACAGAAGTCAAGTATCTAGGAGTCATACTTGACAGCAAACTCCTATGGAATAGACACCTAGACGCAAAACTTAATAAAGCTTGCATTATCTTTTACCAATGCAAGCGGCTCCTCGGCAAAACCTGGGGTCTATCACCGAAAATCACTCTATGGCTTTATAAAGCGGTAATAAGGCCGATAATCACGTACGGTGCTATTGCTTGGTGGCAGAGAACTGAGCTTAGCACGGTTAGAAACAAGTTGCAGCAATTCCAGAGACTCGTTTGTACGGCCGTCACTGGATGCATGCGAACAACCCCTACTGCCGCCCTTGAGGTGGCTCTCGATCTAGCACCACTAGACCTGTACATACAACAGGAGGCAGCTATGGCAACAATCAGACTAAAACACCTGAGTCTGTGGAATAACCAAGAGGGTCCACACTCCAATATCTGGAATCAACTAGTGGACTACCAACCTCTGATAGCTGCCCCATGTGACAGGATTCCAAAACAACACATCTTCGAAAGAAGGTACTGTATAGAACTACAGGAGAACGATAGTGATCATTCCGGCATAAATGAAGTCCGAATATACACGGACGGCTCCAAGATGGGGTCAGGTACTGGAGCCGGGGTGTACTCACTAGACCTAAACATAAAAATATCGCTGGCACTAGGCAAGCACAGTTCGATTTTTCAATGCGAATATGTTGCGCTAACATACGCAGCCCTAGCGGCTATGTCTAGAGGCATCAAGCAATGTAACATCCGCATACTGTCAGATAGTATGGCGCTGCTAAGGGCCCTAATGGGCAACACCATGAACTCCGGTCTCATCTACGAATGCCACCAGTCGCTAGAACGCTTGGCCTCGGCGAACGGGGTAACTCTTCAATGGATCAGGGGGCACAGCAACTCACTCGGTAACGATGCCGCCGACGAGCTAGCAAGGAAGGGATCTACAACACCAGTGGCAGGCCCTACCACACTCCTGCCACTACCCTTCAACTTATATCGCTCCTGGGTAAGGCAAAGGACTCGAGAAGTACACAATAGCAGATGGATTGACACACCTGGCTGTAGGCAATCCAAACTGGTACTAACAGAAATATCACCACGTTTATCGCGTAGACTCATCAGTCTTCATAGAACGGACATCCGAATAGTGGTCGGAAGCATTACAGGCCATTTGGCTCTGAACCGACACCTATTCGTCATTAACGCGACCGATAGCCCCCAGTGCAGGGGTTGTCTGAGCGCGGAGGAAACGGCCGCCCACGTTATCCTGGAATGCGAGGGCGTGGCTGCACAACGGGCAGAAATCCTTGCAGGCGCGAGGACGCTCCTAGAAGCCTGTGAACGCCCCAGGAGGCTTCTGCGCTTCTGGAAGGAGCTAGGCTGGCTCAACTAGTCAGCCTCCTGGACGCATAATGGACCGAACATGAGTCTAAATGCGGAAACAGAGCCCTTTACCATTACCATTACCATTCAGACCACGTAATTGAATTTCTTTTAGTTTGGGGTCGTTTCTTTTAGTCTTATGGTAATTAGGTACCTTTGTTATTTGAAACGAAGTCTTCAGTGTATTTTAATTACTTTCGTAAAGTAATTAAAGTACATTGTATAACAAGAAACATTTTTTTTTAAGACAACTCTAGTGCTAAGAATTGTTCCTGACTCGGGGGACTTCACAAACATACGTACGTACGTACGTAAAAAGAATACCCAGAATCAGGACATCTATATGTGGATAACAGAATTTTTTGTCCCCCATGGGAACCACGACCTCTGGCCCAGCAGTCAGGCTCTCAAACCACAAGAAAAATACGCGAGTCACCTAGTTTATCTCGTTAGATGTTGCTGAATATCTTGAGTAACAAACGAAATATTCATGTTAATTTAATTAATGGATATCCATTAATTAAATAAACATGTATGTAAGTCTCTATTGTTGTGATTATAAAGTACTCTAGCTGCGATAGTTACTTATGCCATTATCTTGTGATCAGCTGTTTTGTAAAGAATGTGTTCATTGCCTTTTGTAGTAAGGCTAGTTACGGCAGTAGTTACGGCCGATATCACTCCGCCTAATAATTTGGCATAAACCAAAATAATATTTTCACACGATGGTAAAACGACAAAACATACAACACAGTTATTATCTGCAACATTAACATATTTCAAAAGAAAAAAAAGTTTTTTTTAGGAAGCATTTACGTGTATCTTATTCATGATATTGTCTAACTTTAACTTTAGAAAGTGTAGGCGGAGAATATAGTAATCATGGTACACGGTAAATTAACAGAAACGTTAACCTGTAACAGCACTAAATTGATTATTTTCTTTAACAAAAGGACAGATATTATTTCTAATGATATAGACGTACAATATTTATTTCGTAATAATTGCTCTGTGGTACTCGGTTGAGGAGAAGAGGGCTACACAATCTCTTACCGCGGGTGTCATAAATGGCGACTAAGGGCTTCATCAGACAGTACATATATATACAGTCATACAGTGCCCGGTTGACGGTAATAGGTATGCCGCCTATTACGTTGGTGGCAATTAAATTGTATTTGGCAAAATGTGTATGTTACATACACCCCTGCATACCCTTTTAGAAATGAATGCGAATTGCTTTCGTCTTGACTCTAGGGATAAGTCAGTTCGTAAATTTTATATTAAATAAGTATTTACATTATATTTTCTCTATAATGCATTAAAAGTTAAGATTTAAGAGAAGAAGAACTAAGTCTACCAACCTACGCATAACTTGGAAATCGGCTCAACAAAGGAACGAATTCTTATTTAAGAATTGAATAATAATTTATAAATGGAGATGAATATTGTTTATATAAAATGGAGGATAATACTAGAATTAAATTAATCTCGACTTTTAATAGAGATGAAAATTAACACGATGTAGACGACATGTAATATTTTATCTATTTAAACTTTAGCTGATAAATAGCATGTGGCGGAGGCAATGACGTAGTCTCTGTTAACCTTTAGGTGATACAGAGCCATGTGTGGCAAAAAAAATAAAAAGCATATGAAATATTACAGGATAACTATTAAACATAAAACATATATAGTTATCATATATACATATACATATAATAGAATTAGTGTTCTACCAAAATAATGTTACTTTAACTTTGAAGCTTTAAGTTGAAGGTTTACATATATATTATATCTTGCATAGTAAACAGTGCGACAGAAAACGAGAAGATTATGAGATGAGCATAGATTTCTAACGCGGTTGGAGAACAGGTATTGGATGAGACATTAGGTAAGAAGGGGGGTTAGGAGACTGGAGGAGAGACTGGAGGAGAGACTACAGCATAGTTAACGCCCTTAAACTGGCTCGCTGACTTTTTTTTTATTGAAAAGGGGGACAAACGAGCAGACGGTTCACCTGTTGGTTAGTGACTTCCGCCGCCCATAAACACTTGCATCTCACTCATGCAAGTATTGCTTATCACTCGGTTTCCTTTACTTACTTACAACACACCCTTTACTGTGAGTAATTTTTTTAAACGCTTTTGTCATTTCAACGTCTATAGATCGAAAATTGTTTATTGTTTTGTTGAAAATTTGATATTGAAAATATGATTTGGGAATCAAAGTTAGAAAAAATTTCGCCTGTCAAGGAGATCGCTTAGCCACTAAATAAGTTATAAAAAAATTATTAACTATTAACTAACTATTAACTTCTATCGCACGTACGTATATATTGCTATTTTAAAAACTTACATTTTGTGTTGTCTTATTCGTACTATTAAAAAGACGAATAAGTTTAAAAATGAAAAAATGCCTATGGCATAATTATCAAATTAAATTACGTTACTACTGTTAAACAAATTACAACTACAAAACCATTAAATACACAATACAAATTATGTAATGACGTCACAATACTACCTTAACCTTACTAAAACTACTTACCTTAACCGGAGAGGACGATAACCATAGCTGGAACAAGTCTGACGTCACCGAAGTACTCCGAGCCTCGTGATGAGGCCTCGGAGATAAAGGACCCAATGACGTCAAACCGTGTAGCCTTGTCACCTCATCAGTATTCGCGCATTCACGAATATACCTCTCCAAAACTTTTGGTTTTGTTTCTAATATCTTCTTTAACTCAAACAAGTCTTCATCACTCACATCACAATCATCAGGAGACGATCTGTCTATAACTTCTTTAAATTCTTCAGTACATTGCATGATCAGCTCATTTGTCGCCAAAACATCGTATACCACCTTATTGCCTAAACTTTCTGGGTCTCCATCTTCAAAATAATTATCACATTGTTTAGAACTTAATTCGGCACAACCATTTTGTTCAGTAATTTCAACAATTGTAATCGGTGGGTTTTCTTTAAGCATGTTGTTGTTTTCTATTAATTCAGGTGCTTTTATTTCCTCAGGTAGCTCATATACTAATCTCATAAGTTCTTGAGAGCGTTTTACTCTCGAATCTTCGATTGCTTTTTCTTTTTTGTTGTTTGGTATTTGAAAATTCGAGCACTCATCAGTCTTTTTCGCATCTTTTTTTGCGACCACATCGATGGCTTCCTCGGATGTCATGACAATTAATTCCTGGACACTTTCACAAGATATCGTAGTCTGATGTTCCACATTGCTCAGTTTTCGATTACCTGTTAACAAACAAACGAACAAAGGTTATATCAAACTAGACTAAATAAATACACGGTATTGTATCAACTTGTGTACTAACTTCGTTGATTGTTCATTTGCAGTGTGGGTTTATGGATAAAACTTTGTATAGGTTTTCAGAGTTCAATAAAGGTAGTTTAATGGATTTTGTTTAAATACACGAGGTTGAATAGTTAATAATGTTCTTTGATTCATGTTTTTGTTTTAATTTGATAGATTATGATAGTAATAATTTATTTATTGACATTTTAGGTTGAAAATGGAAATGTATTTCATATACGTTACATTGTTAACCAAGGACCCAATTACTTTTTGAAATCATAGCTTTCACTAGAGAACAAGAATAATGACTCTCAATCAATAATCTGAGTACGTTTACAGTTCTCTCTTTGAGGTTATAAAAATTCAGATAAATAATATCTTTTGTATTCACATACTGTTAAGAGCAATTTGTCAATAAATTGTTTTGATGTGTCTGGCTTTTTCTTTCAACTTAAGTCAGATTAGATGAATACGACATTATTGTAACCTCCACTTTAGCTTTTCTTTAGATTTGGAATAATAAATAATATAAAGAGATCTATAGGAGGTAGCAGGTATGCAGCAATGTGTGTAATTCATATTTAAACAGTTTAATATTATAATATCTTGTATATATTATAAATTTACGGCAAGAGGCTTGCCACCCAAAACACCTCTGCCTATCCATTAGGGGAAACAGGCGTGAGCTTAGCGTGTTTTTTTAAAGACAGATTTAATGCTTGAAACATTTATGTCTCTCAACTTTGAGATATATATGTATATATATGTATATACATATATATGAAATTCGAAATTTACGAATTTTCTATTTTAAAATAGTTTGGTGACTCCAGTAATGAGCAGAAAACGTACGTCAAAATAAAATCATTGCAAGAAATCTACAAATCTAAGAGTTTAGCAGAATGTCCTCGAAGATTAATAAAGCCAACTAAATGACAACAGGTCAGAATGGTAGACTTAAATCTCTTCTTAAACACACAGCCAATAAACAGGACTGATATCAAATTATTTTTAATATTAAACTGAGTTGAGATTTAATAAGTATTTGAAAGAGACCGAAGCTATTGGACGTGGGTAAACACAAATATTAGTCATTCATTTTGATGACCCCGAAGGATCCTTACTGAATACAGGCTTTACAATGGAGGGTTTAACGACATATTGCTATAATCACTAGCGAAAACTGCTGGCAGACAAACCGATCGAATATATTGTCAAATAACATTTTTACAAAAATATCATGATTTTTATTCAATTCAAGTCCGCCGATTATGTTCTATAAAACACGCAAGAAATAGAAAGATAACTCTAATCTATAAACTGGAGGCATAAATTAGTAGGCAACAGTTTTAGCAAAACTGTACAGCGCTCGACCTACTTCAAAACATCTCCTACCAACTTGCATCAAATGATTTTCTACTTAGGAATCACTTTTGGAGCTTATAATCCATGAACAATAAATACATCTATAAATCACTGAATAATATGCTCGTAGACCTGGACATTTTCATGATGGCTAATAATTATAAGGTTATTAACAAAGATTGAGCCCCTTTTTGGTGATGGTTATTGTTCTGTTATATAATATACTATATGCTAGTTTTCTAAATTTGAATGGGGTATGAAAGTAATGTCTAAGGCGTCGGACTTGCTATCAAATAGAAGCGGGATTGAACTCCACCCTACTACAAGCATTCCCTCTATTGGTGGGGATAATAAGTATACTATCAATGTGTGACTCATATTGCTAGTATTCTATAAAAAACCTTAAAATACTTACAGGCAAACTTCTTTCAAAAAAAGCAATATTTTAAATCTACTCAAATATAGCGCGTGAATTCATAAAAAAGCACTTCTAAAATTGACTGTCTACATTGATGCTATGCAATATTCAAAACACTAAACAAACAAGAGTTTAGTAAACAACTTTATTACAAACTACACTTAACTGGTGGGACATCAAACAGTACTTAAATACGAATACAGTCATTTGCAACGGTGGCAATATAATTTAGGAGCTAAGAGCCTACTTGGCATTCATTTCACAGTGTACTTTGATGATACTATAATAAGACTAAAATTAAGGACCATCTGAATGATCGTTGTCATAAGATCATAAGATTCCTTGGACTAAAATGGTCTTTAAATTATACCGTCGAAGATTTAGTTTTCACGTGATCATAGCAAACTCTTTGCGGCGTATAATTTGCGCGAAGCAAATTATTTATGTTATACTAAATTGAGAAAACATCTTTAAGGGATTTTTTGAGATTTAAGTGATAAAATAAATGATTTTGTTCATAATTAAAAATAGTTAGATATTCAAAACTACGAGTACAACTAAAACAATAATTGTTACTATTACAAAGTTGTGTGTGTACAAAGAGTATTATTTAAATAATCAGTATGTATTGTTACTAATACCGAAAGGCACTGGTTAACCCTAATCTGGTCACAGGGCTCGGACGTCCAGGCATCAGTCAGTTCGAGGAGCATAGTATGCGGCCATGACAGACCTAACCTACTGCTTACACTCCCCAATCTATCCGTATAAGAAACATCTCTTTTTTTTTTTCTTCTACATTCCTTTCCCTTCCAATATATTCAAGATTTTCTCATTTAATTCCCAAAGTAAACAGGCCAGCACTCTAAAACGTAATTGGAACTAAATTATAGCCGACGAAAAAGTGGGCGTCTAATACACCGCCGCTTACTTTATGCATGTTACGTTGATAAATGCACAACTTGTTTGGAACATACAATCTATTTGTAACAAATTGACGGTTTAAATTTGCTGCAAACTTTTTGTTAGCCCTACGATAAATGTTATATACTTGAATCGATGCATTAAGGAAGCATTGTCAGTAAAGTTCCCGAAAATTTATAAATTCTATAGATTTATATTGTGATAATCAAGTCGTTAGCGATAGCGGTAGAATTCTTCTTAAAATTCATCTCGGGGCAAACGCTGATGTTGTTTTAATGGCACTAAATGGTACAAAAGGAGACGTGGATTAATCATTTCCTTCGGTATGCGCTAGAGAAACGGATATTTTATTTTCACCTCTTGTTTCAGTGATAGATGAGGTTTTAATCTTAATGCGGTATAATTCGTAATTAAACATAATTTTCTTGTACGTCAGCCTCTTATTTTGTTCAGTTCTTTTATAACATTTCAAATATATATCTAATAACTTTGGTGTGTACATTTATGTTTATTGATACTGCTATTGATCTATTGCATTATATATATGTTTTAACATAGTTATTTATTAATATTATAAACCACCTGGTACTAGTATGTCGATAACCCTATCTTTCTATAAATAATCTAAAAATAATCGAAAAACTGGTACACGCATCACTTGTGCGGAAGTAATTGTTTGTGTTTTGGTGACGACAACGAAAAAAGTGAGTAGAAATCGTCAGAAATGTATCTTTATGCGTGTAGCTAAATATCCTGCAATAGTATAAATATAATTTTATGTTTAAATATTATATGATTAATCATAAAAGTAGGTACACATATTTCTGCTATTTGTGTTAACAGTGGTAGAGCCATGCTTAGGCACGAATGGGCCGGCTCGACCGGTGCGATACCACGGCCTCACAGAAAACCGGTTGTGAAGCAACGCCTCCGTTGCATTTCCCCGAAATGAGTGAGGTTCCCGGAGGCTCAACTTCCCCTCTCCTCTTTTCTCTCCCCTACTTCCCCCTTTCCTCTTTCAAATCTCTCCTTCTTCCCCTCCCCGCATCCCCTCACCCCTCATCACCCTCAAAGCCGGGAAGCCCACTTACGACTCTTGAGTTGTGTGTGTTCCTCTGTCCCCCTATAATATAAAAAAAAAAAGAGGAGACGAGGAGACAGTTGTAGATGATATGGTGTTTCAAGTTTTATAAATAAAAAATTACATTTTATTATTTCAGTCTTCATTCATTTGCCTTTGTGTATTCATTATATGTATATTTTAATCATATCTTAAAGCTCTCTGCCATTTAAAAACTACTTGTCCAATGAAACGTTTTATTACAAACCAATCTTTCAGAAGTTGAAAAATCTTTAAGGATAGTTTTTTAAGATTTATGGGTTTTATTAAAAACTTTTTTTTTTTATAGTTTGTCTTAAGGTCAGTGGTACCTTTACCTAGCCATACCTTGTCATATTTATATATATATATATATATATATATATATATATATATATATATATATATATATATATATATATATATATACATATATATATATAAACTATTGTATTATTTTTAAGAAACATCCTTCGTTCAACTTTATCTACGATCTGACGCTTTGCAAACTGTCTGCAGTTTTGTCTAGCAAAGAAAAGTTACAGAAAAGTATATTGTTAAGAATTTCTGAACCTAATCAATAATGCTTATTGGTTTAATCTCAAGGCTAGTTCAGTTACTATTTGGCCCCTATTTAATCCGGAATATCCTACAGTCAAGGGCGTGGGGTGACCCTTGTCGACACTATAAATGTACAATATGTTGCTCTAGTTATTATTGCGTTGTGTAATTGAGGAATTTTCATTTTCATTGCGTGCTCTGTCAACTTTATCTGTTTCATCGACATTTTGATCGTTTAGTTACTGTTTTGTGTTGATTAACTATATGAGAATAAGGTCCATTTTAGAATAGCTTATTTTTTTTTTCCTAGCGAAGATGTTGGACTGTTACAGTCGACATTTACTCGTTTACTTGGCATATTCATTTGCTGAGATGGCACGAGATATGCGGAGATGGGAGGCAAATGAGTTTACTGTCTCTGGTTTTCTTATGAACATTCTATATGTATAGTTATGCTCTATAAGTAAGAAAACTTATCCGATTCTGCTGATACTTTTTTCATGAAGATTTAAGGTCAACATTTTTACGGTACTTACATTGATGGGAATATATTTATTTTCTACCCCATCCTTGTAACATTTTTTTATATTATAGAGGGACAGACAAACAGACAGGTCACCTGATGGTAAGTAACAACCACTGTCCATGGACACCTGCAACTCAAGAGTCGTAAGTGCACTGCCGCATTTAGGGTGATGACGGATGGGGAATGAGGGAATGGGAAAGAAGAGAGGAGGGATTAGGAGAAGGATGATGAGGGGAGAGTAAATACTAAAGAGGGAGTAGGGCCTCCGGAAACCTAACCATTGTGGGCGAAATGCAACGCAAAACGGCCCACGGCACAAACATTGCCGCTTGACAACCGGTTTTCTGTCAGGCCGTGGTATCAAACCGGTCGTCGAGCCGGCCCATTCATGCATGCGTGGTTCTGTCACTGTAAAAAAAGAGTTTTTTAATCAGATGTTTATATCTTTGCTTTTTTGTAAGTTTAATATAATACATTCTAGAACTACGGAAAATATCAGTATTATACAGCGCAAGAGGAAAAAAATAATCCCTTTTGTAGACAGAGTTATTCCATTTGGATACTCGTATGTATAATAAGCAAGGATTCTCAGAAATTGATAGAAACTTCCGAAAAAAATACCCGTAGTACATTGAGAGCCAACTTGTAGTCAGGCCGACAAAGCCTATCAATGGCTACAATTGACAATCATTCAATACACTCTGCCAGAAACTCAAAATGTTCACACACGATTATATTTATAAACGGACGAATGGCAGTAACAAGAAAATAAGAAATGAACGAATTTTAATTTTACTTAACTGTGCTCTGGAGGCTTGAGAGTTATCTGCTAAAATTTAACAGGTAATATTCAGGGTAGTCGACATTACAAGCCCTCTTCCATTGATTAAATATCATAATACCTTATAGAAAGTATTACAACACTCAACAGACCTGCTTGAATATACTCGAAGGTATGCCGAGATTCCTTTATATCTTTCGTGGCCAGATCAGAGAATTGCCTACTTCACGATGCGGTCAGCTAAAATGGACCATATCGTTAAAATGTAAACGTTTAATGATTATGAAAATCCACGTTTGGCCATATCATTAACGTACATATAATACGAGATAATGTAAGATCTCCATCATATTAAAGATTGATTACATATTCTAAACATTAAATTGCCTGTCGATGTTGTTGTAATTATATTTCCTCTCACTTTTATTTGATTTTTGCATATTATTATTCACTTTCAAAACAAAATAATTATCGGCCGCCATGATGTATAACAAAAGGACATCAACGCCTGCGACAATGGATAATGTAACAATTTGATCAATAACGTGCGGCCATATCATGCGTTCAGCTGTTCATATCGTTAAACGCTAATTATTCAATGATCTGGTCTGGCCATATCATGATGTGATCGATAATTCCATGAAATACGACCATTACACGAAATGGTTGGATACACCACAAAATGATCAATTTTATGATCTGACCATGTCTGGTATAATGTATATAATTGTATGTATAATGGTTCAGTACTTCGGTCCAGCTGCTCGCAACTTACCATACTAAGAAGGTCTAATTAAAAAGTATTTCTGAACTGACTTTTTCTGGCTCCAGAAAGGCTGAACGGATCTGTACATTACGCAATGGAGCAGCAGCACAGGCTAACGCAAGTATATTATAAAAGAAAAATAGAGTTCGTAAGTTTGTTATGCTTCCAGTCGATCTTCTGATATAGTCATCTTAACTACTTACATATTTCTTTAAAGACAACTCCCGCACTAGGATTAATTCTTGTGGGAACAATTTGAGGATTACACAAAGTGTTGTTCCGTGCAGAGATCGAACCCCCAACAGTAGGCGAGGCAGCGTTGTGCGAGGTGACTACTTAAACCGCTATGCCATCGGTGCAGTCAAATGCATTACGCATGTTAGGCAGAGGTGTTTTAAACGCCTACACAGTGCTAACGTAACCTTATCCCACTTACGTCATAGGGGTAGATTCTGGTTGTATATTCATTACTTGATAGATAACAGTCGTATTGCGCCTTTTACCACACCCAAGAAGGGTGAACTTATTTAACTTCACAGAGTACTAACAGTGGTAGAGCCATGCTTAGGCACGAATGGGCCGGCTCGACCGGTGCGATACCACGGCCTCACAGAAAACCGGTTGTGAAGTAACGCTTGTGTTGCATTTCCCCGAATTGAGTGAGGTTTCCGGAGGCCCAATTCCCCCTCCCCCCTTTTCTCTCCCCTCATCTCCTTTCTCCTTTTTTCAATCTCCTCATCACTCCTCTCTTCTTTCCGCTCCCTGCATTCCCCATCCCTCATCACCCTCAAAGGCGGACATCGCACTTGAGTTGCAAGTGTCCATGGACGGCGGTGTCACTTACCATCAGGTGACCCGTCTGTTCGTCTGTCCCCCTATAGTATAAAAAAAAAAATCGGTTTGTTTAACCGATAGTTTGAATGTCCATGTTAGTGGTAAAGAAAACACAACATACAGTTCTTTTCATTAGTAGTACATAATTGACGGGCCTGTAGTTCTAATGGTTAGTGTCCCTGACTGCTGAATCGGAGGTTATGGGTTCGATTTCCGCACGGGACAAAAAATTATGTGATCCACATATAGTTGTCTCATTTCTGGGTGTTCTTTGTGAATCATATTTAAAGGATCGAAATCGAAAGAATTACCCTGTAACTTTTAGACCATTATAGAGTTGTTCCTTCCACTATCAGATCAGCAATACAAGATACAAATAAGTTAAAAGCTTTAAAAGTATAGGAACATCTTGTCAGTCCCTGTAAAAAAAGAGGGTTTGACTCGATGTTCCTGCGATATTATGACAAAATACTGATTTTAAAACTATACTCCATCGAATTAAAAATGAAAATCGTTCGGCAATTTGCGGAGAAATCGATAATATAAATTAAAAAAACACATACAGTCAAACATTTTTTTTTTAAGTTTAATAATTATATTTAGTAATGATTATATATACATTAACACGAACGAAAACGCAAAATAAAAACGCAAAAGCTGGTCTGAAGTTTAAATTAACTGCCGCGAATTATGCCGCTTTTCATAAATTTATATAAAACGCCTTCATACAATAATATTATACAGCCTGTATAATAGGAATGACAATAATGCCAAACGAAATCAGAATAGATAGGTATTTGGAAATGTGATGGCATTCCTGATGTTACGTGGCGATCTCGTGCTATCACTGGGTTTCTATTACTCATATACATCGTGTTGTGTTAATTTATAAATGCGTTTTGGTATTTACTTAGCGGATATTACACGGTAATTAGAAGGTGATTTAAGAACGACATTTTAGCCATGTGATTTTCGGTAGAGTTACAGTGGTAGAGCCGGGCACAAATGGGCCGGCTCGGCCGGTGCGATACCACGGCCTCACAGAAATCCGGTTGTGAAGCAACGCTTGCGTTGCATTTCTCCGAAATTAGTGATGTTTCCAGGGCCCCAACTCCCCCTCTCCTTTTTCCTCACCCATTTCCCATCTCCTCATCCCTCTCTCTTCATGCCCCTCCCCTCATCCCCACATACCTCATCAATCTCAAAGGCGGGCAGCCTACTTACGACTCTCGAGTTGCAGGTGTCTATGGACGGCGGTCTCCACTTACCATCAGGTGACCCTCTGTCCGACTATAATAGTAAAATAGAGCCCATCCCGTCTCTTCCCATGGGTGTCGTAGACAGTATATTTACAGCGCCTCATTATCGGCAATATGTTTGCTCCCTATTAGGACTAACATTTTGTCGTCACAATGACATTAATGATATATGTAGACTTAATGGTAACAGAAGAGTACAGAAGAGTATCGGAAAATCATCAGGCATCGCACGATGTGTGAGATGTGCTATATATAAAATAAGGTATGTAATTCTGATCCCACCATACGTTGTTATGAGATAATAAATTCAAACATATTAAAACACTAGAATGTAAAGTAGATGTTAGACGGTGGCTGGCGGCGGACACGTTAAAATATTCTAGACGACTATCGATCTTGTATTGTTACATTCTGACATACGGACAAATAAGTTTGACAACATTTTTTTATTATTTAGGAGTAGACACGATGGTATATCCTACTACAGGGTTAGAGATTAAGAGATCTTTCAAATTTATAAACACACAGCTTTAGAGAACATAATTTATTGTTATTTTCTATTTCCATCTATTAATTTATTTCATTAAATTATTCGTAATAATGAAGGACTTCAATTTTAAGTACGAAACTTAAAATTGAAGTAAAATGTTTTATATTACATTTTCATTCTAATTAGGGCTACCCGATTTGTTAAAAATTTGCGAAGTGCACACTCCTGGCGATTCCAATGTTTATAGACATTGTTATTTATTTATATCAGTGTCTAATTATAAAAAAATATAATAATAATCCGAAACTAAGTAGTGCTAGTATTATGGTACTTATATATTTCTAAATACAGTAATATGACAGATACATTACACCCACGCATAGAACATATATCGTACTTTTCACCCAATAATTTGTTCTAGGTGGAAACCAAACCCACGAATAACAGTCAGGGCTAGTGACTAACCCTAGCCTGGCCAATCATATCAATACTCACAATTCTTAACTGAACTAAAAGAAGTCTTCACTCAATCGAACTCCTCAACATAACCATATAAAGTTATACATGTAACTTAATAATAGCTATTGACACAACCCATAAACGCGTACCTAATAACTATCAGACGTCAAATTGATCATTAATTAATAACTGTGTACACTAGTTGCCAATAATGTCGCTATAACTTGTAGTTGGAGATAAATTAGAGCAGAACACATATAATTAATTGCATATGTGAATACAACATACCATTATATGTACCGTTATCAAAACATCTACTATATGTTTAAAGTATGTTAAACTCCTTGCAAGGTCGCATATTTTTTATTATATGATGTTTCTTGTTACAATTAATAAGAGCTTACTTACTAAAAACTAATTGATTTAATAATAATTCGGACTTGCATTTGAACTGTCGGTAAGTGGATATTTGCGTGATACAGCTTGTCTGTCGACAAAGGCCTACTCTAAATATCACGTATTCCTGCCTCTTGCTAAACGCGACCATACCGGACCAAATAGCTGGTCCGGTATTGACGCATCTTGAAGCCATATTCCCATCTCTTGATTTCTCTGCCTCAATTTCTTTTGCTATCTCTTGTATACCATCTCTTACTAATACTACTAACATACATATGTTACGTCCATCGCCATTTGAGCTGTCGTTAGGGGTGGGTGTATTTTTAAATTTTGTTTACTTTTTAATTTCTTGTTGATTCCCTTCTTTTTATACCTAAAATACTGCTACTTTCTATAGTTCTTTGAAGATTTTTAATATACTTTCTTGTATTTTTGTTAACGTACATATCTGGAACCCGTATAATAAGCACTGCATAATGCATACATCGTAGAATGTCTTATTTCCTTTTATTTGCATTTATTTATCTTTTTATATTTCACTACAAGACCAAAACAGTTATCTTTTGTTTTATTTCTTTATTCATGCAATCTTCTGGAGATATAGGTTGGTTCAAACATAATTATTCATTTAGATATTCTATTTGTTCGTTATTTACTGTTAAGGTTTTTGTTTGTATGGGATGTGTCATAATTTTGGTTTTAGTAAGGGTTATTGTCAGGCTGGCCTTAACACATTCATCGGATAATTGCTGCAATATTAATCCCAGTTTGTTATATTACTAATATCTAAATATTTTATGGGACTTAAAGAAGGTGAAAATTATTGACAGTCTAGTGAACATCCACATTCTCACAATTAGAATTTCCTCCTCTACGATGGATATTTTGGGGAAAATTGGGAGTATATTGAAAATGAAAGACAAGAATCAGATAGTGATGACAAGAACTAAGGCATTAAGCTTATATGGATGGATTGGCTTCACGACGTCGTTTTTGCATATTTTTTTTTTTAAGAAAGAATACTAGCAACGTGGGTCACACATTACTAGTATTCTTGTTAACCCCCCAATTAAGCTAAATGCTTGTGTTAGGTGTGGGTTTACGACGGTAGTGTATTGGGCGGGGTTTAAACCCGCAACCACTTGATCGCAAGTCCGACGCCTCAGCTATCACGCTACCGGCGCTTATTATATATTTAATTAATTGCACATAATTTGACTTTCAACTTAATCCTAAAGAACCAACAATATGTTGTCTGCCCTGTAGTCCCGTATGTGCGATGCGTAAGCAACACAAGGCAATAAACCAATTGTGGGATCGTTACGCAATCTCAGGAGTCTAATGGGGAAAGTGAGACGACTGCTGGCCCGCGACGTTGTTACCACAATGCCGTATTTGTTTGGTTTTTACTTCGATATTACTGGACGCATATGTATATACGTAACTCACCTTTTTATTCAAATAAAGTCGGGTGACTTTCAGGATTGGTGTTTCTCCTTCTACTAAATATACCTCTTATCAGCACTCGGTAACTTCTGTCAATTATTCCCAGATTAATCAACCGCCATTTCATCACAAGCCCAAGTTTTTATGTCAGATGAACTTTTTCTATCATAATTAATTGCAGAGCCATTTTCCTTCGTGTAACTTATCTTAACTTGATAGTCTGCAATTGATATTTTGTGCCGATACGACGCAGGACCTTTAATGTTTCCGCAATGAACATTATTTTAGAAATATAATTGATTTTTTTGTTACGCAAACTGTTCCTGTTCGCGGGGAATTAGCTGTTGTATCAAGATTGCTTTTGTTGTCAGTAAAAAGTTTTTTTAATTTATAACAGGTTCATCTAAAGCGCGTAACCAACATAATCTTTGATTGACAATCGATTATATGCCTGGTGGGAATAATAAATCAGCACTAATTTGATCTAACGAACTCATCAAGCATTGTTCTGATAAAATTAAAGATACAAAATTTATGATATTATATATAAATATGTATTTATGTTTTCTTTATTATTTTTTTAGTCTTCTGTTCTGGCAATTTTTTTTTACTTATTTACTAGGTAACAGAGTATATCTAAATACCTGAGAGCCTTTAAAAATTTAGAGAGTTTTGAATCTGCTGCCGTGATGGATACACAAGAACAGACTTCAGATAAACAAAAAAACGTCGTCTTACAAAAAAAAACTCTTTCTACTTTAGGTACGAATTCCACAGCAAAATATTTTTCTTTTTATTTGGGACAAAAGCATATTTTAAAATGATCAATTTTAAAATAAATATAATTGGTTTAAGAAAACAATATTGCGATTTGATTAATGAAACCCTATTATATTCTATTATACCCCATCGATCTATTACACCCTACCGAAGCTATCAAACTGAGCACCACCGTTGTAGTATTAGCTAGACAGCCAGTATCAAAAATGTTTATTTGGCAACGCATAAAAAATAAAGGTCCATAAACAATTACACAAGCTACAATACTACAATACAACAGCTAGAATTACCGTCAATTCCAAAAACTATTGTGGTGATCCTTAATCTTTGGACCGCAACTTAGCTCAGCATCAGATGGTTTGAAGTCATACTCCCGAGTTTACAATAAAAAGTCAACATTAAAACGATCTCTTTCACTGAGATAGGCTGCCGTAATAGAAGTTGCTCAAGAAGCTAAAATGAGGATTTTCGTGTTTCATTCTTCACATTTAAAAGGTGAACGTTTTACAAATGCGACGACGTGATAATAAGCGTGTGATTGTAGTATCTCAACACGCTTCGCACGTGACCGCGGCGCGCCGTCATTGGCTCGATGTGTTCACGGATCAGTATTGAATACTAAACTACATTAATAATAGCACACTATTGGCCAATGTTAAAGCTGTTTACTGCTTCTCTATTTAAAGTGCCTTAATTCCTGTTAAGGTGAACAGAAGTAAATGGACTTGGTCGCCTCATGAAGTTATTTTGCATTTTTCTTTGTCTTTTCGATTTTTTAACTTTTTGAGTTCATCGTTTAACAGCAACAAACAGAAACCGGTCGGTTTTTTATTTAGAGTGAAACTACGTCGAGATGTTTTTCATTGAAAATTACCGAATTATACATATTAACAAACAACTCAACACACACATGCGTGTATATAATTATAGCAATTTAATTATAAAACACCTTAAAACTTCGTCTCACAGCCTCTCACAGTGGTCAGACACACATACACACACACACACACATACATACAAATACACAAAAAACATACATACATATTGTTATTTTCTAAATTCAGTAACAAAAAGAGAATGAGACAACCCTGACACCAGTATTCTCAATAACTGACTAGGGTTATTATAATTGTAGCTAATTCCAAATATTTGTATAACATTATTATAGTATAATATACATTTTTTTGTTTTATAATATAGGGGGAGAGACGAAAGAGGGTCATCTGCTGGCAGGTGACCACAGCTGTCCATGGCCACCTGCAAGTCAAGAGTCGTAAGTGTACTGCCCGCCTTTGAGTGCTATCTGGGATGGGGGGATGGGGGAGGGGAAACAAGAGTGGCAGGATGAGAAGATAGGAAAGGGGAGAAGGGGAGTTGGGCCTTCGGAAACTTCTCTATCGAAGATCGAGCCGACATATTCGTGCCTAAGCATGGCTTTACCACTGTTGAATTGGTACTGGAACTCTATACATATGAACGAAGGGGCAGAAATTAAACTATTCATAATGTGTACCTAGGTATATTTGATTAATGTACATATTAAAATATTTATTTACCTTATTTTAGTTAGTTTAAGGCCGTATTGATCTTTCATCTACACTTGTTTAGGAGCAGTACTTGTGTTATTTATTATGTGAATACTTTTTAAGAGGTATATTTTTAAGCAAATATACCTAAAGCCTATCAAATGCCTGAATAGTATTTTTTCTTAAGACAACTGTCGCATTAGAAATTACTCCTGTGTCACGGGGGACTTTACAAT
This sequence comes from Tyria jacobaeae, assembly GCA_947561695.1. Classification (NCBI taxonomy): domain Eukaryota; kingdom Metazoa; phylum Arthropoda; class Insecta; order Lepidoptera; family Erebidae; genus Tyria; species Tyria jacobaeae. The sequence continues at coordinate 14,114,087 of OX387231.1, read as the reverse complement.
CACACAAACAACGGATACAAAGAACATCCAGACTATGTGATCCACAAATAATTTCACTGAGTTGTCCCGAGTGGGAATCGAACCCACGACCTTCAGCTCAGCAGTCAGGGTCACAAACCACTCGACCAACATGCCAGTCAAAAGTCAAGTAAGGTAAGGTTATGTTTCCGTAATAAAGATACTGTAAATGTTAAAAGAAGTATTTGCAACAGGTGGCAATCTACAAAATACTTGATGTGTTCTGTAAATTATATAGTACAAGTAGCTACCCTGTTTGTAATATCGTGCGTCGTATCAGCCCTCACGTATAACAGAAATATTTATTTTTGGTTGTATGTAAATATACTCGTATTTATCTGTAACGACTCGAATGTTTTACTCGTAATACAAGAAAATTAACATTTAGACAATTTTATAAAACTTTAAATAGCTTTAATACACATTAACGATTCAAAATTATCTTTATATAATTACGAGGTACTACAAACAGAATTTTAATAACCCAAAGTACAAGAAATAGCATAACGTATCGCTCTACTCTTGAAGCTTTCCTAGAAGATCAGAAGGGACTAAGTTATATCTGTAAGTGGAACCAGATAAGAACACTACGTATGATTCATTTGCAAACGTACACATAAAAGTAAGCTTATATACGAAGCAGTTGTCTAATTATACATTACAATGTAATTTCTTTAAAAGATACTATTTAGAAATAAAAAATAATTTTTGACTCTACGCGACAAAAGTACACTCATACACGCACACCTGTATTTTGTAAGGGATAGGCAGGTGTCTGTAAAATTGCCGTCATCCGGGAACTTTGGCAATTGATGGGAAAATTTGTTAGTAAATTGAAAAGGGAAGGAAATTGATATTTTTGATACGTATGGCTTGGGGAGTCTACGCAATAGTTCAAGCAAGTCAGGGTCGCATACCTATGACTCTAACCAGCTGGTGTTGGGAAGTCCGAGGCCACTGACTTACTCCAAACGAACCAGAAAATTATAAAACCCGACTACATATTCCATTCTTCTATCTTTTTCTCTGACGTTACCGCGAAATTGTATTACTACATTTACTTTACTACATTTACTTTACTCTCTTTTTATAAAAGTTGAAGAGTGTTTGTTTGTTTAAACTTGCTAATCTCGGAACCTCTCAGTCAAATGTGAATGATTCTTTGTGTATTGGATAGAGAGAGATACAGGTTATAAAACACGACGCTGCTACCCTTATGAGCGGAGCAGTGAGCATAAACATCGCTTTGGTAAAAAATGGTATAGTGTTTTTATGTATGTTCTGTGTAAAGTGTTTAAAGATATTTTCCTCAAAATTTTCATAAGAAAACTCTCGCGAAAATTACCTTCTTTATATGGAAAAGCATGGCTCAGGCACGAATGGGCCGATTCGACCGGTGCGATACCACGGCTTCACATTGTGCGGCAACACTTGCGTTGCATTTCCCCGAAATAAATGAGGTTTCCGAAGGCTTGCGCCCCCCCCTCCCCTTTTCCCATCTCCTCACCCGACTCTCTTCTTTCTTTCCCCGCATTCCCACATCTCTCATCATCCTCAAAGGCGGTCAGTCATAAAATAAAATGAAAATGGCCGGTAACCTACATATGTCCGTATCTGTAGCCCACAACTGTGGCAACAACGGTGTATGCTTTCATATGTACGGCTTAGTTTTTAGGACTTGAAAACCTAACAAACAAACACACTTTTCCATTAAAACATTATAAGGTAAAACGACCCCTTGCAATATGAGTTAGGGTATACGTGACACATACATACATGTTTATAATATATATATGTATATGTAAGCATTTTTTTTTAATGTCAAAGAGGCAACATAGCTTATCTTTTTTTTACAATTATGATTTATTTTGTAATCTGTTGTGTCGCAGGACTTCATTTAATCAAGTTAGGTGAGTGAGGTTTTATTGTTCGTTTTAATATTGCTTTTTCCATAATTTAATTGTGTTGCTTGCACGATGCGATACAATATTACACCGCAATAAAGAAAAAAGAAATATTCAGGAGTGAACACATTAGCATAAACTAATAAAACGTAACGTTATCACTACAATCAGACCAATAACATAAAAGCTCCGAAAGCCGTTGTAAATATTAAATGTTCCGATAATATAGATAAAAAAAATGAAAATGTAGGCAAACGAAAAAAAAAACATTATCAACCCCTGATACTCTAAAGTAATGAAAATAAGGTATCCTCTCAATACCCTTTGCAGCCTTAACTCGTTATCAAAGGGTATGGATAATAATCCACATAGTTTCTCCGAAATATTCGTTTATTCGATGACACGAAATTCTTGCAACCAAATAATGTCCATAGCTTTGTGATTTGTTTATTTATTACCATTTTATCATTCAGATATTCCTCACTTCAGAGTCTTTTATTTTTCCCTAGTTGAGTATATGTTCAAATTCAAAGCTGGCTGACACTCGCGGCGTCTGCATGGAACATAAAACCGCTTTGCATGTTACTCAAGGGAAAATAAAAATTGAAATGTATTGCAGTTGACTTGAAACAAATTTAGAAGTTGAGTCTGTTTCATCGATTTTAAAATGGAACATTTATATTTTTCTTTTGTTCCGTTCCGTTCAGTGAGATCTGAAAAATATTTCTTCCATTTGTGATAGGTCACCTTGTGACGGTTTTGTTTTTTAGAAAATTTTCAAATAACAGAACAATCTGTATGTATGTCTTCAATAGGCGTTAAAGCCAAAAATTAATGTATTTATTAAAGTTCATACAAATATGTTTATGTATAGGCGGTCTTAACGCCATAGACATTTGACAAAAATGGTAGAAACCCATTCGTTCTGTTAAGTTTTGTGTCGAAGTAAAAGTTCCTTCGTTCCTATTTGAAAGTTGAATATATTATTAAATATAATTAATACGTCAGAGGGCTGCCCGCAGCAGCCAGCTCGAGTTATAGGTATGCGGCCCTGACTTGCTTGATTATTGCTTATACTCCTGCCCCGTCTGTATAATAAGTATCTTTTTCCTTCCTCAAACTTCATTCTGCCTTCCATTCCAAAATTTCCCCATGTCAAATCCTGGAAGTGTCCCGGATGACGGCAAAATGTAGGCGAAATTCGGGGAAACAGGCGGGAGTGTGTGCATAGGTATATATGTACGTAATAATATTACCTATAGACATACCTACATATATACTCACGTCTGAAGTGGGTAGGTACAGACGTATTGAACGCTATAATTTAATAGAAGGTAAGCTTATAGCCGTTAACCGAGCACTTTCGCGCCGGTCTAAGCATGGCTCTACCACGTAATCTCTGTACCACATAATATTCAGTATAGTACCGTAATAAATTACCAATTTCAACAATTATTTCGACCGTATTAAATAAAGAGACGCCGCCGCCGTTTCTGTTTCAGAGAGTAATTCGCCCAATGTATTTTTGTTGGCAAATAAATCTCTCCAGAACGAGATAACATTTTGGCTAACGTTTTGTCAGCTGGTCGGGGCACAGATTAAAAAACGATTGTTGCCAAGAGCCAGCTTTAATGCCTAGAGAGATTTGAACCTTTGATATCCTAAATACCGTAATATTTTCTCTCGCTATAAGTTTACAAGAATTATTCGCCAAAAAAAAAGCTGAAAAGTTTTTCCACGTTATACATATTCCCAAAGGTGTAGATAATGAAATGCCCACTTTTGTAAAATGTGGTAAGTGTTTTGCCATCATCCAGGTATTGTGTGACTGTATATATACTGTCTGTGAGATAACAGTCCGACCTGATATTATACGACACCCACGGGAAGTAGTCCTGTGGTTCTATATGGAGTAGAATAGGTAAATTATGTTTTTTTTTTAAACGGGCTTATCTCTAAAAGTAACTGTCAGATTTAAAAAAAAAAACCCTGCTTTTTGAGGTACAGTATTTATTGCTGTACGACATAGGTTATAAGACATTACGAGGACTGAAAGAGGATGTAGTTACGAAAAGGAAATGGTAAGGATTTGCTGAGGTGGTGTAAAAAACCAAAAGAAAAGTATGTTGTGTCGAAATTCATAATCGTGAATTCGCCCATCGTACTATGGGCTGCTTGCTATGGGCGGATGCTGCGGTGTAATCTCTTGTTGTGACCAAATCAGGATTTGATCATAATGATGATCATGATCGATGCCAGGGAACTTTTCCATAACTAATTAAAGTATTGCGGGCTCATTTTTGGCGGTTATAATTTTTTATATAAGTCCTTTTTTTCAATTACAATTCCTATGTACTCATTATTGACATTGGTATTCACACATCTGGACGGTCCACGAGGCAGTAAAGCAAAGAAATTAAAGAAATCCTATCCGAAGGCAAAAGATTTTATCTCGACAAATGAATATAGCACCTAGAACCATGTCACGTAAATTAAAAGACTAGGACTTGCAGCCCACAAGAGACGTATTGGTTATTATTTAACTGATAATTTAAAAATAAATAGAGTTATAAAATCATAACTTCTTAAGCGCGTACCGCGAAGGTAGGTCACAGTAGTTTTTTTACCAGACACAAGGACTGATAGTCGTTTGACCAACCCGGACTAGGAGTGGAGACCACAAATTAGTAAATGAAAGGATGTCATACAGCTAGGATTTCAATCCAGCTCTTGGAAGGACGGTATCAATCTATACCCTAAGGAAGGTAGCTGGGGTAGATTGGATGCGGTGCACCGGGTGCTGTGGTGCACATTGGGAGGGGGTCTATGTCCGGCAGTAGGTTATCTATTGATTGACTACTCTTATTTATTAAAAAAAATACAATGCCTTAGTAGGCCATCTTTTTAAGTGAAACATAATGAAAATAAGTAAATACGATTATACCATACTATACGATACTGTATTGTTTGTATCATTACGTAACCAGTACATTTGGTATGAATTTTACAAACAACATAAATGAATATACATTTTTAGGGATTCACCTTAGTGCTAAGAATGATAACATATTAATAAAAACATGAAAACTAACTTCAAAGAAAAAATAGAAATACGAATCGTTTGTGAAGCCAGGCACAAACAAAAACAGGATAGAGGCGGACAAGCCACAGACAGTGACAGGAAATGACGTCACTTAAATCAGGTGTTACCCCCATTAGTAAGGGAAAATGTGATCGAAGTTGATAAGCGAAAATATCTTTAAGAATAAAAGGTGAAATAAAATTGTGTTTTTCTCGGCGGGTAAAGAATTTTTCCCATTGCGCAGTCAACAAAATGGATTATTTTCAATCGTTATTATCAACGAAGAATAAATCTTGTGAAATTCTGACAAACGTCAACAATAAAGTTCTTCAAAGAGTTTAGGTGTTCAGTTTGTTAGTCAGAGTGGATAAAGGTCTTTCCTAGCCACAGCCAGTTTGAGTTTGAGACATAAGTGGTGCATGCGACCCTGAGCTGTTCCCAACCAGTATGTATAAAAAATTACGCTTTCCTTCTATTGCCTTCCCTTTTTCGTTCCCTTACAACATCCTCCCAATTTTACGTAATTTGAATAGCCTACAAAATTATGTAACTTTTTAGAACATTAGCGTATAATTCTGTAAACACCTACTGTGTCTAATATGTTTCACTGTTGTTGTAACACTTATGGATCAATAAATAATTATAATTATTATATTGGAATAAAACTTTCATGCATTATATTACAGGGGTGGGAAAAAGCCAATGGAAAAATAAAATTAATGTACACAGACTAATAAAATATAATAGTTATAAATACAAATAAAACCGAAAGTCAAATAATGTTCCGTACCTAATATGTAGCTATAAATTGTTTTCTGACCTGAGAATTCTTTTTTTTTTGCTGAAATAACAGCAAAATAACAATATCAGTAAATATCATATCAATATCAGATCTTTCTATATAAAAATAATTTTTTTCCTCAGAATTTTATGTTTTTTCATGCCAATAAAGTTTCCTTAATTCTAAGGAAAATTGTCGCTTATATCTTTGATATTTCGTGGTAATTTGTTTTGAAGACCTGTGGTTTGTGTGTAACCACAATTAATAACACATTAGGCCGTTTCTTGTAAGAATCTTATAAGGTGACTAAGCTACAATGTCTGGTACGACAATGGTGACACGGTTATTACGTTATCAATGAAGTGTAATTGCATTGGAAGGATAATAAGAAATACTTAGGACTTTAAACAGAAAACCATTATTATATATGTATATACACTCAGGTTGGCAGAGGAGTTTCCCACTTATTACTAACCATAATTTTGTCCCATTTACGTAAGCATATTGCCGTCGGGCTTTGTGTGACTGTATGTGTACTGTCTAACGGATAAGTCTTTTACGGGAAGAGATAAAAGGGCGCTATTATACTCCACTGAAAACCACACGCCATGTATTCCAAGCCAACAGCAGCGGTGATTGAGTTATCAACTTATATCAGAAAACTATACATAACTATTTTATAGACAACTCACACATTAGAAATAATTTCTGTGTCGCAGAGGACTTGACAATTACGCAAGCAACGGACATAGATAACAACCAGACTCTGGACAACAATTTGTCGATCACACAAATTTTTATCCCCGGGAACCCTGGAATTGTTACTAGTATTCCCAACAGGTCAATCAATGTTACTAGTATTCCCAACATGACAATCAATTTTACTAGTATTCTCAACAGGTCAATCAATGTTACTAGTATTCCCAACAGGTCAATCAATGTTCCTAGTATTCCCAACATGACAATCAATTTTACTAGTATTCCCAACAGGTCAATCAATGTTACTAGTATTCTCAACAGGTCAATCAATGTTACTAGTATTCTCAACAGGTCAATCAATGTTACTAGTATTCCCAACAGGTCAATCAATGTTACTAGTATTCCCAACAGGTCAATCAATGTTACTAGTATTCTCGTTAACTCCTTTAGCTATTCTGAATGCGTGTGTTAAGAGCCAGTTTACTTCAATAGTGTACTGGTGGGATTTGAAACCGAATTACTCCTCATTACAAGATGTTATATATAAATACAACTCAAGCATTGCTTCGCAACCATTTCTTTGACGAGGTGGAGACTACGGTCGAGCCGACCCCGTCGTAACCAAGCATGGATTTTCTACGTTATAATTTTGAAGATGCTAGGCCAAAAAAATTACAACTAAAATAATAATTAAAATCTTTGCTAATATGAAGTCATTTAGAAGATACCATCTAATTATTATTGACTTTGGAATCTAAACTTAACAAGTAAAATACAAAACAATAGCTGAATTATTAATTACAGAATTATCTAACGCGATCAAAGGAAATAATTATCTTGTTGATAAGGAAGCTGTTTCTTCATTAACGCCACGAACATCGAGTGACGACATTGTCATCCTATTCAACTAATAATTAGCTCTAACTACTTGTAGTACAACTGTACTAGGAACTTGTGCAACATTTTCTAATGAATTCTTTGTGTAGACAATTGTTTTACTGAGGCATGGTAAATTACCGTAAAACTAAAAAAAGTGTTCTATTTGTTTAAACAAACCTAAGTAATTTCTAATTTAACTTTTTTTTTTTTAAATATGGCCAATTTCAGTTTGACCCATGTAATTATTATAACGAAAACCAGAAATCCAAATTAGGTCAGATATTTGGTTAGTTATGCCAGTGTATGTTGTAAATTATATTAGAAATATAATATGTTAATATGTTAAGTCCCCCGCGACATAGTAGTCCTAGCACTGGAATTATCTTTTATAAATAAAGCTAAATAAAATAAAGGACAGTGGTTGCTCATAAACATTCGTAAATGTGTTTGTTTTCTCATTACCTTCATTCTTGCATTCATTTGTACTTCATTCAAATATTCAATAGTAGAACAAAAACAATACATCAGTCTTCTATAGACCAGGGATTTCAGCATAATAATTAAATGTTAGCATGTTTTGCTGGCGGAACTTGGTGATAAATGGGGTTCACTACAAATGTTTTAGACGCATTGTTCACGGTGGAGTAGAATAGAGTTACCGCATCTCTTAACATGGGTGTCGTTAAATCGACTAAGGGATTTGAATGTTTTTTCTAGACAGTATATATGCGGTGACCGGTTGATGACAATAATACTTTTAACGCTCTCTCTGCATAGTATAGGCCAGTAAGAAAATGATATGTGAATGATATATGAAAATGGTATATAATATGATATATTTATTTAAATTTCGAATTAGGAATCTGTAGACGTGTAATGAATTTATATGTTATTTGTTTTTACTTTGCGACACTTTGAAAAGTGTCTGTCGTGTCATTTCACAACAATCATTCTAAAGAATAAAAGTTTATGCAGATTGGTATGTCACCTGGCACCTGTGACTTTTATTTATTTCCAAAGAATAAAAAAAATTTAGAGGAATTCGTTTTCTGAGCCCTGAAGATGTCGTTTCAGCGCTAGATAAAGGCGTCAAAGAGAGTCTTAAGAAGAGTGGGCTCACTGCCTCAGTCAATTGTTCCATCGCATACGACGGTGATAAGAATGAGACAATTTTGAAAACCAAGAAAAATATTAATATGCTTTTATATCATTCATAAAAAACTGTGTGACCCTCGTACAAACATAAATACATAAAGTCATGCCATTTTATTTTATTTTTAGAGAGAGACAACAGCCCGCTACTTGCTTCTGTCCTTACACATCTCATCATAGATTTTCGTTAAGAGAATATTCTCTTGACCTAGAACTAATCGTGGCTAGATCATTAAATTGGTCGCTTCATGATGTGGCCTATCATGAAATGGTCGATCACAGCACAGCATAATATAGTTACATCAGATTAATTAGTCAGCGTTTAACGATATGAAGAACAGCTAAACGCACGACCATTTTATGCTATGCTCAAACGTTAATCATCATATCATAAAATAGCTACATTATCCACTGTTAAAAACGCCAATGTAGGTTTGTTTTTGTCATGCATTATGTCGGCTGGTAATTGAATAGTAATGTGTAGGGAAGGACATAATAGAACAGTTAAATAATGTTAAGACCACTTTGACAGGCACTTAGAATTTGTATTAAACCTGTAATACTATGGAGATCAGAAAAGAAAGAAATAAAGGAAAAAAAATGCTTACTTACGCAACACAAGAAAAATAGGTAACAAACAATTTTGTAGACGTCCGTGCCAAAAACCGGTATTAACATAATTCATTAAACGTTGACACTTAAACAATGTGACACTTTAGCACACCTTTTCTTCAAACTGTTGGACATATTATGATGTGGTCTATTCTATGATTTCATAATTTGTTATTAAATAAATCTTAGAATCTGTGTTAGTAGGTCTAAAGCAATAACTTATACATATATTTTGTTTCATAAACTCCTGCACTCTTCAACCTCCCCTCATTTTCTCCCTATGCTGTATAAAATTTACTGCACTTTAAGAGCAACGCTGGAATTTCATAACCCCACGCTTTTAATCATACTATGTCTTCTGGTACAATATTATATTAATACGTGCCCTGAATCTGAGGGTGTTTGTGCAGCTATTTTACAGTTTAGTAAATATTTTACTAATAATAAGGTCTTGTTGTAATAACAAAATATAAAGAGAATCAGTATTATTAAAATGACCGATTCAAAATTAATTCAAAAAATAAATTTATAATTTATTAGTTATTAATTATTATTATTCTTGTCGTTAAAGGGCTGGGACTGCCCGGCACCAGCCAGGTCGAGTTCCAGGCTTACGACCCTGACTTGCTAGTAAATATATGTGTAGAATTTGTATGTAGAGGCACAAACCTCCCGGCATCAGCCGGTTCGAGTTACAAGGTATTTAATTTGCCTAATTCATTGCTCCCCAAACAATTAACATACGTAATATCTCTATCTTCCCGTTTATTTTCAATATATTCCCAAATTACATTTTTTCCCAAAGGCCCAATTCAAATTGCGGTAGTTTTCCCCCCGTAAGTGGTGCTAACTTATAGTCGATAAAATGTGAGTGTGGACGTTTAATACGCCTTTGTCGTATACCTTCGGGGATACCGAAGCCGAGTGTTGAGGGTTCGATCCCCACACAGAACAACACTTTGTGCAATTCTCAAATTGTTGTTCTAAGTCTGGGTGTTCTTATTGTCCGTTATTTGAATGTTTGTAATGGATACAGGAATCAATCCTAGTGCGGAAGATTTAAAAAAAAAACAATGTTTTTAATGGGTCACTAACATGAAAAACTTGACTTCTATATTAGGCAGGTCGGACTTCTCGTCATCAGCAAGTTCTCGTAACATGGTGTGGGACCCTGCTCTACTTGAGACATTGCTTACATTCCTATCAGCCATATTCCAGTTCCTTCCTTTTCTATCCTTCCATTCACTGTATTCTCAATTACACAATTTAATTCCCAAAAGACCCCGATGGAGATCCTAAGGTTGCTACCTATTAAGTTAGTGGTACTAACTAGTAGTGAACATAATTTAACTGTGATCATTTAAAAAGCCTTTTATTACCCTTTGGAGGACACATGCGTGTGTATGTACATATATACATGTACATAATCTTGTGATGTATCATCAACATCATCTTCAGCCTACACATCATGTAAATATTTTACTAAAAACGAGGTCTGGTTATATTCAATCGTATTGGTTTCAGAATTAGTATATTTTAAATGATATAGTACGAACTATGATTAGTGTGTACATATACATATAGCGATAGTATATGTAGGTTCATAAATATTAATATCGATCTCTGTAGTATAGGCGAGAATTTTAAAATATAATTGAAGTACGAATATCAGTTCTTATCTCTGATAAGCAGTGGATAAAATTGTTGACTTTTTTCTGTCTGTTGCTTGTTAATAATATAAATCTAATGTTCAAGTACTTGAATTAAAAAAAAAACGAGCTATTTGCGACAGTTTCACCTGCGTTCATGCTCACAGCTCCGCTCTTAAGGATCGCAGAGTGGTGATAAGCCTATGTTATTCCTCAATAAACACTTCATTCAATACAAAAAGAATATTTAAATTCGACTGATAGTTACAGAGATAGTAGTTGATAGTTACTGAGAGTTACGTATAAACGAACAAAAATCTTCTCTGCTTTAATTATATTAATATATTCTGTAGATTTAGATTATGTAGACCGATGCAGATCTCGCGGGCTGAATCTCGTAGCAGAGGAGACAGACATACCACATTTCAGTGTTCACTGAGTGAATTCACTTAAATAACACTATTTATAATGTGTTATTTATGTTATAATTAAATAATAAGGCGTACAGGAATTATTATAGTTGCTTAGCTATTGCATTAGGTTTATAACCTGTCATAATAGTTTTAAGTTTATTAAAAAAATAAATAAATAAATAAATAAAAAATGAATAAATTTTTGTTACTGAAGCGACGGTAGCGCAATGGTATATATCGTACTTGCGATCAAGAAGTTGCGGATTCGAACCAATCCAGTGCACTACCATCGTGAACCCGCCTTTAACACAAGCATTTAACTAGATGGTGGGGAGTTAACAAGAATAACTGTGAGACCCATGTTGCTGGTATTATTTAAAAAAATATATATCTGCTGCACATTCTAAACATCTTAAAACCAATTTTAACCCATTTAGTCCCACTCAACTATCTATCTACATATATATATGTATATATATATATATATATATATATATATATATATATATATATATATATATATATATATATATATATATATATATATATATATATATATATATATATATATATATTACCGTATCTCTGAATGAAACGCGAGGAACACCCGTGTCAATAACAACAGTTAAAAGACGACTACTGTCTGCGGGGCTAAGAGGTTGTGTTGCAGTTAAAAAACCAAAACTAACAATTCGGCATAAGAAAAACAGACTAGAATGGGCAAAGGAACATAAAAACTGGACAATAAACCAATGGAAAAAAGTTCTTTGGAGTGACGAATCGAAGTTTCAGATTTTCGGGTCCAATAGACGTGTTTTTGTGCGCCGATCTAAAGGAGAGAGAGCTTCAGAAGCTTGTACAGTGCCTACTATCAAACATGGTGGTGGTAATGTCATGGTTTGGGGGTGTTTCGGCAACAATAAACTCGGAAGTCTTGTGAGGATAACCGAAAAACTAAACAAGGAACGCTATTTGAAAATTCTTAAGGATTTCGCCATACCCAGTGGACTGAATCTTATTGGTCCTGGGTTCGTTTTTCAGCAAGATAACGACCCGAAACATTCGTCCAAACTGTGCCAGAACTTTTTAAGGAAGAAAAAAGATGTGAAAATCATGCAGTGGCCGTCTCAATCACCTGACCTTTCTCCCATTGAACTTGTTTGGGATGAACTAGATAGAAGGGTGAAAAATCAATCTCCTACGAGCTCAGAACATTTGTGGCAACTATTACAGAGCGAATGGAAGAAGTTAGATGAACAGTATTTTATGAAATTAATTAGTAGGATGCCTAGAATATGCGAGAAGGTAATTAAAGAGAGGGGTGGACACTTCGATGAAGCTAAAATTTAATTTAATTTTTATATTACTTATTTAATTTCATTGTTGTAGAAGTGTGTTTTGTCTATTTTTTTAATTCTGTATCAATAAAAAAAATTTAAGATGGCTTACTTTTATTTTATTTGATTTTGTCTTGTTGCTTCCAAACTTTTGGACGGTAGTGTATATATATATATATACAACAAACCTTAAATATCTTTAGCTTTTTTGAAAAGCCCAACCTATAATATAACTTCTCTAAATAGTTATGAGTAAGTCTGAATAGGTACTTTTGCTCTGCAGGGAAACGCTGTATACCATGTCTACAGGCTTCAATTAAATTTTAATTAAAAGCTCAAATATACGACTTATCTACATACAGGTTGTAATAAAAAAATATAATTATACACAAAGAAAAAGTGAATAATATAAAAATATACACGTATATAGTCAAGTGGTTCTCCGTAGAGTAAAATAAAACTACCCTCTCTTCCCATGGGTGTCGCAGACGACTAAGGGCTTGGACTGCTTTCTATGAGACAGTATGTATACCTACAGTCATATATATGTATATATACACTGTAGGGCAATAGACTGGCACCTTGTAACACTAGTGAGACATAATCCTGATTTGCAAAATGTGGAGCATTAATACACCTCTGACTACCCTTTACAAGAAATACAGCCAGCATATGTATGTGTGTTATAAATATATTTACAAAACTGAATGTAATAAATTTTCCATATAGTCTATTTACTGTATTTATCACACTTTTACACTTAAACTCACTTAGTGAGGTAATGTGAGTGCGTATTTAGCATAACCGTGTAGCAATTATAGCGGTAGTAATAATTATGTATACATACAATTGATTTAGCGGAATTCATACACACATATACATAATAAATTAAATACATTATAACTCAATGTTTAAGCTTGTAATTGGCTACTACGTGTTTCACTGTAATAATGTTTAGGCCGTAAGCTTCCCAAATAAAAAATAAAAAAACTTCTTTTCACATCCCACACTCGGCCGGTAACCAACTGCTGATAATAATATCTCATACATACAGACACTCGCTCTATATATCCCCGATGCGTCAAGCCTATCGATGTCAACATGAAAAATCTATGTACAGATAGCGTAACGGTTTAAGTGGTCACACCGCACCCAGTAAAGGGAATTCGAATACCAAATGGGTACAAAAAAAGATTGAGTAAGATCCACTTTTTCGGTTAGAGAGTTCGGACTACCTAGCATCAACCAGATGAGCTGACCTACTTGAGCTATGGTATGCAGTCCCCAATCCATCCGGTAAAGCAATTTTCCTTTCTTCCCTTTTTCAACTTAAATATACTCCAAATTTCCATATTTATTTATTTTTTCATCATTTTCTTATAGACAAAAAGCCCTGTATTAAAAAAAAATTAAAGAAAAAAAAAAACAATATACACAGCGTCAACGCAGCTATAACCTTGTCAAGTGTGAAATTAATATTAAAAAAGATAGTTGAATACCTGCCTGTCTCGATCTATAGCCGCCCGTTTCCAAGTGGTTGAGGCTTATGAGAAGAAATCGGGCAAACAAACTCATGGCAATATTTACAATTCAACACAGTTTTATTGTTCAGATAACGATAACAGTTGTAGCTCTTTATTACTTAAACAGGACAAATTATAATCTGAAAAAACGTGAGCATTTCTTACCACTTTGGGGAACACACACTACCCCTTATGGGGAAACAGGTGCTAGTAGACGAGTTGAGTAGAGATTATGAGTTAAATTAGGCATTCATATATAGGACGCGCATGTTGGTCTAGTGGTTAGTGACCCTGACTGCTGAACTGGAGGTCGTGGGTTAGATTCCCACAAGGGACAAACATTTTTTTTTTTTTTTTTTTTTTATATTAGCCTACCATAGTGTCTCCACTTTGCCTGATGGAAAGCAATAGGTGGAGTCAAAGAGTGGTGGTCACCATCCTCATTGCATGTCTAGTCAATGCAGCATGGTGACCCACACTATGGCGGCCTGGTGAGATGCTTTTTCACGCCCCGCTTAAAAGACCCGGGATCATAGTGGGAAGGAAACACGTGCGCTGGTAGAGAATTCCAGGCTTTTACCGATCGGCACAAGAAAGAAGAGCCAAACCGTTTAGTTCGGGTACGTATATTTTCGACGCACAAACGGTGACTCCTCAGGCCAGCACGTGTAGTCCTGTAGAGGAAGGGAGAAGGTGGGACCAATTGGAAGAGCTCATCAGAACACTCCCCGTGATGTAGGCGATAGAGGACTGCCATAGAGGCGACATCTCTTCGCAACTGCAGAGGCTCAAGAGACTGGGTGATCTCAGGACAGTCGATAATGCGGACTGCGCGCCGCTGCAACCGATCGAGAGCGTCAAGCAAATACTGCGCATAGCCGTCCCAGAGATGAGAGCAGTACTCCACGCAGGAGCGAACCTGGGTCTTGTACAAAAGACACAGTTGCTCGGGCGAGAAGAACCGTCTCACCTTGTTCAAAACACCGAGCTTACGCGAGGCCGCCTTAGTGACACTCTCGATGTAATCGCGCGGATTGAGATCCCGGCAAATATCCATACCCAGAATACTAAGCCTATCCTGCAGTGGCAGTTGAGTGCTCTGAAGAGTAGGAAGGGGAAGGAATGGAGACTTTTTGTTAGAGAACACACACGCTTGTGTTTTCTTGGCGCTGAACTCGACCAGATTCTCACAGCCCCATTGGGAAATGCGGCTCAAGACCCGGCCGAGCTCAGCGACAAGCTCCTGTCGTTTTTCCTCAACGTCTGCCAGCTTGGCAGTAGGATGCCCGAAATATCGCCCGTGCACTGTACTGTCGTCTGCATAACAATGTATATTGCCAAGGGCCAACATGTCATTGATATGCAGAAGAAACAGCGTAGGTGATAGGACTGAGCCCTAAGGTACACCAGCGCTTACCTCGTGGAAGTCTGAGGCCGCGCCGTCGCAGAGAACCCTAATGCGGCGCTTTTCGAGGAAGGCAGCAACCCAGTTGCAGAGTTTAGGTGGCAGACCAAATGCAGGAAGTTTGGAGAGAAGCGAGCGGTGCCACACCCTATCGAAGGCCTTGGCAATGTCGAGGCTGATGGCCAAGGACTCCCCATGCCTATCCATAGCCTCACCCCAAAGGTGTGTGACGTACGCTAGAAGATCACCCGTGGATCGGTTCGGCCGAAAACCATATTGCCGATCATTTAACAAGGAGTGATCCTCTAGGTGGCGGATTAGTTGGGTGTTGATGATCCGCTCGAACACCTTACAGAGTATGGAAGTGACGGCTATAGGTCGGTAATTGGCTGGATCGGAGCGGTCGCCTTTTTTGGGAATGGGTTGAACATTCGCTTCTCTCCAGGCCTCCGGAACAATTCCTGAGGAATAGGACAGGCGATACAAGCGCGTTAGTACGGGAGACAACTCAGGTGCACAGTTCTTAAGAACCACCGCCGGAATACCATCGGGTCCACTGGCTTTCCGGACATCGAGTGACCGAAGCTCCGCACGGACATCCCTCTGCCGGATGCGAATATCCCGCATTGCGGAGTCGCAGGACGCAATGGTGGGCGTGTGCGCGCAACGGTCATCGATTCGGGAGTTAGCCGCAAAGAGGTCAGCTAGTAGATTCGCTTTCTCTTGCGGCTCGTGGGCCAGTGATCCGTCAGGGTAGTTCAACGGCGGCAGCGAAGGTTGGCAATAGTTGGACTGCACGGCTTTGGCCAATCGCCAAAACTTACGGCTACCCGTAGGGTACGCGACGAGTTCTTGACCAAACCGTGCAATGCGCTGGGCATCTGCTCTGATGTAAGCCCTCTTGCATTCCCTAGTGGCTCTGTTTAGTGCTGCTTTTAGGCGATCAATGTCTGGGTCACAATGTGCGCGGGCCCTGATCCATGCGCGGTAGGCCGACTGCTTTTGAGCAACGGCCCGGATGCACTCGCGATTGAACCAGGGACGGGTCTTCGTGCTGGCGACTTCACTGTAGGGGATATAATACTCCATACCGACAGTGATTTCGTCAGTCACGGCAGACATACTTTGCGACAGATCCCTATCTTTAAAGCAGCGTTGAGCCCACGGGATAGATGCAAAATATTCCCGCATTCCATCCCAGTCTGCTGACGAGTAGTGCCATAACCGCCGCCTTGTTACCACAGGTCGTGGAGGCGTAACTAGAGGCACTGAGGTCGACACCAGGCAGTGGTCGGAGGATCCCAGAGGGGCGAGAACCGATACGCTGTACTGCGCTGGGTGATTCGTCAGCAGTAGGTCCAGCAAAGAGGGCGCTTGACCCGTTATGTCTGGTATCCTGGTGGGCTGGAGTACCAGTTGGGTAAGGTCATGCGTGAGAGCAAATGCGTGGGCAGTTCGACCAGCGTGGTCAGTTTTGGAAGATCCCAGCCAGGACTCATGGTGGGCGTTAAAATCTCCCAAAAACACCAGTTCGGCGGTCGGAAACTGCTCCTGCGCTTTATCCGCTGCTTGACTCAGGTGGTCAAAGAGTCGAGTTGTCTCGGAGTCTCCGGAATGGGAGCGATAGAGGCACACGTAAATCCGGCTCGTAGAGCCAAAATCCACGTGGAGCCAAAGGATGGAAAAGGATGTGTCTTCTAGGCAGTGCAGACGGCGACAACAAACATCCGCCCTGATGAAAAGGCACACTCCAGCCCTTGCGAGGAAGCACTCCTCGAGCACGTAGCCGGGATAGTGGAGATATGCCGTGTCGGCAGGGCGGCGTATTTGTGTCTCCGTAAGAAAGAGCATGGCCGGCCGAGCCGTCTCGAGGTGTTGGTGTACGGCGCTGAGGTTTGCATGGAGTCCACGTATGTTAGTGAACTCCACCTCAAAAAGCGGGTTGGTGGGAGAGGAGGATGCCGCTGTAGGACCACTTTTCTTTTTTTGTGCTGCCATGATAGAAGAGGAAGGGGGCGTAAAAGGCATGACAGTCATCGTGGCAATGTAAACTGAGACTAAAAATGCTGTGTCATCATGTATCGGTGAAGCATGACGGTGACCGAACCGCCGGACGGAAGGGCCCCCGTACCCTCCCGGAAGTGGTCGCCGGGTCCCACCATCCGGTCACCAACCGGCACGACGAGCCACTCCGTGGATTATGCGCGACCTGACGGGGCAGCCTCCCAGGGTGGTTAGCCGTGGTTGGGCCCCTCTCTATGCCGCGGGCGGCCAGCGGCACCACCGTTTCTACGGGTCTCCCTGGCCGACGGTTCGATCCACGCCACCCTCACAATGACTCTACAGCACTCCACTGCTCACTCACATACCACGATAACTGTCACCCCTGCATCGATGGGCCTCCGGTCTCTCACTCACCAGCGAAAGGCGACACCACGAATGTTGTCACTTTAGGCTGGTTTTCTGTGAGAGGGTAGTACTGCCCCGGTCGAGCCGGCCCATTCCTGCTGAATAAATCAGCGTGGCTCTACTTACCTGCAAACATTTGTGTAATGCACTAGTAGTTGTCCAGAGTCTGGGTGTTCTTTGTGACATATGAATGATTCCTAATGCGGGAATTGATTTTTTTTTAAGTAAAAACATATCTTTAAAAAAATCGCAATTTAAAAAAACATTTCTTTTTATTTAAAATGCTTTACACACAAATATGTAGAGTAAATCGTTCAATGATACGATACGGAAACAAAGGACATCAGTACACATTGTGTCATTACTCATCAATCAGAAATGTAAATTAAATGTTTCAAACAAAGGATAAGTTTGTCACTTCGCCGTAACGAGAGGTTAGTGTTTCCATTTGATGAGGTTGGGCTTCACTGTTAGCGATTTCGTACAAAAAACTAAATAAAAAACATTGTCCTGTTCTATTTAAACACAGAAATAAATATATAATAAGAATGATATATAAAAAATGAATCAAAACTCTTTTTTTAGAGAGTTTAAAGAGAACAAAGCTTTAGAAAAGTGCTTTTGCAATAAGTATATATATATTTTTGTAATTCGTTTTATTAAGTTTTCGTTTTTATTTAATTTGTATTAGTTTTGTAATTATGAATGAGGCTGTTGTTGCCAGTCGTTTATTGTCAAATAGCGTGGCTGGATAACATTCTTCATTTTTACTAGTAAAACAAACAAATAAAAGATTTTTTTATGACGTAGGGGGGCAGATTTACAGACGGGTCATCTAGTGGTAAGTGACAACCGCGGTCTATGGACACTTACAACTCATGAGTCGTAAATGCGCTGCAGGCCTTTGAGGGTAATGAGGGATGGGGGGAGGGGAATGAGGAAAGGGGAGATGAAACCTTACCTATCGGAAAGTTGAAACTTATTAAAATTGTTATAAACTGTATTTTGTTTCAAATACATATATTATGAACCTATTAAATAAGTGTGAAAAATGAAATGAGTTATTTATAGCCTATAGTATTCCTCAGTATACACTCTATCTAATACAAAAATATTTATTCCAATCCGACTAATAGTTCCAGAGATAAGCCAATTTAAACAAACAAACAAAAAATATCTTCATCTTTACTATTGATTGACCTTGAAAATATTGTTTATATTTGAATTACATCACAGGCCATACATTAACAAAACTCTTTTCCTAATAGAGCGGGCCGCTGTTACTGAGCACTCAGTTTTCCTGTATTGGTTGCGGTCGGTTCGTCACGTCAATGATGAATGCTAGTTACGGGAACTATGATCGACTTATCCATTATGTATAACATAACAATATTATGTTCCTGTGGGTTTTCGACTTAGTAAGGTTAAATACAGAAAATTAAAAAAAATATTGTGTATACATCATCAAGTCTATATTTTTTTTATGCGATAGGGGGCAAACGAGCAGACGGGTCACCTGATGGCAAGTGACCACCGCCGCCCATGGACACCCGCAACTCAAGAGTCACAAGTGCGTTGCCGGCCTTTTAGGTAGAGGTACGCTCTCTTCTTGAAGGTTTGAAGGTCGTATCGGTTCGGAAATACGGCAGGCGACAATTTGTTCCATAAGCTGGTTGTGCGAGGCAAAAAGCTTCTGGAGAAGCGCACAGTGGTGGAGTGCCAATCGTCCAGGTGATGGGGATGGATATTTTGTCGCGTAGGACGATGGCGGAAACCAGCAGCCGGTATAAGTCCGAACAATTCCTCGTCTCGGTCTCGCACAACCACTTGTGACTCTTGAGTTGCGGGTGTCCATGGGCGGCGGTAGTCACTTACCATCAGGTGACCCGTCTGCTCGTTTGCCCCCTATCGCATTAAAAAAAAAAAAAAAAAAATTCCTCTGAACGCTCCCCATGATACAAGCGATAGAGGATGCAGAGTGAAGCTACATCTCTACGCAACGCCAAGGTGTCAAGTCGATCAGAAATATCTTGGCAGTCGATGATGCGAATCGCTCTCCGTTGAATGCGGTCGAGAGGGAGAAGTTGGTACTGGGGTGCACCTGCATAGAGATGAGAACAGTATTCCATGTGCGGCCGAACCTGCGCCTTATAACGTTGCAGGCGGTGGGCCGGAGTAAAATACTGTCTCGATCTGTTTAGCACACCAAGCTTCTTCGAGGCTAATATGGCCTTACTCACTAAGTGACCGCGAATTATCATGCCAACCGATTTCGATGATTCTTTTTTAATTGCAAGATGTAAAAATTTAAAAGTAATAGGATGAGAGTTTGGTTAGGTTGTGACAATTGCATCCATTTTTTTTTTGTGTGGACAGGCGGTATGTCGGACTCGAACAGACTAAAACAACACGGTGTTCCGACACAAAGGGTGACAATCGCATCCATGAGAAAACCATATGTCTTAAATTTTATGATAGACGCATTGAAGTCGGTTGTCTAATTTTTAAAGTGAATTATTATTTACTAAGACAATAAGGAAAACCATTCATTAAAAAATATTGGTTAGATATTACGTAGAAGCCATTAAAATATATTTATAACTTAAATAATCATAATAAAACCCAGGTATATCATTAAGTAACCTCTCCAAAACCAACTAACCAAAATTCTCGAATTCACTCATAAATTATCAATTATAAAACCAATATTGTTACGAAACCGAAATAATAACTGCATTAAAATAATTTACTTGTAAAAGCGGCGATCAAAGGAGTGTTTACGTCATGAAGCGGTTTTGTGTGTGACCCGATTGTGGGTCAAGCCTGTTTACCGAGCTAGGGCTGTCACGAAATGCGGGACATAATAGCTCAACTGATTTCAAGCTAAAGTGATTTTGTTTGTGTTATGAGAGGTATTTATTAAATATTTTGAGGTTTAATAGGTTACGCATAAAATTTTAAAAACTTTATGGATACAATTCTAATTAAAAATTCAACATGGCATGCAAATCTTATGGCTAAAAACTAGTGGAAATTTATTCTCATCTGTAGATTAGGAATAATTAAAATAGCTTTAGAGATTTAGTTGGTTATTTCTGTTTACTCGGGTTCATCCTATCATCTACATACTTTACAAAGATCTTTTTAGGTATCCAGGCAAGGACATACGGCAGTTTTCATGCACTATTTATAGAGATCAGTGATTGATTTGTTTAGGTTATAATTTTTTAACATTTCAATGTCACAGTGTGTGTATGTGTGTGAGAGAGAGACAGAGAGAGAGGGAGGAAGTACTTTTAAACAGATTACAAACCCACTAAAAATGGATGGTATTCATGCAACTAAGTCGCTTGACGTTACCAATAGAAGGCGTCGTAGTGCTGACGTTGCGACAAATATATCCACATAATAATCGTTTTAAGGACGGATAATTTTATACAGGCTGCTTCAGAAAGCTGTGTTATAGTATTTAAGTTTTAACTTTAAGTATTTAAGGAAAATTTGTGATTGTTTAAAAATAAATTTTAGTTTGAAACTGACAACTAAACATTTAAATTAACCGATGAATGTCGTATTGGGCTAGTGAGACCGCTCTAATGAATATAACTATGGGTATTTTATGTCACCTAAGATGTTGATGGATTTTTCTGAAAACAATATATATGTATGCAGACAATATAAAAAATGAAGGTCGTTGAAATGGACAGGAAAAATCATAAGAAGTTGTTTAAAAATGTAAACTCACACTACGATAAGTCTCATGTCTCACTTTTTTTATCTCGATCCTAAAATTTGAACACACTATTCTGGAACAGCCTGTAGAAGGGTACCATGTAATCTACTAAAATATTTATCTAAGTTTGAAGACCCTATCAAAGATCCTAAGATGCAAGCGGACGTAGATTGTCGACAAGAATAATGTATCAGTTACATGTAGGTCTATGGCTCGGCGCTCGCGCACCGCCGTTTGTCATTTGGCCCTTGAGATCTATTAGTACAGTTTCCTTCGGAAATTGTACTTATATATACATCATTGTCAGTATAATTCACTTTATAAAAGTAGACAACCGACTTCATTGCGTCTATCATGAGACTTATATGGTTTTCTCATGGATGCCATTGTCAGAACTGGACCAAATTGAAGTGGGACCAAACGAAAAGCACCAGCCTTTATATTAAAAAAAAAATCATCAAAATCGGTTCACCCAGCTGAAAGTTCTGCAAGAAAGAAAAAAACAGTCCAATTGAGAATCTCCTCCTTTTTTAAGTCGGTTGAAAATACATTGAGACATAAATTTAGGGTGGCTGTAATACTGCTGGCTACAAAGAACACCCAGACTCAGAACAACAATTTGATTTGATTTATTACCTTCACAAACTATTGTCCCGTGTGAGGATCGAACCAACAACAATCAGTGCAGCAGCGGAGTAGTGAGATGACCACTGCCCTATCCGTGCAGCCAACACTAATTACATACGTAACTAAATAATTTAAAAAAAAATTGTGCATCGTAGAATTTTTGTGGAGGAACACACCTCTAGCCCAACAGTCAGGATCACTAACCACTAGACAAAGTTAAATTACTCAGAAGGCAGATAACCTAGTAAAAAATATTAACAATGTTGAATCGATATTAACTGAACTAGAAGTGGCTAGATAACGTCTAGCTTGTTTGTTAGCTTTGAAGATCGTTGAACAATGGTGCGAAAAACCCGTGAATGACGGAGATGATCATGTTCACAAATAAACGTAGTATAGGAGACGTCAAGCTCCCTAAACTATTTGAAACCCGTCTAACCTTACGATGAAGGCCAAGTATCTTGGAGTGTTCTTAGCTAGGAAACTTCTAACGAAAAGGCACCTGGAGCAAAACTCAATGCTAATGGGGCTATCGTCTAAAATTACTCTTTGGCTGCACGAAACGGTCATACAACCAAGTATCATATATGATGCTATTTCAACAACTACCACTGCTGCTCTTGAAGTGGTTCTCGATCTAGCCCCGCTAGATCAGTACATAAGGGCAGCCATGAGAGCCATCAGATTTAAACAATTTGTACCTGATGTGTAACCAGGAGGGTCCCCAATTAGTAGAATAACAACCACTGATAGCAGGCCCTTGCACAGGATCCCAAAACTTAACATATCTTATAAAAGAGTATAATATAATATAATATAAGGAATATAATATGGCGGTTGCCACTACGCTGCCTCGCCGAGTGTTGTGGGTTTGATCCCCGCACGGAACAACACTTTGTGTAATCCTCAAATTGTTGTTCTGAGTCTGGGTGTCCTCTGTGTCCGTTGCCTAAATGTTTTTAAAAGTCCCCCGAAACACAGGAATTAATCGCAATTAGAATTTTTTTTTAAAAGAAAAGAAATAAAAATACAATAACATGAAGATGACCCAGATCAATCCGGCATGAAGGAAGTTTGTATCTACATAGACGGTACCAAGATTGGGTTGGGAACCGAAGCCGGTATTTTCTCAAAAGATCTTAATGTAAAAATATCATTGGCTTTAGGTAAACACAGTTCCATTTTCCAATGCAATTATCTACGCTGTAACTATGGTTATGTCAAGAAGTATAAAAGATTACAACATACGTATACTGTCGGACTGTATAGCCTATAAAGCCTGATTTATGAATGCCCCCATATGCTAGAGCCTGTAGCCTCAGCTAATGGGGTTATCCTACAACAGATTAAAGGGCACAGCGAACCACTTGGCAGCGCTCGCTATCACTACCCTTTAATCAATTCCGCTATTGGGTTAGGCAACGGTAGTTTTGTAGTGGTAGAGCCATCCTGAACACTCCTTTGTTCCTAAGGCTGGTGTATGCGTGTACGTTAGAGATGATATCACTTCTCGCCGCCTCGGCAATCTTGAAGGTAGGGACCTCTCCATCTTATGGCTACGTGTAGACTGCGACGACCATCCCCGCATCTACCTATGCCTCTACAGGTCCCATAGCGGTGATGCCGAAACGGACCGACTCATCGACCACATCCAAATGGCTACAGACTCAGTGCTCCAGCAGGTCCCATCCGCAGAGATCGTGATTCTTGGCGACTTTAACGCCCATCACGCCGAATGGCTTGGTTCGCGCAAAACCGATCATGCGGGAAGATCTGTTCACGATTTCGCCTTGGCATATGGCTTGACGCAGCTGGTAGCAACGCCTACGCGAATCCCAGATGCAGAAAGCCACGTGCCTTCACTGTTGGATCTTCTGCTGACCTCACATCCTGACGGCTACAAAGTATCCGTTGAGGCCCCTCTTGGCTCTTCGGACCATTGCCTGATTAGGAGTATGGTGCCACTCGTTCACTCGCTGCGGCCGCGTGTTACAGGCAGTCGCCGCGTATGGCACTATAGGTCAGCAGACTGAGATGGAATGAGAACATTCTTTGCATCCTACCCATGGAGGCAGGTTTGCTTCTCGCCGGATGATCCCAATGTCGTTGCTGACTCTGTCGCGGATGTTGTGCTTCAGGGTATGGAACTTTTCATTCCATTCTCCCTGATTCCCACAGGTGGCAAGTCCCAGCCTTGGTTTGGTCGAACCTGCAAAGCGGCGTCCCGCCGAAAGCAGGAATGTTACCAAGCATGGGCTTATGCAGCGACAGCACGGGATGTAAAGACCAGCACATTAAAGAAGCAATTTAACTTTGCCTCCAGGTCCCTCAAAAGAGTAATTGCTGGGGCGAAGTCGGTTCACATCGGCAGAATTGGTGAGAGACTAGTTAGTCTCCCCTCCGGAACTCGTGCATTTTGGTCTCTTGCCAAAGCTGTCCAGGGGAACTTTTGTAAGCCATCCCTTCCACCTCTGCGCATAGGAGATAATTCGTTGGCCCACGACGCTAAAGAAAAAGCCGATCTTCTGGGCAAACTCTTTGCGTCCAACTCGACCCTGGACGACGGGGGAAACGCACCGCCGACCATACCGCAGTGCGAGACCCGCATGCCGGAAGTCCGGTTTACACAAAGGGCAGTGCGTAAAGCGCTTCTTTCCCTCGACGTTCATAAGTCGAGTGGGCCCGATAGAATCTCTCCTATCGTGCTGAAGACGTGTGCTCCAGAGTTAGCACCGGTTTTAACGCACCTTTATCGGCTTTCCTACTCTCTTGGCGTAGTCCCGACCTCATGGAAGACAGCTCTAGTGCACCCAATCCCTAAAAAAGGAGATCGCTCGGATCCGTCCAACTACAGACCCATAGCCATCACCTCCTTGTTCTCCAAGATAATGGAATCCATTGTTAACTGCCAGCTCCTCCGGTACTTAGAAGACCACCAGCTCCTCAATGATCGACAATACGGCTTCCGTCAGGGTCGTTCAGCTGGTGATCTTCTCGTATACTTGACTCACCGGTGGGCACAGGCGATCGAGACCAAGGGGGAAGCGTTGGCCGTTAGTTTGGACGTGGCGAAGGCCTTCGATCGGGTCTGGCACAAAGCGCTCCTTGCGAAGCTTCCTTCCTATGGGCTTCCCGAGAAACTGTGCAATTGGCTCACCAGTTTTCTTACAGACAGAAGCATCAAGGTCGTTGTTGACGGTGCATGCTCCGACTCGAAGTCTGATAATTCTGGTGTCCCATAAGGCTGTGTGCTATCACCCACGCTGTTTCTTCTGCATCCATTGCTATGCAGACGATAGCACGAGTGATGCCCTTTACACCGGCCGCGCTAACATTTCTCGGGTAAACGTCATCGAAAGCCGATCCAAACTTGTGTCTGAAATCGAAACTTCTTTATCAAAAGTTTCAGATTGGGGTCGACTTAACCTAGTCCAATTTAACCCCACAAAGACACAGGTTTGCGCGTTCACCGCTAAAAAGATGCCATTGGTCGTATCACCTCAATTTGAGAGCACTTCCCTAACTGCATCAGCCAGTATCGGAATCCTTGGCGTCGATATATCAAGCGAAGTCCAGTTTCGCGGTCACTTAGAGAGTAAGGCCATATTAGCCTCGAAGAAGCTTGGTGTGCTAAACAGATCGAGACAGTATTTTACTCCGGCCCACCGCCTGCAACTTTATAAGGCGCAGGTTCGGCCGCACATGGAATACTGTTCTCATCTCTATGCAGGTGCACCCCAGTACCAACTTCTGCCTCTTGACCGCATTCAACGGAGAGCGACTCGCATCATCGACTGCCAAGATATTTCTGATCGACTTGACACCTTGGCGTTGCGTAGAGCTTCACTCTGCATCCTCTATCGCTTGTATCATGGGGAGTGTTCAGAGGAATTGTTCGGACTTATACCGGCTGCTGGTTTCCGCCATCGTCCTACGCGACAAAATATCCATCCCCATCACCTGGACGATTGGCACTCCACCACTGTGCGCTTCTCCAGAAGCTTTTTGCCTCGCACAACCAGCTTATGGAACAAATTGTCGCCTGCGCATTTCCGAACCGATACGACCTTCAAACCTTCAAGAAGAGAGCGTACCTCTACCTAAAAGGCCGGCAACGCACTTGTGACTCTTGAGTTGCGGGTGTCCATGGGCGGCGGTAGTCACTTACCATCAGGGCACCCCCTATCGCATAAAAAAAAAAAAAAAAAAAAGAGGAGAAGCACACTGGTCGACACTGGTTTCAGCACAACACGTATTCACCATCAACGCTACAGACAGCCCTATATGCAGAGGATGTCTCAATGCGGAGGTAACGGAAGCCTCTGCGCTTCTGGAAGGAACTAGGTTGTTTTAACTAGACAGCCTGTCTGTACACATAATGGAGCGCTTAAGAGTCTAAATGCGGAAACGAAGCCCACTTGCCAATACTGTCACGTCAAATCAGTATCTTTTGGTAAAAGTCAGAACGGTAGATTTGGTACATTTTTATATGAAATACGATTTCGATTAAATATTAATACGATTGCCAAATTATTCGCTCTTAATGTTAATTTGATGAATAAAAAATGTATTAAAAACGTTACAGTAAATCCATATGACAATTTTTAACTATTTTCAGTAACCTTATTGCCAGACTTAGTTAATTTAAGCACTGTCATCTACCCAAGCAAGGCCTTCCAACTTTGACAGCCCTTTGACGACAACATTTTTACTATGACTGCGTTTCAACACCATACATTATAAATTTAATGTGAGTTTCTGTTTCGCTTTTACCTCTTAGCTGCCGCTCGTCATGATTAAGTGGGGATGATTAAGTGTTTGGCATGTATCGCTTCGGCCGGCTCGCCCTGAGTAATACCACGGCTTTACAGAAAACTAGTTTTGTAGCAATGCTTGCATTGTATTTAAGTATGCATGTGTGTTAACTAGGTGAGGTTAGTGG
The DNA here is from genome assembly GCA_947561695.1 of Tyria jacobaeae. NCBI lineage: Eukaryota > Metazoa > Arthropoda > Insecta > Lepidoptera > Erebidae > Tyria > Tyria jacobaeae. The sequence goes on along the minus strand of OX387231.1, from coordinate 14,086,922 downwards.
ATACTCAATCGCTTCTCTTTGTCTACTACAGAACATGCATACACAGAACATTCCCGAACTGCCGGGGTAGGCAGGTCGTCTCAAACGCCCATTAACAGTTTTGTGTCACTAAGATAAGAAGAGATGGGTTCGCCCTATTCTACCCCCCCGGTCGGCAAGTCGAAAAGTTTTACAATAACGATTTCACAATATTTTAAGTCAGATACCACACCGTATCTTGCTACAATTAATTTAAAGTTACTTAAAAACTGATGTCTTTTGTCCGCTGTTCTAATGACAGTACGCGTACGGTAACTTTATACGAAACTTTCAACGTTGAAAACAATAATACAATGCGGCAATACTTCCTCCTCCAATACTCCATCCGACCGTCAGAAGTTTGTCTGCGGCAAAATTTAGCTCATTGTGATAAAATTTATACTTATTTCTAGTCCGTCAACTTTGTTACTAATAAAACTGCTTCAGTAATTTTGTTTTAAAATACTTGTGAGAATATTATTATTATAATATATTAATAACTAGGAATAGACATTAAGGCCTGTGGCGCAGCAATAGTGCATTCAACCGCTACCTCTTGTCGGGGATTCGACGTGCAAATAATACCTAATATAAATAATTTATTCTGTCTGTAACATAGTGCGCCATAGTAATCTAAAAGTCAAAAATTAAAATAGTAATTCAAGCTTTTCAAAACTCCCCAGACACAAAACTTCCTTCAACGATTAGAAAAAAGAAACCTTTTAATGACTAAACATATTTTCTTGAATTATGTCATTATGTAATATATATTATATCATTATATCGATCCCACGGACAGACACTCAGATACCCACGTTAAACTTAAAGACTAACATTAACAAAAACTGTGCAATTCAGGCAATATTACATACATACATACATACATACATACATACATACATACATACATACATACATACATACATACATACATACACGCGCGGGTCTAATTAATTACTTCTTTCTTTGAAGTCTATTTAAAACGAATCCTCATTTCGTCAACTGTAAGAAAAGAAAGAAATTAGAAGTAATATATAAACAACTAGGATAAGTGAGTAAATTCAATAGTGACACGCATGCCACGTAGAGCGTGACCATTGGCACGTTCTGCAAACATTGTGTACAACTCTACTGATTAGAGAAACAGTGAATCGAAGAAGATATGGTGCATTGAGAATAAACCTATTTCACATTAACATGGTTTGTTTGCCTTTTTTTTTCCTACAAAATACGGGATATGAAGGGGCAGAGGCAGAGGTGTAATGAAACATTTTGCTTATTTCAATTTTCGTCAGCTGGGGACTTTAGGAATGAAAATTTAAAGTACATTAAAAGGGAAAGATAGGAAAGTATTGCTTATACCGAGGTATTGGGAAGTGTTAGTAATACCTTGAGAACTTCGGGGTCGCATATCTTTTATTTTTATGGAATAAGGGGAATTGGAGCAGACGGGTCACTTGTTGGTAAGTGACTTGCGACTCCCTTGAACACTTGCAACTCAAAAGTCACAAGAGTGCTGTCCGCCTTTTAAGGTGGGGTAAAGGGAGGAGGTGAAGAGGAAATTGGGGAAGTGAAAAGGGGTTGGGCCTCTGGTAACCTCACTCACTCGGTTGCACATTGCAAGCTGTAGCCGGGAGGTCCGAGCCCTCCACGCACCACTTTCACCGGTACATGTTGTCATGATGCCATTATCAATTTGTAAATTTTAAAACATTGTCGTGCTTCATTATTGATACTAGTGTACTCAAAACTTAAATTACTCTTTTATATTCCAAAAATTGTAGGAAAAACAATTATGCCACCCTGATTTGCTGGAGTTACTGTTTATACTCCCCAAGCCATCTGTGTCCAAATGAAGGTAATTGTCGCCTGTTACGTAAATGCGACTAAACGATATTAAAAAAAATCTAGGCTATAATTTCGCATCTGACTGACTTCGGGAGCACTTTTCCTACCTTCGATCTAGATAGCATTTACAAAAAATATGTGTATGTAACACACAAGCGCATCTACTGCTTAGGCACGAATGGGCCGGCTCGACCGGTGCGATACCACGGCCTCATAGAAAACCGGTTGTGAAGTAACGCTTGCGTTGCATTTCCCCGAATTGAGTGAGGTTTCTGGAGGCCCACTTCCCTCTCCCCTCATCTACTTTCTCCTCTTTCCCATCTCCTCATCCCTCCTCTCTTCTTTCCGCTCCCTGCATCCCCCATCCCTCATCACCCTCAAAGGCGGGCAGCGCACTTGCGACTCTTGTGTTGCAAGTGTCCATGGACGGCGGCGTCACTTACCATCAGGTGACCCGTCTGTTCGTCTGTCCCCCTATAAAATAGTAAAAATAAAAAAACTACCGGTACAGGTTCAACATAAACAATCAGATTCGCGTTCTAATAATATACATAATTATACTGTCTAATAGATGCCTGTCCAATTTTTAATACAATAACGGGAAGAGAAAGTTTATACCGAAAACAACATGGCCTTGCATGTAGGTGTTTTTTAGGAATGATTTCTGTGTCGCAGGGGGCTTCACAAACATTCAGGCAACGGACACAAATAACACCTACCCACTTAGACTCTGGACAGCCATTTGTGGAGCATACAAGGTTTTGTCCCGTGTGGGAATCGTACCCACGACCTCCGGCTCAGCAGTCAGGGTCACTAAATACTAAACCAACAAGCCAATCAAAGAATGTGAATGTTAATTGTTACTGTTCTAAGTTTGTATTTAAAAGGGAGACAGAGCTTTACTAAACACTCGATTCCCGTTCAGTCATCGTACTGTTAAATAAACAACCACACAATTTTTCATAAATTTTATAGTTTATTGTTAGTTTATGATTAACTGGGCAGCTCTGCTTGCGCAGTCTGAACCCTCTAACCGAATCAAATTACCAATTGACTTTATACCTCCAAATTCACATAAAATCGTTAATGAAAACAATATTTACTTGCACGAAATGATAATCCTTTGATCCAAGAAATCGTTAAAGAAGCTATTTAATAATAGATTATAAAATAAATTTTCGTAAGTCCTTATATTGAGTATAATCCACGCTTCAACAGCCTTAATTAAGCCATTGGGCTAGTTGCGTTGACTGAGAAGGAGAGACAAACATAGATTTCTAATCAGCTAGCCTTGAATTCAGGTACAAGCTCTCTATTCGCGTCTGCATTCATGTTAAACTTTTGTTTGAGAGACCGAAGATGGCTGCTATTTCTGGGTGTACTAACACCCAGTAGGATTTTTTTTACCGTGTAACTTACGAATATTACATGAAACTCACAATTGTGAGGGTCTGGGAGGGTCTGGTATGTCATAGGCAACAGCAGTTTAAACATATAATTAAAAAGCTAGCGTACAAAACAGGCACTAAGAAAGCTGCCTAAGACTATATACACTCACGGCATTATCCCAGAAGGGGTTGGCAGAAGCGTTTTAAACGCTAACTTTTTGCTAACCGTAATTTATAATTTTGTCCCTCTTATGGATGGATATGTACTGGCTTATAGAACACTGTCCACTACCCTGGACACCCGCGGCATACGTATTAGCAAGATTTGATGCAACTATATTTATAACTATATTTATATTAGAGTTAAGTGTTAAATAATATCGTGTCATGGTCATTCCTGTAAGTATAAAATTTCACGTATTTACATACTTGTTAATTAGGTTCACCCACGGTTAGCTTTTGCTGTTTCCGATAACCGCCGGGGTAGACGGGTTCTGGAGTGGAAACCGCGTCTAGGGAGGCTTAGAGTAGGAGGCCCTGCCGCTAGGTAGTGTGACGATCTGAGCATAACGGCGAGGAAAAACTCGGAGAGGAGAGCTGACGAAATCGAGTTCAGTGTTGTCCCAGTGAAAACTGATGATGATGATAATGTTAAGGAATAGTAATTACACTAGACTTAGACTCTTAGACTCCACTTTCCATCAGGCAAATTGGAGTCATTGCGGTAGGCTAATATAAAAAAAAAAACATGCCATCCCTGAGAGTGAACCCCATGTGAACTTACCACTAATTTCTAGTAGGTAACATCCCACGTTTCTTTCGCAACAGGGATCACACCGGAGAGCTAAATGTAATACACCATACGTAGCTCTACTTAGTATAGCAGCAGGTACCAAGCGCCCTAGTTATTTGATACGTCTCCAGAACTCGCTTACCCTTTTCATCTACGTAAGGCATTTCTAGTTATATATAAGCTAATTTCATTTCAGCGTCTGGCAACGTGGTACAATCATTTCTCAGCGCGCCGAGAGCGTATTCTTGAAAGTATCTGTAAGGTATGATATAAAAGCTTTTGTATAAATTACCTTGGAAATAACGAGAAATATTTTATGAATATAGAAACAGATTCGGATTCATCAAGCTATTAAGATGGATAATAGAGATGTAAAAATGTTGCTTTAAGTTCTTAGAGCATTTATAGTGTTAAGTGTTAATTTTGTAGCGGGTATTTGAGTCTGTCTGTGGTAATATATGTATGTATGTGCTCCTGAATAGATAAACCGATTTTGATCAAGTTTATTTCATTTGAAAGGAGTCTTATACGAGAGTGTTCTTAGATATTTATCAAGAAAATCCTCTAAGCTGTTTGGTCATCAGCTCGTTACTAATTAATGAAGGAATTATTTAGACTGGAGTTTATTTAATTTAAATGTACTATCGTCATACATGTATACATCTTCGCTTGTATTGTCGAGATGTAGCAGAGGCCCACAAAACGTTAACAATATTTTTTTTTCAAGAAAATCAGAAGTTCTTCAGCTCTTTACGAACCGTTGGAGCCGTTTTAAAGTTATTTAGTTCTACATAATATACATATAGAGTTTATTATACAATTTTATTTATCTTGACAGTTTAATTGATTTCATTCCCTCTTATTTTTATGATAAAATAGTGGTGATCAAAGCAGTTCTCATGTTTAGTCTAACACAACACATTTTTTTTTATTAGGATGACAGAAGAACAGACGGGCCACCTGATTGTAAGTACTAACCGCCGCCGTTTGATACCTGCAACTCAAGAGTCTCAAGTGAGCCGTTCGCCTTTAAAGCGGGAATAAAGAAAAGGAACGAGTAGAGGAGGGATGAGAGGAGTGTTAAAAGGAGTGGGGGATGAGGGGAAGGGAAAGAGGAGAAGGGAGGGCCCCCAGTACCTTCACTCACTCGGTAATACAATGCAAGCATTGTTTGACCACCGGTTTACTGTGCAGCAGGCCCACGGTATATAAATAAATATTTTTTAACAATTATAATTATCACTTATTGGACTCGGTTAATTTATTAAGGTAATTTAAATAAGAATAGGATGGTAAAATCAAAAACAACTCCTTAAGCGATACGCAAAGGGAGCTCAGGTCACAGAAAAAAAAAAACTGACAGAAAACTTTTACTATTGAGCGATATTATGACAAGCAGAATTACCAAGTTTATGCTCAATGCTTCGAGGAGCTGCCAAATTAGTGAGCAGAGTACGACGTGGGTATTATCCGACTTCAGAGATGGTTTGGTGGGGTGTTAGCTCTGTCAAGGAGTGACTCAGACACATTTTTGTGAAAAAGGTGTATAAACATCGGCACAAATGTATCAAGATACAATTCTTGGGAAGATGGACAATCCTCTAAACAACACTATGTTCCATAACTAAGAATGGTGCTTTTAGCAATACTCAGCACAGAGTCATAAAGCTCGATCCACCCGAGCGTGGTTGGAAGGGAACATTGATGACTACGTTACGCCAGTATTCATCAGAACTGAAGACTGGCGTAATGTAGTCCCGATCTTAATTCGCTGGATTATGATTTGTGGTCAAGTTTAGAGAGTATGGCATGCTCTAAACGCCGTGATAATTTAGAGTGCCTAAAACAATCCATAAGATTAGCTGTGAAGTTTGCGAGAATGCGTGTTTCTATTGATAACTGGCACCAACCTTTAAAGGACTGTATTAAAGCCAATTAATGTATTAACTAAAACACATTATAGTAATAAATGTTTGATGCAACAGAAAAAAAAAACATCTCGTAACTATATTTTTGACAAAACTAGGTAAACACAAAGCTCTGAAATGAAGCTGTGACCTTTAAAACGAGTTCTAAGCACAAAGAGCGCGTTTAGTGTGTACCATCTCATTCCGCTACAATAAATATTCAGCTTTTATAGACTATTAGTCGTTAAAATGGTTGTTATTTCTTCTTTCTACTATATCAAAGACTGGATTTAAATTGTTATTTCCATTGTTTTACAAACATTCAAAAAAAAACTTTTAAAAATCTTTTGAACTTTGATCTGTAAAGCATTTTAAATGTCTCTGATTGTTATCTAAACTGTTATAACAGAGCTGAAGAGTTTCTTATTTGTTTCTTTTTGCAACCATAATTTAATCCCACTTACGTAATAGAGAGCTGGTCTATTGACGTCATTCGGCAACTATATGACTGTATTTTTTATATAATATTGGAGGACAGAAGAATAGACGGGTCACCAGATGGTAAGTGACAACCGCCGTCCATGAACACCTGCAACTCAACAGTCGTAAGCTCGCTGCCTGCCTTTGAGGGTAATGAGGGATGGGCGAAGCGGGGAGGGGAAGAGAAGAGGAGGGGACTAATTTAGGGAAAGACAATGGTTCACAACCAGTTTTCTGTGAGGCCGTGGTATCGCACCGGTCGAGCCGGCCCATTCGTGCCTAAGCATGGCTCTACCACTGATATATACATGTGTATATACACTGTCTGATAGATAACAATCCCATCCCACAGTCACCTTTTGCGATACCCCGGGGAAGAGTTAGGGTGGCACTAATCTACTCTCCCGAGAACCATACGGCTACACACACACACGCGCGCACACTCGCACACGCACACATGCACTCTCTCAACTAGTATAAACCCAACCTAACTGTACGAGCTTTTTAACTTTTACATATATTTACAAATTATAGTCCACTATTACATGATTGCGTCACGAAAATATGAAGACAGTTTTCAACACCGAATACAGTTATAAATAACAAATCGAGCAGAAGCAAGTAAAGCAACCTCCAGGGACGTCCCGTCCCTACTTCATAAATTTACGATCGGATATTATTTGTGGCCTATCCCTACGTGCGGGCAAAGATCGGGTATTTATAAGCCACTACTGTTCGGTTAAAGTTCTATCCAGATGTGTCTGATGAGTTGTTTGAAGCCTTAAGGTGTTAACGTGTAACCAAGTCAAGATTCACTTTACGTTAATCAGAAAATTTAAAAAACTCTATATATTTTGATGAAAACATAAAATCCAAAAAACTTTACAGGCCTAAGCTTTAAGTAAGGGTTACCCTTTGTTAAATATCACATGATTGTACAACGTCCCCACAAAGTTCTTTATTAAATGACAAACTGTCAAAATATGCTTATAACTGACCCTAAATTGCTCGTAAAGAAGATGAAGATATTGTAGTTGGTAGGTAACCTAACCAGGCTTTAATAAGACTTTAGTCAAACAGCACCATTTTTAAGAGTGTCTATTATTAAGACCATAGTATATTATTAGTATTTTAGTGAACCCGTCGGACTATGTTAAATGTTTGTTTTATTGGTGGGTAATATGTCGGAAGGGTCGATGGATTCCTATCTATTACCTTACGATAGTAAGTTAACTGTCGCCTTAAACAGAGTTACAAACATCCATCCATTCACCCATCTACATAAACTTCTTATTTTAGAATATTCCATTCATACATATATACGCAAGCGTGGGGGTTGGCAGAAGCGTATCAAACCCCAACATTATAATATAAGGAAGATGAATTTTAAATAACTTTACTTTTTAAACCTAGTTAAAGCCGCATGAAGTGTTTGCAGATATTTAAAACCCATTTGCAACAAACTTTGCAATATCAACCGCTGATGGTAGTAACTTACAAAGCAATTTTTTTAGACTTAAAGACATGTCGAGTTTAGTCAACGGTGTTCTAAAGAATATTTGTGAATAAAAGTAATGTCAGAATTATTTTCTATGGCATCCCTCTTCTCTTTCCCTTCCCATAACCCCCACTCTCATATTTCCTATCTTCTCATCACCCCCATATCAACCTCAAAAGCGGCCAGTGCTCTTAAGACGGTTGAGTTGCAGGTGTCCACGGACGGCGTAGTTCGTCTGTTCCCCTATATTATAAAAGCAAAAAAAAAAAAAAACTACTAGTCCTTGAAACTTACACAATACTTATCACCAATCATCAGAAACAGAATTAACAATTATTACCTGCAATACAAGAACAGTTGAAACTTAACACCGTTAAATTGAAACTCGTTTGCTGCACAAATTACAGTCCTGATCGATAATGGCGTCGCATTTAAACAACTAAAGTAAAAAGTAACGTCCTTTTATTCATACGGCATCGAGAATGAAAACTATTTTAACAAAGGCTTTGGAACAGCGTTGGTGTTTACAAAGGGAACAAGCCAGCTACAAAAGCTGGTAGCCAGACAAGTTGTGATTGATGACGTACTGAAATAAAGAGGAAGGAACCAGTAGCTACCACAATACATATAATAACAATATCTCACATGCTGCGTCGGATACCTCACATAGGGGCACAGGTGGCTTTTTGTTTTGCTTAGCTGTTGGTTTGAATTTGAAATGAATTATAAATAACATTATTACAATTATATAGAAATTTGTATAAACTTGGCTTTAACTGGATCTATTTTTTTTTTGTTGACGGGTTGGAAAATCCTTATGGATGTCCTTCCCACCATGGGATAGGAGCGAAGGGGTATGTAGGACTCTTACCGACTAAAAACCACCCCGGTGCCCCTCTGCTTGCGTATGATCGAGGGAGCGAGAATCGCCGTTGCATTCTTTCGCTGCCTCCGACCGGCATTGACCCGTCTCACCTCAGGTCCCGTCACCCGCTGTAACCATCACCACACACCAAACACATGAGTGACGCACGGAACCTCTCTCTCTCACGGGATCTCTATCTTAACACTACTGTTATCGAACCTAAATTAATTGGCCTGCGTTTGTGACGTATTTACTATTTCATTGCTATTCATTGTTACTGTATTTGATGTATTATACTAATTGTGTACGTTAAAATTTATAATTCAATAGGTAACTTTTAGTTTGACAACATATATAAATACTTTAAAAGTATTTTTCTTACTTATACTTTTTTACTTACTTTAAAGCCTTATACAGTTTAGAGGGTATGTAATATAGGTACATACTGAAGGTACGCGATAAAAATCCTTGAGATTGAATGTTTGTAGGATACACACATTCAATTGTTATCGTTTGGGCCAACAAATCGAAAATGAGTGGTATCTTTTCCCTCCCCAGTGAGAATTTTTCTATCTTAAGCCATCTTTTTGACATCCATCACATCCTTGCAAAACTCCTAACTGGCTTAGTACCTACACATCGTTTATTAAACTATATGAATATTCCTGAATGCTCCTACACGGCAAGGCTGTGAAATAAGAAAATTGGCGAGGTTTTCAGGAGTATTACAGTATGGGGTCCTTTAGAAAAGGAGCGAAAAAAGGTTCAAATGTCAGGCAACGCGCATGTCACTTTCCTGAAGTTGTAAAGCATTCATAGGCCACAGTAGATCTATGCCATCATGATGGACATATGGTTTTTGCCACCGAGGTTTTCTACATATTATATATTAAGTATGTAGTTACAATTACAATCAAGGTTTATATTTTCTTAGAGATTCTTAATAACCTTTCATTACAAACATTTTCCTTTTGATCTCAATGTAATGAATATTAATAGATGTAAAACCATTTTATCCGCCTTTAATTTGTGTTGATAAAGAAAAATTTCTTAGTAACGTTTTTTGCCCGTATTCTTCTTCCTTTTATCTTCAATATTGAAGTCAGTATCATTAATTAAATTAACAGTGACGGCGCTTTATTACTTATTGGCAATGAAATTGACTTACAGACGCGTGAATGAATTACCGACCCCCGCCGTAAGTACTTAATAAATAATCAATACTCTGTTTTCAGGGATGAAATTTTGAGGGGCTGAATTAAATTTGAAAGAACTCTTCACACACTGACTGTGTACCAACTGAACTATGTGCCAACTACGATAGTTAAGTAATAATATCGTGCATCGCGATATGAAATTTTTCACACCGATTAGTAAATATAAAGCTGCCCAACATCAATGTACAAAATCCTCCTAGGTGTAGGTGTTAAAAAAGTCAACACGCTTTTTTAAGAGCTCAGGAGTAATTTTCATTATGTATTTCTTAATTTGATAGATATAAAGTTTTTCATTAGATTTATATCTACTAAACTTGCAGTGACAGTGCAGAATTAAGTAATCAAACCACCTGCTGCCACATTTACATATTTTCACAATTTCGATAATATTTTTAATTGGTCACCTGAATCTTCAAGAACGATGTCCCAAATTGCCGAAATACAAATGGCTTAGATCACACTAGAGAAGAATTTTCGAGAAGAATGGCAAAGAAAACAGTGGCCCAAGTTGTAGATGAATTCAGGATATTCCGAGAACTGGTGTTTAGTATGCTGTTCCTTCTTCGTTAGCAAATCAATTAGTGTAGAAGATGGTTGATGTGATTAAGACTCAGAACAGACAAAAGGCACTCATCTTTCTAAGAATACCTCAGGCTGTCAAAGAGGAGTGTGATAAGACTCCTTGATATAATCAACAACAAGACGGGTATCAAGGATGTAAACTCAACAAACATCAAGCTTTGTTATCGCATTGGGGCTCCTTCTAACGATCAACTTAACCTTGTACTGGCAATTGCAACAGCTGAAGTTAGATATGTCGTCTGGAGGCTTTTGACTAAGAGATTTTTTTACTAAAATCCGATAATCAGCTTTTAGCATAGCCCGACAGCGTTATGGTATGTTTGTTTGCTGGCCACAGGATGGGGCCATAGTCATGAAAACCCCCAACAACAGCCGGCATAAAATAATATCCCCGGATAAACTCAAACCGTTAATAAGCAAGTTTTAAAAGAAGAGAGTGAGTGCAATCACAAACACGAAAAAGAAAAACGTAATCAACTCATTTTGTGCCTTGTCTGCTAGTTGCAATATACTATCACTATTAGATAGACCACACATCCACTCATGATTCACTTATACAACTACTCACAATTACTTCACAAATAATCTTTATGTTATAATCATAAACACTTTACTTTTCATTGTTTACCATCAATTTAAAGAAAATAAGGGAAACGAATAACGGAAAAGAAATTAGAAGTGTAAGTTGTTTTTTTTTTCGACATTCATTCTTTTGTTTATATAATACTATATGCAACAATATTTTTTTACGAATTATTATGTAATGTCTTTAGTGTTCGACTTATCTTAAGGAGAGAGAAATACGCCCTACGGACCAAGGCTTGCTTTCGTCGTGTTTAATTTGTTTTAGTACTTTTCCCTCACATCACATCACTGATGACAATGAAATATATTTTTCTGCGAACAAATTTTCTAATGTGGATAGTTCCTTTAAGTTCGTTAACAGACTCTCGAGAAACTCGGTCGCACTTTCACGTATGCCACATAAACGCTCAGAGTGTTCCCAGTGATTATAGTGATTTGACTGAGACTTTCACTGACAGTGACGTTCATGCTATTTTTATATCGGAGACCTGGTTCAAACCTAACCTCCCGTCGACTTCATATCCACTCACAGGCTTTTTTCTCGTAATGACCGACTAGACAAAAGATGTGGAGGTGTCGCTATCTATCTTCGCAGCTTCTTAGCCTATAAAATTCTTGCATAGTCTTTTTCCAACTGGTTTAAAACAGCAGAATATTTTTTTCTTGAACTTTGAGTTAAACCAGTTCTTAATTACTTCTCCTACTAGTCTTCTAGTCTGGAAACAGTCCTGGTATCTAAACGTTCTGAATACCGTCATCCCATCACTCAACTTTCTACGAACGCGTAATCTTATACTTTTCTCTTCTTCAGTCTCCATGGACGCATGGATGTCAAAAAACAATGTGCTGATGCTTTGAAATAGACTGGAAGAATGTGGCAGCAGTAACCAACGTAAATGCAAGGTCAGCATTTTTAAATACAGTATTCTTAATTTGTAAGACACACACGCTTCTGTAAGGAAGGTAAAATTCAAGCCTCCAGTCCAGTCTCTCGAAACTGTGTGTATATGATGTAGTAGTGTATATAAATTATTTCCTTTACCAAAAATACAGTTATACATATCTATATATATGTATGTATCCTAAGATCGACTGGCAGAGAATGACCGGGGCATTAAGTCCGCCTATGTGTGCATGAAGTTTTAAAATAAATAAGAGTGAGGTACTCGGATAAGCACTTTAAGGGACTAAGGTACATACACTGTTGTCAAATAACATCCTTATATCGTGGCTTATGTACAACCGTGAAGAACCACGGTCAAACCAATTCTTTCGTGTGTAGACATACGACATAATAGCGTACGGGGATTACGATACGATAGGTAAACGTTCCTTGAAAATGAATGACTGACTTTAGTATTTTCGAGTTAATTTACATTTAATAAGCACTTGTTAGGATTATTAATAACGGTACGAAGTAATAAGGGTCATCAATTAATTAATTACAGGGTCACCTTTAGAATACTATTCATTACAAAGAATTAATTGAACACCTATATTGGTACCACCTTTTGGTAGCGGTAAAAGCATCACCCAACAACAAATGATAAAGATGATGATAGTTTGTTGTTAAATATCAAGTACATGGATAGTAATATAAAATATGATAATTACCCAGTTTATAGTATATAAATATGATATTTTATATACTTCGAATAAACAAAACCAATTTGGATATCCTAAAACTTACTTGAAACAAAAAAGAAATATACTGTGATTACTTAAAATAAACTTAAATACCTAGTGCCAATTATTTAATATAAATACATATTACATATAAAGCAATCATTCAATTAAATAATCTTCTGCAGTCCACTATCGGGCCTGGCCCGCTATTGTGCGCAATGGATTCCGGTACGCCGCCTCCCGCATATAGTCTATCACAGCTGCCTTCTTTAGGTAATCTTTCCGTCTGGCTGGGGGGCCGCCTCAAGGACCCATTAGCTTCAATCCCCGTCAAACCACCGGCAAATGTGGCCAGGCCCTAGACACGTATTCTGCAAGTTATATCGGTCGCTTTGTTTCTTTCTCGGATGACCTCATGTCAAATTAAAAATATTCATGCATAAATATAATATCATTGATCAGAAATATACGATATCTCTCGTCTGTGTTTGAGTTGAATGCTTTAGCATGCAATGCATATAGCTCGCGATTGCAGATGATGAGGAGATAAATGTTGTATATGCTGTGTAACCGAAACACGTGATAACAGAAACTTACTGACTTATTAATTGGCTCTGTTTTTACTGACGTTATCTCGAAATGTTAAACCATATGTACTCTTACTATAAAACGATTCAAACCACCTCACATGTCAAAACCAGACAGACTAAGAGAACTCAGGAACCAACCACAAAAAAACAGGATCGAATTGCAAACATCGATCATCACTATAACTAATCAAAAAATATAACAATAAATTATTTCTACAGCCTGGAATGCTGCAATCGACAAACGCAATCGATGCCGTAGTGATACGGTGTGATGTTGTTAATTATTAACCAGCCAAATCAGCCAAAAACCGGCAATTTGGATAGTGAAAATAGTGAAGGCCAAGTGAGGTACGTGCCAAAATCCTCGGTTCAGTAAGACAATGCTGAGCCTACGCCAGTCAGTTCGTAACCACGAGCGGTGCAACTTTGTCGAAACGTCGAGCCATTAACAGGTATTTATATACCTTAAAACATACGCGATTGAGACCAGCATTACATAACTTTTAATTAGGCACAAATGCCAATAAAAGAAAGGGCGAGGCCCTTTTCAAAATCTAGTAGAATCTATATAATTTTATAATCGTATCTAAAAGGCATATACAGGTAGACGCCACATGTATAACATAGTCTCCTAACAGGCTAGACCCCGTATTGTAGTTAGGCTTGTTTAATCACCATCAAATCTCATTAAAGGTTGTAATGAAAGCCATTTAGCTGGCTTCTTCGGTAGCGTGGCGGATTCCTGAATGGGATATTTATTTGCAAACTATGTAGTGTATATTATACAGAATTATTTGGTATAATAATACTTATTCAATTTCATTTAAATTCAAAATTGTTCTAGTAATACAGTTTATATTGATTTTAAAGTAATTTAAAATTTAAAAACACACTTTTTAACGGACTAAACGAAATACAACGGATTTTCAACTTTTGCTATTGTTACACATAATTAAAAGTTATTTAATACGGGTATGAACAGTCTATATATTTAAAGTAATATATATATATATATATATATATCAGCTTGTGACCAGGGCCGGTGTAACTCGGTCGATACTTCGAACAATAACTAGTATTTACCTTTAATATACATTCATATGTATATACGCGATTAAGACACGTATTAAATGCCTTATAAACATGTACGATGTTTTTTATCAAGGCCTAGAGCCTAGACTGCTTGGTGGATTTCTACATATGACCTTTAATATGTATTACAAATCTTTATATATCATATGATCTTCAAAATTTTCTGGATTAAATGACATAGGGATAAAACATTTTGAGATACCGTCAGCAAAACGTTATCAAAATCGGTTCATCCTGCACACAGATGTGTGTCTGCTCCTAAATGTGCATCTGCACATTACAAACTAATAGCAAGTCTCGTTTTCGTTAGGGTTAAAAACCCGGTGCTTATAGACAATAGATATTTACTAGCCAAATAATGATAGTCATCTGAAGTTCTTTGTTTGTTAAGGTGCTAAAATGGGTTCAGCAACAATATGCATGCAAATTTATGTTCTCCATTTTCGTACCTAAACCCTAGGTGATTAGCATACATACCTTGGCACTAGGTTTTACGAGATATCATCACGTACAGGCACACATTTCCTTAAGCGCTATCTGCTGTAAGTAGAAGATCCTGCTACCTAAATTATTAATGATATTACAAGTGATAACTGGAGAATTAAATAAAATTTGTTAAAAAGGAGTCTAAATGTTTTACTCAATTGTGCGTACATAATTCCTCCTTCTTGCGCAGTCGGGTTGGCTTTCAGAAGTTTGTTTTAAAAGAGTTTGGTTCAAAAAGTTTTTGTCTATTCATAGATGTTGATATAAATATGATGGTATAACGATTCCTTGTATGTTCAATACTTTTTTGGTGTGCAATAAAAATATATAAATAATATAGAAGAATATTTTAAAAACAATAGAAAATTTTATAATTTCGTTCCCCTTAACAAAATTTCTATCAAATTTGATTTAAACGAAATAAATAATTTTGGTTGATATGTACTTTCTCATTCGTAATACACTTAGATATTATAGCAAATATAGAAGATTAATGAATAATCAAAGAACAAGCGTGTCAGAGCTATGCTTAGGCACGAATGGGCCGGCTCGAAAGGCGTATTACTCCGTAGAGCCGTCCACAGAAAACCGGCAGTGAAGAAATTTTTCGCCAACTGAGTAAGGTTACTCAAGACCCAACCCAGGGGGGTTCTCTTTCAGTTTGCCTCTTTCCATTCCACAGAGGCGGGCGCGCACTTGTGACTCTTGAGATGAGGTTGTACATGGGCGGCGGTAGTCACTTACCATCATGTGACTCGTCTCTCATTTACCCCTATACCTTAAAAAGAACAAGCAGAAGGATTTCACTTTGCATCAAACGAAACCAATATATAATATTCAGAGTATCTCCGCTCCGGGATCACATTACTTTGATATATAGCTACGAGAAATAACCCATTTAAAACAAGAAAAATTGCGGTACTCCCGCACTAGGATTAATTCCTGTGCCACGGGTGACAACACAAACTTTCAAATAATCAAGACAAAGAACAACTAGACTTAAAAAAACAATTTGAAGATTACACAAAGTGTCACCCCACGTGCCGTGTGGGCATCGAATGCCCTGTACATGATGAAAAACACACGTACAAATATATAGACAACAATTATCCTGGTTTTCTTATGCTGCCGTTACCTAACTAATATTCTATATCTTTATGTCAAATAATAATGCCTATGGGTTGAGATTGGAATTAATGTCACCAGTCCAAAATTCACTAGTGAGTTGATAACACGGGTACAATACGGAAGAAACTAGACCGCCCAAGAAGCCCACTTCTAATAGTTTCTTTGTACTACGCACAATACAGACATATACTGACCCGTAGACGGTAATAGGCCTGCCTCCTATTACGTTAGTGGGACCAACTTCAAATTGTCCAAATGTAGTTGTTAAATACACATATATACATATGTACACATAATTTATGATTTACTTTTCAATCTTCTTTGATATAAATCTTAGGTTTTCTTCCGACAAAAAAGTGATTTTAACATACATACATGCGCTCACGGTTATATTATCGATGGGGTAGGCAATGGCGTCTTACAAGCCTACTTTTTGCCAACCCTAATTTAAACCGACAGATGTATTAGGAGGCAAACCTATTACCGTCAACCGGGTACTGTATGACTGTATACTTACTGTCTGATAGATAACAATCCGATCCGTTAGCTGCCTTGAACGACACCCATGGAGGAGGTGGCCCTATTCTACTCCATAGAGAAACAAACTATATCTCATAATCCACAAAAAAAGACAACCAACAGTTTTTGAACACCAAATAATCGCCTTTAACTCTTGGTTCCATAAAAAATGTATATTAAATACGGTAGGAGGATTATTTATCTCAATTAGGTCAAAATAGTGACTACTACTATACATATCTAGTTTTAAATACATACATACGCCTCTATCGACTTATCTGTCTCTGTTAATGTATAAATATGTATATGTACTCAGCAATTCGCATAAAAAAAATACAACCTAAACAGGACCTTATGCGAGGTCAGCGGGTTCCAATCCGGTTAGGTCACCACTGCTGTATTTATGAGCGTGTAGTATTGCACTTGGCACTATTTCGGATGTAAATAACAGATCTGTCGAGTATAGTATTTAATTTGAACAAAAGATATTTCATACTTTTATGGTGAAATTACTTTTTTGGATATACAGATTGTACAGTAAAGATATGTGAGTTCCACTTGAAGCGTAATTCTTTATGACTATGATATTTATAAGGTTACCGTTTTTCATCAATCACACAAATCATGGTCACGGGATGTCTAGAGAGAGCTCAGTGACGCCGTAGCCGTAGTAGTATTTTTTTATAATATTGAGGGACAGACGGACAGACTGGTCACCTGATAAGTGACAACCGCTGTCCATGTACACCTGGAACTCTTGAAACCTGGCCTTTGAGGGAGACGAGCGATGGGGGGATGCGGGGAGGTTAAAGAAGAGAGGGTGGGTGAAGAGATAGGAGGAAGGTGAGGAGGGATGAGGGGAGAGGAAATAGGAGTTGGGAAGTTAGGCCTTCGGAAACCGCAATAATTTCACAACTGCTTTTCTGTGAGGCCATGGTATCGCACCTGTCGAGCCAGCCCATTCCGTATGGGTCAGGTCTACCGGAGTAATTTAGCGGCCTTTCGGTAAAACTCGTTCTAAAACAATGCTTGCATTGTGTGACTGAGTGAGTGAGGATACTGTAGGCCCAATCTCCTTTCCTACCCATTTTCCCCTCCTGCCTTCCCCTTCCTCTCTTTCCCTTACCCTAAAAGGCGGACATCACTCTTGTGACTGAGTTGCAAGTGTTAGTTCACTTGTCATCACGTGGCCCATCTGCTGGTTTATCCCTTTATACTATAAAAAAAGTTTACATGTTAGTAGTATATATTATTTTGTGTAATATATATTTATGTCGTTTAATATTTAATCTATCCGTAATCCTATAGACTCCACCCCTACTCCACTCCTATAGAGAGTGATAAGACCGCCACGCGTTATGCCGAAATGTATGTAATCATGTCTTTATTGCTCAATTTATGGTGTGCAATATTAATATAAAAATGAATAAATAACTCGATTAAAATACGAAGCTGCATCGATTTTTGTAAGTGCAGACATCTCAGTAATCGGTCAGATCTCAGTAGCCTCCAGCTTCGATCAAACAGACGTCCGTTTTCCATTTCCTCTTTAATCCCATTCACTAGACTTTTAGAATACATTTCATTTTATGTTATGTTTACAGCTAAACGATTTCTATAATATTATAGGTATGTTTCATGTTGCGAGGAAGAAAAAAATAACCAATCACATTTTATTATTAAGGAGTTTTATTAAGATCTTTAATCTACTAAAATGTTTATATTTTCATTGATAAGACACAACAATAATAATAAAACGCAATGGCGATTTGCAACCTCGTGCTTGTAATTTTTTTTTTTTTTTTATGCAGCTTTAGCTTTATATTTTGACTAATTTATTTAAATACTAACCCGGCCCGCTTGGTGAAAGTTTAAATAAATTGATCGACAAAAACCGATGAGGGTATGTGGGAAGGGGAAAGAGAGGGGGATGAGGAGATGGAAAAGGGGCGGGGGGTCAGGGGAGAGGAAAAAGGAGAGGGGGAGTTGGGCCTCCGGAAACTTCACTAATTTCGAGGAAATGCAACGCAAGTGTTATTTCACAACCGGTTTTCTGTGAGGCCGTGGTATCGCTTCGCTTCCTTTCAGTTAAAGAATTTTTAGAATCAGGTTGATGGATGCAGAGATTACCCCCTAAAAACAAACCATTACCTGTTTACAATATTAGTGTAGAAAAATAATGTTCTATATTATCGTCTTTTATAGTATATATATACATATATATACAGTCGTGGTCAACTAATTAAGGACATTCAAGATAGTGGACAGCAATAACCGGCTATGTACATATAAATATAAAACCCTGTTGATTTCTCAGTAACTATTATTTGCATAATTTGATCCGATTATTATACTATAAATGGCTGTAAATAAAAGATTAAATAAATATAAAAAAGTGTTTAATATCAAAGGTTAACCATGTATTCAATTTAAGGTACAATTCTGTAGCTGGACATTTAATTAAGAACAGTAAAGTAAAATGAAAAATAGAGTTAAACAGAACTAATAATCTGCAGTATTTTAATTTCTTTAACAACTTCATTTTATTACGGGTAAAATCAGTACCCAGTAGCAAAACCTTTGTTAGCAATTACCGCTTGACACCGATGTGGCATAGACATTATCAGTTTCTGACATATTTCAACAGGAATGTTTGCCCATGCCTCACAAAAAGCTTCATTAAGTTCATCTAAAGTTGTGGTACTTTTTTCTTAATTTCGTGCCAAAGGTGCTCGATTGGGTTGAGGTCGGGGCTATTTGCTGCCCAATCTAGCACTGATACCGACTGTCTGTTAAGAAACGACTTGACTGAACGGGCTGTATGTTTTGGGTCGTTATCATGCTGAAAAGTCCATATAATAGGAAGATGTTCCTCAGCATAGGGAAGCATAGTTTCTTCTAATATTGCCTTGTATTGATGTTGGTCTAAGTTACCCTGAACTTTCCTCACAGGTCCCACTCCACGTCCAGAAAATGATCCGCACATTTTAATGTTTCCTCCGCCATGTTTCACCTGCTTTTTTGTGAATCTTGGATTCATTTCCGCTTTTACAGGACGCCGTACGTATTGCCTTCCATCTGAAGAAATCAAATTAACCTTGGTCTCGTCAGAGAATAATACATGTTGCCATTGGTCGTAGGTCCAATGTCCATATTTACGTACAAACGCCAAACGTGCATTTCTATGCTCTTTCTTTAACAACGGTACTTTGCGAGCCACTCTTCCGAACAACCCTGCTTCTACCAGACGTCGTCGAACTGTCCTCGCTGATACACTGACTCTTTCGTCTGCCCCAAACACTTCATGTTTAATTAAAATAGAGCCTAGAAACGGATCTTTCTTAGCTAACCTGGTTATCATTCTATCTTCTTGCGGAGTTGTTTTTCTCGATCTTTTTTTTCTGGGCACATTTAAAGTTGTGTTATTGCGCCTGAAATGTTGCACTGCATTGCATACCATCGTTTTTGAACAATTTAAATATCCTGCTATCCTTCGGTATGACCAACCACGCTCGACAAACTTCATGATAATTTTTTGTAGTGTTGCATCGCAACTTTTATTTTTGCCCATTGTTCTTCAAAATAACTCTCAAAACTTGAAATTACAAATCTAGATTGCCGCCAAAACTACCACAAAGAATAGGAGAAGAAAGAAAATAATAATTGAGATTCAGATTTTGAAACTAGAACGCAATATCTCAGTGTCCCTAATTAAATGGCCAGCCAGCATTCTTTGAACAAATAGCACTGTGATCATCTATCAGCTATACTGTAAAGAGGTTTAATGTTTAAGAAGTTGTTATTGTTTGTATAATTAGGCACATAAATGACTAATTATACTTACATGTAAAAGATGTGGAATATTGTTTAGACTCGTTGGAAAATAAAAATAAATTCACAATTTGGATTAACTAGAGAGTGTCCCTAATTAGTTGACCACGACTGTATATATATATATATCACTTATTTTTAATAGAATAAATTAATACAAGACTAAATTGATGACGCTATTATGGAAAGGTATAATTGAAATCCTCTGAATATTGGGAGTAACACGGTATAAGATTTGAAGATAAGTTTCGTTTTATATATTTTTAACCATTTTACACGTTATTAACATTTTTTTACATAAAAAAATAAAATTAACGTGTAAATATATACATATGCATACATTATATACAATAAACTATATACTGAAGCTCAAATTTAGCTTAATTTATTATTTTTTGTACAAAGAACAATAAATAAATACTTCATTTACAGTAAAGGGTGACATTATCTAACTTTATTCCGCTAACTGTCAATGATCAAACATTTGTACTTTAACAGTTGGTATAAAATCTTCGTAATGTAAAAATATATTAAAAACACCAGTCTCTAGGCCAAACATTGTTCTATTTAACGTTAATTAATTATTATTCCGGCCATGGCTCCCGATACAAAAGGAAGCGGACTTTTCTTTTGGCCTATCTCTGAGTAGGCGGATTAAAAGCGATACTCGTACAGTCTGTACCGCGCATTGCTTAACAGTTAGTCTTTTGGAAATTATTATTGCATTTTGTTCTTTGTGGGTGTCATAACAGGTGACTGTGGTGGCAGGAGCTGGATGCGAGAAGCCGAAAATAGATCGAAGTGGCGTGCAATGGGAGAGGCCTATGTCCAGCAGTGGACTGCCATAGGCTGATGATGATGATGATGATGAACAGGTGACAAAGGCATCGAACTGTTATCTATCAAACAATATATACAAAGTCATACAGTGTCCGAATTACGGCAATATTGATTATGGTTGGCTAAATTCGATAGTTTGTGACGCTTCTGCCGACCCTTTCGGGGATGTAGGCGCGACTAAGTAATGAAAACGTTATTTTAAATGTAAATTGATGTCAATAAATATATCTGATTGTGGTGTGTCCCTACTCTAGTCACTTATCATGATTGCCTTTTGCGTTCTCATTAATTAGACAACCCATTACCATTTAAGTTGAAAACTGTACAATGTTTAATGTTTGTGTATTAAAAGATTTTGATTATACTATTTATAAGTAGGATTCTTTAGGTGGAGGAGGTATTCTCTATTATTCATCGATACCTAATGTTATCAATATAAATGTATCTCTGTATGTCTGTTTGTCACTACTAAATGGCTGATGCTTTGCATTGTTATACTTCGTCGTTTCTTTTAACTTCAAAATTCAAATTTACTATACGAAGTTAGGCTGTTTGTATTTAATGATGTATTTGTCACGCCATTTGATTTTTTATTGACCCCCTTCGGTTCACAAAATGGAAAGCAAACTTACGAATACGAGTTCCACCGAGGCACCAGCGCTGCTGTAACAGCTCAAGGGATTAATTATGTGTATGGGAAAGCTACTGTAAAACAAAGCTTTTTACGTTTTTGGTTCCAACGTTTTCGTTCCACAAATTTTGTCCTACAGAACAAACCATGTGGAGGAGAGTTGGGTTAGTTAGGCAGACTTCTGTCTGAGTGAAAAAACAATTGAAATGCACTTAAAACCTATTGGAAAGTGAAGCACATCAACAAACACAGTAACGAGGGAGTTTTTAACAGTATCATTACTTGTGATGAAAAGTGGATCAGAAACGCTCATCACAGTGGTTGAACCCAGAAGAACCAGCCAATGAATTCCTTCCTTCCTCCTCAATCCTCCTTAAACATACATATGTATATTTTATCAGCTGTTTGTAAACAGGTTTTCTTTATTCATTAGGGAGTTTTGAGGTTACCTACCTCTGAAACTTTACTGTTAACCGAAAAAGTCTATCAAGTAATAAACAACAAAACCAAATACGATGTTTGAAAACAATTTACGAAACAACAGATGTCTTAATATAAAATTATGTAAGTAAAGTTACGTAATTTTACTTTTAAAAGTGTAAAGTTACTTTAAACGCGGAAGAGAAGTGCGATACCACGGCCTCACAGAAAACCGGTTGTGAAGTAGCGCTTGTGTTGCATTTCCCCGAAATGAGTGAGGTCTCCGGAAGCCCAAAGTCCCCACCCCCCCTAATGATAGCGCTGTTAACTAAAAGGATACCCCAGGGGGGTACCAGCGCTAGCGTTGGAGAATCCCCCCTGGACGTCCACCCTCAGTACGGAATATACCTGAGCGTGGACGCCCAGGCTGCCCCTTGTACTCTGGGGGGGGGCTCAACTGCGCTCTCAAAATCTGCTCGGGGCAAGAGAAGGCATACCATGGCACCCCCTGTCACGTTTACCGTGGATTTCTGTAACATCAGGGGCTTACATTCTAACCTCCACCACCTTGAGACAGCAAAGCCGGCCTTGCTCTTTTTAACCGAGACGCAGATATCATCTCCAGTGGACACATCCTACCTCTGCTACCCTGGGTACGGACTGGAACACTCCTTTGTTCCTAAGGTTTCTATGCGTGTACGTTAGAGATGATATCACTTCTCGCCGCCTCGGCAATCCTGAAGGTAGGGACCTCTCCATCTTATGGTTACGTGTAGACTGCGACGACCATCCCCGCATCTACGTATGCCTCTACAGGTCCCATAGCGGTGATGCCGAAACAGAGCGACTCATTGACCACGTCCAAATGGCTACAGACTCAGTGCTCCAGCAGGTCCCATCCGCAGAGATCGTGATTCTTGGCGACTTTAACGCCCATCACGCCGAATGGCTTGGTTCGCGCAAAATCGATCAGGATCAGGGAAGATCTGTTCACGATTTCGCCTTGGCATATGGCTTCACGCAGCTGGTAGCATTGCCTACGTGAATCCCAGATGCAGAAAGTCACGTGTCTTCACTATTGGATCTTCTGCTGACCTCACTCTTGGCTCTTCGGACCATTGCCTGATTAGGAGTATAGTGCCGTTCGTTCACTCGCTGCGGCCGCGAGTTACAGGCAGTCGCCGCGTATGGCACTATAAGTCAGCAGACTGGGATGGAATGCGAACATTCTTTGCATCCTACCCATGGAGGCAGGTGTGTGGTCGCGGATGTTGTGCTTCAGGGTATGGAAACTTTTCATTCCATTCTCCCTGATTCCCAGTCATAAACGTCATCGAAAGCCGATCCAAACTTGTGTCTGAAATCGAAACTTCTTTATCAAAAGTTTCAGAATGGGGTCGAAGACACAGGTTTGCCCGTTCACCGCTAAAAAGATGCCATTGGTCGTATCACCTCAATTTGAGAGCACTTCTCTAACTGCATCAGCCAGTATCGGAATCCTTGGCGTCGAAATATCAAGCGAAGTCCAGTTTCGCGGTCACTTAGAGAGTAAGGCCATATTAGCCTCGAAGAAGCTTGGTGTGCTAAACAGATCGAGAAAGTATTTTACTCAGGCCCACTGCCTGTAACTTTATAAGGCGCAGGTTCGGCCGCATATGGAATAGTGTTCTCATCTCTATGCAGGTGCACCCCAGTAGTAGCTTCTCCCTCTTGACCGCATTCAACGGCGAGCGACTGGCATCATCGACTGCCAAGATATTTCTGATCGACTTGACACCTTGGCGTTGCTGCATCCTCTCTCGCTTGTATCATGGGGAGTGTTCAGAGGAATTGTTCGGACTTATACCGGCTGCAGGTTTCCGCCATCGTCTTACGCGACAAAATATCCATTCCCATCACCTGGACGATTGGCACTACACCACTGTGCGCTTCTCCAGAAGCTTTTTGCCGTATTTCCGAACCGATACAACCTTCTAACCTTCAAGAATAAAAAAAGAAAGAAAAAAGAGCGTACTCCTACCTAAAAGACCAGCAACGCACTTGTGACTCTTGACTTGCTCTTACACTTACCATCAGGTGACCCGTCTGCTCGTTTGCCCCCTAGCGCATAAAAAAAATTCTGTACTGCACATACGTGCGTAGTATATTAGAATATAATAGTCAGGTTTGGAATCCGAGATATAACATATACGTCTCTCGTAGAAGGTATCCAACAAAAATTCATAATATTTTTATGTTACAAACTACACATTAAGTACCAGTCTGACAACTATTTAAATCTTTGCAACAGATTCCATATCCTTCCCTTAACTAATCGCCGCGCAATAGACTTACCTAGTGAGTATAATATCTGGTTCGATTGATTGCCCTGATCTTCTTAACAAAATAAATTTTAATGTGCCGACTAAAAGTGTAAGACATTATATGCCTATTCACGCGCGGGTAAAACGTTAAATGAACAAACCAAAATACATAACTTTGACGTATTTAATTCTAAACCGGATTTCTTAAGACGGGTGCTCAGCCTTGATTTTTTTCAAAGACACAACCAGCAATAACCAAAAACTTCTCATTTTTTATTCACTGATGCCTTCTTCCACACTTACTACACACCTAGACAGTGAAACTCGCTGTGTTCACGAATCGTCTTCCATACAGTAGCTGAGCGTGGGGATCTATAAATGGCTATCTGTTATATATTATACATCGCTAGCATGTTATTATCTGCTGTTGGTCTTCCAAAGATAAATTAAATAAATAAATAAAAAAAAAAGTTATTGAATTACTTTCACTGCTGAATTAAAGTTGAACGTTTTAACACATATAATTTGCATTTTAATTTTAAGAAATTCAATGGTAGACAATTAATAGTTTTTTTTAGAGTAAGCAATGCGGTAACCCTAAAGGTTGACACACATAAGATGATAAATGAAAGTCTTCACGAGAAAGTAATCAAATTCTACCACACTAGCTTTTCGCGGGCAGCGTACTTACAATTTTTCAGTAGCTATGGGCGGCGGTTATCATTTACCATCAGGTGACCTGTCTTTTCCTCTGTCTGTCGATATCATCGCGATGATATCGATGAAAATTTTTGTATGCAATGCATGCATACAAAAATGTTTATCGATTGCAATTCTGAATAGACATCGAAACATCTCTAATGCTGCATTTTAATGCTCTACTGCCAAGCCATATATGTCGAGAAATAATCTTAAAGGACACACCTATCATACCTTTATAATAAACATATAATTATAGAATAGATTGCCATTCTAATAATCAATGCTAAGTGGTTTGCCGTCTTCCTATGGAAAACTTTGGATGGAGCCAATCCATTTAAAGTGTTTAGATTCCACACCACTTGAGATTAGATAAAGCTTTCATGATAACTTGGATGACTGACGAACGAGGTTCCGTGTTCTCAACGTGAAGATTTATAATAGTAGGGAGGCAACGTATATTTGTAACAGTTAGTAATTGACATCAGTGTCAGCTGTCAGAGTAATGGTGGACCTAGTTTTGGGACAATATCACTAAAAGTAAATAAATATCACGTAAACCATAAGTTGACGATTTCCTCAAACATGAGCTATTCTTAGCAAATAAAAATATCAATAATGCTGGCATACCTTTCCTTCAAGACAGTTCTTCAAAAACGGACAATTAAAAAAATAATATCTCAACGTTATTACGCTTATCTCCAGCGTATAACGGTGATGTGAGGCATACATTAAAAAACTTCACCAGCTTACATCTTACGATCTTACCTCGGCGACATTGAAAGGAAATATGTTACACTAACTTATTTCAGCGGGAGCCAGAACGGTGTCTGACCTACTTGGAGCTAGTTGAAATTTAATTACGTCTTAACTTCTAATTTTCTATTCATTTAGTTAGAGTTTTAATTGTACCAATTCATTATAACCATTTAGGGTTAGGCTAAACTCTGGCCCTTTTTCCTTCGGGTAGGCAGAGAAAAAGCTAACCACTTTCATCTCGTCTTATATACCTAAGGAGCTTTACAATTAATACATAAGTAGATGAACATAAGAATACATCAGTAGTTAGAGTGAGGCTTATGACCAACAGTTCCCCGCAACTCCCACATTAGAAATAATTACTTTACAAATATTAAATCAACGGACACAATGGACACCCAGACTCGAGACAACTATTTGTGGATCACACAAAATTTTGTCCCGTGTGGGAATCGAACCCACGACCTCCGGTTCAGTAGTCAGGAACACTAACCGCTTGACCAACAAGCCCGTCTGCGTCTTCCATATTCATTAGACGTTTCATTCACGCATATCGTTTACTAGAGCTCTTAAGTCTTCCTTCACTGTACTGCCGACCTGGTCACTATACGTCTTACGAGGCACTTGAACTGAGTGAGCCAACTCAGAAACAAAATAAATAATCCAGAACTTTTAAATAATATATATGTAGATGTATATAACTCATATGATAATATATTTTTATAAAATTATATACATCAATATATTTTACCTGTTTGTTCTGTCTGTAGGCAGCTATCACCGGTTATCGATAGCAGATCTTAACCTTGGTGTACAAACACCTATCTGTTGGTTTTGCGTTTCTCTAAATGAGAAATTCTAAGTATATGATGTATCAGACAATATTGATCTACAGCAGGGTTCCCAGACTTATTTTGTCTTCTGCCCACTTTGAGAATAAATTATTTATAGCACCCCCATTTTTCACCTACTTAAAACGACTATAACTTCAAATTAAATTAATTATTGTGGGCTATATTAGCAGAGATTAAACATTTATTCTAAACGAGACTTTTGCTATAAGCCGCAAGAGTTAACTTAAGATCTGAGCGTAGTAGTAGTACATAACGGCGCTCAGATCTCAAGTTAACGTTTACGTTCTTCACCTGCCAATGAGAATGATTATTGAAATGCAACTTTATAGTATTCAGACAGAGGATCTTTTATTCAAAATAAAAGGAACATATTCGATTCTAATATAAAAACTAATGTGAAGGATTAAATGTGATGCTGATGTTGATATTAGATTCCAATATTGAGTATAAAGGCCGTAAGCCACCACGTTCGGTAACATGCAAAACAGTCGGTGTCTAAGAGTCCTCTTAGATGAAATTAAAAATCACTCCTTAAGCCTCTACACAAAGTCCCCATTTTATTTCTGGGTCTATTACCGCCCCCCTTTAGGCCTGCAGCGCCTGAGATGAGAGGCTGATATTCGACGAGCGGTGTGGTCAATTTCGAGGGCAGTTGGCAGAGATACTTCTCTGATACTAGATAAAACGGTAACCTTATAAATATCATAGTCATATAGAATTACGCTTCAAGTGGAACTTACATATCTTGGCTGTACAATCTGTATATCCAAAAAAGTAATTTCCCCATAAAAGTATAAAATATTGTATCTTTTGTTCAAATTATATACTATACTCGACACATCTGTTATTTACATCCGAAACAGTGCAAAGTGCAATACTACACGCTCATAAATACAGCAGTGGTGACTTAACCGGATTGGAACCCGCTGACCTCGCATAAGGTCCTGTTTAGGTTGTATTTTTTATGCGAATTGCTGAGTACATATATTTATACATTAACAGAGACAGATAAGTCGATAGAGGCGTATGTATGTATTTAAAACTAGATATGTATAGTAGTAGTCACTATTTTGACCTAATTGAGATAAATAATCCTCCTACCGTACCGTACCGTATTTAATATACATTTTTTATCGAACCAAGAGTTAAAGGCGATTATTTGGTGTTCAAAAACTGTTGGTTGTCTTTTTTTGTGGATTATGAGAGATAGATATAGATATTAGATTTTCTACTGTATCTTCTCGTCTCGCCTCTCGTCCTGCTTGGTAATTCATTCCTTGTCACTTTATGGTGCTAGTCATCATAGATCGAGACTAGTCATCGATAGGAGAAAAACGCAGCAAGGTGGCTAACAATGCTATGAGAAGCGTGGCATCGTGTAGACGCACTATTAAACCCTCACATTATGGCAACTATGTTTTGGTAGTAATATTTTTTTTCTTTTTCTTCAATATGGACTGTAACATGCACTGTAGTATGTAACTTTATATGTTCCACGTATAAATAATACGCAGAAACTCAGCCTGACCAAATAATCACTCTTAAGTATTAGCATATGAGATGGCAAAGAAATTTATAAATCCGACTAACAATTGCAAAACTTCGAACTTCCGACTCGACAAACAAATTTTAACTAATACATTTATTCTGTTAAAGGGCTCTGTTTTCCCGGCATCAGCGAGTCCAAGTTACGTTGGTACACGACCCTGAAGCTATTTCTTACACTCCCCGAGCTATCTGTATAAGTAGTGTCCATTTCCACTTTCAATATACTACCAATTTTCATATATAATATAATTCATAGCGTCCGGATGACAACAAAAGGCTTGCGTCCTATTACGCAAATTTGAATAAGTTGTAGTTAACAAAATGTGGCGTTTAATACGCCTCTACCCATCCATGAAGCGCATCGGTCTTTCTATAGGGGAACAAACGAGCAAACGAGTCATCTGTTGGTAAGTGACTTCCACCGCCCATAAACGAGGAGAGAGGGGAAGGGAAAGAGGAGAAGGGAAAGGGGGTATGGCCTCAGGTAACCTCACTCACTCGGTCACACAATACAAGCATTGTTTAACAGCCGGTTTTCTGTGGTGCCGTGGTAATAATATTCTGGTCGAGACGGCCCTACCGTGCCAAAGCATGGCGCTCCCACGTTATTCAGTGTATGATTTATTTATTACACAATAAACAAAATCGTTACATTCGTTTACAAATGTATTTTATCATGAAGAAGTTTTCCCAAAAACACAACCAACAATCTCTTAAAACATAGCATCACCTTACTGTAGCACTTTTGAGATCAATACTCATATTTATACAAATAAGAAATTCAAAAATATATGTATGTTTATCGAGATATTCTATAAAATAGGTCCGCTCGAAGGTAAAATAGTGGCAATATCCGGCATTCGTTGCGGGATTATACTTGTCACTTATCTATTTAACTTTCCGCGTCTCGTAAGCACGAACCTTTTTCGGTACTACGGTACCTTTAATATGTCACATAAACATGTTTTTGGGCCTTGAATAACATTTTTAAACAGGATTATTGCTCTCACGTAATGTTATACAATGCGATGCGATGCAGGGACACTTTAATTAACAAGTCCCAGAAAGTATTAAGAAAAAGTAATGGCGTGTGAAAAAAAAGTTGAATATCTTTCTTAGAAAATAGTTTTCCTGGTGAAAAAAGTACATATAAATGAATATGATGTTTTATGTATATTTTAATAATTTTGTGTTTAAAGATGGCGTTAGATATGTTTTTTATGTACATATATATTATTTATTAAACAGCCTATGTATTCGAAAACCGAAATTGTTGACTTCAAATATTTACTATGAGGATTGCATGTGATTTAAATAAAAATCTTTTTTTTTATTCTATTTTCAGATTTATCGCTCCACCAATCTTTTTTTATATTGATTAATTTTTGAGCAACAAATTAATTTGAACTTCAATAGTCATAGTAACGACCGAATAAATCACTTATATTTGGTTTTTGAAAAATTGGCAAGTTACTAAGCACTTCAAAATAAAATGAACATAGTGTACATGTTATATTTTTACCGACTGCTTAGGGCAAGAAGGGAAGTACTTGTCACTATATAGAATAACTAATCGCTTATAATACATGGGTGGCAATTGTTGTAAGTTTATTCTGCAGTTTATCCTGAGACCACCTATTACAATGATGTGCGTTTTTGATGTTTTAAGATTTAGATTTCAGTGGTAGAGCCATGCTAAGGCACGAATGGGCCGGCTCGACCGGTGCGATACCACAGCCTCACAGAAAACCGGTTGTGAAGTAACGCTTGCGTCGCATTTCCCCGAATTGAGTGAGGTTTCCGGAGACCCACTTCCCCCTCCCCCCTTTTCTCTCCCCTCATCTACTTTCTCCTTTTTTCCATATCCTCATCCCTCCTCTCTTCTTTCCGCTCCATGCATCCCCCATCCCTCATCACCCTCAAAGGCGGGCAGCGCACTTGCGACTCTTGAGTTGCAAGTGTCCATGGAAGGCGGTGTCACTTACCATCAGGTGACCTGTCTGTTCGTCTGTCCCCCTACAATATAAAAAAAAAAACTCATACAGGGAGTAGATACAGTGTAGTTGAGTAGATAGTTTTACTCTAGCTACATAACTGCTTGAAACCTTTGTTTATGACACTGACTGCTTCTGATAAGTTACATGGAATAACTTTGGAGTTTGATATCATCTACATACATATAGGATCGGTAGGAAGAAAGTAACTTTTTTGTGATAGAGGTGATGAAAACTGCGGAAAGTAAGGATAACACTCCGCGCTGAGGTACGCCTGCAGCTGTAGAGCACCTAGAATAGTATACGTTTTCAACACAAACAATCAATCGCTGATGAAGATGTGTTAAGAGAGCCCAATACTCACTCTTGCATAATAGTCGTGTAGATATATTAGAGGGCTCACCTGTTTTAGCTTATATTTATACTCCCCAATCAATCTGTATAAGCAATATACTCAAAATTTTCCCATCTAATTCCCAAAAGTGCCAGTATGGTGGGTATATACTTGCCTCCTATTACGTAAAATAAATAATGTCAATGACGCTTCTGCCTACCCGTTCGAGGAGAGTGGCGTGAATGTACGTATATATGTTTTATGCTTTTATTAAAGTAAGTATGTTCTAAATAAAATTGCTAACACTGGTCTTTGGTCTTTGTTTGGTCTTTGTTCCGAACAAAATCATAGTAATTACGTTCTCGTCTTCTAGTCTAATAAGGGTGACTAGTAGTCTGCAGCTTTATAAAGCATAATTAATGGGTAGCTTCTTAAACCCTTTAACTTGCGTTGAACTATGACAGGAGGAAAACATAATTAAAGGGAGAAAATAATTTTATCATCTGTCGAAAAACGAAGGAGGTGCTGAAGATAACCTGATATTTTTTTTTTTTGGATTAACGAGAAACAGAAATAAACAAGGAAAACTAAGTTCTTCTAATTTTTTTTTGACATTAACTCGTATCCTATGTCTGGGTCGGGTAGGGCTGCCCTTACCCTAGCAGAAGCAGGCCTGAGACGGTGGTGCCACGTGTTCCACGCTCGCCTCTCAAACTGGAGGGGGGCTAGGCCCCTCGTATTCAATGGTGGTGGTGCCTCTTGTAAAAGAGGTGGCCAAGGTCTGCACGGTTCCTGGAAGCATCCCTCCTAGGGTATACCCAGGTCCCTTGCAATAGACCCACTTGTGACGGAACACCGTGTGGTTTTGGTCGGTTCGAGTCCGACATACCACTTCACTGTCAGCTACGGTGAGGTGATGACCCGTGGGGGTTTCCACACGAAAAAAAGAAAGAAAAAAAAAATGTCTGGGTGTTCTTTGTGTTAGTTTTAAAGTTTTAGAAAAAGAAAAAAAAACATTCATACACTCTTACGTAAAATGTAGCTCTTCTTAGGTAAAAATAAAATTCATAAGAAATATTTCGGCAAATAGTTGCGACACTCACGTTGCTGATTCCATCACTTAATTATACATAGTACTTAATTATACATAGTACTTAATTATACATAGTTAACTTGCTTGTATATTTGTTTAGCGCCGACTAACAACTGATTAAGTATTATCATTAGTGATGAGTCAAGTTAGGTAACCATCTCTTACCGGTGGTGTCGTGAAAGGTAACTGAGGGATTGGAATGTTATCTACCAGACAGTATATGATATACAGTCATACAGTGCTCGCTTGACCGCAACTCGCCTGACCCGTTTTTAGGACTTGGGACCGAATTTTAATGGGCAAAATGTAGGTATTGAATGTACCTCTGTCAACCCCGTAATGGATACAGGCGTGAGTTCATATGTTTTGTAATGCTAACAAGATTTTATCTGCCAGTTACTTTTATCGAATTTACTTTTTAACCCCCGATAAAAATGTTTCGTTTCTGCTAAGTTTATAGTGTGAACGTGTATGTGGCATCATAGCTTATGGACGGATGAACTGATTTTGACGGGTGTTTGAAGATCATTAGCTCGTTTAAAAAGAATAGAGGGATTATTGAACCAGGGTTTTTTTTCGATTTTTTTTTATTTTTTTATTTGTAAGCCTACCATAATGACTCCACTTTGCCTGATGGTAAGCAATAAATGGAGTCCAAGAGTGGTAGTCACCATCCTCATTGCATGTCTAGTCAATGCAGCATGGTGACCCACACTATGGCGGCCTGGTGAGATGCTTTTTCACGCCCCGCTTAAAAGACCCGGGATCAAATTGGGAAGGAAACACGTGCGCTGGTAGGGAATACCAGGCTTTCACTGATCGGCACAGGAAAGAAGAGCCAAACCGTTTCGTTCGGGATCGCATATCTTCGACTCGCAAACGGTGACTCCTCAGGCCAGCACGTGTAGTCCTGTAGAGGGACCATTTGAAAGAGCTCGTCAGAACACTCCCCGTGATGTAGGCGATAGAGAACTGCCATAGAGGCAACATCTCTTCGCAACTGCAGGGGCTCAAGAGACTGGGTGACCTCAGGACAGTCTATAATACGGACTGCGCGTCGCTGCAACCGATCGAGAGCGTCAAGCAGATACTGCGCATAGCCATCCCAAAGATGAGAGCAATACTCCACGCAGGAGCGAACCTGGGTCTTATATAAAAGACACAGATGCTCGGGGCCCTGATCCATGCGCGGTAGGTTGACTGCTTTTGAGCGACAGCACGGTGCACTCGCGATTGAATCAGGGACGGATCGTTGTGCTGGCGACTTCACTGTAGGGGATATAGTACTCCATACCGACAGTGCTCGGGCAAGAAGAACCGTCTCACCTTGTTTAATACACCGAGCTTCCGCGAGGCCGCCTTAGTGACGCTCTCGATGTAATCACGCGGATTGAGATCCCGACAGATGTCCATACCCAGTATACTAAGCCTATCCTGTAGTGGCAGTTGAGTGTTCTGAAGAGTAGGAAGGGGAAGGAATGGAGACTTTTTGTTTGAAAACGCGCACGCCTGTGTTTTCTTGGCGCTGAACTCGACCAGATTCTCACAACCCCATTGAGAGATGCGGCTCAAGACCCAGTCCTTACCCCAAAGGTGTGTGACGTACGCTAGAAGATCACCCGTGGATCGGTTCGGCCTAAAACCATATTGCCGATCATTTAACAAGGAGTGATCCTCTAGGTGGCGGATTAATTGGGTGTTGATTACGGCTACCCGTAGGGTATGCGACGAGTTCTTGACCAAACCGTGCAATGCGCTGGGCATCAGCTCTGATGTAAGCCCTCTTGCATTCCTTAGTGGCTTTGTTAAACGCTGCTTTTAGGCGATCAACGTCTGGGTCACAATGAGCGCGAGCCCTGATCCATGCGCGGTAGGCTGACTGCTTTTGAGCGACAGCACGGGTGCACTCGCGATTGAACCAGGGACGGGTCTTTGTGCTGGCGACTTCACTGTAGGGGATATAGTACTCCATACCGACAGTGATTTCGTCAGCCACGGCAGACGCACTTTGCGACAGATCCCTGTCTTTAAAGCAGCGTTGAGCCCACGGGATGGATGCAAAATAATCCCGCATTCCATCCCAGTCAGCTGACGAGTAGTGCCATAACCGTCGCCTTGTTAGCGAGCGACGAGCGACGAGCCACTCCGTGGATTACGGCCGGGGCAGCCTCCCAGGGTGGTTAGCCGTGGTTGGGTCCCTCTCTATGCCGCGGGCGGCCAGCGGCACCACCGTTTCTACGGGTCTCCCTGGCCGACGGTTCGATCCACGCCAACCTCACAATCATTCTACGAGCACTCCACTGCTCACACACATACCACGATAACTGTTACCCCTGCATCATTGGGCCTCCGGCGCACTTACTCACCAGCGAAAGACGACAGCACGAATGTTGTCGCTTTAGGCTGGTTTTCTGTGAGAGGGTAGTACTGCCCCGGTCGAGCCGGCCCATTCCTGCTGAAATCAGTGTGGCTCTACTACCTTTCAACTTTTTCTTACTACTTACTTATTTTCCACTAGTTGTGAAAAAGATTTTTTTACAAGTCCCTTCAATAAATAGTAACAAGCTAATGAACAAACAACTGAGAGGATTAACTTGAAAAATATCTAAGAATACTCTTGTTTTTTCCGTTTGAATGTGTCATTCAAACGGAAAAAACTTAACCAATATAGGATCATCGGTTCACAAACTACGATCACAAAGATAGATACACAGATACACACGACAAACTTATAACAATCTGTTTTTCATCCGGTGTTAAAAAGGATTATTTATTTTTTAAATCATTTGTATAAGCGTTTTTACATACACATATACTCACGGCTATATCCCTAATAGAGTAGACAGAGGCGTCACAACGCCCATTTTTTGCCTACAGTAAACTAGTCCCACTTTCATAATACTTTATATATCTTATAAATGCTGACTCTTTCGACGTCATTCATTCGATATGCACTATGGATTTAAAATTTGAAATAAACGTTTATTATTATTATTATATAGGCACTGACGAAAGGACGGCCCTATTCTACTCCACTGAGGACCACACAGCATACAAAATAATACAAGGTTACTATCTAAACTAATCTAGTAGATTGTCTTCATAAATTTCTTTTACACCGACAGAGTTTATCTTGTAAGTCCGAAGTTACGCAAACATTTCAGTGTTTTTCAGCCACCTCAAATTGCTACAGAACAATTCTCATTCATCATTTTCTTTTCTGTGTTTTTACTTCGTTGTTGATTTATCATTTCTAATGTACAAAGCTAACTTTTGAAACTCGTATTATTAAGTAAGTATTATAGTTAGTGTATTACGTATAGACTACTGTAAAGTAGGGCCATTTTAATAGGTCACATCACATTTGACACCTGTCACTCTTTAATATTTTTTTTTATATACTCTAGGGGGACAGACGAACAGACGGGTCATCTGATGGTAAGTGACACCCTCCGTCCATGGACACCTGCAACTCAAGAGTTGTAGGTGCACTGCCCGCTTTTTAGGGCGACGAGAGATGGGGAATTGCGGGAAACAGAAAGAAGAGAGGGAGGATGATTCCGGAAACCTCACTAATTTGTTCCCGCGGCCCTCTACAGCAGGTGCGAGGAAGGAACACCGTGGCGATACCCTTGGCGGAGGATTGTTCATGAGGATTTCCTCACGTAAAAAAAAAGGTCGCATACAAAGAACTAGAACTGGCTGATGTTGGGAAGTTCAAGTTTTCTAACATATAACATACTGTGAATACATATCTATCATAATAATAACAAAAGAAAGCAATTTAAACCTACAGACGGACCGATGTCAAATGTGACCTATTTTAAATTGGTTTTTAACCACAAACATAACTAACAATTTAAAGGCATATGTTTCTTTTTTTTATAAGATTTTGTAATTACTTATAGGTACTTTTTGACAACTCCGAAATTTCCTTGACAATTATTTTTTAATTAGAAACGCATAGCAAGCTTTAATACTTATTTCAAGTGTGGTTGAACCCAGCCCTGTAGTCAAATACCGACAACAACTAACTTCGAATCCTTACTCGTTACAGCATAATATATATATAAAGCCGAAGATAATTTATATGTACTGGACGCTTGTAGCATGACGGTTTGCGTTTTTTTTAACTTGTAACACTTTTTATTAAGAATGTCTCAAGTACTCATAAACTATTAATTTATATAGATCTATTGTAAAATTAAAGCTTGTCAACCCGTTTTGAATGTGTCCAGCTTAGCAAGGTTGTCACACTAATAGATCTACATCAGGGGTTACCAAACTTATTTTGTCTACTGCCCACTTTGAGCATAAATTATTTTTTAGCGTTCCCAACTTTTCACCTACTTAAAAACCAGAATAACTTCAAATTATTGTGAGCTATGTTAGCGGAGATTAAACATTCATTCTAAAGGAGATTTTTTTTTGCTTTAACCCGCAAGAGTTACCATGAGACCTGAGCGTTATTTTTACCTGATTCATAATCTACAATTTACTTAAAAATATCATTAATTTGTTGGTAACTAATTTGTAGATTGTGATATATGAAAACATCCAAAGCGGAGTATCTAGTTATTTATTGTTATATACTCGCCCAACGGTTTGTATTCAACTTGCAATACATGTATGTTAGGGTCAAATCTTGCAAGTTAAATCTGACCCGCTTTCCCGTGTCTGGCTGAGCGGAAACTTTGCATACACCTGCGGTTTTGATGACAATGCATCTTTATGATAAGAAGCATGACCTGAAAATATTTTTAATATTTATTTATTATTAGTTTATGTTTATTTGTTTATAGGTAGTACTACCTTGAGAACTATTTATGATGACTACAATTAATATTTTAATTGTTTGTTATAGGTACTTTTTTTGCAGTATACACAAACGAGTTGACGGGTCACAGGTAAGTGACTTATACCGCACATGACCACTTTAGGGTAGGAGAAAGGGTGGAGGGTAAACAGCTTAGAAGAAAGGTTGGCAGGGAAAGGAGGAAGGGGATGGGAGTTGGATCTCCGGTTACCTCACTCACTCGGTCCGACAATGCAAGCATTGTTTAATAGCCGGCCTATACGTGCCGAAACATGGTTCACGTTAATAGTAGGCGTAATTGTGTTATTTTGTATGTAAACCTGTATTAATAAAGAATTAACTTCTAGTTTGTCAAAATCGATATACAGTCGTGGTCAACTAATTAGGGACACTCTCTAGTTAATCCAAATTGTGAATTTATTTTTTATTTTCCAACGAGTCTAAACAATATTCCACATCTTTTACATGTAAGTATAATTAGTCATTTATGTGCCTAATTATACAAACAATAACAACTTCTTAAACATTAAACCTCTTTACAGTATAGCTGATAGATGATCACAGTGCTATTTGTTCAAAGAATGCTGGCTGGCCATTTAATTAGGGACACTGAGATATTGCGTTCTAGTTTCAAAATCTGAATCTCAATTATTATTTTCTTTCTTCTCCTATTCTTTGTGGTAGTTTTGGCGGCAATCTAGATTTGTAATTTCAAGTTTTGAGAGTTATTTTGAAGAACAATGGGCAAAAATAAAAGTTGCGATGCAACACTACGAAAAAGTATCATGAAGTTTGTCGAGCGTGGTTGGTCATACCGAAGGATAGCAGGATATTTAAATTGTTCAAAAACTATGGTATGCAATGCAGTGCAACATTTCAGGCGGAATAACACAACTTTAAATGTGCCCAGAAAAAAAAGATCGAGAAAAACAACTCCGCAAGAAGATAGAATGATAACCAGGTTAGCTAAGAAAGATCCGTTTCTAGGCTCTATTTTAATTAAACATGAAGTGTTTGGGGCAGACGAAAGAGTCAGTGTATCAGCGAGGACAGTTCGACGACGTCTGGTAGAAGCAGGGTTGTTCGGAAGAGTGGCTCGCAAAGTACCGTTGTTAAAGAAAGAGCATAGAAATGCACGTTTGGCGTTTGCACGTAAATATGGACATTGGACCTACGACCAATGGCAACATGTATTATTCTCTGACGAGACCAAGGTTAATTTGATTTCTTCAGATGGAAGGCAATACGTACGGCGTCCTGTAAAAGCGGAAATGAATCCAAGATTCACAAAAAAGCAGGTGAAACATGGCGGAGGAAACATTAAAATGTGGGGATCATTTTCTGGACGTGGAGTGGGACCTGTGAGGAAAGTTCAGGGTAACTTAGACCAACATCAGTACAAGGCAATATTAGAAGAAACTATGCTTCCCTATGCTGAGGAACATCTTCCTATTATATGGACTTTTCAGCATGATAACGACCCAAAACATACAGCCCGTTCAGTCAAGTCGTTTCTTAACAGACAGTCGGTATCAGTGCTAGATTGGCCAGCAAATAGCCCCGACCTCAACCCAATCGAGCACCTTTGGCACGAAATTAAGAAAAAAGTTGCCATTTATCGTACCACAACTTTAGATGAACTTAATGAAGCTTTTTGTGAGGCATGGGCAAACATTCCTGTTGAAATATGTCAGAAACTGATAATGTTAATGCCACATCGGTGTCAAGCGGTAATTACTAACAAAGGTTTTGCTACTGGGTACTGATTTTACCCGTAATAAAATGAAGTTGTTAAAGAAATTAAAATACTGCAGATTATTAGTTCTGTTTAACTCTATTTTTCATTTTACTTTACTGTTCTTAATTAAATGTCCAGCTACAGAATTGTACCTTAAATTGAATACATGGTTTACCTTTGATATTAAACACTTTTTTATATTTATTTAATCTTTTATTTACAGCCATTTATAGTATAATAATCGGATCAAATTATGCAAATAATAGTTACTGAGAAATCAACAGGGTTTTATATTTATATGTACATAGCCGGTTATTGCTGTCCACTATCTTGAATGTCCTTAATTAGTTGACCACGACTGTATATGGAAGGAGAATTAGTCAAACTGGCGACAGTTGAAAAGAAGGTATGTGCGTTAAAATATAGGTGATACGGAATAAAAAAAATAGGAGTTTATGAATTATACGCAAGTGTTTATAATAAGGAAATAAAACAGGCCAAGTGCTAGTCGGACTCGAGCACGAAGGGTTCCGTACCATTATCTATGAAAACGTCAATAAAAAACATGTCTGTGAATATTAATTTAAATTAAAATAAAATTAATATTCAAAATATTAATTTTATTTTAATTTAATTAATAATTTTTCAAGTGTAAATAACTTTATATTTTGTGAATATTTCAAATGTCTACCTGATGCCGTTATCAATATCAAGGAAAAAAATCACGTTTTTTGTACGAGAGCACCCTAAAATATTTATTTTATTCTTTTTTTTAGTATGTTTTGTTATAGCGACAACAGAAATACATCATCTGTAAAAAAAACAACTGCCTTACTAACAGGGTTCATGAGACACAGCCTGGTAACAGACGGATAGACAGACAGACGGACAGCGGAGTCTTACTAATAGGGTCTCGCTTTAAACTTTGGGTACGGAACCCTAAACATCAACCAATTTGAATAAATAAATGAAGGAACACTTAATCATGTTTTTAATTTAACATAAACGATGACATTTAAATGAAATAGGTACATTATATACATATATACATATATATATGTCAACCAAAACCTCGAAAACTATAACAACATAAAAAGCGAGTCATTTTCTAGTAATTTGATTTGTTACGTAATGTATTGAGGAAACGGCAGCCGGAGGGTTTTCCTCATACCTCACACACTGTAGGTACGGACTGATGGCAGCGATTAAACTTATTTTTAAATATTTTGAAATTACTTTTTTTTTATATAGTTATTTAAGTGGTATGCTTGTGGCGTTATGCCCCTTCATATAACGGGTTTACCGGCCCGGTTAAGCCCCAAACTGTAGCCATCGTACAGTATCCCCCACCTCTGTGATAAATAAGCAAGTTAAACTTTTAAATACATTCATATCCCTCAGAGGCTGTAAGAGGTGCATGTAAAGACATCTCCCGCATTAGGAGCAATTCCTGTCTCACGGGGGGCTTCACAAACATTCAATCAAGAACATCCAGACTCGTGACTACTATTTGTGAATCACACGAAGTTTCGTCCCGTTTGGGAATCGAACCCATGACCTACATTTCAGCAGTGAGGGTCACTTATCATAATCAACAGGCCCGTGTATTCAACACCCACATTTAGCTGAATATAATTTGGTACCAGTATCGGGGCCATCAACAGAGTACTTTGGGATTTCAAGTTTTGAAAATTAGGAGTATCTTAAAATGGGGAAGATAAGATCAAGGAATAGAATCAACAGAAGGAAAAGGATGGATATACTGATGGACTGGGAAGTGTATACATCGGGGTTTTCGGTGGAAGTGTGACGGAATCGGACCGGCTAAAACCACACTGTGTGGCATACTGCACTAACAAAAACCTGTCGCTGCCGGCCATGGAGCGTATGACGGCCGGCAGCGACAGCTCTTCTCCAACGTCAAGGTCACCTCGCTGTAACTCGGATTTGAATAAGCTTGTATTATCACACGGATTATGTAGTTTTTAAGTAAACCGTAATCGCTAATCATCTCACGGGTTGTGGGTGTTTTATTTAAACAACTAAAAGCTCTTCAATTTGAAACCATATGTCGTACATTCACTAGTGTATATGCGAGTTATATGTATAAACATAGGTGTCTACCTCTAGCATATTGATTAATATTCCGACGGCTACAATATCAGTAAATTCTCTGTATTTCAGGGAATTCAGTAACGTAACAGATAAGGAAAATTACTATGGTTTTCTCGATAGCTCGTAAGAATGAAGCTGTTCAGAAACAACATCGATAATTAATTCCACAGGATCTATTTCCTTAAGAGGGTTCAAGTGATATGACTGAGGATTGAATAATAACTTGCTTCAAGCTTCAAACTTGAGCGCGTTCAAGTGACTTTCGTTACATACATTGATTCTTACGCTTATAATAATAGAACAGAAGGGACAGACAGACACCTCAATTGATGGTAAAATTAGTATCAATCAATCAATTACCCCGCTGCAGTCCAGTGCTGGACCTAGGCCTCTCTCAGAGCGAGCCATTTTCAGCCGACGTTTTCAGTTCTTCGGTCCATCTGGTCACGAGGCGCCCTACCTTACGTTTACCGGTTCGCGCCAGTCTAGGACCCGTTTGCCACCAGTAGACATACATACTGGTACTTATTTGGATAAAATATGTGGTGGTATGGTGATACTCATAACCCTAAGGAAGATAGGCACATATTTAACAGTGGTAGAGCATTGCATTTCCCCGAATTGAGTGAGGTTTCCGGAGGCCCAATTCCCCCTCCACCCTTTTCTCTCCCCTTCGATACATTATATGATTACATAAGTGTTATACCCATTATCTTACGTCATTATTCAACCGAATGGGTATATTTTGAACTAATGAAAACCAATAGCTCTTTGGCTCAGCCTCTCGGGTCCGTGGGCCTTGTAAAAGTGGACTAAGGTTTTCTACAAACTTCACTGTTTTCTATCAGACAGTATGTATACAGTCATATAGTGGTCGGTCGAAGGTAATAGGCCTGCCCCATTACCCCTTAGGAAATATAGGCGTGAACGTACGTGCATGTGCGTATGAAAACCAATCAACTAGAAAGCAATTGCGACAAATGGGTTTAAATTAGGGAAAAGCTCCGCTATCACCCTTTTCAAGCTAATCGACGGTCATTGCCCTTACGGTCGCTGATCATGTACAATCATAAATAACAATTAATTCTCTTCTACAATACTCTCTCTCCCTTGAATATACTCCCAATTTTCAATTTAATTCCGAAATTGTGTATTATTCATATGGATAGGGAGGAGGGTCGCATACTATATAACTCGAAGTGGCTAAAATAAATTATTTAAATATCAAATATATACCAAATTAGATAATTTTAACAATCAATATAATATATAAAAAGTCCAAATTATTGTCAAAAAACAGCCCGACCAACAACCCGATAGGTTTATATCTGATATGCGCGCTGTGGCTATAAAACCATGCAATGTGTCCCTGGATACTAATTAATAATGTTATTAAGAGTAAACTATAACAGAACCGCTATATGTCACTTATAGCAAGTCGTGGTTGCTTAAACATACTTGGAGATGAAGTAAAAAAAAAAATCGTAATAAGAAATGATATCGTAATAAGTAATGTTGGATAAAGTATAGGCCCATATGTGATTTAAAAAAATTAAGTCTTAATGAAAAATAAAAGCAATGTGTAAAAAAGATCGTTAAAAATCATGTGACCGAATCTTTTCTGTTATAGAAAAAATAATATAACTTATATATGTGCAGACAACAGCAGAGAATGTTATAACTAAAGTACCTACTTGGATTCTAACCCAACTTGTTTTTGTTAAAAAAAAATATATATCTACTTAAAGGAACTAATCCAGTATTTTTTCATATATAGTTTACTTTAAAAACAGTAGATACACGCCTTCGATGCGCCTTTTTTAGAAGAAACGCGCAATTTAAAAACTTATTCATAATGTCCCTGGTATCCCACGATCCAAACCTGATTTAGTTACAACAGGACCTCCGTAAGAGTACTCTTTCGAATAAACATAAATTTGAAAATCGATACTTTTCGCGGCGAAATCGCTTAATATAGAACCTCCTTTTTGAAGTCTTCAAAAATGTGTTACTCAGACATGATTTAGGGAAGTCTCATCACTGATATTTACTTGTGTATGGAATATAACTAATAAAATATTGTATTGAAACTTCTACTCAAAGATTAGATACATATGTATATAGAAGACATTTGTAAACTTATTTCTCACAAGTACTTCTTACATTTTCAACAACTGATATCGTTTTAAAATCTTGAAGCGGTATCTCCTATATTTTGTTCTAATCTAAACCTCTTGTGTTTTATCATCACTGACAGTCGTACAATGGCTAAGTAAAATGTTTACATTTCTGTTCTTTTATTTTGGTTTTTATATCACTTTTAACTTTAGTGTTTAGTTTTTCACATACATACGAAATTATAAGTACATATTTATTTATCTCCACAAATAACAGTAAGTTTATTATAGTTAAATACTCTACTTGGGCTAAAGGGTTTCCCATAATTTGTTGGAGATTGAAAGTACCAGGACCACCATACAAATCTACGTGCCTCAACAATACATAAAAACATTTTAATCAATAAATGAAAAAAAAAAAAATATTAACATGTGTGTTTATGTATGAGTGTGTGTGTGTAAAGTATCACACACAGGAGAGTGTACTATTTCTCGTAATCCTATTTTCTTTCTACATTTTTTTTTTCTCTAGTTTAATCGATTTTCTGTTTCGTTTGTGGACAATTTTGGAATTATGACAAAAAAGATAGAACTACCTTCAACAAAGCTTCATAGCTTTAATAGCTTGCGGTAAAAAAAAAAACGTCCTTGAGGTAATAACTAGTGCCAATAAAAGTCTTACAACGATAGCAGTTTTAAATCCATTTATACGATAAAATACCAGCTTAAAATAAGTCACATCATAGATCTTTGAACCAATCTCATATTGGCTGTCAAATGTCGCCGCTCCAAAAATATTCTAATTGAGATCGAAATAAATTGTTCATCCGATGCAGCTGTGATCGAGAGATGAGTTGCTTTTAAAACGATTGCCCTAGAATAATTAATGGTTCTCAAAGATTGATTGGAGTGGATTTATCAATAGGTTTTATGTAAATAATTCCAGAAAAAAAAAAAAAACATTTAGTTTCAACTTATACTTATGTACATATTATATATGTAGGTATTATGATGTTTATTAATGTTTGAGTCACACAGAGAGATAAACATTGCATAACAAAGGTCACGTTTACTTTCATTCTAACATTTGTTCATGTTTATTGTTTTATGAGAAACATATTAGATGTAAGTTTTTGGCATTATACAAAAATAAATTCACGATTTAATTACATATGTATAGATTAAATATCGATTTGTCGTCAGTTGTAGTTATTATAATATAATAATTAATTAATTAAAATCATTTATTTGATTAATGTATTTTGTTTCTATATTCTTTTTATTATTCTTACTTAATTTAGAATTAGATTCGTTAATTTCTGTATCCTTTAAAAATTGAAGACGATAATGATATCACATAACGATGTAATCCATAAAAATAATGAATGAATATAGATACGTACATAAATATGACCTTTATCACACAGACAAATTGCCAATTTTATCGATTAATTTATTGAACCGTAGCTTTTAATACTTTCATAGTATTATTTTTACCACTCAAAGGTTATTGAAACCAATAAATTATAAAAACAAATAGTAAATAAACCACAAATCAATATTTCGGCTGATATCTTGCGACTTCTCATTGATACGAAAACTGTTGAAGGTGACATCCTGATGAGATAAAATATGTCTTTGCTAATCTAAGAGATCATCTCACAAGCAACGTCAGTAAGCACTACCAATCATGTAAAGACATCTACGATTCGTTTACTTACTTCCACTGAAAATACACAGTTGAGCCCTCGAACATCGATGACAACAATGTTCTCAACTTAAGTCCACGAACGTGTGACCTCACAAGGTAGAAAACAAAACACTATCCACAAAA
Source organism: Tyria jacobaeae (assembly GCA_947561695.1). Lineage (NCBI taxonomy): Eukaryota > Metazoa > Arthropoda > Insecta > Lepidoptera > Erebidae > Tyria > Tyria jacobaeae. The sequence goes on along the minus strand of OX387231.1, from coordinate 14,042,374 downwards.
TGGGTTTACACCATCAATTTAATTTAGCAATCTTTATTTTCAACACGCGTTTAGATTACAATTTAGTTGAACGTGCGACGTACACTCAGTATCGCGTCCCGCGGCGGACTGAAGGCTCGGCGAGGTGAGCTGAGCCAATAGAGCCCCGCCCCCCTTGCACCCCGCCCGCCCAGGCACGCGCCTATACGACAGAGCATAGACTAGATAATGTAGATGAGATAAGTGCTGAAAGACCTTGGTGGTCAGCTTAAAACCTCACTTCAATATTTATGATACAGATCTAAAAGAATTACTGCTATTGTTGTTACATCACGAAAATTCAATAAATACATCCATGCAAATTGTAAAACAAACAAGTCAAGTGACTATAGATGAAATAACATTACAAAAGTTAGCTAAATATGATGTAATCAGATCAAGTCAATTTACATATATGTATGTAATAAAAAAAAAATGAAATAGAAAACTAAAAACTCAAATAAGAAAATAACGAAATGCCATTTTATATAATGCGTTCTGAATCATACAGATCGCGAAGTCCTATTTCTCTTAATATTGATTTAAACATTTTTTTAAGAATTTGAACACCTGCTGACTATTTTAACTGATAATAAGTAATGAGTCATACACTCAATTGTAGGTTGAATACATTTGAGTTAACTTTGGCAAATGATTTCAATGCTATGCGGTAGGTACTCAAGATGAGACCCAGGAATAGACACAGGGGTGGATCATATTATATGTTTATATGTAAATTGGACATTGACGATATACCTAAAAAGTTAGACATAAAACATCCACTATATTTTAGTTGCATTTACATTCGTTGGCGGAGAAGCCTATTGCATTCATCCTGTCATTTTGGGAATATTGGGGAGGATATTGAAAGAAGTAAAGTAGGTGTAAAGAGAAGGCTATAAAAGGATCTGTTGTCTACTGCCATAAATCTAAAAATACGTGGAAACTGTAACTACATTTACCACAGTTGAAGGAAAAAGTTATAATTTATGATTACTGAGAATCAAATTTTAATGATAAGCGGTTAAGTATTCCAATAAACACTTGCTCTACTAGCTAACTCTTCACGAAAGTTTGAGTTCTTTAGTTGATAAAAACAGAAATTCAATACTACATCTATTTATTGACAAATATCTGGTAAGATTTGTCTCAAGATATTTCATGATACATACAAGATACATCCAAGATATTCCGAATACATATATCCTGATAAAAGATCTTGAACGATAACGGATTTTAAATGATTACGTTTGAAGCTAAAACTATGTTGTTATACGTTTTGTTTTTTGTGTGAAAACCGAACCACAGGTCATCACGACTATGTATGTAGGACTAGAACCGACTGAAACGACACGGTGTTCCGTCACAAGTGGGTCAATTGGAAGAGACCTGGGTATACCCTAGGAGGAATGCTTCCAGGAACCATGTTTTTATACTTTGCTTCTGCTGTTGTTATAAGCAAAATCTCAAAGTTTTATGTCCTTGTATTATTTTTGGTTATTTAAAAATTAGTCATAACTGTCATAACGCATGACCTGAAGTTACATATTATAATTATATTTACAAATTAGTACCAATGCACAATTCTCAGTAACCTGTGTAGTGAAGGCGAATATATACATCCTCACACCTCAAGAGGGGTTGACAGGAGTCTTATCATACTGTCTGATAGATAACAGTCATGTCTCTTAGTCGCCTTTTCCATCATCCACGGGAAGAGATGAAGTGTTCCTATTCTACTCGACAGAGAACCACACCGCATTAAAGAAATCATGTAAATATATATGACTTTACTTACGAGCAGACGCTTAACAGACGGATAAGCTGATGGTGAGTGACTACCGCCGCCCTTGGACACCCGCAACTCAAGATTCACAAATGAATAATTTTCTTAATTTTTTCATTGTCAAACTGTCAGGGCTTGTTTGCAATAAAAAGATAGTAATTTATAAGAAATTGAAGTGTCATATTTTTACATTAACAACACATAAGTAGTGATTTCTGGATCGATATTACATTATACCTCATTTTTACACTTTAAAAATAACTAGTCGTTTCCCGCTGATTCAACTGTGTTTATGGTCACTGTTCCGTTTTAAAAGTCTATATAATTAACAAAAAAAAAAAAAACACATTCGACGGTTAGTTCCACAGATTAGTCAGTTTGAACAAAGAAAAAACCTCTTCAGCTTTATTATAATATAATTATATTATTATACTTGAATTAAACTTAAAAAGGGCGGCATTTAAATTGACTAACGTTATTATATCTTTCGGTAATCAGCGCTTTCGATCTAAATTGCATTTTATTGTGTCGAAGCAAGGGCCGTTTTTTCATTAAATTATTTTTGCCGAGGGCAAACAAATAACATTAAATAAGATAGAGTTAGTTTAAGTTATAGATATGCAATCCTGGCCTACGTCTACCATTGTGTACACCCGGGAATCCATCCGTGTAAGCAATAACCCTTAACTTTCCTCATTCTATGCTTTTCCTTTTTAACATACTAACAATTGGTCTGGTTACTGGTCACATGATGGTAAGTGACAACCGCCGTCCATGGACACCTGCAACTCGAGTGAAGTGTGATGCGAGTGGAAAGGGGTGAGTATTTGCGGGGAGGGGAAAGAGAGGGGATGAGGAGATGGGAATATGGGTGGGGGTCAGGGGAGACGAGTAAGGAATGGGGAGTTGGGCCTCCGAAAACCTCAGTAATTTCGGGGAAATGCAACGCATATGAAAATGCTTCACAACCGGTTTTCTGTGAGGCCGTGGTATCGCACCGGTTTATCTGGCCCATTTGTGCCTAAGCATGGCTCTACCACTATAATAATACGGTAAAACGAAAAATACATACGGTCATGGCCGAATTCAGTTAAAGGAGCTGTATGAAACACCCATGTTCTGAAAATTAGAAACCATCACCACTTATTGCCGTCAAATTCATACGACTCTGCCTACCCCCTCGCATACAGGCGTGAGTGTATGTAGGTAAGGAATATGTACTTGTACAACTATGTATTCTGTGCTTCAGATATGTATCGTGTCTCCCAGAATATTTTACAAGTACTTATATTTAATACCAGAACAGCGTATAAAGATATTGGCGATATAATGACACCTTTGTTCATGTCTCTGATCAATGATCATTCATATACATACTTCCAATGCTTCTGATTAGGCCCCAAATAATGTTTCATTCGTGAACCAATTTGCTTTATTTAGTTGTTTTTAAGAACTAACATAAATTATATTCGTATTTGTGAAACATTGTTGCACACCCACGTCATTCTTTTGAACGCAGAAGCTTTAAGTACTTTGTGGGCGTATAGACTTTGAGTGTGTGTTTTTATACTGACTTATTCCTAATTATTTATAGTACAAGTAACAAATACCATAATGGCAGATAGTTACAATGATTGGCGATAATTTAACTCATAAAGAGAGGATTAACATTTAGGTGGTTGAGGAGAAAGACTAATAACAACCCTCTTTCTTGCACATACGGGTAGAAAAACTTTGAAACAACAGACTTGAATTTTCTCCAAAGATTAGATGTTAACTTGTTATTTTCAAAAGCCTGAGCTGATATTGTTTCTATTTATTAACCAATTTTAATAATGTAATCGATTAAACATTATTAAAATTGGTTCATCCTTTCGGGAGCTATGACGAGACAAACTACAAGCTTATCATTCCCCTCTTTTTCATCAGGGTTTAAGGAATATCACTAAAACCACCAGTCAAACAAAAGGAAGAAAAACTTTACCAGCAAGACAACTCCCGCATTATTAAAAATTCTGTTACCACAAAGGCGAACAACGCACTCACTACTCTTGTTGCAGGAGTCCTTGGGCGACAGTGGTCACTTACCACCAGCTCACACTTACATCATAAAAAAGAACACAAATATTGATAAATAATACAGTTATATAGTAATAGTGTTTCAAAGTATTAAAGAATAACTTTCAAAGGAAAATCCCTGAGAACTCCGAGATGATGCGTCAATTGAGTAGTTGTGAACTCCATAAAAACTATTGGATTTGACAGTGAGGATGGATGTCTCTTTTGCCAAGAGGTCGATATTGTTTTATATATTTGTATCAATAGAATTGCGCTGTTGTACGAGTACAGTACATGTATAAAAATATATGTATACTCTGTCGTACCATAATGTTAGTTTTAATACTATTATAAAAAAGGAGTATAGATACATTTTTAATATTTATTAATACTAGAACGTCACGAAAATGGATTTAATTTGGGACAGAAATAGATTATCTATAGTCTGGAACAGTACATGTGCTTGGTAGCAACGAGAATCCGAACTACGTAGCAACTACTCTAATGACGTAGTACGATCCTGCATCACGATAATAAAGTTTAGGGAATATGCGACTTCCCAACATCGACCGTTGGGTACCGGTCCGCCAGGCATGATCACCTCACTTTTGCTTTAAAGTAAAGAAACACAAAAGTCAATGGTAAATTTTGTGATTATTATGAGTCGAATAACTGAAATGTGGAGTTTAGATGAGTATTCAACTCCCATGCAGTCTAATAATAACTTAACCTCATTCATTTAATTTCTATAATTAGTGGCATAGAATAACAGAAGTTTAATTTGAGATCTTCATCAATTTCCCAAAAGTGCCCGGATGGCGGCAAAAGGTTTGCTCCCTTTACGTACTATACGGCAAAATTTTGGCATTAATTACGCAGTGTCCACTTCTTTGGGGATACAGGTATGACTATATATGTATATGTATGTATGTATGGATATATATTTTTTTATTTTTGTGCGAACAAGTGTCACAAAAAGTACAGAAGACTTTGTAATCTTCTACATAACCTCCTTGTAAACACAAACTAACAGAAGCACTTAAAAAGGGTCATCATATGAATCCAACTCTAGGGTTTACCCTTTTTTAGGTTTGACATACTTTTCTTAGTGATACACTTCTCATTGCCGTGCGCAAGTCTCTAGTGCTGAATATTTAATTTGTTCTTTAATACCTATAAAACGTAAAGTCACCAGTAAAGTTCAGAGATGGCTACGCCACGATGCTTAAAACTTTATGCCCCATCTCATAGTTAGTTCTTTGCTGTAGTAAAACGACTATAGAATATGAGATTAGCTTTAACCCTGGAATAACTCGAGCTTTTTGCTGTTCTACAGCATATGTAATTGATGTTCACATACGGACATACTACAAATATGTGTACGGGCAGGCCGTTTTCGTCTATCACATGTAAAGTTTTCAAAAATATTTCTTATTTTTTATGCACGAATATAATCTACACACATTGCTGAACAGGCCACCTAATTGCTGCAGCCGTGACAGATTATATACTTATTGCTTCTTGTATCTTTTATTGATTTTTTAATCTTAATTAATCTCGTTCCTACACATTTGTAATGTTGTCTCACTGTTGACGATAAATGTTTATTCCAGTTAGAGTACCTGTAGTATGCGACCCCGAAGTATTCAGCAATTGCTTACCCTTTCCAATCCATCCGTATAACCAATATCCATTTTCTTCTCTACCTTTCTCTTACAATATATTCCCAATTTTCCCCTTTTTTATTCTTTTTATAATGCCTGAATATCCTTGTGTATCTATTCAGGGATACAGACGTGCCTTTCAGAAGGGAAGCAAAACTTCAAGCCATTTTTCTTATTATTGTTAAATAGCTTCCAAAAACTTTGTATGCAGATCATCGGCTGGCAAATCCAGTCTTTCCACTCTTTAAATTCCACATCGTTTCTTTTCTCATCTTATCTAATTTAAATAATGACTTGCTACGTTTTTGATGAGAAGTTTATATAGCCGCTATAAATACCTACATAATTTACATAACATAGAACTTTAGTAAATAAATACGAAATACGAATCTTGTAAATTACCACTTCATTCATCATTCATGAAACCATCTCTTGGTACCGTACCACCTTAATCGCGGTGAGAGATCATGTGCCTAATTAATAACAATTATTCCGTTCCAAGATTCGACCAAACATCAAAAATCTGAAAAACTTTCAACAACACACGATACAGTTGGGAGTTACACATATTATAAAAAGGCAAAAAGCTTAACTATAAACCAAAAATCATGTTATATTATTCTAAACATATTTTATTCCACTGTCCTATTTACGTCAATAAAACATTCCTAAACCTTTTTTGCAACCAATTTTTTTGTTAGCAAAATCGAAATATTTTACAATCTGTTAACTCGTTTTACCGATGAAGTAGATTTATAGGTTCCACTGTACATTGTATTGTTTGAATAACCCTTAAATAAACTTGAAGATTACTTGTGAATCCCACAACACTTGAGCAGGGTCTGCCCCTAAAGTTATTCATGTTCTCTCCGATAACTTAGTGGCTGTAGAGCTGGTGAGCTTGATTAAATGAATAGTTTTTGAAGGGCTCTAGTTATCTCTCTAATGTAGCCTTTACCTTTCCTAATTTTCGTGAGCCTTAAACAGTGTGGTTCTTGACGGAGTAGAATGGGACCATCCCGTCTCTACACGAAGTCGTAAAAAGTTACTAAGGAGTTGGACTGGTATCTATCAGATAGTATACATACAGTGCTCAGTTGAAGGAAATAGCTTCGTTAGTGGGTCCAAAGTATAGTTAGCAAAATGGGAGTTCGATACATATCTACCCCCCTCTTCGGTAATATAGGTGAAACAGAGGTAGAATCATGCTTAAGCACGAATAGGTCGGCTCGACCGGTGCGATACCACGGCCTCACAGAAAACCGGATGTGAAGCAAGCAAAAGTCAAAGCTTTTTGCCGAGATTAGTGAGGTTTCCTGAGGCCCAAGTCCCCCTCTCCTCTTTCCTCTCCCCTCATCCCTTCTTTCCTTTTTCCCATTCCACCTCTCTTCTATGTCCTCCCCGCATCCCTCTTCCTTCATCGCCTTCAAAGGCGGGCAGGGCACTTAAGACTCTGGAATTGCAGGTGTCCATGGACGGAGGTTGTCATTTACCATCAGGTGACCCGCCTGTTCTCTGTCCCCCTATAATAAAAAGAAAAAAAAAAAACGTTGCTCAATGAAAATTCTTGCGCTGATTACTGAAACTGCGGCGAACCTCTACCGCTGAATACAGACAAGACAGCTTCGCACAATTTCGTATATAATAAAAACGCAAACAACAACACAACTTCGGATTTATCATAGAACCCAAAAAGATATTAAAATAATCATAAAAACCACAAATCTGAACCTAATTAACAATACAACATGTTATACCACAGAGAATAACTTCAACATTTTGCTAATTAGTTAAAACTAAAACTTTACTCCAACATTCAAGACAAACTCGTAATGATATAAAGTTAGTTATTCGAAATGTTCCACTCAAATTCAGTTTGAAACAATACCTTCCCAACTGTGGAAAGCTTGTTGATTAAAGCTACCGTATCCTGGTTTTTAATTCACATGCAAAAGTTGTGTTTTTAACTGGCAAACTTTTTGTAGCGTTCAGAGCGAAAGAGAGTTTGCAGTTTGTTTAACTAGTGGGAACTTGGGCAGACAGCTCACGTCAAAATGGGTCTGCCTATAAAGATATTATAGGTATAAAAAAATGTGTTCTACAGATTCTTCCACTGGTCTTTTAATATAATATTTATTATATATAACGACATATGTTTATCATAATTTAGTCCTTCTTTCGTAAAAGGGAGCAAGCCTATCGTCATCACCCGGGCACTTTACAAATTAATTATTAATAATTGAATGTACATATATTGCAATTATAGTTGGCGTATGAGTAGTTAATACACCTCTGCGTATCCCTTCAGGGATGTAGCATAAAAGCATATTTTTATTCTATCTGCATAAGAGCAAAATGAACTAAACTCGTGAATCTGTAGCGCGAATAGGGGATTCACGCGTTCGTCGGGAGTATCGCGAGTTTTGGGTTCATGGTTAAACTTGCCTTCGTACAAACCATTTCCTTGTCTCCTATAATATTATTATTTTTGTGTACAATAAGTAATAAATACACAAATATAAATACTTTGTCGTGTGGTTCACGGTGGAGTAGAATAGGGCCACACCATCCTTGCCGGTGGTGTCGTACAAGGACGGCTAAGGGATTATCTATCACACAGTATGTAATGAATGCGGTCACAGAGTGCACGGTTGACTGCAATAGGCTTGCCCCTTATTACGTTAGTGGGACCAAATACGGTTGCAGTGTAATACGGTTTTACAATAAAAATGATTCCACGACAGGATGAACAGAGACAATTAATAAATAAACTATTTATTTAATGCTTATACATTATTAACTTTTACTTAATAGCTCGTATGTCGCGATAGTTAAACTAATACACTGCGTTGAGAGTTGTGGCTTCGATTAACTCTTGGGACAAATTTTTGCGATCCACAAATAGTTGCTCGGAGTCAGGATGTTCTGTGTAGTTTCCATATGTAAACGTAGTCCTAGTCCCCTGGTACATTGTAATCATTCATAATCCGGGAGTTGTATTTTAAAGAACAAAATCCATGTCTATGACATTTAGTTTCTTTTATAGTAGGCAACTCGATGTAGGGGAAGGTCGGGTAGCCCCGGACACTGAAGTAAATTGTAAATAAAAGTACTAATTAATTAAATTTCTGTCTTTATTTTGTACGAAATTAGGAATTCTTTGATAATATTAATTAGAAATTACTAATCATATCTCATTTTTTAAGGAATATAGTACAAGTAATTTGATGTTATTTTTTTGGCGTAACAAAAAATGTTGTTCAGTATCAGTTCAGTTCAGTTGTATCAAAACATCGTTCCTTGGATTTACAAGCGTCACAAATATATATATATCCAAAGCATCTAAATAAACACAGTCTTCATGGGCCCAGTCCTTACATTTTTGGCACTGTATCCAGTCTTCTTTAAATGTTACTCCGCATATGATACATTCGGCCTCCTCTTCTTGATCTTCTTGAGAAAGACTTCGAATGTTTTTTTTTTTGTTTCAAAAACTTTTTAGCAAATTTACTTTTTTGTCCTGTCTCTTGTTTTTTTTTTATTGTCTCTATTTTTTTCTACTTCTTTTTTATATGGTGAAGAGGTTATAATCTCGCTCTTTTGAGTTTTTCGAGTTTACCTTAACAAGCATTTTTTTTGATGCATCAGTAAATGGCGAGAACTGTTTTAATAAATTTATTTAACTGGTAAAGGGCACCGGTTCAGTAGCAGGCAATGTATGACTAGTGGAGGGCACTGGCGATAAAGGATGGGCTGCCGAAGGCTGATTGTACACATTTCCTAATTAAGCTTCTTGAACAAGGTCTGTCATCATTGACGGTAAAAAATCAATGTCAGTAAATTTCAGGGTTGAAAAGATAAATTCCTGTGTATTTGAACCTGTATTGTGCTATATCCAACCTTGCTGCTCTGCGAAAGGCTTCATCCACAATTGCAGCAGTATCATAGTCTGTGATTCTAGCTGCTGGATTTCGTCACATCCATGCTGAACTTGCAGTTGAAAATGTAGCTTTAAAAGATTTAAAAAATGCCCTGTCCAAGGGCTGTATTTTATGCGTTGTTTACGAGCATATTCTATAACTGCCAGGTTCTTATGACTAGCATGGCCATCCAAGATTAGCTGGACAGAGTCTGTTTCTGTTGGCTGAACATGCTGTTTATATAATAAGGCACCGTTCATCCATCCGGTCTTATGTGGTGCAGTACTATCTGTGGAGTCCTTTAATCAATCGACAGTTTCTATCCATTTCTTTTTCAAGGAAAAATAAAAACAGGTGGTATGAAATGGCCAATGAAATTCATGGCAAGTCAGTTTAAAATTGGAACCTCGTTAATTTTCCAACCTGTTTTTTCCATTTACCGAAATGTCGGGGGGGAGGAGGAGATGGAAAAATGGAGAAAGGAGATGAGGGGAGAGAAAAGAGGGAGGGGGGAATTGGGCCTCCGGAAACCTCACTCAGTTCGGGGAATTGCAACGCAAGCGTTACTTCACAACCGGTTTTCTGTGAGGCCGTGGTATCGCACCGGTCGAGCCGGCCCATTCATGCCTAAGCATGGCTCTACCACTGAAAAAATTGATTTGGGAGTTCTTAAAACAATATCCGGATAGATAGATAATAGAAGTCTTTTCCTACGGTTCTCTTATATTTATTTAATCTTATGTGGAATTTTAGACGGGATTGTTCCGCTAAATCAAACGCTAATTTTCAATAACTCCTTCCTATTTAGTGGCATAAGATAGGCGATCGTCCAATTCTTTATTGTGTATCAATACTTAATTGCTTAGAATAGTCCTCAGAAAATGTGGATTCAAATCTTCCTAACTTGGGTGGAAAGGCAATCATTTTACCACTTTTCAAAACTTTCAGGATATCGTAAAGTGAGCTTCTTGGTACATCATACCTGTCTACGGCTTGTTCTATTGATAACTTGCCTTTTATCACACATTTACTGCTTCCTTAATGTTATTTTCTTCCCATTTTCCTCTACCACTGACTCTTCCCTTAAATTTTGGCATATTTCAGAGGTTACGCAAAAATAGTAAGAACATTTTAAAATACTACCCATAAATAAGTAAACTGACAAAACAATAACAGTTTGTAAAAACAAAATTGTGAAATGTAAAACTTAAAACAATGTCCGAGGGTACACGACATGTCCATGGGTACCCGATCGTTATCATGCGACAGCTTTATATACAACACTTAAATCGTACAAGAAAACTTACAAATAAGTTATAACCTGTAAACATATAAGATTTCTTTCAATATTAAACAATAGATAAGTATGCATACTCACGAATTGTTAATGATTTCAATGACTTACAACTAATTTAGATAGGAGCGGTACCCACACCCACGCCGCGACTGATGTGTACTCGTATTCGTTTCTACCATAGAGGGCACACATTTACAATAATGCTTTACCTACGCAATGCGTTTAGTTTCAGAGGAATTTAAATGTCCGGGGTTACCCGCCGTCCGGGGCTACCCGACCTTCCCCTATTGCATATTAATAGAAACTTCCCCTTTACGCGTACCACTACAATACTACTTAACAAACGTTAATTGTGATAAATAAAACGTATTACGATCAAAGCTCTGTATTTATAACCAAGCCTCTCTACAGGGGTGGTATTTAGTTCACAATGTGCATTTGTAGCTGGTAGGTAAGTTGTGTAGTGCTTTTATGTTCAATTTACATATATATGTATGTATACCGTATATCAGCCATGCGCTACGTCTGCGTCACGGTGGGGTAGAATGAGATCAGCCCATTTAAAAACAAAATCTATACGATGTATTAGTCAAAGAAATTATGGGGTTACGCATAATAAATAATTTCTGATAATTTACTTTCCATGTTCCTTGAGATTTACGAGTATCATCATCAAATCAAATATTTTATCGATTGTCATTACCGTGCGCGTACGCGTGCCGTACCCCCGAATGCGGCGAGGCCCCTGACGGTCTAACCCACGGATACGCGCTTTTATATTCCACGTGCCTATATGCACCTACATAAATATTTCTTATCATTTTATCTATTTATTGTTTTATTTATGTATTTAGTAATATTGTTATGTAGATACTAAGTTTAAGTGATTTAATGTCCGTGAGAAATGTTGAGAATCAGCGTCAAGCATCCTGACTGACACACACTGAACTAGGTCCTTTTTGACATTGCACTGGATACATATTTTGTTTTGCTTTGCTTACTAGTTGTTGCTTATATGTTGTAATTTGTCTTGTTTTTACTTTCTTTTTGTAATTTATATATTCCTGTTAATGAGACTAGTGTTTGTGACAAATAAATACATTTTCTATCTTCCCGAGGGTGTCGTAAAAAGCGATTAAGGTATAGCATTATTATCTATCAGAGTATATGTACATATGTATAAAGTCTATATAGTGGGGTCGCCATGCTGCATTGACTACACTTGCAATAAAGATGTTGACCACCACACTTGGACTCTACTTATTGCTTTCCATCAGGCATAGTGGGTGAAGTCATTATGGTAGGCTTGGTAAGTAAAATAAATACAGTCATACAGTGTCTTGATGACGACAAAAGGCTTACCTATTACGTAAATAGAACTTAATTCTTATTGCTAAAAAGTGGGAACCCCTTTGGGGATATAGGCGGGAGTTTGTGTCTATATGTACATATGTATGTAAATGTACATTACCAGGTAGCATATTTATATGCGCTTTATATTGTTGCTAGATATAGGTTAGAAACCTTGCGTTGATACAATAAATTCTATCACATAAAAATAAAATGCTATTTTTTAGGGGGACAGACGTACAGACAGGTCACCTGATGGTAGGTAACAACCGCCGTCCATGGACACCTGCAACTCAAGAGTCGTAAGTGCGCTCCCCGCCTTTGAAGGTTAGGAGGGATGGGGGAATGCGAAGAGAGGGAAGAAGAGATGGAAAGAGGAGCGTGGGTTGAGAGGAGGGGAAATAGGATATATGGAAAAGTGCCTCCTGAGACCTCAATAATTTCGGCAAAATGCAGATCTCTTTGAGGCCGTAGCATCGCACCTAAGTGCCGTGCCTAAGCATGGCTCTACCTCGATAATGATACTCAATACGAAATGATGTCATTTTAATATTAATTATTAGATTATTATGTTTTGTACCCTAAAATGTGGTTGAGTTTAATGATTAACAAGTCATCTAGTCTACTGGTTGTCGTCACTGATCAGACTTAATACTGTTATGGTTCTGCTTTACAAAGACGGGTCTTGTTTTTTTTTTCAATTCAATGAAATGCTTCATTTAACTATAAAAACTCATTGACGTTTAAAAGTGCTAAAAGATCTACTTGCAACCGGAATTAATTTGTCATATCGAATGCAGGTTACAAACAAAACTAATCGTTTGTTCATATCTACCCTGGATGGTTCATCTACAATAATACGTAGGAAATCAATTACTTTTTAGTAATGCTACATGTATCTCCTAAGGGGGGGTTTTTATGCGATAGGGGGCAAACGAGCAGACGGGTCATCTGATGGTAAGTGACTATCTCCGCCCATGGACACCCGCAACTCAAGAGTCACAAGTGCGTTGCCGGCCTTTTAGGTAGGAGTACACTCTTTTCTTGAAGGTTTGAAGGTCGTATCATTATCTATAGGTCTAAAAATTAGTAGCTGTTGTTGAATAAACTATTTTAAAAGACTGACACACACTCACGTCTGTATTCATGAAGAACGGAGGCGTAATTAATTTTAACCAAAATGAGTGACTGGACTCCAGAGGCTTAACTCCCCCTTTTTTTTTCTTATTTTACTTTGAACTCAATTATTTTTAAAGTATAACTTTAAACAGTGTCTTTTATTTTATGAATGTTGGTTAATACGTAATTGGCGATGTTATAAGTCTGGAGCCAACTTTTGTTAAATTACTTACATACATTGGGTGTGGGTAAATTTTTGTAAATAAATAAATAAATAAAAGAATAATCTCTCCTAAAACTCTCAATGCATCGTCTTTAGTCTTATAATATAGAGTCCGTGCTTATGATAAAATAATATTATAGTTTTGGCGTGGTTATACATACATACATATATTATTGATTAATACCCGACTGCGAAAGAAGGGAAGAATAGAGGAGGATTTGAGCCTTCGGCAACGGCATATATGACTGGAATAAAAACTTTCGTGAGTTACATTCATATTTATTTAAATATACGGTTTCGGTCCCGACAGGAGACCTTTCTAAAGGAGTCAGTCGTCCAGCCGCGACGGTACCGTACGTCACACTGAGAGATAAAAACCAGAAAATGACGTGTACGCTCCGACTAGATAATGTATAAGTCAAGTACTATTGCTAGTGCTTGTATATTACTCAACAACAAATAAAATATGATAGTACATTGTTTTTTAATCTCGCATAGTCCTAAAATATCTTCTCCATCTTAAACTAAACTATTCGCAAATTGTAAATGGTACGGGTAAGTTATTCGAATTTTTTGGACCGTGTACACAGCGTCGAACATTTACAAGACAACGAGCCTGAACAAACAATACTTATAGAATTCATTTTGGAATTCCTTTTGTATAGTTATTTATATATTTAAGCTCTTAGTTCAAGATTTTAGAAATACATAAGGTGATTATGGTATTACTGGTAAGTGCTGAATATTATGTGGTGAAGAAGAGACTGGAGATTGGTAGCGGTTCTCTATGCTTCATGACTAAAACTTTTTAATACTAGTTTTTTAAAGGCTTTTCTTTCTTTAGGTAAAAAGCAAATAACATTGTAATTAATAGGTGAGCGATAAGGAATAGTAAATATATATTATATAGTTTTCTTCCTACTCTTCAGAGCACTCAACTGCCACTGCAGGATAGGCTTAGTATTCTGGGTATGGATATTTGCCGGGATCTCAATCCGCGCGATTACATCGAGAGTGTCACTAAGGCGGCCTCGTGTAATCTCGGCGTTTTGAACAAGGTGAGACGGTTCTTCTCGCCCGAGCAACTGTGTCTTTTGTACAAGACCCAGGTTCGCTCCTGCGGGGAGTACTGCTCTCATCTCTGGGACGGCTATGCGTATTATTTGCTTGACGCTCTCGATCGGTTGCAGCGGCGCGCAGTCCGCATTATCGACTGTCCTGAGATCACCCAGTCTCTTGAGCCTCTGCAGTTGCGAAGAGATGTCGCCTCTATGGCAGTCCTCTATCGCCTACATCACGGGGAGTGTTCTGATGAGCTCTTCCAATTTTTCCCACCTTCTCCCTTCCTCTACAGGACTACACGTGCTGGCCTGAAGAGTCACCGTTTGTGCGTCGAAAATATACGTACCCGAACTAAACGGTTTGGCTCTTCTTTCCTGTGCCGATCGGCAAAAGCCTGGAATTCTCTACCAGCGCACGTGCTTCCTTCCCACTTTGATCCCGGGTCTTTTAAGCGGGGCGTGAAAAAGCATCTGACCAGGCCGCCATAGTGTGGGTCACCATGCTGCATTGACTAGACATGCAATGAGGATGGTGACCACCACTCTTTGACTACACCTATTGCTTTCCATCAGGCAAAGTGGAGTCACTATGGTAGGCTAATATAAAAAAAAAAAATTGACCTAGGGTTTCAAAGTTCACAGATATAGCAGTGTTTATGTTCATATTTTTATATAACGTAGAACTTGTTATCACATTGAGATGTAGGCGGATCAAATGTACTACCTACCTTAGGGAATTAGATGTTCGACTTGAGCCTTAATCAGATATTTCATTATTGACAATGTGTAGGCGGTTAGATCTTTTTTCTATTATAGTGCCAAGTAGCGCTCTAGGAATTATTCTTACAAACTCTTTACAAACATACCAACAACGGACACAAAGAACACCCACACTCGGGACAGCTGTTGATCGAACACACAATTTTTTATCCCGTGTGGAAATGGAACCCACGATCATCGGTTTAGTAGTCAGGGTCACATACCACTAGACCAACAGGGCAGTCCTTTATACCTGCAGATACCAGTTACAGGTAATAAAATCCCGACATCTAGAAGTATTAGCAACATTCCTTTCCTTCTGTCTTTCCTTTTTTTATCTTTCCCTTTCAATATTCTCCCAATTTTACCAGCTTTAATTTCTAGAGGGAAGTATTGAAGGCAATAGGCTACTTACGACTTTAGGTATATGTATATAGTATGTACACTACCGTCCAAAAGTTTGGAAGCACACCTGATTTCAAACAAAACAAAAGATTGCCGACTCCCTGCGGTAAATAATAGCAATAAAATAAAGTTTTATGACCTTTTGTGATTTTTTAACACAAAACAAAAGGATTACTAGTGCATATTCCTTGAGTTTTAACAAATTCCTGGATTTTGACGAAACACGTGTTTTATTACTTCATCCGCCGGGGACTTTCTTTCATGCATTGATTTTTTTTATTGAAATTGATTTTGTTTTATTGAAAATATTTTGTAGTTTTATCTTTTTTGGACCTTATTTAGTCACACTTGAGCATTAGAACGCGAAGGTTGTGATATTAACATCGTCTGTATTCAAAAGATTTCGACTACTTCCTTGACCGTCTTTTTTTATTGAAAATGGCAAAACGCAAGCAAATCACACTTGAACAGCGAAGCGCTATTTGTACTCTGCGTGAGGAAGGCTACAGTGAACGCCAAATCGCAAAAAAACTCGGAATTTCTTGTAAAGGTGTCCACTACACCCTCGCTAGAAAAAAAAGAAACTGGCAAAAATGAAGATAGAAAAAGGTCTGGTAGGCCCAAATCCACTACAAGTCAAGAGGATAACTTCATCAGAGTTCTTTCTAAACGGAATCGTCGCTTAACTGCACCACAAATTACCGCATCTCTGAATGAAACGCGAGGAACACCCGTGTCAATAACAACAGTTAAAAGACGACTACTGTCTGCGGGGCTAAGAGGTTGTGTTGCAGTTAAAAAACCAAAACTAACAATTCGGCATAAGAAAAACAGACTAGAATGGGCAAAGGAACATAAAAACTGGACAATAAACCAATGGAAAAAAGTTCTTTGGAGTGACGAATCGAAGTTTCAGATTTTCGGGTCCAATAGACGTGTTTTTGTGCGCCGATCTAAAGGAGAGAGAGCTTCAGAAGCTTGTACAGTGCCTACTATCAAACATGGTGATGGTAATGTCATGGTTTGGGGGTGTTTCGGCAACAATAAACTCGGAAGTCTTGTGAGGATAACCGAAAAACTAAACAAGGAACGCTATTTGAAAATTCTTAAGGATTTCGCCATACCCAGTGGACTGAATCTTATTGGTCCTGGGTTCGTTTTTCAGCAAGATAACGACCCGAAACATTCGTCCAAACTGTGCCAGAACTTTTTAAGGAAGAAAAAAGATGTGAAAATCATGCAGTGGCCGTCTCAATCACCTGACCTTTCTCCCATTGAACTTGTTTGGGATGAACTAGATAGAAGGGTGAAAAATCAATCTCCTACGAGCTCAGAACATTTGTGGCAACTATTACAGAGCGAATGGAAGAAGTTAGATGAACAGTATTTTATGAAATTAATTAGTAGGATGCCCAGAATATGCGAGAAGGTAATTAAAGAGAGGGGTGGACACTTCGATGAAGCTAAAATTTAATTTAATTTTTATATTACTTATTTAATTTCATTGTTGTAGAAGTGTGTTTTGTCTATTTTTTTAATTCTGTATCAATAAAAAAAATTTAAGATGGCTTACTTTTATTTTATTTGATTTTATCTTGTTGCTTCCAAACTTTTGGACGGTAGTGTATGTGTAAAATACCAAACGTGACGTGCCTTCACTATTAGCAAATTCTAATTCTATGATTTCAAATGAACCCTTCTTTTTTTTAAATCAAGGGACGAGACATATAACTATTAATAATTTGCAGACAGATTTAGCTACTACAAGGTCTCAGACGAAAGCAATAATAATAATTTAAATACAAATGGTATAAGATATACAATGGCAACCATTTTTAGTAAAATAAACAGTGTGGATGAAACTTTTAGGGTATTTACATATAAAGCAAATGGTTTATGATAGTTTCTTTGTGTGTTGGATAGTGTTTATAGAAGAATATTATATCCTATAAAACATCACGCTGCGATTCTTAGGAGCGGTGCAGTGACCTTAGAAAGAAGTGAGACTGCGGGGAATGGTTACTAACATAAAAACATGGCTTTTTAGAAGTTTTTTACTGAATTTCTTTAAAGTTTAGGAGAGAATTTTAATTGTTTTTATATATGCTGCTAATATATATAAAGTTTTTTAGCAAAACCCATTAATTTGCCTATGCTTGAAGCTTGTCAACAGTTCAGCAAATAATTTTAATGCATCAGGTTATCTGATTAGCTCATCTGTCTGGTCAGAAGTAAACGAAACTCCGGGGTTGTATAAAAGGTTTTATGACCGTAGAGGAAGCACGTGAGGTAGGTAAGGATAATAGCAAGTGGCGCGTTATTGTCTCTGCCTACCCCGATGAGAGAAAGGTTCGAACTTATCTAAAAACGTATTGTGAATCAGTCAGTATTTGTTCATTCTGTGCAAACTGTTACACCTTTTTGGGCATAATAAATAAATCAGCCACAATTGCAACGGATAATGTATGATAGAACAGGTCTTCATAAATGACTAATAAACAGAATTTTTATGTAATGAGCACCTATATATTGACTATTGTCGGAAGTGTAGGCAGAGTTTCATCGACTACAGTTTAGTGTTTACGAAAGACTATGAGAAGAAGGAAGCAAAGTCATATTGTATATATGTACACTACTTAACTCAAAGGAGCCGATGCCAGAGTCCGAGTCCACCCACCGAACCTCTAATAATATGAAGTAAATTCTTGTATTGAATTCTTTTCTACGTTTTTATAATCTACTAAAAGTATTGCAAATGTATTGCAACAAACTCTTAGCCACGTGACTACTTTACCTTAATTATTATAAAATGTTATTATATTTACCAACAGACTCAGAGAGAATATATTAGAAACTCTATTTCTTTAATGTTAATAAGTTGAGCTTGCTTTATTGCTTTAGGCTATTATTAATTTAAACTGTAAATAAAACTTGTTTGAATTTATTATACGAGTACACACATGCATTACGGCGGCACGCCTGTATCGCCAAAGGGCCGAAGTGTATTAAACACATCATTTTGCCGATTAGATATTGTCAACTGGGGAAACTACTACTACTAAACTACATGAATTAAGAAATGGAAAATTGGAGAGGGAAAACAAGAACAAGAGATGCAATGGACAGAAAGGGATATTGCTACTAGGGATGGCTTGGGAAGTGTAAGTATATTATTAGGGCTTAAGCAATATTGAAGCCTACAATATGTTTTTCAGTTGCTGGTACGACAATACCAATTTAACTAACACCTATCTCAGAAACGATGATTCTAAAGTCAATTTAATCACGGGAATGACCGAAACAGTGCTCGACAGATAGTGTGTATTTAATAATAAAGTTAAACAAATATTAATTAAAAAGAGTTATTATTCCGTAAACGATTATTTAATTGATAGTTATGTAAACATATGACATGTGCATGTGAAATACATAATGAACAACATTGAATTTATATTTGAAATGTCAAATCGAGAAATGGTGTCAAAAAAAAAATCTAGTGATAACCATATTGTTTGTTTTGCATGCTGATGTGACAGCAGAATATGATGAGACTAATATCATTGTGTACCTACTCATGCTCTGCATAATAGAGTATAGTTCGTTTGTTTGTTTGAGGGACTACAATATAATACTACACTACGATAAGCCTAGTGGTTAGCTCAACTCATGAGGAAGGTTTCAGGCTGTTTCACATCACGCTACTACCATTAGGAGCGGAGTGACTATGAACGTGTGTGAAACTGTGGAGTATGTCTTGTAATAAAACATGACCTGAAATTGTCTCCAAATTTAATATTCCCGTCTCTGAAAGCTATAAACTGGCTGTAAAAGGTGGTTTATACATGTAACATGAATAAATAAATTTTATGATTTCTAAAATTGTAGTTTTATTGATGTTTTTGTTATGTTTTTGCATATACATTTAGGAATTAATTTTAAAATAGTGATCTCCGGTGTACAACTAATGAAATAAAGCTAAGGCACGCAATTTCTTCGTTTTTTTTTTTGTTTTTTTTTTAATGGATCATATATTCTTTTATTATTATGATGTACAAGTTTCATTATAAGAATGTGTATTTGTAAGTATACAAATTTTGTTTAGTATCTAAAACAGCCTCGATTATTGCAAGTAAAACTTTCAAGATTTTTATACGTATTAGATCTGTAAGTCGGAACTTAATCGATATATTTTTTACGGCATAATACCTTTGTTTACACGACGTGACGTCTTGATCGAATTGCACTGACCGTGGTAGCTGGTGGACTGTATATATAGTATCTATCATCTTTAAATTTCAGGAATCAGAATTGTTAACCACTAGGCCAACAGACTAGTCTATTGGTGAGTGATTCTCACTGGTCGTGGGTTCGTGAGTGAAAAACAAACATAATTTTGGAATGGAAGCTACAGTGGGCAAATGAGCGGGCGGGTCACCTGATGGTAAATGACTATCGTCGCCCTTAGCAACCAATAAGCGCCTACCCATACGTGGCTTAGCATGACTCTCTCACGTCACGTATTCGCCTCATAAACCAAATCTTTAAAAGTAATTGAATTAGTATTCCAAGACTACGTACAAAAGTACTTCGAGTACTTTTAACATTGTGAAACATTCAAAAACACGTGTTTCATTAATTATATAAATTTCCATAATTACCTGTACATTTTTTTATTCTTCTATCAAGTTTCAGTTGAAGTCTTGTCTTGCAATTTAGGTCTACCGAAAGAAACCCTTTCAGAATTTTCTTTTTACTGACTAAGCTTAATTAAATGTATTACTATAATATGTCATTTTTATAATGAGTCTGGGTGTAATTTATCAATAATATGTATGCACTGAGAAAAATATAGGTTCCCATGTTTATGAGGAGTCTGTAGTAAATTATTGATTATATTATTATTGAAGGATCGCAACAAAACATTTATGTTATCTAATAATATTTTCCTGAGCGATATTGCGGTACACGTTAAAACCCTGACATAAAATACGCTCTAAGTATTTCGTCCGGGCTGATGAATCGTATAATGTCTGACGTCACAGAACGTCATAAATTACGTAACTTTAGAAGTCTGTGACGTAAGCCTTGTCACTTTCTTAGGGAGAAGCTCTTGATACTTGTTTTATAAAACAGCAAAATTGTTTTTGATCGATAATATGAAAGCGATTATATTACTGGAGATTCAGATGTTTTCGAATTAGATCGCCAGGCTTCGTTTACCACACAACACATTGTGTAATTCTTAAATAGTTCTACCGAGTCTGTCTGTTCCTTGTTGTCCCTTGTTATAATGTTTGTAATTTACTTCTTGTTTGTGTGACTGTATACATATTGTCTGATAGATAACACTCGACCCCTTAGTCGCCTTTTACAACACCACCAGATCAGATGGGGTGCCCCTATTCTACTCCATCGTGAACAACACTTCCTCATCCTTTTCTTCAATTTTATCCTCCCCTTCCCTTTCCAGGTTCTCCCAATTTTCCCATTTAATTCTAAAAGTAGCTAGATGACGGCAATAGGCTTGCCCCCATTTACGTAAGTGGGCCTAAATAATAGTGGGCAAATTACAGACATATGTATGTATATACATATTTACACGCACGCTATATACCAAAACAACCTGAAGGAGTAGGCAGAAGCGTCTAAAACGACCCCTTTCATACAACCATTAATTTAAAAACTGTATGCCTGTATATATACAATACTGTAACTGCATTTTTGAGTCTGAAAAATAAAGGTGTTTAATGCGCATAATATGTATATCCTATATACTGAAGCTACTCATAGAGGACAAGTTGTCTATTTTAAGAAGATTAAATGAAGAAGTTGTACAATGTTTTGTATCTTACTTATATGACAACCAGTTAGAGACTGGTTGTCATACGCTACAAATAAAGAGTTTCTAAAAAGCAATGAATTAGAAAACTTCTATACTCTGCTTATGACACATAAATTAACAGTTAAATGATCTATTTAACTGTTTAAGTGGAGGTATATTTATCCAATAGCACGTAACCAACTGCGCACAATGTAGGTATCGATAAAACATTTCTACTCTTAATATATTCTATATACGAACGGACGCCGAGGAAAATGAAATCCGGAATGTAATAAATGAGTTATCACAGTGCGAGGAATTCTATCTGAAGAATACGTATTGCCAAAATTATGTTAATTTGACTGATTAAGGCATTCGCTCCAGTTACTGTTTTTGTAGTAACGAGACAGTCGAATTTCGTTTTTTTTTTTATCTCGTTTTGTTTTAATTGCGAATCAGTTAAATATCATTGTCGTTCTTCTGTCTTTCATAATTTTTAAAAGAGTAAAACCATATATATCCATAAATCTTTAATGCGCTGTTCGGAGATAGATATATGTATTTATTTATTTAGATACATTTATAATATTATTACAGGAAAACTCCCAAGGCAATATTGCAAGCTTATAACTAATTATATTAAATAATTACAGATAATTAACAATTTATAATAATAACAATTATGAATATAAATTAACTACATGTCAGAAATAATGTAATGCATGCAATTTTTGGCTACTTCTGTAAATTTTGGCAGGCTCCAGTTATAAATTATATTTTTCTTTTATTGTGTATCTGTTAAATACGACGAAAGTAAGGTTATAAAAATACTATAAATTCTTTACGAGTTTCATTAAAGTTACAAAATTATTTTAAAGTGAGATAGCTAGGCTTGAAAACAAATTTTAGACTTGCCATAATACGACGGACAATATTCTCAGTTCAGTAAATTATACCAAACGTATAAAGTCTACCTAAGCATCAACATTACATGACACATCAATCAACAAATTTGGTAGTGGTAGAGCCATGCTTAGGCACGAATGGGCCGGCTCGACCGGTGCGATACCACGGCCTCACAGAAAACCGATGTGAACCGTTGCATTTCCCCGAAATGAATGAGGTTTCCGAAGGCCCAACTTTCTTTTTCTCTTCCCTCATCTTCCCTCTCCTCTTTCCCATCTCCTAATAGCCCCGTCTCTTTTTTCCCCTACCTGCATCAACTTATCCCTCATCACCCTCAAAGGCAGGCAGCGCACTTACGACTCTTGAGTTGCAGGTGTCCATGGACGGAGGTTGTCATTTACCATCAGGTGACCCGTCTGTTCGTCTGTCCCCTATAGTATTAAATATATACAATTATTACAGTAAGGTTGTCATGTATTTTTTTATTACATGGGGGCAAACGAGCATATAGGTCACTGATGGAAAGTGACTACCGCCGCCTGTAGACACCTGTAACCCATGAGTCGTGAGAGATGATGAGGGATGAAACTCATTCTGTAGATGTGTAATGGATTCATATGTCATTAGTTTTTACAAATTGGAAACAATTTAAAAAGTGTCATGCATCGAAATGGATTTGACTAGAGAACATTTCGCTCAATAATTTATTACGACTTTCCTTGTGGACTTACTCAACGACAATGTAACCATAGATTAATTCAATCTTCAATACGCATTTCATTACGAAAGCCCATCTCTTGCCACTGTTTACAACTGATTTAACGACTGTGAACGTGGTCGAAGCAAACTCACTGATGATTCTTAAGAAGGACGTCCTTCTACTTCAACTACTGAAGATAACGTGAGTGCTTTACGGCTAATGATAGAAGCTGATAGAAGGGTGACATATAAATAGTGGCGGGCAGCTTTAGCCGTTGGTATGAGTCAAGTACAAGGAGTCTTACGTGAATATGTAGGAGACAAAAACGTCGTTGTTTGGATTGGTGCCGCTCAATGCTACGAACTGACATGAGCACTGTATTATGACATCGACGATGTATTTTCAAAGCTGAATATATTATTCCGACCCGAAACCGAAAGATAATCTGCTCAAAGAATGTTTCCATTCGAAGATTTGTCGACCAAAGTAAAGAAGGGCAGAAATTTAGGGTTAAGACGATTGCCTCACTTTTGGACGCACTTATCTTTTATCTCTTTGCAATAGTCATTCTAGAAGATAAAGGGACTGTTACTGTAGATTGGTATGTCAGTCATTGTGTACCAGTTGTCTTGGAAAATGTTAGACATTCTCCTACACTACGACAACGCTCCAACTTACTCCGCCAGATGGACTATCTAACATTTATCGATTGAAGGTGTGAAGTTAATGAGTCATCCTCCTTACAACCCTGTACTGGCACCTTGTATACCACCAAATATGAAAGATAAACATAGAGGAATTCGTTTTATGAACCCCGAAGATGCAGTAGCTGTGTAGCTGTAAACGTAAGCTCACTGCTTCAGTCAATGGTTTCATCGCATGTGTCGGTGCTTAGAACGGAGACTACTTCGAAAAGCAATAGAAATATTAACAGGCTTCCATAAAATTGACTTACTTATTTTTTTAAACTTACGTATGATACAGGTCACTCTAGTTTAAGCGGGAGTGTTACCACACATTATTATATTCTAGATATTATAATTATAAGTTACGTTATAAGTTTAAATGATTATCACACAACGTATTTTGTTGTTTGTTACACTTTACTTTTTCATGGATATAATATTTTTTTTATTAAATTTATTGTGACTAACTGAAGAAAGTAAGAATAGGATATGACTTATTAGTAGACTTAGAGTGACTACCGAATAATTTATATAATGTATACACTTACATACATATACATATGTATATGTATATAATAATTTTTATACTTATATACATATGTAAGTGATAATTAATATTATAATTGATTATTATACTAATATTGAAGGTTAAAATGTATTAATTAATAATTAATTAACTCTAGGTTTGCACAATGTATAAATACGATAAGAGGATAATTTAACGTAGCCCCCCAGTTGAGAAGGTATGTTAAAATACAGAGCTAAGCGAGGTTTGCAAAGCCAACTGTGAACCACAACCTGTTAATAGTGGATAAAATGTTGTGCTAACTACGCGTCTTACGGAATTTGATTACAGCTCCTAGTGCTAATCATGAGGACAAGGAGGTAAAACGCGATTAGGGGCAATTAAATGAGCCCTTCATCTCTTACTCTAAAATACATTGTACAGTTATAAAGGTAAAAATACAATTAATAATAATAATTGTTGACATTACAATCTACATGATAACAATCTCATAAAGGCTGAAAAATAAGAAAAGTTAGATTCAACTTGTGGAATGGGTACCAGAGCTCTCGTAATTAATTGTAACAGAAAGTTAAAGTGAAAGTGTAGTATATCGTTGTTTAAGAGGTAAGAATAACCTATACGACTACATTTTATACAGTAGGTAGGATTTTTTTTTTATATTAGCCTACCATAGTGACTCCACTTTGCCTGATGGAAAGCAATAGGTGGTGGTCACCATCCTCATTGCATGTCTGGTCAATGCAGCATGGTGACCCACACTATGGCGGCCTGGTGAGATGCTTTTTCACGCCCCGCTTAAAAGACCCGGGATCAAAGTGGGAAGGAAACACGTGCGTTAGTAGAGAATTCCAGGCTTTCACCGATCGGCACAGGAAAGAAGAGCCAAACCGTTTAGTTCGGGTACGTATATTTTCGACGCACAAACGGTGACTCCTCAGGCCAGCACGTGTAGTCCTGTAGAGACAAGCGTAGTGCCATCATCAGGGCACTGAATATTAAACTGTCTTATAGGTAACAGTCCATTATTCTGGCATAGTTTGATGGCTGGGTCTCTGAAAAAAAAAAAAACCGCTTCGAGTCGCCAGGAATCCATATTGTATCATGAGAAAGGTTTTCAATCGTCGGAGTCTGAACGTAACCCTATGTACCCATCTACTTCATTTTTAAATCTGCTTATAATTTTATACGGATGACGTGGACTCTTAAACAAAACATCAGGAAACGTATAGATTTAGAATAATTTAAACTATGGGCTTACAGAAGGAAGTTAAAAATAATTTGGGCCCAGAAAATCACTAATGACCTCTTCATACGTCTTCTTACGTAGGGACCAAAAATATTTATGGTACTGTCAAAAAAAAAATTGTTGTATACCTGGGACATGCACCTACACAAAAAGATACGGCCTTTTGCAATTATTATTTGCAGTGTTAATGGCAAAAGTGATATATTTTTATTTATTATACAGATTTGATATTATTTTTTTAGGTCGATGTAGTAACTGTAGGTAATAGAATCGATTACAAAACAATTAAAGTGGTTCTATTGCTTTTCGTGTATTTTTAAGCTTTATTTCAGATTTAATAAGCTGTCAAAATAACTTCAAACATATGTTATATGCCCTACGAAGCATGAATTATATTTTGTTAGTGATGCCATTTTGCTATTTTTATTTCAAGACATTAAAGCTGAAATATTTGTAAGGTAAACTGCAATAAAGGTATTGTCCTCTTGAAAATTAAACCAAAATCATTTTATGACTGTTTTGAGTTGAGTCCCCACATCTATTTAGTTACAAACCTCAGTTGTCAAGGCTCCTTATAAGTACATTTTCTACCAACAGATGGAGCCACCAGTTATTTAAATATTAATTAACATTATTTTATTTTATTCATAAAAGCTCAAAGTCAGCTCAAAAATGTATGAAACTAAAATGATTCTTTTGTAAATATTTACTGAAAATAGTAGAAACATAGATTTTTATAAGTCCATTCCTATTACATAAGTTTTATATATTCTATACAATGTACAGAATTTAAATAATTTCTAGGGCAATGTTGTGTGTCGCAAAAGTTGGGTGAAGAAAGAAGTAGCTGAGGAATTCCCGGGTATGGGCAGGAGTTGAGTGCTGCAGAGCTGTTTTGCCTCGCAAGAGACAGGACGCGATGCACAGAACTGACTGCCAACCAATCCAGCCAAAAACTTAATGCTCGCGTTCTCCACAGCTTACTAGTAATAACCCCGTATAATTAGATGACATAAACCTTTAAGTTTACGACTCAGAATATCCCGGATCACAAAGTCGTAAAGACTCAATTGTTTCTCTTTATGGCTTCTGTAATTACTAAAGGTTTTCCGTTCGTTTTCGCTCGTTCCCGCCCTTTTAAGACCACTTTTGCGAGTTAAAATGATCGTAACCTTTCCTAAGATATTTTTTTTTATTAAACATTCCAGAATATTACTCATTTGATTAAAAACTCGTAGGTACTTGATAAAAAATATGTCGGTATTTGAATATTAGACTTTAGTCCTAATTGGATTTATTTTATATAGTTAAATATAATATTAATATAGTTAAAAAATATTTGTAAGAAATAGCTCCGCGATATGGTACATAATGTATTTGTTATAGCCGTTTAACCTACATAATTTTAATTGGTGTTTTTTTCTGTATATTACAATTCTATATTTTGTTAATGGCTGGTAGAATTTAAGGGATGTGCCGTTGTGTACGCTTAATTGCTTACGTTTATGGTCACTTTCTAGCTCTTTTTTAAAAGGTCTTCTTTTCCACTACCGTACTTAAATTATTTCTTGTAACGCGGGGGGTTTTACTCAATACAGTAACAGAGCATAAAAAACACACACTCTCTGTACAACAATTAAAGGGCGATGGAGCTCACAACAACGAGGTGACCAAAAGGACCACGGCATCCGTGCAGTCGATTCGGTTGGCTCCTGGGTTGCGTAACGTGCTTATATTTTTGTTCTACATTCACTCTATCCAAAACAAAACAAATATGTTGAAATCCGATCAGCACTTCACAGTGATTAGACCGTTTAAACAAACAAAAAAAACTTCAGCTTTGTCATATTAATATATGTTTAATTATTTATGATTTTTATTATTACAATTACACTTATGTGTTTAATATTGAATTTTAAATAGTTATTTGTTTTCAAATAAATAAATCATTCTGACTAAAAAATAAAATGACCACCGAAGTTGTTATATATAGAATCTACGGAGCAGCTTGTAATAAGCATAGCTTCTTCTCAAAGACTTTCTTCTTGGGATATGCCGGGTCCTCTGCCATAGACCCACTGTGACGGGACACCATGTAATATAAGTAGCTTCGTCTTCGACATACCTCACCCTCAGCTCCGGTGAGGTAATCCCGTAAAACCCGTGAGGGTTACTATACACACAAAAAAAAGGAAAATAAATTTTCACCATTGACTGACACTCCTACGCTCGGTAATTCAAAAACACCTACGTATCATTAGTTTATCTTTTCATCTAGAAATAAGATTGAAACTACATAATCTCCCCGAGGAATAACATACGCTACACACACTGGCACACTAGTAATAAATCAATGACATATACGGACTGCACCGATGGATGGTTTATGTGGATACCTCGCCATTGAGCTACCGCGTCGTGTTGTGGGTTCGAACCCCACACGAGACAACACTTTGTGTAATTCATAAAAATTATGTTTCGAGTCTGAGCGTTCTTTGTGTCCGTTATTTGAATGTTTGTAAAGCCCATCGCGATACATCAATTATTGCTAGTGCGGGATTTCTTTTATAAAAGTTCACGCTCCTAGCCCCGCAGACCCCTTCGGGGATAGGATGGCCACATTGGTGAGTAACGCTGTTTTGGTTTTTCTGATAAAATTTTTAGTCTCATTTACGTAATAAACAAATAATTGGGAGGATAGAAAGGGTTATTGACTATAAAGATGGATTGGGGGAGTGTAAGCTATAGCTCAAGCTCAAGTCAGGCTCGTACGCCAATAACTCAAACTGGTTAGTGCCGATAGGGCTGAGCCCTCTAAATCCATTAAAATAAATAAACTACATTTTAATAATAATTTTATTATAAAAACACAATCACATACATAATTACAATTATTTAATAATAGTCATAGCATACTTTACAATATAAATAATATCTTATTCTAAACATTACTTCGAAAGGATTTAAAAATGTAATATTTTCTGTTCTGCAACACTAGCCTAATATCATTTATAATCTGTGCTTTTTACACATCGTACCTAATTAAATACAAATTGTGATAACAATTGATATTTTTATTCTATATATAAATTCTTTCGCTATAATATATTTTATTTAGCCACAGGTCTTTAAGAACAAAATGTTGACGGTAGAAATGAGACTCCGATTTTTTTGTGGGTGTATGTATATGTATGTAATCACTATGACGAGGCAAGATCATAGAGAATAAACACTTCATGCCACATCACGATAATGGTCAGACCAGATCAATGATACATGATATAGTCAAACATTGGTGGTCATATCATGTAATAGTTACGTTATTAACTGAAAAGGGTTAAAGATTCTGATATTTTAACACTGGTAGGGCCAAGCTTAGGCACGAATGGGCCGGCTCGAACGGTGCGATACCACGGCCTCTCAGTAACTGGTTGTTAAGAAACGCAGCATTTCCCCGAAATTAGTGGAACATTTCAGGAGGCTCAACTCCCCCTCTCCTTTTCCTCACCATAGTGCCCCCTCCCCTCATTCTTCATCACCCTCAAAGGCGGCCAGTGCACTTACGACTCTCGAGTTGCAGGTGTCCATGGACGGCGGTTGACACTGACCAACAGACGACCCGTCCGTTTGTCTGTCCCACTATAATATATATAAATAAAAAATTGACAAATCTTTCACGTTAAATTAGACCCGCTTCCCATGTCCAATTGAGGGAAAATTTTGCATATGGCGTCAGTATGGATGACAATGAGACTTGATACAACAACTTAAACATTCACTGACTCTAATTCTAAATACTTGTTTTAAATTAATTTACTGTGATATATCATGGCGACAGAGGATTATTTGGTTTTGAGAGCGAATAGCAAAGAAAATATTCTTAGAATAAGTGTGTAGTAAAACTTTTATTTAATAGACGTCTCCAGTAAATGATATGGCCAAACGTATTGACATAATATCATAAAAATAAAAAATAAATTAATAATATTGCTGACGAAATGGTCAATTCTATGATCTGGTCACGAAAGCTACTATTACTAATATCTTTGAAAGATAATATTAGAAATCACATTACCGAAAAATAAATAACAGGTATTATTAATAACGTACTAGCCAGTAAATATCTGCAAATCGCAACAAATAATTGACTTTAAAAAAAGTAAATAAAAAAGTAGATAAGCTTCGGTGCGCCTTTTCAATTCCTGCGTGCAATACTTGAAATTGTAAAAATGTGGAGTTTAAAAGCCTTTAGTAATTTCGCTGGTACCGCGCGATCATATTCTGACTTAGTTACAATGGGTCCCGCATCAGTGCACTCTGTGTGTAAAATTGAAAATCGCTCTACAATTAGCAAAGAACGTTAACTTACATAAAAAATAGTTTTTAATTTTATAGCATTTTTTTTTTGGGTTTTTAAAACCAATAAGTCTTAAAGTTCTGCAGCTAAAACTTACGCAATAACTAAATAAACTATTCTTCATTACATAAAAAACTAAAAATGCTTTTATTAAAAGTAATTATTGTGATAAAGGGCTAAACATACAGTCTATAAATTACAGTTCATACATTTTTATTTAAAATAATTGAAAAAGTATCATAGCTACTAGCATACAAATAAAATTAAAAAACACGTCCACGGCAATGACGAAGGTGGTAAAATTTTTTCTGCTACCTTGTCCTCATCTCAGGTATATATGGACTGCAAGCTAATGTGTGCTCTCACAGCGTAAGTTATTTTTACAGGATACAAAACTTCTTTTGATTATAGAAAAAAGTTTAAATTTTGAAGGTTAAATGAACTTTTCAAGTAACAATACAAGCGAATAAAACAATCAATTAGTAACGAAAAATAATTAATTTTATTTTTATAATTATATAGCTTAGCGCCGCGTCAGAATGAGTTCACGATGTTGCTCCACCAAAATGTTACAAGAAACTTAACAAAACTAGATGGATAAACAATAATAATACAAAGAAGCATGGTTATCCTATTTAAAAATAATTAAATAAATGCTGAACTAAACAATAATTAAAAATTAATTTGCTATATTACATAAAAATATTTTTTTATGCTAGGAATTAATTATAAACAAAAATTAACTTGTTTCTGCCAATAGGAATCACAGGCTATTACGGCTGATTGTATGAACTATTGCTTTCGATTAAATATGTTATCTTGAGCCTGTTAAAATTATTTTAAACGGCTACTTACAAAGTACTGCTTCTACAGTTTTTTTTTCTGTGAAAAAGGGTTATCTATCAGAGAGGCTTGCAACTTATTACGTAAGTAGGACTAAACCGTTTTAGACGGCTCTGCCTACCCCTATGGGGATTTAGGCGGTATGCAAAAAGTTATTTAAATAAAAACATTTAGTACACTCAACATCTTGGAATACTTTCAAACTACATATCTTTTTTGAAAAATAAATGTATTTCTTTTCAATAGATAAGATTACCATTCTTGTAATAGTACCAATTAAACAACATGTCAATAAGAAGAGATTGCCATGTGAATATAGTTTCTTTATGATGTAAATTAGATATTTTTGATTTGATTTTTGAAGGCGTACTTGAAATTTTTTACTTATATAATGTATTTCCGAAATTATTTGAGACTCAGTGGTCATATACTGACTGGCAAAGAAATCACAAGGAGATCAGAAGGAGCAATACAACATGACGTATCAAGATGACAATCGCCTCACAGAAAATTGGTAGACAAACAATGCCACAGACAATGGGCGACGGTTGTCACTTACCATCAGGTGACCAATGATCTCAATTGCCGCCTTATATCATAAAAAGAAAACATTTCGTTTATTATTATGAATATAGCATCGCAGAAAGATATATTACAAACTTTTATATAGCAATATTAGACTAATTCAGCCATAAAGATGACAAAGTAATTGATGAACAAGTTTCAATATGCAGGCGCCATTAAAAACAATTATTATTATATCTAAAAATTAAATATAAATTACTGATAAAATGGATCACTATATTATTATAATTTAAAAACAAATTATCAAATAGAACATATAAATTATATAACACAGGGCTACAGAAACACAAAAGCTACCAAATTTGATTCACTTTAATACTAGTAGCCCAACTAATCATAATTATGAGTCCTACTTCACGCAGCGTTTCGTCAAACAAAACCCATTGTCGTCTATTTAGTTAACACAAAAAAAAATTGTCAAGGTTTCAAGGTTTTGTTATGAATTTGTAGACATTGTTTCATGAAATTTTAAAATGTTTGTTTCGAGATTTGATACTGAATTCTATGACGATTCATGAGGGAGGCAGTTCAATTTTATGACGCTTAGTATTTAAAGTCCAAACAGAAAATTATTTGTTGTTTGAACAGTACAAAACCAATTTTCGTTTGCCCCCCCCCCATAAAAAAATTAAAACTTTTATTCGTACGTCGTTTCAACTGTATAAAACCTTTGATTTTTTTTGTGTGTTTCTTACATTACATTGGGTTCAACTGCTGTTGCTGCATTAAAATAGAGTATAAAATCATTATAATTATATAATACATAGTTTACATGTTAGACATAACAAACATTTAAATTTTCAAAAAATAAATGTACCTCATTGATGAATTCAAATATAATAATTTAGTGACATGAACTAAGCTAGCTAGAATTACTAGCACTAAATGAATCAAACACAATACAATAAACCTGGAATCTTTACAAATTAGTTTGTTTTTAGCTATGTATTTAAATTAATGACATTCATTTTCTTTTAACGGGAAGTTCAGTATTATATACACTTAAAATCAAAATATATATGATGAACACAGATAGAAAACTGAAATGTGTACCTGCTGTATTAATATTTCACTTGTTATAGTTCTGCGTTTCGTTCGTTCTAAAACGAGTACTTTGCCGTAATTTTATAATTTAATAAGAATATAATAAACTCTTCTGGTTTCTTATTTAATTATATATATTCGGCCCAAAAATAAAAATTCAAAAATCTATTTTTTTTTTAGAACAATTTGAAGTCACCGCTTAAATTATTATTTATTATAGTAATAAATAATAATATCTATACTTATACAGATGTAAATGATTAATGAAATTAGTGTGCGGACATTACCGTGGACACTTTAGAATAAACTTTGCCTGAAAGTTCAAGTGTACCATCCGATTAATTCATTAATACACAGCAAGACTCTTTTATACACGTGCATATTACATGCCAATAAACTATATATACTATGTGTAAAAGAGATTGAACCTTTACATCAATATATGCTAAACAATTTCCACACAATTGGAAGAACGATTTGGCAAAAGGAGTCCAGTCATGATATTAAAGAAATTTAAATAAAAAATCAGTCATCTACCTACACATTTGAGTCAATTCGTCTTATATGCATGCTCTTATTGATTAATGATGAGGGTAGTTGTATTAAAAATAATGTTGAAATTTATCATCATTATGACAATGATGATTTGTAATATACGTTTCGAGAGTCCACTAGTGACCACAGTCAGCAATTCGATCGAAACGAGTGAACAAAGGTACAGTACATTACAAAATATTATCGCGATTAAGTCCCGAGTAAGTTTCTGATGATGATTTGATTTCTTTGCTCTTGTCTCCATAACCAAACTACAATTAGAGTGTATGTACACATTACAATGAGCATTTGAAATAATTATGTAGGCACACTGCAAGTATTAACACATCATTGAAACTATGACAAATGAGGGAATATGAGGGAACCTCAGTGTCTGAATAACACTGAATAACCTCAAAAAGATTTACTGTGTAATTATGAAGGTGACTTTCATAATTATTTCAAATTGGCTAAGAATTTAAATCTATAATAATCTATACCTTATAGATGTGAAAGTAACTCAACAAATCTATCACTGCTCAACGGCTGAATTAAATTGGTATGACGTTATTTCGAACCCTGAGGAAGTAC
Source organism: Tyria jacobaeae (assembly GCA_947561695.1). Taxonomy (NCBI): domain Eukaryota; kingdom Metazoa; phylum Arthropoda; class Insecta; order Lepidoptera; family Erebidae; genus Tyria; species Tyria jacobaeae. Next base: position 14,008,872 of record OX387231.1, on the reverse strand, counting down.
ATGGGATACTTTTATTAACCTTCCAAGCGGGCAAAGCCGCGGCTAAGCTGGTTATATATATTAATATCGTTAATTGCGTTCAATAGGGTATTTTACACAAGTGTTATAATTCAGTTATAGGTTCCACATATCTGGTCATTACTAATATAATGGATGAATAATAGTGTTGAGTGATCATGCATCACTTATAGTCAGTCAACACCATCACATGATCACGTCGGACAGCCATACATGCAGGACAAATTAGTTATCCGACATTTAAAACTATCGTTAAATACTTATAAAGGTTACTAAATATAAAGTACACTCGGTAATGTTAAAGTTGATTAAAGTGCTTAAGATATAAGCTAATATGTATCACCACGCGCACTGATTATTATATCACTTGATCACACTTATCACCATACAAAAATTTCAACATTATTTTTTCAACTTTATTTCCTAAACTTTAGTTATTTAAAGTAGGTATAAAAAATACGTTCACATAACAAACCACACAGTGGTGCACTAAAACATATTTAGAATTACACACACGACTCATTGGAAATTTTAGAAGAAAAACAGTCTATATAGAAAATTTTGATCGAAACGTTTTGATTATAACTAGGAATTTGGCGCTTGGAATATATATTGTTCAATATAAAAAACCACACTGTTTTAACAAATCTACAAAATTATGACATTATTTTTATATATGCTAATTGTTTTTTTTAGAATTATACTTTCATATTATTGTTAGCTACAAAAATTACACATTAAACTGTATTTTATTTGACAATTTATTCATAATTCAATTTGTAGTATTACAATCAGTTCAAAAATGCATTAGCAGCATCGCCATTATGTCATGTACCCTGTACAATGCCACCTCAGATATTATATACGCTGTACAGGAAAAACAAATCTATCTCAAGCACCGAAGCACCAAATTCCTACAATAACCAAAACTTGTTATGTTACATGAAGAACTCCCTATTTTCGTGTGGTGGTCATGTGTGCCTCATTTGTGAGTTGGTGTTGCCAGTCGGACTCTGGCAGTTGGGGACATCGATGACTGTGATCTCTATGACCCTCAGCCCTCTGAGGATCGGATCGGTTATGTGGATGCCTCTAGGGTTGTAAACTCGTTCGTTCTGTGTCGCTATGAATTTTGATACTTTCCTCAGGTGCTGTGGAGAAGAAAACACTTTGGTTATACTTTTGATAAGTTTTTCTTATTTCATTGCTAATTTTTGTAGCCAAAACAAAATGTCATTGTATAAGGGTTGTATAGTAGTTTTCAAGGGATGATGTGTAATATTAAACACAGATGACAACTACAAGTTGCAGCCCTCGACTAATAAAAAAAAAATATATTAAAAACTTATCTAAAAAAAGTAATCTTTGAAATCAATTGATGTTCTGCAAATCATTAGTACCCAAAACCAGCGGGCTTGTATGAAACGTGTAGTGAAAATAGAGGCAGCTCGTGAGTTATGTTAGGATCGAACCAAGTTGCGGGTTATGTACGTATATATGCATGTAAACATACATACATACACCAACGGAAGGAGTACGTACGTACGACAAAGGCAATCAAAGCATTGAAGGAAAGAATTCGAAGAAATCCTGTCCGAAAGCAAAAGATTTTGTCTCAGGAAATTAATATGAACCATGTCACGTATTTTAACAGGTGACTTACAGCCTATAAGACACACGGCATTATTTCACTACTAATTTAAAAGTGAATAGGTCACAGAAATTTTAACTTATTAACGACATTTTTTCCGCTGGATTATGATTTATTGTTAGTTTAAGAAAGTATGGCATGCTCTAAACGCCATGATAATTCGTAGTCTCTAAAACGACCCATAAGATTGGCATTGAAGAGTTCTTCCATGGAGATAATGTCTTATCTCTTATAAAATTTGCTAATTTAGGATAGTGACGTTATTGGAATAAACGTACGAAACATATTTCACAATAGAGAGCCAGGTTATTGACATCATCCGGTAACTTTTTTATTTATTTATTTAAGCCTACCACTCTGCCTGATGGAAAGCAATAAGTGGAGTCTAAGAGTGGTGAGACTTAGATTGAAAAATTGGTAGTATATTAAAAGGGAGACGGAGGATAGTAAAGATAGAAAATGTGGTGGATGGCTAATCCCCCATCCACCACATTTTATAAGCAATAGCTCAAGCATGTCAGGGTTGCATAGCATGTAACTCGTACTCTAAGTCTCCGTTTAAGCCCTTATGTCCTCTAACCGTCGTCGTTCCCTAATCTCCTACCTTAAAACCTAAATACCTGAATAGTAGGCCAACACATAAAAAAAAAAAACTACACAGCATAGCGACATATTACGAATACGAAGATTAGCCAATCACACTTTTATATTTTCATTTTACACATATTAGTTTATACAATAGGTATGTCTATTAATCTGATAAGGTCCACAATATCTTAGTAAATATATGTAACACAATAAGCCTGCCGCATATATTCGCATACTTTATCTTCGCTATTTCGCTATTTCAAGACATCTATACAAATAAATAAAATTGGAGTGTCTGTTTGTAATATTAAAATACTTACTTATACTTTTTACTAAATGCATATAGATGTACATATGTACACGATACCTATACCAAAACAACATTTAAAAAAAAAATTAACTGCCTGTCTGTTTGTTCCGGTTAATCTCTAAAATGGCTGGACCGATTTTGAAGGGACTTTGAATGGCATTTATGTATAAGGAGGCTATTATGGCATAAGGAGTAACTTAGGCTTTTATTTTAGAAAAAAAAAAAATAGAGTCCCACGAAAAAACAACTACGTACGTAACAGGGGGCAAGCTTATTGCAGTTGACCGGGCAATTAGGAAATTAGATGAGAAAATTGGAAGTATACTAAAAGGGAATAATAGGTAAAAAAAAGTAAAGAAAAGGTAATGAATTGCCGTGTGATTCACGGTGGAGTAGAATAGGGCCACCCCATCTTCCCGAGAGTGTCATAAAAGGAGACTAAGGGATCAGACTGTTATCTATCAACAGTATGTATACAGTGTGCTCAGTTGACGATAATAGGCTTAGCCCCTATTACTTTAGTCGGGCCAAATTTTAATTGAAAAAATGAAAGTGTTTAATACAGATCTGCCTACCCCTTAAGGGGTACAAGCGTGAGCGCATGTATGTATGGACTGGGAATTGTAGGCAACAGCTTAAGCAGACAGTCATTCCGCAGGGTAGCATCTCTAATAACTAGAACTGGGTGATACCGGTAAGGAATGAGCTCTTTAACTATATTGAATATATGAAATTGATGCAAAATATAGTATTTTTACACTATATATTTTATATACAAAGTATATAAAATATATAGTGAACTATAATTTAATTTAGTCCCACTGCCATTTATCATATAAATCAAGAAAGTATAACCTTATGAAATTAGTATTAATCTATTCATCTAAAGTTCAGGGTACAAAACAAAGGTATTCGGAGATCAAATCAGAAAACTGATAGTGTGTGACCGTCTTAGTGCATATAAGGTATCTTTAATGGGGCCAATATATTTAAATAGTTATAGGACTATGACTTCCTGGCACCAGCCATTTCGAGTAACAGGTATGAGACTGACTCGCTTAAACTATTGCTCATACTCCCCAATCCATCTGTATATACAATAGCCGTGTCCTCCCATTTTTAAATTCTTTTTTCACTGTCTAATTTTAATTTATTCACTTTTAGCAACATAATAGCACACTATAAAATACTGTATTAGTATAATATGTGTATGTTGTACGCGAAATATTTTAATAATTATTTGGTGAAACCAAACAAACCCTTGGAAATGGGCGATTATAGAACACAAGCAGGTATTAAATTATTTTAATATTAATTTCACATTTGATACGGCGACCTATAGTTGCCGTGACACTTTAACTTTTATTACTTTTTAAATAATTGTTGAGCAATTTTATGAAATAAATATATTTAATTGAATTTGACTTCCCTCATCCCTTTCCTGTCAATATACTCTAAAGTTTTGTGCTGTAAGTAATGATAGAAATGTCTTGCATATTGATAGTTAGAAATGATAAATGACTAAATATTTAATTACAAAATTTATTAAGATGTTATTAATACTTTAGGTGAACAAGCTAAATTAATAGAAAATAAATAAATTAATATGTTAAAGGAAAGTGTTAAGTGCTTTCTTAAAGCCTTATAAAATTTAGCTATAGAGATCAAAGACTAGTGACAATCAAAAATAAGAAGAATGCACTGCAAAAGGATTGAAGTTCTTTATTCAAAATTTTTTTTTATGTGCAGGTTATGCTTCGCTGTCTGAACTGATTTCAACTTTTTGTTGAAATTAGTTCAGACATAAGTTGTTGATTAGAATTTAAAAAAAAAATCTACCTTGTAAAGTGGAAAAGTAAGATCTTTTTATTTCAGTTAATTATTATAAGTAGGTACAATCTATCAGACTGGATGTGTATAATGGATAACAGAGTTTTACAAGTTTAGGCTAGTTAACACTTTGTTCTAATAAATTGACACTCAGAATAACTGCCAGCATGCTGTGCTTTCTGTGGTGGCTTTCAATTTAAGCGTTTGTGTGGACTTGCGATCAAGTAGTTGCTGGTTTGAACCAAATTTCTATATTTAAGGGATTCAATGCGCCCGCGGGTAAAAGCTAGTATTTAATAAACAGGCTGTACTATTACTATACCTTTTCATAATGTGTCTCCGTGCATATATAAATGAAGTAGGCAGTGAGGCAAGCTAGGCAACCTTCACAGTAGGTGCTGCAGTCAGCTGTCTCTGCCATCTCAAAGTGTTCGTTCAGCCGATCCATAGTGAATTCAAACAATTGTCTGTCTATCTGTAATATAATAATAATAAAGCCTTTATTATTCCATTGGCAATACATTCCTATGGATAGTAATAGGTATGGATATTGTTAGTCTAATACACATCTGTATATACAATAGAAATATTTTTAATGTACATAACTCTTACTTTACTAGAAAGACTGGAACACCAGTGGCATAATATTTTTTTTATATAGTATCCATTTTATTACCAATCCATATGTATAATCAATATCCCTTTCTATCCAATTATATATCCTACCTTCCCTTTTAACTATAATTTAAATTTTCCCATGCAATTCCTGACATCCCAGATAATGGCTACAGACTGCCAACATGACAGACTGCAGTATGTTGGAGTTAATGACGCCTTGCCCACCCATTCGGGAATACAGGCGTATGATATAAACAAGTAAACAATATATTTTCCCGCCAGAGAGCTCTAAAAATACTGTTTTATTTTTATATATATTATACAACACATTATGGTTTATATTATACATTTATAGCATGTTGGAAGATAAACAAAGATGTTAAATAAAAAAGCTTAACACTTTTAAGTGATGTTAATGCAAATAATCAGTCACTTTAATCAGGCAGTTTACTATGTTTTTATATAAAATACATTCAAATAGTTCAAGATATAAATTGACAACAGTATACCATTTCTTAACTAAGACTTATGATTTGGTTTAATTCAAGGGTTTAAAGTAGTAGCACTTCTAGCACTAAACAGGACCTGACATAAATGAACCATTCAGTGAGTCCAAGGGGCAAAAAGATATACTATGTTTACTATGTCGGCAAGATTTAACATAAATCTAATCATTCTCAGCAAGTTGTCAGCAGAATTGACTACCAGCGCATGTGTTTCCCTACCATTTTGAATCTGGGTATTTTAAGCAAGACGTGAAAAAGCATCTCACCAAGGCGCCATAGTGTGGGTGTGTGGGCTACATTCACTACACTTGTTGTTTCCATTGGGCAGAGTCATTATGGCAGTTTTATATAAAAAAAAAGTGTAACAAAAGCTTATTCATTTTTTTTTAATAAGATAAATTTATTGGTTGCCTTATTTAGATTTTTTTTTAACAAATCTCTAGTAAATTTAGTTGCAAACTATTATCATTACATGAAGGTGAAAATTATAAATGCCGCATGGTTTACAGTTGAGCAGAATAGGGCCACCTAATCTCTTTAAAGTTGGTGTCATAAAAGGCAGCTAAGCCATCAGGCTGTTATCTATCAGACAGTATGTATACAGTCATACAGTGCTCAGATGACGGCAATAGGCTTGCCCCATATCATACTAGGGGAACCTAATTCTAATCGCCAAGTTCGGGTGTTCAAAAATTAATAACAAGTTTAATGGAGATATTTATTTTTGGATGCATTTTATTAAGGTACAATGCACACTGCAGTTTTGTAGTTTCTGCTCCAATCATAATATCTTCATACCCTACTTCCATAATTATACATATATTAATGCTGCAAACCATCAGAGTAGATAATCATAACTGTTACTTTACTTTTACCAACCTCATTGAAAACGTCATACAATAAAATCATACAGAGAATATCACATTTGTTTTTAACTTCACATAACTTCTTATGAAGAGTTAGCTGTTGTTCAGATGATTTCTAGATAAAAAGACAAATTGAAAGAGGTCCGCGCCCACAACTCAAGGTTTACAACATCATATAGGTAAACAAATGACTTTCTCTTACCCGATCTTCCAGTTCCGGCGGGAAACGGTTTTGGAACTTAACCGCAGTGCCTTCAGCATAGTCCCTCTGTATAAATATCTTTATACCTTGCTGTGGAGAGGTCTGCTGGCTCCCAGGCGTATTGGGCCCAGAAGGGACACGATTATTTGACATCATTACAAACTCACAAAACAAAGACCATTAACACAGAAAGAAGTGTGAAGAAATGGCTTATGTTATGAACGAATCATAGTCTCAGTATGCACAACATGTAAATAGAAATACGAAGATTAATAGTCGCCTTCTCTAAATTTACTTGGACAAAAAGTAGACTGAATGACGTGCGTCAGTGATTGACAGACTTCTTGTCAGCCGACATTTTAACCATAGACGTGACATATTCGTTCGGAAATATTAGACTAAAAAGGCATCAAATATAAGTTAAAAATTAGTTACAAAACAAAATATATTTTTTTACTTCATTACTAAATTATAATATGCCGTTACAAAATTATATATAATGCGATTTCTCTCAATAGATAGAGCTATTTAGCAGTTTCTCAATCTAAGTTTTAATTTCAAAGTGTAAAGGAACTTCAAAACAGAACACCATATACATATTTAGATATAGGAAAATACGAACAATTACTGTGAATTTCAAACTAGTAAATATTATTAAAATGTTCAGAAGGCGATTTCATAGTACTATAGTACTTCATTTATTTTTAATATTTATTTTTAATAATAAGCCTTAGAGTTTTTATTAACTACTTCAACATGCTTTCCAGCTATTTTCGACCTTTTATTTATGAACCTATTTATATATGAACATTTTGTAGTACTGAATAGCAAGAGTTTACGGTTATTTTTTCTACCTACGAATAAAAAATGCACATTTTATAGAGAACATTAAATTTAAATATTGACATTTTAAAACCTGGTGAAAATTAGTGAAAAAACAGTGTTCCATTGTAGGCGGAACTAGTAAATATGAGTAAGCGGTTATGGGCACTTAAGTTAAGCTGTCTAAAAGGGGTCTCCTGTTTTGATATGATTTGATACGTCATTCACACCACATCATTGACACACATTGACATTGACTCGGTTTCATAAAGAAACAAGTAACAGGAGCGTAGTAGAATGAAAATTAAGATCTTTTTATGCTTTGCTATAATTCTTCACTCGTCCTTCTTTAAGATGTGTCTAAGAACAATATAGCGGATAGGATCTCAAAGAAACACACACACAGTAATAAATGTAGCTTTTCTGCAAAATTTCATTACAATATTAAAATTATGTAGAAAATATTAGTTTTAATATTGTATACTAGCTGTTGCCGCAGCTTCGTCCACCTGAATGTAGTTTTATTTTCTTTTTTTTTTGCTTATAAACCAGTCTTGTTTTGAACCAATTACGACACACAAATGATTATTCCAATCGGTTATGCCGTTATTAAGTTTTAATGAGATTAACGAACGGCATTTCATTTTGATACCTACATATATATGTACATAATATTTAATATGATTGTCAAAATTTAAGATTATCAGAACGTTTTAAATTATCAGATTATCAGAAGAAATTTTTAAAAGTGGCCTGACAACTGGTCGTTAAACTTTAAAATAAATAGGAACATACTTTCTTATTATTGTTTAATTTTTTATTTTTTATATTTTACAATGTATATATTTTATATTTAGGAAATATAGGTATATGTACAAGTCAAATCGCACTAGTAATAAAGAAAAACGTTAAAACAGTTCATTCGTGCCTATATACCATATACCTTCTATTCTACTGCACTAGACGGTCACCGTAACATAAAGTAATCATATTAAAATCCGCTATTGATTAAGTTCGACGGCGAAGTTATTCAGGACGATTTCGCTTACTACGGCGGTAGAATATTAATAAAGCGATAGTTTGGTGTCTACTCCTTATATCAATTAAACAACGTTAACGTGTAGCTATTACTGTAATTCATTGTCCACCTTAATTTCTAAACGATGACTTCTGTACTTTTTTTTTATTAGGACGATGGTATTTCACTAGCTTTTACAATCTATGGATTTTTGTTTTTTAATTACTTATCATATAAGTATGTCGGTACGTGTTAATTTGTATTTTTTCATATTTATTTTTTTACATTATATAGTAAATTACATTCCGAACACTGGGTAAAAAATACAAAGTAAAGCATTCATTCATTTAGTCATTCAATTAATTAACAAATTGCCATTAATTAAGCTAAGAACTATTGTCAGTGTCCCTTTGCCGTCTGCATCTCAATACTGTAACCATTTTTGCAGCTAAGGCAGCTTGTACAATACGTCTGTCTACTACATTTGATTATTAGGTATCCGAGAAGAGAAGTTAAAATGACCTATTTCAAAATATTTGTTAGTAGGTAGATATTAATATTAAGCGTGAATGTACCTGTGTTATTGTGACATCAACTGTATAACTCTTAAGAGGAATAAAGTTATCTTATCTGATAAATGAGTTTGCAACACTGAATATAAGAATTCACTTACATAAACTGAGGTCAGTATTTTACTGACTCGGTTGTCTTTCGATTAAACATTCAGCGACAAGCGGCTGTGTGCGAATTACGTAATTTTGAATGGTTTAATCTTAAAGTTCAGCTTACAGTGTCCGGCGTAGGCCTCTCCCAATATGGGCCACAGAACCCGGTTCCTTTTTAAGGTCATTGGTCCATCCAGTCTGGTCGGAAGGGTTTCTTTCATAACGGTAACGAAACACTATAACGATCTATGTCACTTATTAGATGATGATACTTTTGAAATATTTCTCTTCTGGCGGCAATACAATTAAAAAAGTAGGTATTTTGCATGGAACTTTAATCAATGCGCCTCTTAGTTTCAATTCCTTTGCGCAATACTTAAAATTATCAAAAAGGTGCAATTTAAAAATTAATTCACAATTTCCTTGTCATCATCTAATTCTGATTTAGATTACCACCGCAGGAGTACCTATATATACTCTTTCAAATAAGAAAAAAAATAACATCGGTCGGTAATTTACGGAGATGGATACGAAAAAAAGGTACTTACATACTTTAAAAAAAGATGTCGAACATAAAACCTCCTCCTTTTCTAAAGTCGGTTAAAAAGTGCGCTACCCTACTACTTGTAACCTTGTAAAAGTAGAGTGAAATCCGTCAACGCCTTCCGGAGATTAGACGAAAGAATTACACAGAAATATATGTATAAAAAAGATTTCCAGTTTATGGCATTTATTACGACGTTACAAACAGACCCTTCAGTTTTATTGATTTGTATAGATGTAGGATTATGTACTCAAAAAACCAGGCAAAATATTGCTTGACACCTGTCAAAAGTCTACATAAATGAGTCTTAATGTTCCATATGCATGCAGACGTCGTATATCTGTGGGCCTGTACGTCCAAATGAGTTGTCAATGAAAGTGTGTGCTGGTCCCGTATCTAGGGCTCTAGGTAACTCAGTTTCACGGCCTTGTACGTTTGGATTAATTAAAAAATAAAAAATAAAGTCATCACTAGAAGTGGTGACGTCAGCGATGTAAATAACCCACACCTAAAAATGATATATAAACATAAGGATATGCAAAGGCGAAATTAACTCCCACATTTTGCCGATTATAACTTAGTACCATTTATGTAATAGGGCAAGCCTATTGGCATTATTCGGGCACTCTGGCAACATTGAAAGGCGAGAAAGGGGTTATTTATATGTACAGAGGGAATGGGGAATATAAGTAATAGCTCAAGCAAGTCAGAGTCGTATATCTATAACTCGAAATTTAAATAATTAACGCAAGTGTTTTGTTTGTTAGTTTATGTAAACATCTTAAACTTACGCTCGTGTATGTATATTAAACGTGAACTCTTTGCAGATAGGAGACAGCATATTGTAGTCAAACGGACTTCAGTTTCAGATTTAGATAATCTACTGTTATCACAGGTATACATGGTATCTGTGACGCACCGTACTTGAAGGTGTACAATATTACACGTATAACTTAAAAATACAGTTTTTTAAACACATAATAAGATGGTAGAGAAATGCTTAGGCACGAATGGGCCGGCTTGACCGGTGCGATACTACGGCCTCTCAAACGTTTGCGTTGCATTTCTCCCAAAACGAAAAAATATCGAGGGGGTGTTGGGCGTCCGGAAACCTCACGTTTCCGGACGCCCAACACCCCCTCTAATTTTTTACCTTACCCTTATCCTCCACCATCACTTATCACCTTCAAAGGCGGGCAGCGCACTTACGACTTTTGAGTTGCAGCTGTCCATGGACGACGATCGTCACTTACGATCAGGTGACCCGTCTGTTCGTCTGTCCTCCTATATTATAAAATAAAACTAGGTGTGTATTGGATATAGGGAAGATAGAAGTGAAGTGAATAATGTGTTTTGAGATTTGGATAGTGTGACCCATTAAATTGGCCCAACTTACATAACAGTGTTAAATAATAAGAAATAGACATCTAATAGATATTAGATAAGATTACAATAATTATGAAGCAAGAACTATATATATAATTGTAATACATTATCATTATAATAACATTTTGATCAATATTCATGTTATTGTTATAACAAATGCATACACTCACATAAACACATTACAATTAACACGCTTTTTGGGGATACCCAAAGTGGCGTGTTAAATGTAATTTTCTGACTTAACAAAGAAACACAAAGGGCAAACTGTGAACATATTTAAAAAAGAATACCCACCCTAGAACGTAAGGCACTCTCAGAAGGAAACATCCGGGAACCCCAGCAGCCCTTGGCTACCTGCAAGCTAGCAGGCGACCACACTTTGGAAAATGGGGCCTTACGCCCCCCACATCAAATACGCGCGCGTGGAACACGTACGTCACGCCACCGTCTCAGGCCTGCTTGTGCTACTATAGCACCCTAGCGGTCAGTGTTCTTGACTGCTGAGCAGGTCGTGAGTTTGTACTCACAAGGGACAAAGATTTGTGTGATTCACAAATAGTTGTCACGAGTCTGGATATTCTTTAAATCCTTTGTTTGTGTTTGTAAAGTTCCCCGCGACAAAGGAATCATTCCTACTCAAAAAAACTTTAAATAAACTTTGTCATGATCTAGACAATGTACAATTAGTTTCAAAATATTACAGATATGTTGCATGTTTTTGGTTCAATAAACTAATTTATCAATTAGCCCCTGCACTGCAATCGACTGCTGGATAAAAACCCCCCCAATGTAAAATCCTTTCCTTTTCGCATCTAATCTATTCCAGCTATTTTCTTTAAGTCATAATAAATTATAATCAGTTATTATCCTCCCAAAACCCTACTGTTTGCAAGAGGATGAATGGGATGATGTACTGATTTTAACGATGCGTCCAAAACTGTATAGGTAGTCGGGAGAAAAGTAAGTAAAATGAAATAAGTCACATACGTACTTACATGATAACTAAAAATATTCCAGTCATATTTGGGCAGTCGTGTAAAAGCAAGACTTGCTTACCGTTAACCTCAAATTGACATAACAAAATCTACTCAAATCAGCTGACCATACTTCCATGTCCACGCCCAACTCTGGCCGTCACACTAACGGCTCAAGACTCGAATTGGTGGTCGGATCACGTCCTCAAGCATCCGTTTTGCACCAACATCTTTCACTAAAGCGTATGCTCAGAATGAAGATGGTTTGAAACGTGCTTTTGTTACGTAAGGAATTTGAACAGAATCATTTTGGCTTCACTTTCTTTTATAGACATTGACGAAAATGATATGGCTCCAAATTCTGTAATTATTTTGATTAGTACAATTTAACAAACCAGACGGATATTGATTTCTTAAGAATTAAGTTTTTATTTTGATAGTTTGATTTATTATAATATAAATTTAAATACATATATTTGTGTTGTTAAGAGCTGTATGAGATAAAACTCAAATTATGCTAACATATACAGTTCAAACTATTTTATCTATAATTATCATTTGTTGACATTCAAAATTATAGACTCAACGCATATCATTCTCAACACAGTACATTCAAAGCCAGAAAACATAATTAGCTCATTCAAATTTTAAAATGTCAAACAAGTAAAAGAATATTTTTTCATAAGACTGCAGACAATGATTTAAACATTACCTACTAATATAATAGTATATATTTGATAAAAATAATTTATTTTTACAAATCGACACATGATCTGTTACTACAGATTTACTACAGGTGTTTTCTTTAAAGCTTTCCTGAAATGAAATGATAAAAAGTCAGAAGAAAGAACACCCAAACAAAACGAAAAACAAACGTGCTATGTAGGTGTTTAACATTTATTTGCATTTTTAAGATGGTCTTTTTACGAAAGTACAAACAGGCACAACAAACAGAAAACTTTATAAGTTTTAGTTAAAAAAATAAAAAAGAAATCGGTTTACAAATGATAAATGTTAAGCGAATAACATGTATTTGGCATGGCTTCATGCCCGGAGCTGGAATAAGTTCTTATTTAAATAAAATAGTTAACAGAATTTTATATATCTATTAATAAATAGCAAAGTTTTGCGGTTACATTTATATAGACAGTTATAATGCCTTCTATAAATATGCTGAGAAAAATAATAATTATAACATTAAGTGAAATAATGTATCTGAATCATCAAATCGAATAATTTGGGTCCAAACTCGTAAGTGTATTAGTAGCCACTGAGGCGTTCGACTGTAAACCTCCTGGCTCTATCTTCAGAACAGCTTCAAACTATACATACACAGTTTTGATAAATTAAGTTGTTTAAAATTAACTTGTAAGATTTGCCCACAGGTGCGCTGACAGACCGTAACCGGTAGCACGATTTGTTCTCGATCGAACATTCGCGTTATAGTCCCGTGTAGAGGTTAATAATTTGATAAGTGAATAGATAAGTTTATCGAATGATGATTTTATTGCTTCTAAATTATGTACAAAATATAAGTATATTAAGCTAGTACCTATGTAATATGAGTGCAATACAAAGACGTGGACTCAAGCTAATTTTGTTAACTGCTATAATTGTACGGGTTTGCTCGTACATACATGAGAGTGAAGTTAATAAAAACGTGTGAAATAAAAGACTGGGTACACTAATTTCAACAAAAAACAATATTCTTTTAGTTATCAATACTTATTTTATTACTATAATAATAACTCCACTCATCTCACACACGGCCGTCTGATACTAAAGTAAACAGAGCTTGTATTATGGTAACCTTCTGCTGATAGACATTTATTCAGGATAGATTTATTATTATTTATAATTAATACCCCCTAAAAAGAAATACATAGAAATATTACGTCGTTGTACAGTATGACCTAGCCATTGACCGTTACAGCTGTTTTCCGTAGTAGGCAATTTATATGCGTCTTTGCCACTTACGCCTGATGTGTTTGTTTGACAGGTATGGAGTTTTATCAAGCTACTTCTGTCGAGGTGTTTAGGAAATACGAAAAGAAAAACAAAAAATAGAAATGACTAGGTTAGTGCTTAAGTCAGGTTTAAACTGGCCTGTGTCGGTCGAGTGACCCTGGCTGCTGAGTCGGTGGTCGTGCGTTCGATTCCTGCACGGGACCTAAAGGTTGTGTGATACAAAAATACTTATAATAATAATACTACCTAGTCTGGGTGTTTCTTGTATACGTTGTTTGTATGTCTGTAAATGCAGTGCGACCCAGGAACACTTTCTAGTTCGGGAGTCGTCTTTTTTAATGTATTCAGTTGTTAAGCCTAACAATAATTTTTATTCCGATTGACTATATTCCTCGTACATCACGTCAAATCTTTTTTTAAACAAAATTTTATGAGGCTTTTATCAAACAGGACTAAAAAATCAAAATAACGAAAATGTAGATTTTATGTAGGTGTTACGTTACAGTGTTTTTTACATTTATCTAAAGCTCTAGGAAAATATAGTATGTTTTTGTTCTTACAGTTAATATTTTAAGTAAAAACGTAACGGTTAAACTTAAAAAAAAAACTTTGCCATGTTATGTTCAATGGAGCATACAAGACGGCCATATGTGAAAAAAGATAAAAAAAAAACGTTCACGTTTTGGCAACACAGAAAGTTCGGGTTTAGTAATAATTGTTTTTTGTTATTGTCATTTTTATTAAATATATAAATGGCTAGTTCAAAAGTATCCAATTAATCAAAAATGTATAAGTATGTTGCAATGAAACAGCTGTTTAAAAATAAGTTGCTTATGTCATAGATATAAGCAAATTGTTTTCTATTGATTTCCCTTAGCGAATTTGAAGTCCAAGGGAAGAGGCTTAAGCAACAAAGTGATAGTTTTCCAATACAGTGTCACCACACACACACGCGCGTGAATAAAATGTGCCCGCTGCGTGTACGCAGGCATCACCCAAGATAGTACTAGCGCGCATTCTGATATCACATCACGTATTAATGCTCGTATATAAACCAAGCCCAGGACTATCCTGGCATACATTGTGATCAGTAAACTGACGGCAGTAAGTCGTCTGCCGTCAAAAAATAAAAAAATATATATACAGTGTAAAAGTGCAACATGGCTAAACTATTAGTGCTTTTATCTCTCGTGGCCGTCGCCAGTGCAAGCTCGTATACCGCATCGAAATTAGTTAAAAACATTTACAACGAATGTTTAAGTCAATATTCGGTGGAATGTGTAAAACCGAGGACCCTGCAGTGGATTTCGCAAGTGTCCAACGATGACGAAATTAAAATTACGGATGACCTCTCCATTGTCAAGACTGCAACGATTGACAATGATATGGAATTAGACCCTAGGATGGCCAGTGACCCTGCCTACCAGATCGTTGACAAAGTAGACCGTTTT
Organism: Tyria jacobaeae; assembly: GCA_947561695.1. Taxonomy (NCBI): domain Eukaryota; kingdom Metazoa; phylum Arthropoda; class Insecta; order Lepidoptera; family Erebidae; genus Tyria; species Tyria jacobaeae. The sequence continues at coordinate 13,993,455 of OX387231.1, read as the reverse complement.
ATCCAGACACATACCCTCAAAGTGAAAGTTCCAGAGGAAATTTCAAGCAGTGCTGCTTCTGAATATGTACCGAGGTCACTGTTAGCTGATTTGCCTTCTGAATTGGAGATGCCTTTAGATGGTGAAGAAGACGGCCAAGTGTTCGAAGGCAGAAAGAAGAAAATCAAGCTCCCCAAGCCCTTGAGGATCAAGAGCAGTTCGTAAAATTACTCTCTGTGCTTATTAAATACTGATGCATTGGATTTTAATTTAATATGATTTTTTTTCAGAGCATGGATTTATCAAAAAGGTTCTGCTGCCCTTCCTCCTCGGTTTGAAGTTCAAGGCTTCCGTTCTAGTCCCATTGGCTCTTGCCCTCATCGCACTCAAGACATGGAAGGCTTTGACTCTTGGTCTTATCTCTCTTGTTCTATCTGGTACGATTGCAATTAGTTTTTTTAGTCTTTTTATTTATTTACTATTTGAAACTAAGATTTAAACAAAAAATTACTTGTTTTATGATTTTGTACATTTTTTGTCTACAGGTGCCATGGTAATCTTTAAATTCACGAAACCTAAAGTTGTGAACTACGAAGTCATCCATTACCCTCAGCACCATGTTGAGCACCATGTAGATCACCACGCTCCTGGTTGGGATGCCCACGGACCATACCAGAGGAGCTTCGACGATGCCCAAGAAATGGCGTACTCGGGACAAATATAAGAAAATGAAACCAATAGATTTAAAACTACGGACCTCTGACTAATTTATTAAATTATTTATTTATTTGTTGTACATAAAACTCTGTATAAAGTAAGTTTCACATTCCATTGAGAGTTGTTTCATTACCTTAAGAGAGTTTAAATCACTACTACGTCCGCTGTCAGTACATTGTCACTAATCATAGGTGGATCTTGAAAATCATTAGGTAATCTGAATCGGTTAACATCACCATTTGGTTTATATTCACTATCAGGATTTCTCATAGTCATCGGTTTATGATGGATAGAAGTAGGTAATAACCATTGATTGACAGGCAGTAGCTTCGTATTAGGTGTAATGTTAGGCAATACATTTTCATTACTTTTAACTATGCCATATCGTTCTAAAATATTTTTGGCACTATATAATTTTTCGCTATTTACGTAATCTGGTTCAAAATCGTCTCGTAATATAACGTCAATATCAAACTTTTCTGTATCAACATTCTCTACATCATACTCAGGTTTTTCTAAAGAGTGTCTTGACTGCTTCTTAAATAATGGATGTATTACGTTTTCTATCTCTTTTAATTCTTTAAAACTTCTTTTGTTGCTTGTATTTTCATTCGAAGAGAACACATTCGCTAAGTCACCTGGAGTCAGTACGTTTTTAGCAAATTTTGAGTATACCTTAGAGGCTTTTAAAGGATTTAACTTGTATAAACCGAGTAGAAGGTTAAATATATCTACGCCTCCTCTTCTAGGCGTATATATAGCATTAATACAGACGGTTCTGTCCAATATCTGAAAGCAAATTACTTATTTAATTATTGCGTGTGCGTTTAATTAATTTATTTATTTACATTTAGCTAATTTAGTTTGAAAACTTTCATTGTTGATTTCACTATATTGAGTCCATCGATTTCCAATGACTAAAACACAGGAAGCTTAAATTAGTCCACCGTTTCTAAACACTTAAGAATGTCTCCAAATATATTTATGTATATAAATGTATGGGACGGTATTACTACTGAATATATAATAAGAGAAAAACTTCCTAACTGTTTAGCATTCTGTCTATGTCTGGAGCTGAGTGAAAAGTATCACCATGTGCCAAGTATTCGCAC